>OZ023275.1:27023432-27686978 GCA_964007475.1 Hybos culiciformis
AACAGTGTTAAATGAAAGAAAGAAAATAGAAAGAAAAAAAATATTCGAAATGATCCTTCAAAAAGTTTCCCTTATTTTTTTATTTTTTTTTTTCGAAAATTCATCAAAACAAAGAATAATAAAAACAAATTGATAGGGTACCACCTACATTATTTGTTACGAGAGCTTATTTTATATCTTCTTTACCGATCAAGATCGTAATTCAAACTAAACTTTTTTGCGCAAAAAAAAATATATTTTCTTCTTCTCTAGGTAAGTAAGTAAGTAAGTATGATAAACAAATGAAAAGCGTAAAAATTATACACATATAAAATGTAGGAAAAAAAAAAAAGCTTAAAAAAAAAAAACTTTTTTATTTATTGAATATACAAAAAAATATACAAATAAAAAATTAAATTAAAAGTGTTATGAGTGAACGAACAACTATTTTTTAGTTTGAAATAAAAAAAAAAAAAAAAAAAAAATTATTTACAATACACAACCAGTGTAGAAAAAATAAAATACAATTCGAAAATTGTCATGTTTGTAAGTATGACGCGAAAAAAAAAAAAAATAAATAAATATTATGAAGAAGTTTAGTGTTAAAAAAAAATTTATTAATTTTATTTTTTTTTTTTTGCTGTTGGTATTAGTTTGATGAAATTAAAAAAAAATAAAAATCAATGTAAAAAATTGTAATCAAATAAAAGTATGAATAAAAAATATTTGAAAGAAAAAAAAAAAAAGTATTCAGTTGAACATTCTTAGGTATTAATTTTTCTTCGTTTTTTTTCTGTCGCATTTGTTTTTTTTTTTTTTTTTAAATATTTTTAACTTTAAAAGTTCAACTTATTTTTTAATATTTATATAAATTTTTATTATTAAAAAAAAAAAATGTAAGTTTGCATTTAAGGTATATTATATAATAATGCTCTCTATTTGGGAACTTACAAAAATAAAATTCTATATTTTAGAATATTTTTTAAGTTCTTTCTTCTGTTTCTTCTAATTCTAATTTTTTATTTCCAATGAAATAAAAATAATATGAAAAATTCAAAAAAAAATGTAGTATGCCGGTCAAGTGTTTTTTTTTATTTTATATTTTTAATAGTATTCTGTTGAAAATTTTTCGCGGTTAAAAATATTACAAATAAAGCTTCAATAATTTTTTTTTAATTAGCCATAATCAGAGCCGCATTTGTATCTTTGGCGCCCTTAGGCAATGTATATTAACGCGCCCCATAATCTAATAATAAAAGTTAAAGACAACATGTACAATATAATTATTAGTTGTTTTTGTTAATTTATGTATTTAGTAGTAAGTAAAAATGTCATAGTGTACACATTAAAATTTTCGCCTTGATTTTTTGTCTGCAAAATCATCAATTATGTCAGTATAATTACTATTTGATGTAAAATTAGTTTTTATTAATAGCTAGTGCATTTTAACAACGAAAAACTTCGATCCGCAGAGCAGTTAGTTAAATGTAGGCACAAAAACCTTCTTAAAATTTTATTTATAATTGGAAATACACTAATTTTTTACTATATATTAGAATTTTCATTATATTTCAAATATGATGTCACTTGGCACAGATTCTTCCATAAAACATTCATCAAAACGTTCTTGCATACCCGATATAAGTTTTCTGCATTTGCAATATTTTGTTTAGGTTGGTATATAATTCAATTGTTTAAAAATTCTAATTTTTTGTAAATTAATTCATTCTATAATATTATAAATATAAACTATAAAATAATGCTTGCCGTACGCTCGCTTAATTCTTAATTTCGATTATATAATTTAATTATAATTATCAATACTTAAATTAAAAAAAAAAAAAAATTAATTAAAAAAAAACATGCTTCATAAAATTTTCTAAAAAAAAATTAAATTGCAAGCGCCCTTTTTATCTTAGCGCCCCTAGGCAGCTGCCTAGGTTTGCCTATTAGTAAATGCGGCCCTGGCCATAATATTAAAACTACCTAGATGAATAAAAATTGACATTTTTTATTTATAAATAATTTTTTTTTTTTAGTTTTTATTAGCTCGAAATTTAAATATGGATTTTTAGTATAATTTATTTAATTTTTTTTCCCGCTTAAAAAAAAAAATGCACAAAAAAATAGAAATTAAAAAATAATTTAAAAATAACTGCAAAAGAAACTATTGGTGGGCAGTATTGTAAAACTTAAAATAAAAAAATCATCATCTTCTTTTCAGTTCTTTAAAATTTAGTATTTCATGATAAAGGAATTTATTCAATCTTAATATGGGAAAAAGGATAAACTCTGTTAATGCCGAAGTAAGTACTTGATTTCGAATTTAGTAAAATTATAGAAACTTTAGCATTTTAATATGAATTTGATTTAAAAAAAAAAAAATATTTAGCTTTGAAATTCTCTAGATCGCCAGTAAGGAAAAACGTAAAAAAAAAAAAGAATTCAATAAAGCTTACCTTGCATATTCATACTCTGATTGCCATTATTTGATATTGACATAGGCATCATACCACTCACACCACCCATATTAGGCATATTTCCTTGTAAATTTCCAGGACTTTGCATATTCGGAGATTTGCTTCCGAGTTGTCCCATTTGCAAGCCGCCGCCAACAATTTTGTTTCCCTATTTTTGAATTTAATTATTAACAATTATTTTTTTTATAAGTTCGATAATAAAGTAAAAAAATATATAATTTTTGATAAAACAATTGAATTTAAAAAAATGCAAGATTCATTTTTACTAAGTAAGGTCGAAGAAAACAAGGCATTTTTTTTTAATGATTTCTAGAAGCAAATTATAATGTTGACTGACAGCCATCAAACTTTAGAAAAATAACATCAATAAATAAAACCAGAGAAATTTGTGTTTATTTTTGTTCCGACAAGTAACTAATTAATTAACGATTATATCCATTTCAGAATATATACTTACTACTTTCATATTGAGAAATAATTATAATAAATAAGAATGAGTATGCACTTTTAATCAAAAATAAGAAAGTGACATAGGGGGATTGTTCATTAAGTAGATGGCTTTAATTTTTCATATTAACTAATTTTCTATTTTTTGAAAAAAAAAAAAAAAAAAAAATCAATTTCCTTTTTGAAAATATTGATATTTTAATTTTAATTATAATTGATATTAGTTTTATAAAAATGGTTATAATATTATAACCCTGATCCTAATCTTATGGTAAAACACTGAATTTCAAAAAATAAATATTTAATTTGATAATTAATTTTTTAAAATAAATTGTGAAAATTATTATATATTAAAGTACCTGTTGCATTAAATGAAATTGTTGTTGTTGTTGCTGTTGCATTTGCCTTAATGCAACATTTGGTACAACATTAGGACCACCAGAACCACCGCTGCCGTCGTCTGCACCATTCATTTGTTGGGGACCACCTGGCCCAGGACCTTGGGCAGGTGGTTTGTTAGTAGTCAATTGATCACCCCAACCACTACCAGTACATACCAATTCATCAGGTAAATTATCCTCTAATCCAAAAATGTCGATATTAGACAGAACATCTACAAAATAAAAATTAAAAATTAAAATTAATAAGTTTTTAATTTAAGAGAAGTTATAAGTATTTATGATTTTGCTTAATTGATTAAGAATCATTGCAGGTAATATAAAAAGGTGTACTGAGTAGGTATACTGTCATAATAAAATTAAGTAAGTGGTAAATTTAGCTAACGTTGAAAAATATGGTAAAAAAAAAGCTTAACTTAATCGAGTTGTCCAAAATTTGGCAAAAAAATTGGCAAGTTTTAACTAGCGACTCGCGTTTACTGACTTTAAAATATTGCGTTTCTTTAAAAAGGCGAAAGGAGGTTTAATCACATCTATCTTTAACAATAATTTTTAATTAATTGAAAAGAGTAAAAATGTTAACCTACTTATTTTGTGTTATACGGTACCTATACTTTGTAATTTATAACAGCCTTGTACTTTATAACAGACAGAAGGTAGTAGGTAACACAAATCATTTGAGTACAAATTTTGTATTGAAACAAGAAGATTTCAGTACCTGCAGATACTTATTTTTTTTTTTTTTTACAGAATTTCGATTATTTTGAAATTAGAAAAGAAAAATCAGTGTTATTTGGATATTTAAGATATAGGTATGCAAAATGAATACTTAAATAGATAGAAAAATGTATCTTTTCAATATTCTATTTTTTGAGTGGTTTTTTTAATTAATTATTTTTTTTAAACTTAGACGATAAATTAGATAGATAGTCGACAAAATTCTCACCTGATGTTGGAAATCGATCCATTTTCACCCGCTTCTGGGGCGGTTCATCAAGATGATCTGCCATCTTGAACGGCTCAATTTTTATGTTGTGTTGAATTTTATCCTTTTTTGTTGGAAGTTGTCAAAAATTGTTTTTTTTTTTTTTTTTTTTATTTAATTTAATTAATAATTATAGAATTATCAATTAACTTAAATTTAGTAAATTTTTTAATTTTAACCGATTTCATTAAAACAGTTTTTCCTTTTTTTTGTAGGTATTTATTTTGATAATTTCTTAATATCAAAATTAATTTATTTTTTGTTTTTATTATATTAAAGTATTAATATATATTATATATATACCTATATATATATATATATAATTATATATTACCTATAGTCTTTTTTAATTTGTATATATAATATGTGTTTTTATATATATACCTATATAATATGATTTTAATTTTATTGAGAGGAAAATAATATTATTTTTTTATATTGATTATCTTTAATTACGATAAAATTAAATCGCAAATAATTATTTAAAGAATAATAATAATTTTTATTAATTAATTCCAACATTTTTTTTTTTTTTGTTTTTTCCTTTTTTTTTTTTCTATTAAGAAAAAAATTATGTGAAAAAGAATTTTATTAGAAAAATTTATTTTTTTTTTTATATATTTATAATAGTTTTCATTCAATATTATTGTTTACATAATTTAATATTTATATAAATTTATAATTTAAAAAAAAAAGAAAAAATGAAAACGAACAAACTACTATTTCTTTTTTAATAAAATTGTAATAATTTTATATTAAAAAAAAAAAAAAAACAGTATTTTTTTTTCCTTTTTTTAGTTATTTATCAATATGATTGAAATAATAAGTTTAAAAATTTTAAATTTGACATTTTTTAACAGTAACATTGCAGAATTTGACATTATGTTTGAAAATATTTTTCCAAATATTTTTGTCAACAAACGTAATTTTTAATTTTTTGAATAAAACACATTGAAAAAAGAAAGAAAAAAAAAATCACAAATGAATTATATTGAATTTTCTAGTTTATTTGAGTGAGCCTTTTTTTTTTATTAATGAGTGATTTTTTGTTTATTGAAAATTTATTTATAATAAATTTTATAATATATATTTTTTTTTTATTTATAATTTTAATGTCTGTTGTATTATATTGATTTTATATTTTTATTTAATAAAATGTACTTATTATTTATTTTATTTTTTTTGTTATTTTTACAATAAATGAATGTTTTAATTTTGAGTGCTTTTAATAATGCTTTTGGAAAAACTCACCTGAAAATATAAAAAATAAAAATAATTAAATTTATATATATGTATGTATTAATATTAGAATTATTATAATAATATTTATTAAAATTATAATTTAAATAAATTAAGTAGGTATATCCTATACCTAATTATGAAATAACTAACTCTTTAAATTTTACTCAATTTTTGAGTTCTTTTCATTTTTAATTATTATTGAATTGAATCAAACAAAAATCACACATCATTAATTCAAATTAAATGTATCAAACTTGCAATCGTTGTATACCTATATCTAATCCAATAATCCAAAACAAGCACCCAGCACTAATTTATTATTGTTTTTTATGCTGTATATTTTCTTACTGAACTATCATAAAAAAAATTAAATTAAAATTTCAAAAATCGAAAAAATTCTTTTCTAAGGGCGAGAATTTTTATAAAACCTCGATTTGCACAGGGTGCCAAATAAGGTAATTACGGCTCTGGTTGTAATATGTAGGCATCATAAAAAGCTATAAACATAAAAAACTGTCCAATGAAAATTTAAAAAAAAGAACTAAGTAGTAAAAATTTATAAAATCTTTTGTTGCCTAAGAATATGAAAAAATTGTTAAAACTAAATATCATAAAAAAAATTTAACTTTAATAATTATAATATAACTAAAATTTTATTTCACACTAATAATCTAAAACTATTAAATTCATGTGGAGATTAAAGTTCATAAAATTACGCTTCTTTTGGTATTTTAAAAAATTCAAATCGATGCAGCTATGAGCACGGTTTTGAGGTTCTAGCTCAAAAACCAAAATATCTTTAATTTACAAATTCATGTGGAGATTAAAATTCATAAAATGCAGCTATGAGCACTCAAAGTTGAGGACAAAAATTTTATATATAATTTTAGTACGAAATAATCTCCTTTCCATGGTTTTGGGGCTCTAGCTCCAAAACCAAAATATCTTTAATTTACAAATTCATGTGGATATTAAAGTTCATAAAATTACGCTTCTTTTGGCATTTAAAAAAATTCAAATCGATGCAGTGGTTCGGGAGTCAAAGTTGAGGACAAATATTTTAATGTAAACTCAGCCTTACAAAGATCGTTAATTTGAACAGAAAAAATCAATAAGGATTTTAAAGTAAACCATGCTATTTTAAAAGACCGATCAATTTACATGATATCCTAGCATTATTCTTGCAAATCTTTAAACAAACGTGAGTACCTAACCAAATGGATCTCAACTATTATAGAAATAATAGTTGAGTTACAGAAATAATAGTTGAGTTCGTTTTAAGAAAATTGAGTTTAATTAATTAATACCAATTAATAAAATTTAAATACACCTTAATTAATTTCTCTTTACTTAAGATTTTAAAAAAATACATAAAATTAATAGGTATATACACCAAGAAAGATTTAAATTATATCTCTTCTTAAGTTACAAAAAAAAAATAAAATAAAATAAAAGAAAAAATTTTATAAACTCACAAAAATTTTTTTGGTCTTGGAAGAACGAAATGCGCGTCAGGTGCACAAATATTTTTTGTTTTCTTTTTTTTTTTTTCTTTCACTTCTTTTTTTGCTTTTTTAAAAATTGTTTGCAATACAAAAAGTTGAACCAAAAAAAGATTTTTTTTTTTAATGTTGATAAAAACTATAGGTAGGTAGTACTTCATTTGATTTTTAATATAAAAAATTTTTGTGTATGATTTTTTTTTTTTTTTTGTAAAAATATTGATTTGTTGCACAAATACTAAATTTTCTCTATTATTATTATTATTATTATTATTTTGAAAATTCTTATAAATTTATTTTAAAAGTAGGACCTTTATTTTTTTATTTAAAAAAAAAATAAGACAAAAAAAAATAACCAAAATTTGAGATTTTTTTTTTAATTTAAAAAAATTATAAAATTTAAAATAAAAATTTTTAACAAAATTAATAAAGTTAGTTTTAAATAAAAAAAAAAAAAGAAAAAAAAGCTCTAAAAAAAATTTAATTTGTCAGAAATGTCAAAAAAAAAAATAAAAAATTATTAATTTTCATTAGATAAGCTTTTTATTCCTTCTTTTCCCGAAACATTTGAAAAGAAAAAAGAAAGAAAAAAAAAAACAAAATAAAATTTTGGTTATTTTTATGAGCAAAAAAAAAAATAAATAAATTATACCTACATACGTTTTTTTTTTTCAATAAATATTTTGATTTTTTTTTTTTCAAATTTATTATTATTTATATATTTTTTATTTTTTAAATTCAATTTATTGTCCTTGAGTTAAGAAAAAATGAAAACAAATTGAAAAAAAAAAAAAATTATAGAGAAAAGTTAATTTATACCTAAAACTAAAGCAATTTTGAAGACTATAGGTTTTTTTTTTTTTTTATTTCGCAAATTAGATAAATAAGAGAAAATTTTTGACACATAACTTTCAGTCAAAAAAAAAAAAAAATTATTTTTTATCTTTTTGAATCTAATTCTCTTACTAAATGTTGGGCTTTTTACATTTAAATAATATTATCCAGTTCACGAACTACTTAAAATGTGAATTCAAGAAATTAAATAAAGTATATATATGTTTAGTATTTAAGAATAAGATTTTCTGCGAAGAACAATTATAAATTCGGATACATGTCTAAAAAGAAAAGCGGTATTTAACTTTTAGAGGATAATAATAAAAATATTGCTCAAGAAAATTTATTAACTCAGTCGATCATTTTTTTTTTTATTTTCCTAATTTAATCATAAGAGCTTTTTTTTATAAAAGATTTTATACTTAATCTCAACTAAGAATTTACTCTAAAATGATGACACAGGGAGCAATTTTCATTTTTTAGACCATGGGTGCACAAGTTTTTTAAGTGACGAGCCAAATTAAAATAAAACTATTTTACTGCGGGCCACAAGGAAAAAAATATTTTTTATATATATATATTAAATTTTACTTTCTTTTTAATAATTTTGGAAATATTTGGAACTTATTGTGTTGTAGCCAGTCCGTTATACGAGATCGTAGCTTGCTTTTATTTATATTCATAATTGTGAAGGTTTGTTCACATACCTTGAACCAAACAAAGATGCGTAACGTCCCGCCGTGTCATATAAATTTGGGTACTTGTCCTTATCCAAACATAGATAAAAATTTTCTTTGTCGCCGTCATTAAATTTTTGTTTTAATATTTCGCAGGATTGCAAGTTTGTATATTAATTCTAATTGTAGATGAAGACTAGCTTCTTCTGGATTTATTGAAAAAGGATTCGAAAATACTTTAAAATCCAATTTATATTTTTTAAAATCCTCGAAACATTTCTCAAAAATTTCTATTAATTTTCCAATCTTAATAGCATAAAGTCGACTATATATTTTATTTTTAATAAAACTTTGGCAATCTGGGAAATGAAAACATTGACCTTTCTTCTTTTCAAAGTAATAAAAAATATGGTATGAGCTGCGGGCCGCAAAATGCATCATGGAGGGCCGCACTTTGTGCACCCATGCTTTAGACAAATCACAACACATTATACCAATGCAAATAGTTTGAATAAAATACGAGTTTATCAAAAAAAAAATATATGCCGTAAAGAACAATTAATATTACAAATGTAGTTAAGTTACTGATTAAAAATTAAAATTTTAGGTAGTACACATATACTTAATTATTTACATAAGAAATAAAACTAATTAAAAAAAAAATAATTTTGATCTCGGTATTGATTAGATATGCGACCGAATGTTCCAAATAATATATAAAAAAAAACTAACAAAAGGATTGTCCTTAGTAGTACTACTGAAACCACGCGCCTTACCACATAATGTTGCCAAAATACTTAGTTTAAAAAATCAAGTAACTTAGTTATTTTTCTCGCTTAGTTCTTAAATAATGTCTTATTTTCTGAGTTCATGTATCTTCGACAAAGCAAAGCTTTTCACCCAAATAAAGTTTTGAAAGTCGATATTCTTTGTTTATTTTTAAATTTTTAATTACCTTTGAAATGAATTTTTATATAAGAATTTAATTAAGTATCAAATTGAAAATGGATTTTTTTCCACTTTTCATCAAGATTTCGAATAAAATTTGGATGTTTGATTCTATTGTTTTTGTTTTTGTTTGATCCTCTTCAAACCAGTTTCTAATAAAATTCCAGATGGACTTTCAACAATTGTAATTTTTTTTAACTCTAAATTTCGATTTTAATGAAATACCTTAATCGAATTAATGTTCAAACATTTAAGTATATTATAAACTTTCATCTTCGAAATCGAATGACTAAATATGTTTATTTTAAAGGACTAAATATTTGATTTACAACTTAGTCCAAATAAATATATTTTACAGAAAGTTAGTACCTAGGTACTTATAATGCCAAATACCAACCTTGATGGTTTTGTATCTACTCTCATATTTATATATAAGTACAGTATATCGATGTATGTAAAATGTGAAAAAATTCCTGAACAGAATTTGATTATTAATTCTTTTTCCCTTAATTTTATGTACTTTTTTCTTTACATAATTTTTAATCTAAATTTCTTATACTTAATATTGTTTGAAATAAAAGAAAAAAATTTAGAATACAAACTATGTGTAAACTTAAAAATGTTTTTTACGAGGGTTTTTAGTACAAAATTATCTAACTTGGCTTAAAGCTAGCTTTTCTCATATAAACAAAGGAACAACATTTCTGACCTCACGAAAAGCCCCTTAATAATGTATAGAATTTTTTAGATACTTACCGGGTCCTAAATAATAAAATAATTTGTATAATTATGAAGTACCTAGTAAGTATATAAAAAAAAAAGGTTTTCATATTTTTCATTTGTAAACTTCCTAATCATCGTCTTTGTGAGGATGTTTTTACAAAGGTAGGCTTTTAAATTTGAACACATAACATATCTAATTAAATATGAAAACTCATCACAAATTACTAGGTATACTTGGTATTATAATAGGTGAGTAACAATAACTAATAATTTCTTTCAAACAATATTAAATAAATTTTATTTGTGTACTTACTTTGTTCAAAAGAAGCAGTACCAATGAGAGCAAAACTCAAAACTACAATAAGTAAACTTAACTGATGTTTTTGATTGTAGAAAAAAGTAAGTAGGTACCTTCTTAGATTAATTCTTACCAATTTCTTTTAACTTACTAGATATATACTTAGATTCTAATTCTAAATATTTTATGGCTCTGGTAAGAGTATTTAATTGACTTCGCTCACGTCTTTAGTCTTTAATTTTTGAGATATAGATATTCATCATTTTTTCCTTGTAGGCCTTGGACAAAATTTAAGAAATATTTCTCAAGACCTGAACTTAAGACTAAAATATAGAATTTGTTGTTTTATTTAAAATCAAATTAACCAATTATTCTCAGGTAATTCTAATTTTAATAATTTAAAATTTTTTAATTTAATTATTCCCAATTTCTCAGTTTTTTTTTTTTTTTTTTTTGTGGTTGACATTCCTTTTAACTAATTGGGCTAAAATTGGGTAAAGAATAATTTTACGAAAAATTCTTAATTTCCAATTTAAGAAGATACCTAGGTATAGTTTACCTATAGTTATTCCTATATTTATATTAAAAGATCATGAATATTGTGAACATTCAATATTATAACTTTAAAAGGTTAAACGATATTTTTTATTTTTTAACTACAAAAATGGCTCTAAATTATGAAGTTTGAAGGTAGCTCTTCCTAGTTTAAATTTATTTAAGATACCTATCTAATCAAATTTATCTACTTCTAGCAAAGGGCAAAAATCTAGGTAGGTTGGTAGATTTATATACCTATACAAGTAACTTGGAAAATATTCAGATTTCACAAATATATTTTCAAAGGTCCAATCCACAGTCATTTACCAAAATTCTTTTCTTTTTTAAAACACTTATTTTAACTTGTTTGATTGGTAAAATTTTTTTTTTTACATAAATCTACCTATTCAAATATTGGTAAATAAAAAATTTAGAAAAAAAAACTATACCTAGGTGCCTATAAAAAAAAATGGATTTAAGTATTTCTAATAAAATGATAAAATATCAAAAATAAATAGGTATAAATAAAATATAATATTTTCAAAAAATTATTTTAAAATTTCATATATATTTTTTTTCCTTTTCACCGCGATTTCACTGACTGGCTTTATTTTCTTTTTTTTTTTGTTCATAAATTTTTTTTTTTTTTACTTGTATTTGAAAAAAAATATACAATCGAAATTAAAAAAAATATCAAAAAATGCACTACACAAAATATATAAATCGAAGTCTTGGAGAAGAAAAAAAAAAAAATCCAATTTCTATATTTTTTTTTCTTTTTAGAAAATTTATCTTGAAATAAAAAAAAAAAATTTTTAAAACCGGCCTAAAAAAAAATTTATTAAAATATTTTAAAAATAATAAAATAAAATATTTTTAAAAAAATTTAATTAAAATAAAATTCTCGTACTTTTTTCTTTCTTTTTTATTTTTTTTGTTCAATAAAAATACAAAAAAAAAAATAAATAAATAAAAATAAATCTTTTTCTCTGGTAAAAGAATTGAAATGTTGAAAAAAAAAAAAAAAAAAATTTTTCTTCTTTTCGAAATTTTGCTACTTTTTCTTTGCCACACTGACACAACCTAATAAAATCTGTATCCACACAGTGTGTATAATAAAATTAATGCATATGAATTTTCGTCACTCACTAACACTTCAATAAATGTAATTTTTGATTTAGATTTTAATATGATAACCGTGGAATAGAATTTCATTGTAAAATTCTCATTACAATCGCGGATGACGAAATGAGTAGAGGTATAATATAATAAGTTAGATGAGGTATTTTTTTTTTTTTAAAGTGACAGATATTAAATTTCTTATTGATTTCATTGATTTATTATTATTACAACAAGTGTTCCATCAAATTACTAAATATTTATTTAGTAAGATTTTTAGATAATTGAGAAATAAAATATTTCTTTTCTGTTAATTTTTAATTAATTTCTAAAATTCTCATTTGGAGAGGAACAAATGAGACTTATAAAATAAAAAAAAATTGTTTAAAATGACATTTAAAGATTTTTTTTTTGTACAAGCCTCAGCCGAATCGGGCTAGCTATTTTTTTTTTGTACGAAATTAGATATTTTATTTAATAACTACTAATTCTATTCGATTTTTTTTTAAATTTTTTTTTTTTTTTAGCCAGAATGAAATAATTTTAAGAAAAAATTAACAAAAAAAAAATTTAATTTCTAAAATTTTTTGAATTTTTTTTTTCAATCACAACATATCCTATTTTAACTGAAAGCATCAACTCACCACAAACAACACTCACTTGTTTTTTTTTTTTATTCACTTACCCACTGACATTTTGAACACAAAATTTTTATTGTGTTCAAGGTGTTGTCAATGGATTAGTTTATCAAAGTTCTATAAAAATGTTAATGTGTCTGTTAAGAAAAAATCATTTTCTCTTTTTCACTTGGAGCAATTAAATTCAAATTAAATTTTTCTATATATTTTCATCTTTTTCTTGTTTATGAAAATTTTTTAAACTACACACACACTTAAAAAAATTAATAAATCGAAAAAATTGATGAAAAAAAATGTCGCTGTGTAGAAAAATTTTTTCAATAAAAATTTTCTTTTTTTAAATGCAATTTCACATCTCTGCGAATTTTAAATTCGATTTTTTCTTAATAAAATTACCGAATTTATCAGAAATTTTTATTGCAAATTATTTGTTTTAATTTATAGAATATTTTTTTAATTTTTATTTTAATTAAATATTAATTTTTCTAGATATTTCCTGAATTCTTTTTTGCGAACGAACGATTTTCTCGAATTCAAAATGGCGACTGTAGATTGAACTCAAATAGGCTTCACAAAAGAACTTGAAAGTTATAAATTTTCATTTCTATAATGACACTAGCTGTGATATCACGTCATACTGTTGAAAGCCATTAAAATTGCTTACACATTGTTGCCAACAATAGTAAATTTGACATTAAAAATGAGTGAAATTATAATTGGAATAAATTAAGCTGTAATTATTTTGATCATGGTTTACTATTTTATAATTTTACGATAGAAAGAAAATTTCAATTAACCGATAATTAATTTTGAAGAAAAAAATTAAAAAAATAAGAATTTATTTAAAATTTCAAATATATTGGAAACATATTTTTTTAGTGAGAAAATAATTTATAAATACCAGCCGCAAATCCCACTGACCAACCAAATTGCGTATACAAAATGTATGAACAATTTAGGGTGACTCTACCCCCTTCCCTTTTCCAAGCTTCAGACGATTCTGAGTGGTTCACGTAATCTGCAGTATCTCCAAAATTGAAAAATCAATCGCGGACAAATGACATTTTGCAAGATGACATTTGTCCGCTAAAAACTAAAAATTTCAATCGCGGACAAATGACATTTTGGAAAATGACATTTGTCCGCTAAAAATTCTAAAATTCAATCGCGGACAAATGTCATTTTGCAAAATGTCATTTGTCCGCTAATTTTGAGACATTTGGCCGCGGCGGACAAATGTCATTTTACAATCGCGGACAAATGACATTTTGCAAAATGACATTTGTCCGCGAAGTTTTCCATACAAATTTCATCGCGGACAAATGTCCCGCGGACAAATGTCACGGCGCCAAATCTACATATTAACCGGATATCAGTTACGTCACTTGACATTGTAAAAAAACGTATTACGCAACCTGTTTGTATTTATCTTGCGAATTATGAAATATGAAGAAGGAAGTGAGATGCCCTTGTATTGACTGTTTTGACAACCTATTTATTTACATCTTTTTCATCCATAAGTATGTGCTTTTTTTCGCCATTGGAGGCACTTTTTGAATATTTAACTAAGTAAGACTTTATTTACATTTTTTCCATCCATATGAGTCGCCTTTTTTAGCCATAGGAGTCGCTATTTGGAGATCTAAATAAGTGAATAATGATACAAATAATTTGTTAAAATGCACAAATACCTTCCACATTCCACTACGTTTAAAAATTATGTATAAAAAAATAAATAAAAAAGCGAAATATTTTTTCATGGACAATTATTGCAACCACAAATGTGGAAATTTTTTGTATCGATTTTTATTAACTAATTTAATATTTAGTGAATTTTTATACAATTTTTATGTAAATAAAAATTGTATATGCTTTTCTTAGCGAACGAAAATTAACAATTTTTGTCCAACTGTTATAGAGTTATATTTGAACCAAGAGGAATGAATGGGTTTATTACGATATTGATAAGCCGCAGTCACCGTTACCATTGAAGTAGGCTACAAGTAGCTTACTTTGAAAAACCTTCATATTTTAGAGTTTGATTAAAATAAAAAAGCTTTTTTAATTTTCAAGAGAATAGCAATGGACCTATCTTTTTTATTAAATTAGAAAATATCTCGTAAGTTTTGCTTGATTAAACTTCAAAGCTCTTTAATAAAGCTTTTTGTGCTGTGTGATTGATGTAAATAATACATTCATTAAAGATATAGTACGATTCAAATCACTTGACCAATGAGCTTTTAAGAGAGGGTAAAATTTGAATAAAATTATTATACAAAAATTGCATGAGCTTTTTTCTTAAATAATTTCCCCTAAATTTTGTATGCATTTTTTAATGGAAAGGGAAAGCTTTGCATAACGGATTGGTCAAGTGATTTGAATCGTACTATATCGCTTCCCAGAGCAAGTGCAAGACTTTTTTAATATATTTTTTAGGTAGGTATGTACAATTGTACATGTACATACGTAAATGCATCTTGGAAAATGTTATTGGAAAAAAAATTTGATATGAAGTTTACAAACGAATGCTGTGCTTCTGGTTTTTGATCAAATACCTGTCAAACAAAAAATATTTATAAAAACGAATATTTTAAAATCGTAATCGGGTTGAAACATAGTTATTTTGTACTCTAAAAATCACAAAATAAAAGATAAATCCTATTCGGAAAATAAATAAGTATGAGTTTACTCGTATACCTACGTACACAAAGTATAGTAATTTAAATAATTTATAATATTTAAACTTAAGTTAGGTAGAACAATAAAGTATTTAAAAATTAAAACTTTTTTGAAAAACACAAAGTTGTCCCCTTTAAATATGTAATCGATTGCATTTGGATAATAACAAAATATTTTTTTATAAAGCAATTTAAAAGCGGCCACTACATTCACCGCCCTCTTTTTTACAGTATTCAAAACATATTAAAAAGCTGTTGAAATGAAGCGATTCTCCACTAGGTGTCGCTAATACAGCATTTATTAAGAAATCGTTTTTCCATAATTTTTCTTTTGAATTTTATGTACTAAAAAAATTATTGCTGAATTTGGTGGCTTAATAGTTCTTATTTTATTGTGGTTTGTTAATATTACAGGTGAGTTTTGGATGTTATTACAATTATAAAGATGGCAGTATTTTGGTCTGTGCTTTCTTTTGTATTTTGCTTGCACTTATAATAATGGGTTGGTAGGTACGGTATTCTGGTTTTTAGTCTAACATTTGTAATGATACCTCTCAACACACGATGGAATAAATTACCATCTACTTGAAAAAAAGAGATAAATATGTTGGTAAAATTATAATATAATACTAAAAACAGAAATATACTAGAGTTGATCATAAATAAAAAACGTTTTCAACATTTCCGTTTAAGATACTTTACTTTTATTTAAGATACCTTGAACCTTGGTCACAATCAGAAGCTAAGGAGCTAGACATATTATTTAATATAATACCGTATATACCTACCAATAACATCTAGTCGATTATATCATATAAAATACATATATAATTTTTTTTATCCAAATCAGGCCCTACTCTGTATCCTTGGAACCAATCGGAGTTTTTTTTAAGTATCGTCATGTAAGTCATCTAAGTATATAGCCAAAAAACTAAAACTAAAAATTATTTAAACCTTTGGCTGGATAAGACCCTCTAACCCCCGAACCCAATATCGTAGAACCTCATCCTTTAGTTGATGTGAATACGCATATTTTAGCACTCAAAGAATTTAAATCGGGCGGGTAGATCATTAGACATAAGCATTTTGGTAACGGAAGGACGGACGGACTCCATTTTTATTTGACTGGATAAATTTTACTCATCTTTTCCGTGGACAAAATAAAGTTTTCTCATAAATATTGACTTTAGACATTTTTAGAAACACTATCCAGAGAGCAAGCAACATAAAACATAATAGCAGTAATATTCCCACGGTTTCGGAATATGATTTCCTCTCTAACTTTGTTTCCAAAGGTGACTTCAGAAAGTATGGTATTAAACAGTAACAGCTTTATATACAAAAAAACATCCTGCATTCTCTGCATTGGTTCTTAAAAATATGTACATATTATTCTTATATGAGATATATTTTATAAAGTAAAATTTTAGATTTTCTGTACACAATAATATAAAAAATACCTGAAGGTACAAATCAATTCTATTTTTTCTTTTGTCGATTTTTTTTATTTTGAATAAAAAATTAGTAAAAAGATCTAGAATAGAAATTCGGTCAAAAGAAAATCTATGGAATGAAATACAGTCAGATTACAGAAAAAAAAATTATAAAAATTTTTGGGTCCACACAAATAGTTACTAAATTCTTAAAAAAAAAACAAACTGATTTTTTTTTATTCTACATGTCCTTAAATTTTTTTACCAAACGTGATCCAAGCTCTACGATCTAATGCTGTATTAATAAAAGAGAAAAATGGATTTATAATCAAAATAATAAATAAGTTTATTGCCTCCCATGTAATTAAAAATCTTCTTTAATCTGAGAGTGGTAACATCGAAAGATGTATTAAATAGGTACAATCAATTTTGGAACTTACATCGTAGATTGAAACTAATAAAACTTACTAAGTTCCTATTTTTCAAAGGAATAAAATACATAATTTTCTTCGTTTCTTAGATGTTTCGAAGTTACAAAATTTTATTTTTTTTTAATGATATAATTTCGTAAAATTTTTTTTAGGGATTTAACTTAATTCTGTAATAATATTTAATTATTGGCGAAAAAAAATATTTTTAGTGGTAGATAGAAAAAATATCAAAAAATAAAAAGTTATATCCTTTGCACAGAAATTTTAAATGATATATGGCATAAAAATGCCAGGATCAAAGAAAAGCGTTCTCAGCATGGTACCTTCGACACTCTCCACAAGTGGTGTCCTTTTTCGCAATACAACTTCTTGTAAAAAATAAACATTTTTTAGTAAAAAAAAATCATATTTCAAAGGTTCCTTGCAACAGGAATAAATATAACGTCCTAGTATTTAAGTTGAAATTTGTTGTGTACCAATACAGGGTATTTAGGTTATTATCTATGGAATTGTATATATCAGGGGCTGGCACGCATGAGGTATTGACGAGCCACATGCCAGTTTTTCATATATTATAAAGAGACTTTTTATAAAGGTATATTATAAAGATTCTTGTTGCATTTCAGTTCTGGGAAATCTTCATTTTTCTTTTGTAAAAGTTACGATTAGATTTAGGAGTTGAACAAAATGGATTAAAACATTGAGGGTTGATAGCCATCTTAAAACATATTATAAGGAGATATCGCTGAGCAATTCAACTATGTATTTCAATTTAGTTACAATACTAATTACATTAACACATAAAACTCCAATTACATAAAATCCGAAATACTCAAGATATCAAATACATGAAATCTCAAATTAAATAAGTATTTTTTTTTTCATTAAAAATTTAAATTAGGTACTCTGTATTTGAAGGAAAAAATTATTTTATTTAGTAATTTATTGATCAAAAAGGATACTTACAATACTACATCGTTATCTTCACATGAAAAACGGAAAGCCGAATTTAACAAGTGATGGTGCATGTAAACCATATTAAAGTTATATAAGATAAGATAAAATTTGATTTTTTTTTTAGCAAGAAAATATTTTTTATTCTCCTTATGGACGAGGGTAATATTAAGGGAAAAAAAATTTAGTCTTCTAAATTTACACTTTCTTTTTATGAAATATTAGATTTAGATTTAAAGAATAAGAAAAGATTATAGGTTAAAAAATACTTAAATTACTAAATTTCTATTTTATTAGCTATTGTCTTTTGGTAAAAAAAAAATATAAGAATTATTGCTATCTTTTTTTTTTTTTCTTGTTGTTAAAGAAAGCAATTTAATATCTGGTAATAAAAATATTGAATTACCAAGACTTTCAACAGGTGGAAAAAATAGTAAAGGAATTGAAAGTAAAGAAGAAAGTTTGCGGACAATTTGAAAATATTTAATTTAGACTTATTGGCGAATTATGTAAAGACGTCTGATTGTCTGATGATTTGGTTCAGTTTTGAAAATATCTTATAGAAGAAGATTTTATGAAAATTTTTAATAAAATCTCATTTTTAGTTTTTATAATACTTATGAAATTTATTTATAATACTATCTGCTCACTGAAGTCTTCTTAAAAGCCAGAGCGCGATGCGAATATTAAAATCAATAAAATCAAAATATTTCAGTTTTTATTAAAAAAAAATTTTTATGTTTACATATTATCCGTATTGAATGAAGATTAATTATATTATTATTGGAGAAATTAAATAAAAAAAAAAAAACAAAATTTCCTAATGTTGATTACATATTTTCTATTCAAATTTTATTTCAGAATTTCTCTGTAAGAAATTTATGACTTATAGGTTACAAAAGGTGAATCACATACATTAAATATCTTAAAAAACATAATATACCGTATAATGTTTATTTACTTTTATATAAATTATCTTATTGAATTAACAAAAAAATAAAATTAAATAGAATAATAATTAATCAATAATGAACAAATAAAAAAGTAAATTAGTAGATATTACATAATAATAATATTCTTTAAGAAGTTTTGAATTTCTCTTAACCGAACATTTAGACTATAGTGAGGGCAAGAAAACTGTCCAGTATTTTCATTGTTCGCCAAATAAAAGATAATTAAGAATTCATCTTATTTAAAAACATTAGTTAAATGAATGTAATATTGTTTAAAATCAGATTCTTATATAATTTTTAAATCAGGAATATATATGTAAAGGAAAAATAATAGATAACGTTCTAGAAAAACTCAGAATATTAAAAATAAAATTTTACGCAATTTAATTTGAAAAATATTTATCATTGTTAACTAAAGGTATCAAGTGCATTAATCTCATGAGTCTTAAGCTTGATACCATGGAGAAACAATTCAACTATCAATAATTTTAATTAAAAACATTGGTAAAACCATAGAGTAATAATATTTATAAGAGGGTCAGAATTCATACAAGTAAATTTCAGAATTTTTTCAAATAACTCAAAAATGATGACAAATATTTTCAATATATTTAATAAAAATTTCATGTTCAAATGTGTTTATTCTTAATACAATAATAAAAATAATAAAATTAAGAATAGACACATTTGAGTTAAAAAAATTTACTCAATACATTGAAAATATTGTCATAATTTTTGAGTTATTTAGAAAAAAATTTACTTGTATGAATTCTGTCCCTCTTATAAATATTATTACTCAATGGTCTATTATCCTATATACTATAGTTTTGAAATTTCGAATTATTGTTTAAATAATTCGACCTTTCACAGAAACATTATTATTGCTTTCATGAATATTTTACAAGAACTTAAATATTTCGGGGTCGTATTAAAAAGTTAAAATTACAAAATAATTCATAAGTAAAATAAAAGTATTTACTCCTAAAAAAGAGATGACAGATATTAAACATAAATAGTTAGAGTTAGACAGACTGGTAATTCAAAATTCAAAATATACATAATTTAAAAAATTTGATAACATTTTTTTTATATAAATTTCTTTTCTGCATTGCATTATCCTTTTTTAAAATAAAAATAATAAATTCTAACTCTTAAAATTTTTTATTTTTTTACAAATTTTGAGTGGATAATAAAAGAATTGATTTTTATTATTTATTTGTACATATCAAAACTTTTTGTTGAATAAAATTTTGGTCAAAAATTGATCTGACAAAAAAAAAAATAAGTATATATTTATATGACACTAATGGATTTTGATTTATATTTATTTTTATTTGAGTATTTGACTATAGATATTTTTTTTTGTTGACAAATGTATTTTTGTTATTTTCCTGGGTTAAAAAAAATACGTTTATTAAATTTGATGGAATAAGCATACAAATAAAAACAACTTACATAATATACCTACCGCAAGGTCCTTTTTGTGTTTTGAATTGAAGCCAAAATACAAAGTGAAGTAGCATTCAAAGTATAGATACTTGTATATTAAAGGTAGTGTAAGTAAAAATTAATTTTTTTTTTTTTAATTGAAGTTAATTTTATATAAGTACTGTTCTAGTCAAATAACTTAAGAGAAAACTGAAGATATACAGATATTAAGAATTTTTTTGTAAAAGTTAAATCACAAAATCCAAAGTTCATAATCCAAAATTAAAAATTCAAATGTTCCAAATAAATCAAAATCTAAATGTTAAAAATCAAAACTGGAAGATGAAAGGTGTTTTCATAGGTTTGATATCGAACTTTGGATTTGAACATTAAGATTTCGCAATATTTGAATTTTGGAATTTGGATCTACCAGCAAGTTTCGATTAGGATTTTTTTTATTGGGTTATGACCGTGATCCAATTATATGAGGAACATACATATATTACATATTTTTGTGGTATTATAAATTGTACCTTTTTCAATATTTATAAATTATTTAATTTGTTGAAGTTTATTTTATCAAGATCTTTAATTTTAATCAAAAATCAATGGTTGATTCATTATTTTCAAATTACAATTATATGTGATAATTTAAAATATAACTATTTTTTTTTTTGTAATCATTAAACAATAAGTGTACCTATTACGTATAAAATAACCATTATTGTTAGCATATCGAATTAAATTGTTTAATGAAATTTTAAAGTTCAATCAATTTTGTGTATAAATAACTTTATTAGGTTCTTTTTCTTATAACAACAACAGAAAATAATGTCAAATTTTGTTAGAAAAATTTAAAATTTTGATGACTTTTAATACAAAAGAAGATAAAAGACAACTTAATTTTTTAAACAAACTAGCGATCATAAAATTTTAATTCAAAATATTTTGCAAAAAATAAAATTTGTAATGGTTGATATGTATATAATTAAAATATCTTACCTAAAGAAATTTTTTTATAGAGTTTTCTGAAAATAACAATTAAACAGGTTTTACAACTCATATAAAACCAGAAACTAACTGAATTTTAAAATCTTTTTTCATGTCGTCGTAGGTAAAGAAAACAAAATTATAAAATCAAAATAAAAAAAAAAATATCAAAAAGGACAATAATATTTTTTTTTGTTCATACTTACATATAAAATAGGTATATATTGGCTATAAAAATGTCCTGAAAATTTAGAGAAAAATGCGATAAAACACAAAACAATACCCAGTAGCGCAACAATAATATTTTAGATGACAAAAAAATAAATAAAGAAAAATAAAACATTGATTTTTTTTTATTTTATTTAGTGCACTATAAATTTGAAATTTTCCAGTTTAACTGAAAATGTAACAATAATTAGTAGAGGGTTTCTCTATAAACTCAAATGGTTTTTAAGATGATGAATATTTATAATAAGGAATAAGTATGACAAGCCTAAATGTACTATCATATTAAAGTTAGTTAGTTGAAAGACTTAGTGTGCAATATTATTTTGACGTTTCATTAGGTCCATATTTTATTTGTATAAAAACTTGGTTTCATTTCAGCTGTTATTGCGTTTAATTTTGTCTCAAATTAACAAAAAAATACGTATAAGTTTGTTTTGTTAAATATTTATTTCAATCCCTAGAACGCTGCCAATAAAAATCTTCGCTTCTATAATTTTTATATAATTATGTATGCGACTATGAGTAAGCTAATGGAAAACAAACTCCAGTCCGAATAGGAAACAATGCCAGTTTTAGTAGGTTGTAATCACTATACAGCACTCTTTATAAAAGAAAAATCTAGAAAGCCATACATTCTAAATTTATTGGAGGAATTTTTTTGGTTCATAAAATAATTTCAAAAAAAAATTCTGATTGTGGTAAAGCAAGTACTGTGATTTTGAATACAATCATAAAAATTACATAAAAATAAAAGCAACATGATCACCATGTATTGTCTAACCTATTTTTTTTTTATATAATAGTTTATCATTCTTTTGTATATACAACACACAGTAACATTTAGGATTGCTCTTTTTCCTAAATACATTTGTTATCTTTTGGAAAAAAGAATCCAATTCACACAAAACAAATGATAAACTAACAAATAAAATTTTTTTTATTATTATTTCAAATTATCTCGATTTAGTATTTCTGAATATTATGGATGATACTTTTTCTACAACCTTACTATTCATATTATTATTGATAAAAGAATATTCAAGGATAACGAACGATCCTGGAAATTTTTTTTTCTTTTTATTTATAAGTTTTTTATTGTAACAAGACAGAATATTGATCTCTATATGATATATTTTGCTAAGAAATGGTGCAGACCTTCTCTATGTTAGTACCTACATTGTAATTTTACAAAGAGATCGAATGTTTCTTATAAATATGCGATTTTGGTTACTATGTTCATGCATATTTCTACGTCAATTCGAAAAACAGTTATTAAGGTTCAAAGTTTTTGATAAATTGTAAAAACATGGGTTTTTCGAATTTTCTTTTTTGTGGTTTTGTACATATTGCTCCAAGGACCCTTAGAAAATAAATCAATTGAACTGTTCATAATTATTATTACAAAGTTGTTGATTTTTATGATTTAATTATTTTTCTCTACAATTAAGTAAGGGAAAATTGTTAATTTTAAGTTAAATTCAAAATGCAAATAATTAAGTTCTAATGTGTAAATTATTTATTGCCTAATGATTTAAATTCAAATGGTAATAATTAGTTTTTCATTTATGTTGTTAATATTAGTGTTTTTTCTTGTATATATAAGAAACTTCAAAACTTCATTTATATTTTTTTTGATTTCATTGCTAAATATATACCCTTCAATTTCTATATCCCGTTTCCGTATGGCTCGAAATTCCTAGTCCAAGTGACAATATCGTAATATACATCTTTGTTCAAGAGTATAAGGAATTCATATTCTTTTTTAAAAGATCTAAAGAACAAACAAGCAAAACGGATGACAATGAATAGTTATGAATAGGAAAAATGAAAATTTCTGTCGAATTAAAATTTGCATTTTATATTCTTTATTTTGATCATGCTGACTAATAAGCAAATAGTTGTAAACTAAAGGTTTAATCTTCTTTTAAATAGAAACAGAATTGTAAACAGAAAACGTGGGCAAAATATTTTTTTTTGAGAAATCACAACATTTAAAATTGCTAAATCACGTTGGTTTTGTGAACAAAAATTTACAAATAAAAAAAAAATTCCCTATAATAATATTCATAATCCTTAATTTACAACTTCTTAGCTAGAAAAGTCATAAGATTAAAAAAGAAAAAAGGTTTTAATTATGATTTCTAGATATTTTCAAAACTGTTTTTTTTTTTGCAAAGATCTTGTTGAAGATTATCAGACAAGGTATAACTCATATTTTATTTCCTATTTTATTTTCACAACAACCAAAATAATCAGGTACCTACCTTAGGTACCTAATCCTTAATTTTCATAATAAATTTCTGGTACAAAAATAGAAAAAAATTAGATATGTGAAATTAAAATAAAAAATAATGTGTAGAAGACGTTTGTGGACATATAGTGTCGGAAACGTTGTCGATATAAGGGATACATACAATGTCAAAAATTTTCTCATCATTTATATTTCGGATGAAAACACTACTTGAACTTAAAACTGTCTAATGGGAATTGTAACCTTAAATTTTTTTGATTTCTGGCCTACGGTGGACGTTTTTAGAGCTTACCATAAATACTGTTGCAATTATACATATTGTACAAATAAAATTTATTTTCGAACAATTTCTTTAAAAATTTGCTGAGAGATCAAACTAGAACATTACTACCTAAAATAAAAATATTTTTTTTGAGTGTATAATGATGTGAATTTTTTGAATTCTATGTAATTTTTGTAATCCCATAAGCTTGGCAATAGATAAATTTCATTGCAATTTCCATAAGAATGCCAAATTTTTGTCTTAAAATAACAATAGCAATTTCTGGAGAGCTCCCGCTGATAATGAATATTTATTTTTTTTGCTAAGGTATCGAAGTAATTGGATTTGCAAAGATTTACGAAAAATTTTAATCCTTTCAAAATAATTTTCTTTTGTTTGTCAACATATTTTTAAAATGTAGAAATTTAATTTTTAAAATTTTTATATAATTATTCTTACTGCTGCTGCTGCTCTGTATATAAAATTCTGGGTATGCTTTATGGAGGAAATTAAAATAGAAGTGAAAAGTACATACCAAACCGGAAAATTATTATCTCATAAAGTCAATGACAAAATTTTCCATTTAACAAAAAAAAAACTCCCAGCTAGCTCTATTATTTATATCTTAACTTTCTTATCTTGAAATAAAATTTTGAAAAAATAAGTTATTTCTTAATCATGTTTATTATTTTATAAGATCATCAGAAATTACCATTTAAATGAAAACATGAAAAGGTAGAGATGTGCAATCTTTTATAGAAGATTAGCCGAGAGCTCGTTGTTCATCATAATTAATATTTTTAATCTTAATAAAAAAATTTTTTTTAGAAATGTGTGTGTTCATTCAATGTTCATAAAATATGTTTTGATAACACATGTTTTTAAGAAAAAAAAAATTTATATTTTATTTAGATAGCAGGTAACTTTTCTTTAGTTTGTCCTAGTTTTTAATTTTTGTGTCCTAACTGCCCAAATGTCTGTCAGTTGAGCATAATAATTAAATATATATGTATTGAAGTTTATTTTAATAATTAATTTGATTTTTTTACTTTTATTTCTACAAAACTAAGAATCTATCTTTATTTCTATAATTTTAACTCACAAAATTATCTAAAAAAATTAATATATTTTAATGAGAAGAACTGGATCAAAGGATAATAATTTAGAATTTTAACCGTATATTGAATAGAATTCAGTATTCATTCTTTTGATCTTTAGTTTGCTCATCACTTTTTTTCGTAATTTTTATATTCAATTATAGATTCTTTTTTCTACAGTTTTTATGACTTTATAATTCGTTTTTGAGCCTTTTCAGCTTAATTAAAAGTTTTATAAATTTTCATTTTTATTAAAATCAAAAATATAATAATTTCTGAGAAATTTTTTATAGCCATCAACTGTCATCAATTACCTTTTTGAAAGGATGTAAAATGACTATATATTCACGTGCAATAAAATTTTATTTAACTATTTTCAAGAATTGGTTCTTATTAGAATGGTTCGGAAACATAACATACACCTTTATACTGTATTTCACTTTTTTTGAACTTCTTTTTACTATACTTTGTTTAAAAGATACTTGTATCCAATATATAAAAATTAGATATTTAAAAACAAAATCGCCGCCGAAGCAAAATGATAAGTACAAACTGATAAGTTGGATACAATATTCAAATGAAAATTCTTTTCAATTTCGTTTTTAAGTTGCTTTAAATAAGTTTTTTCTATCAAAGGCTTTGAATACGGTAGTAAAGATATAGAGATGTGCTGAAAATTTACTTCTTTTTTGTGACATTTTACACAGTTATACAATTTTGTAGATTTGTTTAGGCTCAAACAATTGAAGTAAACTTTCAATGCTAAAGATAAAGGTATCTTCGTTAATTAGTATAGTTACATATATTGAATCTTATTAATCTATCTTTGATTTTAGATAATTTCCAAAAAGTTCAGATTATTTATTGATTGCTTATGCGAAAAATGTCTTTTTCTTAAATATTGAAAATTTTGGCCCCTTTTTAATAATAAATAACTTTTATTCAAAATTACTTTAATAAAAAAAAAAATAAAAATTTAAAAAAAAATTAATTTCTCGCAAATCTATATTTATTTTATATTCATCTGTTAATAATAATAAATCTTCGATAAATTCATGCCGTATACAATTATTTATATGTACCTATGTACATTTTTTTACCTGGCAATATAGAATCTAATAAAAAAAAAAATTAAAACTATTAGGGGACGAATATTTTGGGATGGTCTGGGGGATAATCAAATTCTCGCGCCCATTTATATATTATTAATAATTTTTTGTTATTCTTTAAAATAATTTATATATATAAGAAATATAACAAAAATGTATAATATTTAGTATTATTTTTCTGATGTGCAAGTTTAAATAAAATAAACCCACAAATTGAAATGAATACAACCAACCCCTAACCAGCCCCTAATTTTATGGTCGTATTTTATACATTTATAGAAGATTCTTTCTTCCTTGTATTTTAGTTTTTTTTTTTAAGATAGAAGAATATAAAAATTAGGTATCTATTACTGTTTTTTTTTTTAGAAAGGGAAAGTGATTATAAGAAAACTTTTATTATGAAAAATATTTAGAATAATTTTTTTAAAATAGGTATGTAGAAATTCTTTGTTTAAAAATATTGAAAAAAAAAACTTTGAATATTACTATTAACTTTGATTAATGAAGAGCTTAATATATTTATAGTGGTATTTCGTCTATTATCAGGAACTTCCATAATTGCCATAATTGCGTTATATGATTTATATTGTACATAGGTTAAAGCGAAAGTCTAGCTGTCCTCACATAGACCTAAGATATATAAATAATGTAGTATTATATAGATAAAATATTTAATACAAATTAGTTTGGTTTAAAGTAAAATTCGGAAATTGGTTGTAAAAATAAAAATAAATTTGAACAAAAATTATGGCCAAAACTTTGTATCTCCATTAGGAGAGTATATCATTAGAAAAAAAAATTGTCGCAAAATAAGCTTCGATTTTATATATGGAATAAAACACCTTGAATGAAAAATTGTTTCTTTAATGTAGGCACATTTTTTCATTATTACAGGTACCTTTTAACTTAAACGATTTATGTTAATAATGTATACTTTTACAAAAATATTAAATAACTTTTACATATATATCTATGTAACACTATTTTTAAAAACTTTTTTTTAAAAATTCTAGAAATGCATACCTAAATCTTGTAAATATATTTTAAACTAAATATGTTATTCAAATCAATGCTATAGCTAATCGTTATAATTTTTTATTATCAATAATTCAAAAATTTTAAACTAGATTCATTTTGTTGATATATACATTGTTTCAAATAAATGAATCAATTAATTTTCTCATAAAATTATTGTACCTAATATAATAATTGTACATATATATGTAAATAAAATAATACAATATACAACATACTATTAAATGATATATAAATTCTTTAAGATATTTTATAAACATTTAATTGATTATAGGCGATTCCCATTTCATATCAAAAAAATGTAATTTATTTATATAACCACGCGTTTCCAATAAAATATTTGTAATTTTGTTTTCCACCCAATAATTACCACCCTCTGATAAATAGATTTTAATATAATATGTATAAAGTAAAAGAAAAAAAATCTTAAAAAAAAAAAAACATTATTTGACTTGGCTGAATATTTTTATTTTCTTTTTTCAAATTTTAAAGAAAACTATCGCATAGTATATTTTTTGAAATTTTTCATGTATTTTGATTTGTCAAGCCGATAGTGGTAATTTCTGCATTAAATTGCTCATATTAATTAATCATAAAAATTAAATTTGTCAAATAAGAAAATACGCAATACGGGTAGAGTGCTCGATTGTATAACTCTTCGTTAAAGAAAAAACGTTTTACTTTATAACATGTCAAAAATTTAATATACACCATATACATACAATATTCATATTGTATATAGATATGTTTTCATAATGTACGATTCGAGTCAATTACATTTACTTTTTTGTAATAAAAATACAAAAGAAAATTGATTTTTTTTTTTTCATTAAATTTATTATTACTACCTTATTATTATTTTATTTTTTATATTATATTATCCTTGTTGGATAATAATAATAAAAATGCCCACTACATAAAAATAACAAAAAAAAAGTTAAATAAAAACGAATTACACATTACACTTTTTATATATATTTTATACTTATCATTACAATGTTTTTATTCAGGATTTTTTTTTATTACATTATGCCATATGTTCTGAAATATCGGCAGTATATATATATTTTTGGCTGGAGAAATTATTCCAAGGCTTTATTCACAAGATTACTAGCGAAATAATGTTTTGTTTATATTATAGAAAATTGAACAAATAGAAAATTTTGTAAAAAAAGTTTTATCAATTTAAAAAAAAAAATTATGATTTTTACATTTTGTTTACCAATTTATTGTTCGAATTGAAACAAAAAGAAACTATTCTATGAGTGTTATATAAAAAAAGTATACTACTTACATACTATCTGAAAAAAGTAGATATTCACAGTAGTATGTATGTTCCATATCATATTTTCTTGACCAAAAATTTATTCAGTTTTCATAAGTTTTTTATTTCTCTCTCAAATTATTAATGATATTTCGAATAAAAATGTACCAGTAATGCCATTTGAAAGCCATTTAAATGTAAATAATATTTAGAATTTTGTCGTTGAAAGAAATTAGTATCAAAAATTTTCAGATTATTCAAATTATTTTAAAATATCCAAAATATACCCTATAATTTGTATCTATCTAATATTTTTGTTTGATATTTTTAATATATGAATTTTCTTTAAGTTTCTCTCGTAATTCTTATTTTTAGGTATATAAGTTTCTAAATTGAATATTATATTTATGATTAATTACAATGTAATAACTTTTAAATATTTATTTAGAAGTATAATTTACGAAATTTCTAAATTCATCAGGTTGTCGTCGTCAATATGGAAAGAGAATTTTCTGTCACGGGAAAATTATTATTATTTTTTTTTTTTCAGATTCCTGGGGTGTTGGATGTGAACGCCCATTTAAATACAGTTATTTCATTGGACCGTACCATCTATTTTTCACTATACAAATAATTTACCACGTACCAAAATATCTCTTTTTTTTGTGTGAATTGTTTAAGTATAGGTTTCAAAAATATTGTATATTTTATTATGTTTTGAGAAAAAATCAAAATAAAAAAATAATATATGTATATATTGTGTTTTAATAATGACTATGCTTATGTTTATTATAATAAGATATTTATTATGTATAGTTTTTAATAAATTGAATATAATAATTTTTTTTTATATATTATTATGCTTAACTTTAATATAATGAATATAAAATTTTATGATTAGTTTTTTTTTTTTTTTAAATATACAACACATTAAAAAATTTAATCTTTCTCACTAATAACATTTTTATTATTGAATTGGAGATTCACAAAATCAGGTCTTAATTAGTTTGTTTGAATAGAATAATTTGAGAGAAAATTAACAAATTTTTTTTTTTAGCAATTAAAATAAAAATGACGAATTCAGAACATGGAATTCAAGATATTGAGGATTTTTAATATGATATCTAAGATTATATTGCGTAGGAGTAGAATATCACACAAAACATAAGCCTGGGAAACTGAAAAGATTTTTTTTAGCTTAGTTAATATTCACATTACGGTATATTCGATATTAATATTCGATACTTGAACTGAAAAAATCTTCCATCATTTTTATAGCTTGATGGATCTGTTCAAAATATTTGTAATAGTGGCATTTCGAGATTCATAGCCATGTAGATCTAGGATAAGTATCTTAAAATAAAATACATTAAATATCGACGAATTATCACAATAGTATTGAAAATTTTACTCCTGAGCCTCTTACTCTGCATATACGTATATTTTCAATGTTCTTTTAACCTAATTTTATTTAAACTACATATTATATTAAAAATTATTTATTAAATATTAATAATTAAAATACTGTTAAAAAAAATTATTATTAATAAAACTAATTCTCTTAAATCTTGTTTATTATTTAAAGCCTATATAGTTTCTCAAACAAAAAAAAAAAAGAAGAAAAATCAGGACTTCTTTACTTACACAATAATAATTCTTTTTAATATATAGGTAGTATAAACTTTTTTTTTTTTTATCTAAAACCAAAAATCTGTATACAAATACTTTATTTTTTTATTTTTTTTTATAACATAAAACCTGTAATCTATGCTTATTAGGAAAAAAAATTTAATTTTTTTTTACCTACATACAACATATATCACCAACACATCTATATAATTATACGTCTCTAAAAATTAAATTTTTTTTTTCTTTCAACTTTAAAAAAAAATAATAAAATGAAAATTATTATTATTATGTCGTCAGCACACTTCTTAAATTTTCTTTTAATTTTTATTTCATATATATGTACAATATAAGGTAACCATATATTTTTCTTTCCCTACAAAAAAAAAAAAAAAAAAACAGCCAGCAGCAGCAGCAGCAGCCCCTTTATTTATTTACTAATATTATACTATATGTTTTGTATACAGAAAAAAATAATATTTTTTTTTTAAGATACAAAAATAATTATGTATCTTTTTCTCACATGCGTTTGAAAAAATGTTTTTTTTTTTTATAATAATAATAATAATAAAAATTTATTCACTAACACTATAACAGATTGACTATATAGTGTTATTTTTCTATAACCTAAATATAAAAATATTCTCCTTGCATTTTTATTTTTTTCAAAATATGTACACACAATCAAAATATTTTTTATATTTTTTTTTAATATTATTACAAAATTTTGGTTTAATTTAAAGAAAAAAAAAAGATTTTTTCTCAAATTTTTATACAAGCTAGCTAGCTAGCTACACATTATAATTCACTAATAAAAATTTATTTATTTATATGTTTTATTGTTTTTTTTTTCTTTTTTTTAATTTTAGTTTTCTCTTCTCCTTGGTCTCCTTTGAATACCCTGCTGTCTGCTGTGTTGTTGTTGTTGTGATGCTAAACATTATAATTTTTGTTTTTTTTTTCTTTTGTTAAAATTATACGTATAGAGATTTTGTGAAAATTGAAACTCATATAAGCATCATCGTCATCATCGCACATAATCTTTTGAGAGCTCCTTGAGGGCACAAAGTAGTTAAAAAAAATTAAAAATAAAAAAAAAATTCAGTTTCCGTTTGACCGTATCGGGGTTAAAGTGGTGTATATTATTTAGAAAAAAAGAAAAATTTTTTTTTTCTTAAAGAAAAATAATTATTATATTATTTTTGTCTCGTAGTTATTTTTATTTTTATTTTTTTCAAAGATTTAAAAATTTTTATTTTTATGTTTAATAGTAGAGGTACATATAAATGTTAAGATAATTGAAAATTATATAAAATTATTGCTAATGGAACATAATAAACTAAATTGAAATTATATAGCAATTAATAAAAATAATAATAATTAATTAATTAATGAGTTCAAAAAGAAAAAAAACTGAAAATTAATAATTTTTAAAAGAATTTCTAATTTGAGAAATAAGAATAATTTTGATTTAATTAATCAAAGTTTTTTAATAAAAAAGAGATAAAATAAAAATAAACAAATATAGTCAAATAGTAAGGTAAACAAAAAAAAATTATAATTGAATAAAAAAGTAAAAAAAAAAACTTTAAAAAATAATTAAAATTAAATAATATTGGATCGCTTTAAATATCGCGAAATTATTTACATAATCAAAAAATAAAATTAATGTAAACAACATTAAATTGACATAACAAAGATCTTTTAAAGACAAACTGATTGTGTGCCTTAAAGCATTTTTTTTTTTTTCAAACAAAACTTTATAAGAAACTTTCAAAAAAAAAAAAATAAAAATTAAGAAAAAAGTTCATTGCATATAATTTTTTTATTTTTTTTTTTTGTATTTTTGTTTGTCTTCTTTTGGAGAATCCTGGTTCACGCGCAAACGTTAAACAAATACAACAACAACAACAACAAAAAAGAATCTTTTTTTTTTTTTGTTTTTATCTTTTTTTTTTTTATTTTTGTATGTTGGCAACAACTCATAAAAAAAAAAAAACGAAAAAAATTTGTGTATTTTATACTTTGGTATTTTTATATACGTATATAGGTATATACTATACATATTTTAAAAATCGAGAAAAAAAAACTAAAAGAAAAATTCTATCTGAATGAACAGAAAAAAAAACAAAAATTTTAATAACTCCGCCATTCGCAATTTAATAACGGTGAAGAGATAATCATAGAGTGCAAAACGAAATTGCGGATTAAAAGAAAAAAAAAAAAAATTTTTTTTTATTAAAGAATTTTTAGTACGTCGTCGTTTAAACGAAAATATACAATTTTTTTTTTGATACAAAAAAATTTTTGTGCCATTTTTTCATTTTTTCATAACTTTAACTTTATATGGAATCGATACACTCTAGTTAATTATAAATAATTATTGTTTTGGTTTTGTTTTTTATTTTTTATTTTTTATATATATGGATATAAATATTAAATTGTATTATTAATGTTTTTGAATATAAAGCAAAATAATACTGTAAAATCAAAACAAAAAAAAACATATGATTTTGAAAAACAAAAAATAACAAAATTTATAAAAAAAAATATAAAGGAAAAATAAATTTAATAAAAAATAAAAACAAAATAAAGCAAAATTTTTTTTCTTTTTATAATTATTATAAATAATAAAAATAAATAATTTTTGAAAAGAATATTATTAAATTTTTTTTTTAAAGAAAATGATTGATTCAGCTTTTAATTATGGTACAACACCATTTAACACAGCTAGTACAAATAATAGTCATAATTTACAATTAAATAATAATAATAATAACAGTAATAATAATAATAATAATAATAATAATAATAATAATAATAATAATAACAATAAATTGGATTTGAATCAACGAAATAGTAGTAACAATAATAATAATAATAATAGCAGCAACAGTAATAATAGCAATAATAACAATAGTAATAATAGCATGATAATTGAAAATCAGGTAATTATAAAATAAAAGAATTCTTTGAGTTATATAATTTTAATTGATTTTTTGAAATTATTAAAAATAAAATTTAAAATGACAATTCCAATAGAAATTCGGGTCATAAAAAAAAATACGGGTCAACAAAAAAATATAGAACACTGCCTCATGAATGAAGTAAGGCGCTCCTTTTTCAACATTTCGATTTAAGATATTTTTCTTTTAAAATACCTTGAGTAATTTCGATATCATTATGCCAAAGCCAATTAGTTGTATAACAATGCAAATCTAAATATCAAAATCCAGGCTGCAGAATTCTTGGATGTCCTTTAATCGATATTTGGCTATCCGATACACTAATTTTCATCAGTTTACATTTGAACTTTTAAAAATATGAAAATGTTTAAGATCCTTGAGGATGAACGAACAGACGGACGACTAGACGAACATTTAATGAATTATATAGTCCGTTGAAAAGAATCTGTTTTAGAAAAAACGATGTTATAGTTCCTTAAATATTAAAAAAATATTAAAATTGTATACTTTTCAGTCGAGCCATAAAATATTTCATTTAATTTTTCCAACTATTTTCAAATGGAATTTTTGCCTCACATGTGAATAAATGTTACTTAGATTTTCGTTTTTAAAAAGCATAAAAATGAATATAAATGAGGCAATCGATCACTAGCTCATGTTGGATAACGACAATAAATCTGATATATCGGTAATGTCTATGGTTTTTGTGAAAGCGTAGATCTCGCGATCTTGCACAATTATTTTTATCTTTAGCTTAAACTTCAACCAAAAAAACCATCAAACTTTGTGAAAATGAAAAGATCAATAAGGAGCAATAATGATTTCAATTCCATATAGCAAATATATTTAATTTTTCTCACCAGAATTTTTGGAATACAAGTGTGACGATATCAATTTCTATAATGTTTATATGTACATAATAAGAAGGAAAAAAGCTCCTATATACTATATATTACATTATAATACATATACATATTAATGAACTCGATTATGTGTTCACAGAATTGAAATAACTTTTTAAGCACGCAATGAGTATAATTAAAACATAATCACACTATGTGTTAAAAAAAATATTTTATGTTATTTAAATATGTACATTATATCTTTTGTGTTTTCAAGCACATTGTATAAGTGTGCCTTCTCTAGGCTAAATAAACGCTAGATTTGTTTAAATAACGAAAATAATAAAAATTTCCCAAATAAATTTTTCGAATTTCGTTTTTCTAAACTTTTCATATCTGTACAAATTAAATTTAATTTCCCGCTCTGACAATCTTCAGGGAGTTAATAATAAGAGAGTGCTTAGGTACTTATCCGAAATATTTTTTGTGAAAACTTTTTATTTTGTTTGGTTGCATTGCAACAAAAAACTAACATGCATTCATAGGCGCGTTTGTGCTATAAGCTGAGATAAAATAAATAACTCAATAACTGATCAAAGATCTTTTTTTAGTTACAGTTGAGCGACGTTATCGTTTGATAAACGTTACAGCTAGAAATATATATCTGTTCGACTACATGTTGTTAAGAAGCTTCAATTTCTTAAAAAAAATTATAATGCTTAAGAGCCCTCCATGTGAAATTCTGTTTGCTATTTATGTTTTCTATTTTTGCAGTTTTTTTTGTTTTATTTTACAGAAAATAAACGGCCGTGAAAAATGCGACAAAAATTGTACGAAAAACACCTCTACCAGAAAATCACAAAACTATATTTGAATTTTATTTCTCTGCAGAAACTGCAATTTATCAAAAAAATTAAAAAAATTCTTAAAATAAATGAAATTAATTAAAAATTGTTTAGGAAATTAAAGAAATTCAAAATTTCACGTCACCAGCCCTGGAGAGTGGTATTTTAGCTTTATTTCTGCGTTTGAGATTTTTTATTACCTTTTTCCTTTACTTCAGAATCCTAACAAATATATTCAAGTTTTTTAAAGGCTCATTTGGGCCAAAAAACTCAAAATATAAAAAATCCGCCGCACCTACCCTGGAGCCAGTTATATACTCTCTAACATATCAAAAAATCACTTCAGTTTAGATTGTAGTAACCCTACAATCAAACCCAAACTAAGACCAATTTTTTGCAATTTTTCACATTGAGGGCTCTTAATATACTTAGATTTCCAAACCCTTTTTAACTTGAAAAAAAAAAAACATTTTGGTATTGCTAATATTGGAAATGTATCTAAAGTGTAATGGTCGGTTTAATTTATATTTTAAAAATAATAAAAATAAAATTAACAGTCGATGTTTGTTTCTATCACTTTTTGGGTAGGTGGTTTTATTCAGCATTAATTTTAATATATTTTGATTTTCATTCATCATTATCAATTTCATAATTTAAAAGGCAATATCAATATCAATTCAATATGTTCATTATTATTAATAAATAAATCTTGCAACAAATTTATATTTTAAATGATTATAAATGATAGAATGAATAATAAGCGTCAACTTAATATGTAGTGTGAAAATGTATAACCATATACATGTAGCAATTATTCAATTTAATTTTTAATTATAAAAATTGAGAACCAATGAAAAAATATTGATTCATAAAATGCTTGACTAATTAATTGAAAATTTTTAATTTCATTAATAACTAATTAAAAAATTATTTTTCAATTAAATTGAATTTTATTACACATTATTTTATTATTAGACCATCATAATTCATATAACCTAATGAATAAATGAAAATATTTATTTATATTTAATAATATCGCCGGATTAACGCGATAAACACAAAACTTCAAAATCATACTTTTGAGAAAAATACTTATACCTACATATCAGAGTTTGAGTTTTTGAACTTACAGACTTTGTTACATAAAGTTAAGAGCCCTCATTGTGAAAAATTGCAAAAAATTGGTCTTAGTTTGGCTTTGATTTTAGGGTTACTACAATCTAGACTGAAGTGATTTTTTGATATGTTAGAGAGTATATAACTGGCTCCAGGGTAGGTGAGGCCGATTTTTTAAATTTTGAGTTTTTTGGCCCAAACGAGCCTTTAAAAAACTTGAACACATTTGCTTGGATTCTGAAGTAAAGGAAAAAGATAATAAAAAATCTCAAACGCAGAAATAAAGCTAAAATACCACTCTCCAGGGCTGGTGACGTGAAATTTTGAATTTCTTTAATTTCCTAAACAATTTTTAATTAATTTCATTTATTTCTAAGAATTATTTAATTTTTTTGATAAATTACAGTTTCTGCACAGAAATCAAATTCAAATATAGTTTTGTGATTTTCTGGTAGAGGTGTTTTTCGTACAATTTTTGTCGCATTTTTGACGGCCGTTTATTTTCTGTAAAATAAAACAAAAAAAAACTGCAAAAATAGAAAACAGAAATAGAAAACAGAATTTCAAGTGGAGGGCTCTTAAAATGAATAATGGCTTAGAAATTAATAACTATTGTTTTTGACTGTACTTGTTTTTGATTGAAACTTTGTGTAGAATCGTATCTTGGTACATTATAAAAGCTATCAAAATAAATATAATTATCGAAATAGTTTTGTACCAATGTTTTTACTTAATTCCTTATATTTTTTTAAAAAGGTCAAACATTCTAAGATTATCGAAAAATTTTATATTTGACTTTAAGCGCAATTTAAAGGTAGTACTACAGATCGGGTAAAATAGTTTTTTTCATATAAAATTTTACCGGAGAAAAAAAAAGAATCTATCACATTCGACAAAAAAATAGAAATCTAACATAATATAATTTTTTATTGTTGGCTGTTACGGACATCATTATTCAAAAAACTTTGCCATCATTGCAAAAAGCTTTCTTTTATATATTTAACTATAAAATTCGTTTTTAATATTTCTGCACTTCCGTTCAATGCCAGTTTTACGAACTCAGTTCTTGAACCAAACTAAAGAGTGTTTTTTTTTTTTATTGTAAATAAAAGTCGAAAATTCTAAATTAAATTTCAATGATGCTATAGAATGGAGTTTAAATAGCAGCTACTGCAAACCTTTTTAACGTCGCGTCACTTCACAAGAATAGATTAAAAAAAGTAAGATTATTAAATTCTTTATCTATCAGTGATAAAAAGTGGGTTTGTGTGTGACGGCTTTCGAAAAAATCTGTATACATACGATGACTGCATTAAGTTCTCTTTTATTGAACTAATAATAACAATTTTTTTCATTGAAATATACATAACATAGTTATTTGTTTAAAAAAAAAACAAAAAAAACTAAAACATTGTTATTATATTACACTGGGAAATCTTTGCATAATTATCACTGATCATGAATATACAAATACATACATATTTATACTTTATATGAATATTTTGAAGTTTGTTAAAAATATAAATTATGGTATAAAATAATGTGATGTATAAATTTATAATTAAAGCCTATCGCCACCAATTTATCAGATTATTTATTTTTAATTAAAAATTCTGCATAATAATTTATTCTACAGAAAAAATTTTACTAAAAACTAAAATTAATTTTAATACTTATATTATTAATTTAAGATTCTCAGTCTTACACTTTTAAAAAGTAATAACATTGTAAGACAAATTTAAATCTAGATAAAATTCAAACATTTAATATTTTAATTAAAAATTATAAAATACATATGTTAATTATTCATTTAATAACAATAATTTATTATTAAAATATTTAATATAATATACTTATCTTATTATTAGTTTCATGTATTATAAATTTGTAATTGAGAATAACGTCACGTAAACTTTATTTTTGGAATATAAGATTTTAAGGATTAGTGGAACTGTCTTCTTGAATAACTCTTAAACTCGATTTTGTCAACGATTGCCCAAGATTTTGATGCAGAAAATTTAGTTCAATATACTTTTTTACTTTTGAATCTATTTAATATTTTTCGGATAAGTTCAAATTTTTTAATTAATATTATTCGAATTGTATGTGTAAATAATTCTACTTTTTTCAGCAAAATTATCGCTTCAGATGCAAGTAAATACTTGATGTTTCTATTACATTTGAGCCAAATTTTGCTCATCGCTGTTAGTTAATGTGAGCTCTTTTGACTTAAATATTTTTATTTTTATCAATTATAGACAAAAATACCATCACCACTTGATTATAAAAATGTATTACCGCAATCGAGTGCAATGGCAACAAATAATACATCTGCTTCCAATTCTACCTCACCGACATCAACAGCACCGCCACCACCACTTCCAGTTACAAATAATAGCTTAACCTCATCACTGGCTTATCATCAACACAATCAGTCATCACTATATAAGCTTAATATGTTGTCACCATGTAGGTCAATTCAGACAATCCATCAACCACATCAGTATCCTCCTCAACCTTCATCTACTGGATCAGCTTCCCCAAATTCTAATTTATCGGCAAGTGCATCACCGCCTACTGTTTTTCCATCACCATCATATTCAACAACAACATCATCATTAGCACAAAATGATTTAACTAGCACGAGTACTGGCTCATCTGCAGCTGGTTATACTTGGAATACATATGCAGGCTTATCTTCAAGGTAAAAAATATTTACTACTGTAATTCTAATTTCCATTATAAAATATATGAAAAATAATCGTCTAAAATGGTTGTTTATTTATTTAAAGTATCATTTTTTATTTGCTCATCGAAGTTTTGACAATTTTTTTTGACCATTGATCAATAATAATATAGATTGAGTCATCCATTTCCATTTTTTTCTATTCCTCAGGCCGCAATTTCCTTATGCACAATATGCAACTGACTATTATGGTAGTATGACATCAGCAGGTTGGTTTTCTCAAGATCGTTTGTACCCGACTCCGTGGCCACCTGCAGCAGCGACTACGCCTTATGGTTTTCCAAATTTAGATGATATTGCATTTCAAACTCAACTGCAACGAAGGAGTATACGTTGTACTTGTCCAAATTGTACAAATGAAATGTCAGGACTTCCACCTATTGTTGGTCCAGATGAAAGAGGCCGAAAACAACATATTTGCCATATTCCGGGCTGTGAGCGACTTTATGGTAAGGCAAGTCATCTTAAGACTCATCTTAGATGGCACACTGGAGAACGCCCATTTTTATGCTTAACATGTGGCAAACGCTTCTCAAGGTCAGATGAGCTTCAAAGACACGGTAGGACTCATACAAATTACAGACCTTATAGCTGTCCAATTTGTGCAAAGAAATTTTCACGGAGTGATCATTTAAGTAAACACAAAAAAACTCATTTTAAAGACAAAAAATCCAAAAAATCTACAGCACCTACAGTAAGTGGAGATAAAGAAACAGCTCAGGTAACTGTTAAAAAGGAAATAGAAATAGTGAAAGCTTCTGCCAGATTAAATGATGATTCTGTTAAAAAAAATGAGGTACAAGATTCAATTCAAAATTCACGAACCTCGCAGACTCAAATACAATTGCAACACAGCGTGAATGTCACCAGTCATAATAGTGTAACCCCAGAAATAACAAATACATCGAATTTTTTGAAACAAGAACCTACCTCACCTCATCAACAGCATCTGTCTCAACAACAGCACCAGTCTATTAATCAGCAATCAAGCGAAATCCCGTCAGGATATTCTCCATATTCGGTTTATCCGCCACACAATTTACATCACCCGCAACCAACTAGCTACACTCATGGTCTATTTTATAATCGTGATCAATCAGGAAGTAGCATAAATAATAGTAACAATTGTAATACAATATCAGATGAAGAAACTGATTCGAAAATGGGCTTTCCATCTGCAGTAAATCACCTACATCATCCGTTTCAGCAAGGATATTCGAGTGGCGCGCTGTCAAATCAGCCAGATACTAATAGTCAACCTATTGGCTCTTCATTTGGCCATTATGATCCCTTGCACGGAACACCTGCGACATCAAATTATCCCTCAAATTATCCATCAATGGCACAGTATCATCAATTTAATAGTAGAACCAATGGAGTTAACAGTAGCACTGCCAGTTCTGGGCCAACATCAATTCCAAGTACAACTCCATCCTTAGATTATTCATCAACATATTCAGACTTCGCCCAAAATTCAATGATGACAGGCTATCACCATCATCATCATCATTGGACTAATTACCATCACCCACAAATAAATTAAAGTATTTTATTTACTTAAAAAACTTTAAAATTATGTATTTATTATACATTTATGTAAATCTTATATTTAATAGATATATCAACTAATAATAGTTAATAGAAGTTTTGTCATAAAATTTATATTGAAAAATAATTTTTGAGGTTGGATTCTCTTTTAATCCTTACAAACAGAAATGACTATTAACAGTTCCTGATGAAAAGATTGTATTTCTGAAATGTTTTTTTCCGATGCTTTGATTTATTTTTTATTTTTCATTTTATTATAGCTTAGTTACAGAATCAAGTTGTTTTTTCTTACCGACATACAGTTGTTTAAGGTGGTATCCTAAATTTAAACCATATTTTTTGAATTGAACTAGTAGTTCTGTTATTTTAACCGTATACACTTTCTTAGCTTGAGAGTAGTAAGGTGACAATTAGGAAATTATTCCTATTTTAAATTAAAATATATTTTAGGTATAAAATTATAGTTTTATATATTTTTATTTTATCTCCATTATTTTTGAGAACACAATTCTTATTAACTTGTTTGAAATAAAAATGTGAAAAATTTAAAAAAATTCTCAAAAATTATTTTTTTTATTATGTGATTTTATTTTCTTTTTAAAATTATAATAAATATACATAACATACATTACATAAACATTTATATGCATAGAAAATTTAAATAGTATTATAAAATTTTTAAGTGAAAAAATAATATTAATTTTTAGGGACTAAATAATAATATTATAAAAAATGTATATTTTTATTGTTATGTTAAAATGTCTTAAGAGAAATAAAAAAAAAAAAACAATAAATTCCTAATATATTTAATAGTGTTTCATTAAAATTTCAATCAATCTTTTAAGTGGTTTTGTCGAAAAAACTTAATTTCACTCTCTCTCATCAAGGATTATTTTTAATAACATTCATATTATGAAGAATCGCTATAAGAGCAAGAAGATTATTATTTATTTAGAATAAAAGGGTCGATTTTCTAGATTTTTAATTTTTTTCTGACGATTTCTAATTTGAAGAATCATTTCAAAAATTTGATGTAAAATAAAATCTCATCAGAAACAACAGAAATAGAACAGATGTCTGACATATTTAGAACAAGCTCAATTGCAGAAAATTTTTTAATAATTTTTATGTGATTAATCTAAATCATTTCCAGCTAATTTTTTTGAATAATTATTTTACTGAATTTTCCAAAATGTTGGGTCCAATGCTTTTATTAGTATTTATTAATATTTATTATTGTTTCAAATTAATTAATATTATAATATTAATAGTTTTTTATAATAGAATGTAATTCTATAATCTATAATGATATGCTATTCTTTATGAACTGAGTTTTACATTTTTTATTTGGCTCGGAATTGTATTAGGATTAAGTTGTTTAGCTTCATTAGTGTTTTAATTTTAGCCCTTCCATTGGCCTCTGTAATTATTAGTTTTTAAATGCAAAAATAACTAAATATTTTTCTTTACTTTAATTCAAATATTCTTTGGTTGAAGTAATATAATTTTTTTTTCATATTAAGCTTCGATCTATCACCTAAGTTACTGTGTACTTAAAAAGCCTGCCTTCTGTCCCTCACTAAAAATAAGATACTTCCAAAAAAACAAAAATTTCAAGCTATGTAAATTCTTTTCACGGATTATAGAATTATCTTTTATTTAATAAATTATTTGTTACATTATGTAGGTTCATATATACATACATACATTTTTTAAAACTGAAATCTGGTTTTTAATGGATTAAATTTATTTATGTAAGTGGATTTTTAATTCAGATAAAGCATTGAATTCAGTTTTATTAAAAAAAAAAAAAATTAACACAAAAAAAAAATGTTTTTATTAACTCTTTGTAATAAGAAAAATTTATTTTTTTTAAACTGAGCATAATTTTAATAAATAAATTAATATTAAAATGTGCGTGTGATGTATATTAAAAAAAAAAAAAAAAACTATTTAAAAATAACAACTTTAACAAATTTTGTATTATAAAGGTACATAATATATATTTTAATTTTTTTTTTTTTCAGGTTAATTAAAAATTCCAATCAGAATTTGTAGTTTATATATTTTTTTTTTGTGTAATATATTTTTCATAACACATTATTTTTGCAATCATATAAAATGAATAAAAGTCATAGTACTTTATTAATTTTGAACAACATTATTTTTAATTTATAAATTTGGCCCGAAAATAACATTATGTATGTATGTACATTATATAGATTGTTCAATAAGATAAGGCATTGGGAATGCAAAATTTAACGCTGTTAATAGATATACTTTTTTTTTTGCTTCGATGTGAATAACTTTAGGAATCTTATTATTTACATGTGATGTGAATGTTCAGAATTCATAGGAATAACTACCTCCATATTGGAATAACAAAATTTAATAGTGCGGTATTGCTTTTAATATTGCTTATTTTTGTGAACTTTTAAAAACTCTGATAACGATAATAAAACTAATATCAAATAAGTTACAAAAAAGGAAATAAAGTCGTAGTTCTTTTTTTTTTTAATTACTTCTACAGCAAGAACAGTCGGCTTCAGAAAAGAATGAATAAATGTTTGTACTACAGTTTATATTACCGTTTCGCTAAGTAAATTGAGTTTAAAAAATAGTTTAAGTAAAATAGTTCGAATGTATAATGTGTGGTCTGCTGAGGTTGCGCTTCTCTTTCGCCTTTTATTTATTTATTTTATTTTATTTCACTTTTGTTTTTAATTTTATTAGATTCAAGTCTCACGAACAAAAATAAATTGAAATAAAAAATTAACCGCATTTTTCTCACGGTAAATTTTTCAACCAAAATATTTATGATTATTATTAATATCGACCAAGAGAAAAACTTCTCTATATACTACTTATATACAAAATGTGATTAATATTATTATTATTACTTTTTATTTTTTTTGAGGAACTTCCATATATGAAAAAAAAATTTCTTTAAAATAAAATCTCGAATTTATATATTTTTTTGTACCCATCAAGTGTTTTATGTGCGTATAAGAACAAAAAAAAAAAAGAAAAGATATCTAAGATAAAAATTTCGTAATTTACAATAAATTTTTCATTAAAATTTTTTTAAAAAACTTTTTTCTTTTCGTTTAAATAAATTACGCGCGTTAAAATTAAATTTTATCAATTTATATTAAAAAAAAAAAAAAATCTATCAAGAAAGAAAAGGTGCTAATGCAATTCTCCGTAATTTAGCTGCATTTAAAGTTTTCAAATATAATTATTTTTATTTTTAAGTTTAAAAAAACCTAACCATACTCTTTTATTAGAGCTACTTCTCAGCTTTTTCAATTGTTTTTCTCACAGAAATATGAACAAAAATATTTAATAATCGTTTCGGCACAAAAATTAGACCCATTTTTATGATGAAATCTTGATCCTTCAATTCAGTTAAAATTTCGAGTGTTCTGTTCCGAAACTATCAAATCTTCGAGAACCCTGAGCCATCACAGTTTTACCAATTTTTAACAAAATGCCCTATTTTATAAAAAATTTTAACATTTAAGTATGTTACGAATTTGGAATCTTAATTAGTGTCAAAACAAAACTCTAAGTTTTTTGAAAGTCTTAGCTAAAATACTGTAAATTGTAATTTAAACGACATTAGTAACAAAAGTTGTTGCATTCCACGTCATATTTTATTAGTTGCATTACGCGGGATATGCATCTCAAAGTAAATTTTTTAATTAAAATTTTTTTTTACTTGTATCTTATTTCTTGATGAATATTAAAAGGTGGAATTACAACCTCATATCGATTGTTTATGATAAAAATTCAATAAAAATATATAAAAAAAAAAACAAGATGTTCCAATAATGTGTACATTTTATAATAAAAAATTATATAAACTTTACTATTATAATACACTCTCTATGCGATATTTATAAAATTGAAAACAGCTCAAGGATTGGTTCGATTGTAGGATTGGTTTGTTCTACTAATGAATTTAATTGTAAAAAATAAAAATTAAAAAAAAAGAATTTTAATTAATAAAACTATGTGTGCTGAAATTGAGGTGAAGAAAAGTGTTATACAATATTATATAGTCACTTTAATGGTAATGTCTTTTTTCCTGCAAACCTTGTCTTGAAACCAATTCCAAAATTCTTATTAAGTAAATTACATAATAACAATTTTACGAATTACGAATAAACTAAAAGTATATTTTAAACTATAAAGATAATAACAATTTGTCAATGAACGTTCAAAACACAATTTGGATGCACACTTTTGTAGAACACAATAATAAATAAATGTATCCTGTGAAGGACACAATTGTGATTAACTGCATTTTTTATATTAATAACAATTTAAAATAATAAAATAATCATCATTAATCTCTTTTTATTACTCGAGAAATTCACTACACAAATGAACTCAATGAATCTCCCCAAAAAAAAAGAAGAAATTGTTTTCAAATCAAAGAAAATTTTTCAAAATTTTCAATGTAATTTTAAAATTAAACAACGGATAATTTGCTATATAAATATTTATATGTATAATGTGTGATCTATATTATAAAGATTGTATATATAATATGAATTTTGCGTTGATTCAAATCAAGAATCAAAAAAATTTAAATTCAATCAACGCGTGTGTCATTATAATTTTATTTATCTATTACTATTATTATAGTTACTATTATTATTATTATTATTACTTTTACTACTACTATTATATTTTGAAAAATTTTCACTCCTTCAGTTTTAAAAATTAAATTTGAATTTTATTCTAGGGTTTGCCTTTAATTTTATTTGTAATAAAATATTAGCTATGAATTTCTTGAAGAATATTAGGTCTATAAGTGAGACTTTCTAACAAAAAATATGTAGCTGTATCTTAAATCGATTTCTTTATAAACGATGTATGACGCTTAATCATATATATTTGCTAAGCTTCTAAAATTTACCTACTTACTACAATATTACTACAGACCTGACAATTTCAAGGCAAGTTTCAATATATAGCTCGTTTTATGATTTACAAAAAAAAATCAAAGTAAAATATATCTTTTTTCACGCTTTTCAATGACTTTAAAGGTCACGTGTCAAGTTGAATTTCCTTTTTGTTCATTTCTTTGGAAAACCAAATATGTTTTTTTATGTTATTTTTTAGTTAGTTAAAAAAAATATGTTAAATTATCTTTTCAGATTTTCCCCAATTTGACATTTTTCGATGATTAAGTATAAAATATAAAATTTTTAACAAGAGAATTTATAATGATTTCAAATTATTGTGGAAAATTTTTTGTTTATTAAAAAAATATAATTAAATAAAATTTAATCCGAAAATTAGCCCAGTTAAAAATACTTATTTGCCTTAACGAAATGTTATTTGATGCTATGATTAGAAAGAAAATTGTGAAAATAAATAATTTTTTGATTTCATTATAATATTTTTAATATTATAATTATTGTGAAGAAAATAAATTGAGAATTAGATGTAACATAAACACTTAAACTAATACAATTTACAATACTGTGTCTTTGAATATTGAAAATAGATCACCTTCCTTCGGTGTTTGTGTTTAAATAAATAAAATCAAGTTTACTCTCTAAGTGATTATTTTATTTATGTTCACGACAAAAATCAAACATAAATTATATACATATACTATCATAAATTAACATATATGTATAATATTATAATGTTACCAATATTCTATACTTCTATCGCACTATCGTCTACAAATAAATAATATTATATTATTTGAATGAACTGTCTTTTCTGCATCACACGCACTTTGACTAAATTATCCCTCTATTTACCAAACTTTTTCCTAAAGAAATAAATATAAATATATATATTTTTAAAATTTGTTCTAACCCAACTGTTATAATGTGAAAGTATTAATTTTTAGCTCTAAAAATTTATTTCGAGAAATTTTAATTTAAAAGCATTTGAATAGGTGTTTTATTCTAACTTCAAATTTACTACAAAACTAACGATATGGCGTCAGATAGTCATGATGTGATAATATATTAAGTAAAACAAGCTATTATTGAAACCTATTCAATAAGGTTGACTCGTAAAAGAATTAATTCAGTTTCACAATAACAGTCGTTGAATGGACGTAATTATGTCTGTCAATGAAATAAGTGGGTATCGGCTTAGGTTGGGAATATTTATTAATTTTTATCAAAATGAATTTTTGCGAAATATAATTCTTAATCTGCATGTATTTAATTCGAAATTTATAAAAAGAATATAAAAGTCATGAGTTAGTTTGACTTGCTATTCATTCGATTGAATATGATAATTTGGTTGTTAAATTGTAAATTTCTATTTTTAGACTTTTGCATAGAAAAGCAAATGAATAATTTTTGAATTTTGTTACAATTTTTCAGAAAGAATTTTAAAATTTTTTTACTTTGAAATTATTTTATATATTATGTGGTTTTAATATAAAATTTCATCCTTTATTTAGTAAACATAAAAGGGTAAAAAAGTGCGAATGCGTGAAAAAAAAACTTTTTTTATTTTTTTGCAGAAGAAAAAGGGGTGAAATTAACATTTTTGTTAGGATTTGTGTGATTTTGGGGTGGTTTACAAAGGAGTTTTATTTTTTTGGTTGATTTAATTTAATATTAAAGAATTTTTATTAGCTTTTTGATCATTTAAAAACAATATGAAATAAATTAGCATAATAAAATATTTAGCTTTTGAAAGATGACACTTAATTAAAATTAAAATATTATTATTATATAGACATAGACAAAATGAGATACAGAATATTGTAGATACGTTATATATTAATTTGAGTCATTGACGCTTATTTATGTAAATTTCACAGAAACTGAATTTAGTTTCTAAACAAACTGATAAGTTCTAAAAATAATGTTGTGGATTTTTAAAATTTTAAGTTATACAACACTTATGATTTATGTAAATACAATAAATTTTTTTTTCTCCTCCTAGAGACCTAATCCAATAATATTAAAATACAAGAATATAATGTTTAAAAATATTTTGACTAGATTTTTTTTCTTCTGATTCAGCCAATATTTCACTGAACTTAAATCAGAAAAAAAAATTTTTCTTTGAATATCTTTGAATATTAATGAAAATTAAAGTTTTTTTTTTTTTAAATTATAATTATAATATGTAATTCTTATTTGTTTACATAACCTTCGGGGCATAATTACTTTTCTTATGAATGAAACATTTGTAATCATTATCATCACTATTGAAGGCAAGCGAGCTATATATGTAATATATAACTCTTTGTTATATAATTGCTGTGAATTTTTGAATATTTATAGATACGATATTACATGATGTGTCAGAATTAAAGATAAAGGACCTTTTTTTAATGATTAAAAAGTGAAACAAGAAAAAAAAAATCATCTCTAATACCATTTAAAAATGATTGGTCCTACGGCTGTATGGGATAAAATCAAAATCATAATATTTAATGGTTGGAGATGGCAATTTAAGCCGATAATAACAGAAAATTACAATAATTATCCTTATTAAAAAAAAAAAAAAAAATTTAGATATATACGCATGCATGCATGTACATACCTATATGTAAGAATTTTTTAAAAAGTATTTTCTGAAAAAACAAAATTATATAAATATTTTTTTACACTCTGAAAATTTTGTTCTATAAAAAAAATTCAGGTAAGAATTATTTGTTCAGGTAAATTTTTACTTTATCTAATACAATAATTTAATATATGCGTTTTATTTCATTAATTTAAAATATTTAATTTTTGTCACATATTTAAAATTACAAACTTTGTGATCGAATTATGTTTTGAATTTGTTTAAAACTAAAGTTATGTTACTTTTCAAGCCTTATGCCGACGAATGACGTATCAACTAAAACAAATTAAGCAACATTATAAAACCATAAGTTTGTACATAGATTGTTAACACAGAGAAAATAAAATTAATTAAAAGTATTAACCATTCTATATTCAAACTCAGAGCTTACTTAAAGATGCAATTTTTAACTAAGTTTATTATTGACAAAATTTTCACAAAATGTATGCATTTAGGTTTGGTTGTAGATTTGCATTTAGGTTTGGTCAGGGAATAGTATAACGTTGGCGTTTTAATTTAATGTATACATATATATTATAACTAAAACATTTTTTTCGGTGTAAAATTTTGCAAAGCTTGGGACAAATATTATTTTTGTTTTTGTTAAATATATAAATTTTTTTTTTACTAAATGCAATTTGGTTTTTGATAATGAAGATACATGAGAAAACGATTTTTTTTTTAATAACATTTCACTAAAATGTAATTTTCAACATTTTAATTAAAAATTTCATTTAATAATAAATAAAGGCCTTATTTTCATGTACAATGTTTATTTATTATTAATATTATTAAAAAAATCGAGAATATTTTTTTTTTTGGTTAATGTCAAAGAAAGGCGTTGAACATGACTTGATTATACATTTATTGAGCTGATGTTAAAAAAAAATCAGAAATGTGAAAATTGAAGAGAGAGTTAAAAATTAATAAATTGGAAAATTGTTATAAAAAATGATATTGTGATTTAAATGAAATTTTTTTTAACGTAAATATTTATGTATATACATGTATGTAAACATTGTAAACATATATGTATATAATTAACATATTTTCTAGTTTATAATTAACTGCGTCTATTGCTGATAATTGTTTGATAATTTCATAGACTAACTAAATATAATCCTCACAGGATTTCTAAGATACATATATTGGGCGTTATTGATAGACTAACTAGAAATTCGTGGTGGTAATAATTTACAAATCAAAATTAATTGAATTTATGTTTTTTTAACGAATCAATGTACAAAATTTCGAAAGATTATTGTGTTGTGTTGTAAGATGATATTATGAGAGAATTTGAAATCGAACACTCAACATTCTATTTGTTTTTAATGAACTTGTATTTAATGTAAAGATCGTATTGTATATTATGTTAGAAAATCTATTTTAATTTTCGTAAGACTATAACTTTTATTAAATTTTATTTTTGGAAGATAGAGAAAGAGAAACAAGAAACTGAAGTGTTAAACTACAGAATAAGAGCTATCGCAAAAATTTATTTCGCATCATAATCATGAATAATTCAATCAAAAAACTATTTTCTAAGTATTAAAAACTGTAGGCACAAAATTAATCTGTAAATTTTCCTAAGCTAGAGTTTGTTATTTTTTTCATTTAATTAATGTAAAAATTATTTACAATTTTAATGAAGTAATAATTTTTATAAGAGAAAATTGAATCTTTCTATTATAAAAAAAAAATATATATTTTAAAATAAATTATGTTTTTTTTTTGTTGCATATATTTTGCTAGAATTAATAGAATAAAAGAATTATTGTCAGAGATTATTAGGTCGAGGAAAACTTCTTCAATTAAAAATTTAATATTCATTAAATCTTTTAAAAATAATACTGTGTTGATTAACTTCACTTTGAGCTTAAGAATATGTTTGTTTATTGTAATGAGTTGTAATAAATGGCCAACAAATTTAATTAATCTAAAAAGTTTGACAAACAGGCCTATAAATTATTACATTTATATGACCTTTGATTATAATTATTATTAGGTTTTGACTAAGTGAAATTTTAGAAAAATTAAGAAAAAAAATGAATTAAAAGTGAAGTCTTTGGAACATTCATAATAGTATACGTTTAAGTAAAAATATTTATTATAATTAGCTGTATAATATAGAATCTGATTTTATAAATTTATTTATGCATTTATTTTGTTGCAAAGTCATAGGTGTAAATATTAAAAAAAATTGAACATTAATTTTGGACAGTAAAACAGTTCGAACAAAAAAATTTACGTGTGGATTCTTTATTCGAATGGAAAACAAATTAAAATTAAACATTATGGTTGAAAATTTTGACTTTGGAGTGAATTTGAAATCACTTTTCACTGCCTTTAATGGCAAAGGCGCAGTAAAAGCTAGAATCCGCATTTTTTTAAAATTATTTTTTGAAAATTTTACTTTCACTTTCACTTTCAAATTTTTCAAAATTTTTACTCAAGATATATTCAAGTATTGTGCCTTTATGAACCCCATGGTTTTATATTCTTAAAATTAAGATTTTTTCGTATATGTAAAAGTTTAAAAAAATAAACACATAAATTTTTATTTAATCATGCCGACTTTTTTAATTCATAAAAAAAAAAACCTAATATTATTTGAATTTTAATTTCACCAAACAATAAAATATTTCGATCTCATTAAAAAGTTACACAAAAAAAATTATTATTAATAAAAAAAAAGGTTTATTTTCTATTCTGAATATTGTAAAATTACAATATTTCGACTCATTCATTAATAATAATTTCATAATTTGTATAATATTCTTTAAATTTGTATTAAAGAAATAAAGAAACAATATTTTTTTTTTTCAGCTTGTAATCCAATAATGCTTCAAGACTAATTTTAGAGAATGATTTAACATTAAGCATTCATCAAATGAAAACCTTAAATCAACGATTCAATTTTTGAATGTTTGTATCACATGAAGAATAATGATGAAAAATAGTTTATAGTAAAAGTACTTAAATGCTTTGAGTACTTACCTATTTTTACTTAACTTCATATTGTCAATTCAGATTTGAAATTAGAGATCTTTTTTTAGGTGAATTAATTAATTAAGAATTGAAATTGGATTAAAATTGAATTTAAGAGTTAAGACAGATTGAATGTATGTCAAATATGAAGAGTAAAATACTTCTTGTTGTATAAAAAGATTTTGAATACTACTGGTCTAACTTTTTCTGCCAGAATCAAAATATCTGTCTACAAACAAAAAGTTCAATATTGTAAAATAATTTTATAATATTTTATAAAAATTAATTTAAATGTATAAGTAGACCCTCATTTTCTTTTCGGTAATTTTGTTCTTGTTTTTCATTTCTCTATTCATTCAAGAAAAATTTAATTGATTTTGACCAATAAAATCTATCAATAAATTGTTCTATATTGGTCTTCTTTTTTTTTTTGTTTCTAGTTGTAGAAAATATTACTAATATGTATGTGAATAAAACTATTTGGCGCCACCATTTCGGCATTTTAAAGAAATGAAAATATAAATAAAAAAAAAAAAAATAAATAAAACAAAATCAAAAAAGGTTCCAAGTTGAAAAAAATAAAGAAAACAATTTGTATATTAATAATCTTTTTATTTTATTTACAAGGGAAAAAAAAAATTAAATTAAAAAGAAAAGTCCGAAAAATCTCTTTGATGAAGTTCTTTTTCCTTCCTTTTGCCATGAGAAAAACAAGAGATATACTTCAGAACTGAAACCTAAACGTGAAATGATGATACAAAAATTGATCAGACAGTGTAATTACGATGACGTTATAACTTTTATTTTAGGTACATTTATTCATATATGAATATATGTACAGATAGTGCAGTGAATTAAATGTTTTTATTTTATGAACGGATGTAGTACAAAAGATTAAACTTTACATTATTTTTTGCTGAAGAGCAATATTTTTTTTTTCAGAAATTTCGATATATCAATGTGTCAAAAAATTTTAAATGCCTGTCAAAAAATTTAACTACCTGGCGTATCGTATCTTCGCATAAGAACCGTGTCTGATTTTTTAATTATTATTGTCAATGTCAGTTAGTTTCTAAGTATTATTTATACTTGTAATTTAATTATTTTTTCAATTCAACTGTGTAATCATAAAGTAAATATAGTTAAAGTATGAAAAACTAATTTTGTCCTGTAAAAATTATCAGAAGCTTTCTTAATTATAGGAAAAAAATAAACTTTTAAATGATAATTTCAAATGAATTACAAATTATAGGGCTGACATTGAAAAAGCCAAATTTTAGAATAAAAAATATTTCTACAATTTAAATGAGTTTTTGTGTAATTTTTCATACGTTTTAATAACATTATTTTTAGATTAAAATAAAACTGGCATATAAAAGTAATATTACCAAAAGCTGATTCCTCAAGTCATTGGTCATTAAATTTTTATATGAATATGAAAATGCGGGAACATAATGAGTGAATCTGTCATGATATCTATGCTATAGAATAGAACTTTTTTTTTTTTAAAACAAATCTAGTTGTTAAGATTATTGTGCATCCTAATTTTTATTTATTTTTTTACTTTTAACTTAACATTACATCCTTTTCATTAAATTTCTTCATATTTTTTTCGATTTTTTCTTAACATATGTACCGTCTTTGAATGAAAATCATCATCATTTTTGCTTACATGTCTTTTTTTTTTGTTCTTTTTTATATAAAAGTTTATCGATCGGTTCTTCTTTTATAATGTTCCTTAAAAACAAAAAGAAGGAAAAATCCCAACCAGCACCCTTTTTAACAGGTGTCAAAAGGCTTTATAAGTATTAATGGTTTTGTTCTTTTTTTTAACTTTAGCGCGCAGAATAATTTTTTGGTATAAATATAAAACAAAAAACAATTATTGTATTTTGAGAAATTTTTAACATCAAGTTGGAAAAATTTAAAGATAAGGGAAAATGATAAAAATACATTAAGAATGTAATTTCGGCAGTTTATTTGTAATAAAAAAGAAATTTAAATTAAAACGTCCTCGCCATTTAAAATTTTGAATGAAGCTAAAATTTATGTACATCCCAAATGTTCCAATATTTTTAATATTTTAATTTGATTTTAATTTAATTTAAATTTAATCTTCTATTAGAGTTTTAAAGAGTGATCCGCTGTTGCTGGAACATCTTACTATGTGTTTATCTACACGCCTATACATATTTGTGACTGATAGTTCCTAAGAAAAAATATTAGTGCCTACTAAGTATATATATCTTTTTGTACGTATTGATATCTTTTTTAGTTATTCAGGTCGAATGCGAACACTTTATAATGATATATTATTTTAAAAACAAAGATTATAAAATGCAATTCTCATTTATTTTTGCAATGAAGAAAAGTGCCTTAGGTCCGTACATCATAGGCAAGTGTGAAATGCTGTAAGAATATTCAAAAATATTTTTTTTATCAAATAAAAGAAAAAATAAAATTGGAAAAAAGTAAATCTAACTTCTAGTCTATACCCTATTCTGTTTTTCAACCTTATAAAATATAAGTTTTGCATTCTCTTCTGTTACCATTTAAAATTGAAGGACCTATACTTTTACTAACTTAATACTGAATTTATTAGTTTTTAATGCACTGACTGAGTTCTATAGATTTCGATCGTATTAAATTATTATTTTGTTCTTGTTTCCAATTTAATTTTCTTCCATGTGTATGGTTTCTATATACCTACATAATATTTATGCGATATTAGGGATTGCCAAACATAAAACAACATTTTCTTCTTAAATGCCGAAAACATTAATGATATTTACGTAAGAGTTTATTGTAAATACTTTTCAACTTGGTATTCTTAATTTTTTGAAGATCAATTACTTTTTTTTATGTTAAAATATAATGATGAGATGAGGTATTTTAATTTTTTTTTAGTTACGGTCAGTTAGTGAGGATGGTGAATTTTGTTTAGATTTCGAAACATTATGTAAGTGGCGCCAAAAAATCATTAGTATATTATATTGAAACGAATTTCTCCAAAATAAGTATATAAAGCATTTAAAATGGAACAAAATAAATTAAATAAAAAAATCATTAAAATTGGAAAATTAATGAATTTTTTTCCTTTTTCAATCAAATAAACTACAATAAATACCGCAAAATTAATTTATAGGTAGATAATTAGGATATATGTAGAAGAAGGTAACAAAATATGAGAAATATTATCAGTTTGCGAAAAATATAAAATAGTGACAAAAATGTACAAAAAAATAGATGCATTGTAAATACATACATATTTTTGCTAATGGTTAAGAGGTACCAAGTTTCGTTAACTCATTAAAAATTGTGCATGAAAATGGTTACATTCTGTTCTGAGATTATCTGCTCTAGAATCCTCAAATTTTACCTTCAAACATGAACAAAATGAAAATTTTCTTCTGAAAAATAAATGATTGCTAGTTTTCTTGCAGTCATTGTATTTAAAAATAGTACACTATTATCTTATGGTTTTTAAAGCTCACTATACCGGTTTATGAAAACCCATTATAAGCTTGATATTTATCTAAAAATATCTAATTTAAAAAAAAAAACAGAATTTTTTATTTTTTTAATCTAACTGGTTCAAGTTCAAAGGTGTGATACGCACTTGATCTTGAGAATCTTTTAAATTAACTCCAATTCGATTATGATGCGCATACAAATTATGTATTTATGTATTTATGTAGTTGGAAATAAATAAATAAAGTTAATCTAGAAGAAAATTTCAAAAAAAAAAAATCATTAAGAAAAACCCTTTTAAACACTGTTGTGACCTTTGTATTTGATAACAAATTGTCTAGACACAAATGAAATCTTGTGGGAAAATTAAAAAAATTTTTCTTAAGTTTTTTTGCAAAAGTTTAATTTAGGCAGTACCCTTATAGATTTTAATAAATGGTGTTTTCTGTTTTGATTGCTTTTTTTTTAAATTTTGATATAAACAAAACATTGAAGATGATCTTTTTCATGTGAAGAATTAAAAGGTGCAAATATATATGTATATATGTACATATATATTTTTCTTTTTGCTTCAATTTTAAAGTGTGGTCTTGTCTTATTGTATTTTATTTCGAAACTTTCAATTTCTAAGAAAAACAAAATGAATTCTGATTTAAGAATTTGATAAAAAAAATATATTTTGAATTTTTTTTTTTTAATTAATTTGGATAAGATTACTTTTGTTCTAACTCTCTCTATTAAAGCTTTGGTCTTCTATATTAAAACTTCGAAGCTCCTTAGGACTTTTTATTTAAAAAATTTAAACCGATCATCGGTAAATTTCCAGAAAATTATGAATAAGTACAAGATAAAATGAGACTCTTAACATCATTATTTAGAATTTTCTTTTATTTTAGACTTAGGCTGGGACTTGCGACAATGAGACACATGAATAATTATATAACTCATTGCTTCAAAAAATTCTAGATGTCAACTGATAATTAATAATAATTCTCTTTGCTTCTACTTTATTAGTTATATTTTTTAAGTGATGCGATGTCGCGAATGAAAAGATCCTTGTTGAAATTATAATTATATAAGAGTTCGAAGTTAATAAAAGTCGAAACTAAAATAAATTATTAGCACAGATTTCCATATTTATACAATAATCTAACCTTTGTTTTTAAACAGCCTTATATTTTACAGTTTTACAAAGAGAATACGAAACGAATATATATATATAAGTTTCATAGAGCGAATTTCACATGAAATTTGTTTTCGGTTTTTTTTTTTTTTTAATTTTCCCTTTTCATAATTAAAAATTTTCTGGTTTTGCTGAGATTTGCAAGTATAAATTAGATACTGATGTTATTTAGAAATAGGTTTTTTTTTTGTTTAATATAAATATGTTAAATAAAAATACTGCATGTATTTATATTTTTGTTTATAGGTACGAAAAGAAAAAAAATCTGAGAAAATGAATTTTGATTTGAATGGAAATGTTTTGATAAAATTTTTGATCATCTACAACGCCCAATAATATATAGAAGTGAATTTGATTAGAATATTAAGTTTATTAAATTATATAAAGTTGAATTGAAATAAGATCCAGACGTCTATTTAAGTCATTTCGATTTTTGGTATCATATTATCTAAATAAAAAAAAAATTAAAAAATGGAACAAAAAAGTATCTTTAAATCGGAAGGTTTTGGGCGGTTTTTAATAAGAAAAATAATATGGAATATTTCAACCTTTAATGTTGCGCTTTATATGTTAATTCATTGTATTTTCAAGTTTATAGTTAAACAAAATTTTATGCTATTTTTACTGAATGTCGTTACTTGCGATTTGATAAAATAATTATTTTATTTGATTTAATTTGACGAATTAAAATTTATTCCAATGCATATACAAATTTCAACCAAAGATGGGATAATTGGCTTCACAAAGTCTTTTACATTTATGTGTTTCAAAAATAATTATACTCTTTACCACAATTGTCGTAAAGCGACGAAAAGAGTTAAAGTATTTTATTTCATAGAAATGGGCCTTCTCCAAAATGACATTTTTCACATAATTACAACGGTCGACTACAAAGTTTTAAAATATATAGTAGTTAACAAAAATACTTCTATGAAATCCAAACTACATATGTACATATTGCGTAATATACAAAACTGTTTAATAACGCTTTATATGATTTCTTTCTTATATGTATATATTGCTAATGGCAGAAACGGCGTGTGCGTTCGCTAGAAGGAAGAAATAAAAAAATTTAAATTGTCCAATTTTCCTGTCAAAGGATATTTTATGTGCTAATAAATTTTCTATGAGATTCAGAATTTGTTGTGATAATATTTTATTTCTTATTGCTGCCTGTTAAAATAACCCAATATGTTTTATGTTTTTTATAATGAAATGTATTCTGCAGGAATATTTACTTGCAGTTATTGAATTCGAAAGAGGAATATAATTTCACTTACATTTTTTTAAATTTTGATTAAGTATCTTAATGGAATAGAAAATATTCGTAATTTTTTTTTTTTAATTTTATACTATGAGGGTATCAGATTTATTCAATTCAGGGTTCCGAGTCAAATATACGACAATAATGATGAAATGTATATGTAGGTGATTCGTACAGAGCTAAATATACAGTTTGTATTAAATAAAGATATTACAAGGTATACCTTTGGAATTTGGTAATCAGTGTAATTTTTCCATTCAGTTGGACTATTCTGCAAAAATGATTCACAAGAAAGTTAATTTATGAACTTAGTCTAGTATCTTACAATTATCAAAAGAGGTAGTTTAAAAAAAAATAATGAAATTTTAATTCATCAATTTTTTCGAAATTATTATTGATCTTAAAAATTTCTGCATAATACTGTAGAGTGTAGAGTTTAGTTTTTTTTTTGTATATGATTGTGATTGCGAATTTAAAAAATTTATTGCTTTGGATGTTGGTCACAGAAAAGCGACCAAACTAAAAATAAAATTAAAAAAAAATATTATATATATTTTCTTTTTCTCTGTTTGAAAAGAAATTATGATGAATGAGCTTAATTTTATAATAATACTTTACTTTACTTTTTTGTATATTGAGATAAAAGGAAGATAAATATATATGAAAAAAATATATAAATATTTTATAGTTTTTTTTATTATAATTTAAGATCATTATTTTCATTACATAAAGTGTTTATGAAGAGCAAATTGAATTTAATTTCTTGTAATTTGAATTTTTTTTTTAAATTAGATATGAATGTGTATTATGTAAATTATGAGCTCATAAGTAAAAATGCCAAGTTTATATGAACAGGCATATTATGAAATATTGGAAATTACGGACAGCCATACATCTCTATATCATCAAAGGCTTCAAGAAATTGTATAGGAAAATTTTATTAAAAGTATAGAAAATTTGTAAATAATTTGTACAGACTTTATAAGTTAGTAGTATATTTACAAAAAAGCAACACAAAAGTAAAAAGAACACTTTTATTAATAAAGTTAAATGTGAATGTATATTATGCCGTGGTATATATGTAACTTAAGTTTAGTTAATTTAATATCACCCTCAATTTATGTATTTCTTTTTTTTTATTGCATTGGACTTCTTTTTTTTTTCCAGTTGAAAATGCTCATAAAATTACCAGAAAAATTCATAAAAAATAAACAGGACAATAACATATTCATTTTCCTTCCGGTAAAATAGTCCCCATTTTTTATCAATGAAAGATTGCCAAAAAAAAAAAAATATGAAAAAATGCATAACAATTGAATGAATGAATAACAATGTTGTTTGAAGTGGATTTATTACCATTTTGGGTTTATTATTATTTTTATTTTTTTTATTTCATTTTTTTTTTTTTTTTGATAAAACATTATTATGTGAAATTGTTTGTCGGTGTATTTTTTGATATATATATGAAATTTGTTTTCTAACAATATTTTTGAATGTATACAGAAATTGTGAAAGTTATTATAAAATTCAATCAAATGTTCGAATTTACAGTCAATTTGAATTATAGAATTAAACAAAAAAAGATAGGACATATCATAAACTCCTGAACCTCACTTAACAAAGTATATAGGTATAGAGAAACTCGAAGGGACCCGAAATAAACCAATTCACTTTTAAATCGAGAATCACAAAATACTTGTAAATTTTGTAGTCATATAAACAATGTCTGGGCTGCAATGTCATACTGCGTCTATTCTCAAACAAACCTGAAATATTTAATTTAAATATTAAACGAGAAAATTGTCACACTTTGATCTTCAGAACTTTACACAATGTTCGGTTTGTTGGGAATACTTGAAATAGAAAAAAAAAAATTGATGTATGAAAATTTTATTCATATGAAAATAAATAAAAAAATGTAAAATGAAAATATATTTATTCCAATACTATTTTTTTTTTTATTACGCGAATGTGTATACATTTAAAATGTTATTCGAAACTTTTAAGGATATCCTTGACATATCCTGTCGTTTTAGTCTTCTTTTTTTTTTTGCACAAAAAAAATTGTTTATTATTCAAAATTATATCTTTTTTTAAATCAATTGGAAGTTTTGTATCAATTTTTGTAAATTTTTTTTTTATTCCATTTTATAAGCATAGAGAGAACAACGATGTATGGAACAAAATCTGCTAAAAAATAATTGTAACTTTGCAATATGTTTCAAACAATGATACTTGTCTTGATATACTGAACTGATTAGTAAAACGTTTTGTAATTTTTTGGTAATTAAAACTTAATACAGACTAATTTACAAGAAGTTAGCTAAAAATTTTAACTTTGAAGATCAAATTAAGAAAAATTAAATCCGTTTGTTAGAATACAATTTTATATTGTTATAATAAAGGTGACATATATGATGAAACGAAAAGATAGAAAAATATCTATTTTGCAATAAATATACAATAAATAAATATTCAATAAATTTTTAAAAGATTCATATTACAAAAAAAAAAAAAAATGTTTGCAAGTGCAAGAAAGATATAAGTGTAATGAGAGAAACCTAATTCTAATTTTATAAAATTATTATAATCTTCAATATTTTAGGCAGCAAATTTTTCAGCATAAGAAATGAGTTTGGACTACGAAATAATTATAATAATCAATAAGTAATATTTAAAAAGTTAGTAGAACTCTTAGAATGTCATGAAAAATGTATTTTGCAGATAAATCCTTGCAATGTCATAAAAGTTTTCATGGCAGACTATAACCAAAAAATTAATGTTATATTGCAGTTATACAATCAAATTAGGCCTAGCATTTTATTGCAGAGGTTCATTAGAGTAAGTTGGAATTTATAGAGGTGTCGAAATAATCAAACTGACATTATATTTCTTCAAAGTATTTCCCATTATCTATGTAAATCATTTTGCAATTGAAAGGTTTTCCTTTTTTTTCTTTATATTTCATTTATTTTTCCTATTTTCAAGAATTATTAGAAAAAAAATATCTGACATTTTAGCCTGCAAAATAATATTAAAATAAATTTAGTACATCATGACTATAACGAATTGGCATAAATTTAAGAAAAATTATTAATTTAAGACGTGGTATTTGTATATAAAAATTTTCTTATCAAGTTTAATTTTTTTTTGTGTTCCTGAATTGGCAACTATGTATAGGCATGATGTACCATAGAACTTTTTTAATTCAATAAATGTTTAGCTTGTGCTCGTTTTAATTTAATATATTTTTCAATATTCAGTTAAAAATCCATGTACAAAAAATAATACAAAAAAAAAATAAAAAAACAATCATAGATTAGAATTTCATTATTGCATGCTGATTGATTGCTATTGATTCTATTTATTTTTTCCTTTCTTATCCAGCTTCTTTACTTAAGCAAATGCCTAATGGCGGCATACTGCACTTTTCATTAAGAATTATTTTCTATTTTTCGTGTTTTTTTTTTTTTTTTCTCTCCTGATTCACTTGTTACAAATTGATTGACTGACAAGCAATCAGCATCAACAAATTGATCATGAGACGTGAATAACTTTTCTTTGGTTGGTAATTTTAATTTTTTTTTTTTTTTTTTTTTTTTTAGCTTAATGGATTTTATAGTAAAACTATATATTTTAAAATATATATATTTAATAAATAAAATGTAAAATTGTACAGTATAGGTATATTATACATAATGTATTTTTTAATAGAAATCAACTTTAATTTATTACATTTACTGAAAAATTAAGAAAAACAATTTTTTTTTAACTTAAGAAATTTCAATTAAATTGTGAAGATTAGTACTTAATTATCGACATTTAAAATCTTGTTTAAATTATGTCTTTGTACATTTTATTTTTTTATTTGAAATATGGATTCACAAAATTTTATTATAAAGTATGATATCAATAAATCAAACAATATTTTCCTTTTTTCTTTAAATCGATTCAAATTATAAAGACAAGCTTATAGATAGAATTTTGTTCGCCATAGAATGCTTGAGTCTTGAAGTCAAAAAGACTTTGAGAGGTTTTCAATAAATTTCTAAAATAAAAAAAAAAATCTTTTTTATTTCCAATTTTTCATTGCAACAAAAATAATTATTAGCAAACATCAAAAGCAAAGTTTTTTCTTTCATATAAAATCGCTTTGTAATCACGTCAATTATATCGTGAATAAACTTAATAAAAAAAAAAATTGATTTTAAAATAATGTACTTTAGTAATCAAAAATTAATGCTACTACTATAGTGATAGTTGTAATGATTAAAAAAAAATCCATTCAATGAGATTTAATAAAAAAATTTTTTTTATTGATCTTGTACATAGAATTTCTTGAGTATAATTCATCTTAATTACAAAAAAAAAAAGTAAGAAAAAAATTATTAGAAAAATAATAGTCAATAATATTTAAATGAAGGCTATCTGAACAAAAATGAATCTATGATGTCAGGCTTTGACTTTGTTCTAATTTTCCATACAACAATATTATAAATATTTATATCCTGTTCCAGAAAGTACATAAAAAGTTATTTAATGCTAACATTGGATCACATTTTAGAACAAGTAAATAAGTTAAAATGAATAAGTATGCAAAATTTAATAAATTTCCAATAAAATAGTGAATTTAGAATTAATGTGAAAGAGCTCTCGATATGTATTTTAGCACCTACAAAAAATTAGGATCAACTACGCAGCTAGTACCAAGTAAAAACAATTTTTATATAATTAATTATGTATTAAATTCTAAATAATTGTGGTAATAGTAATAAGGAAATAAAATTAATCATAATTTGTTCTTATATTTAAAATTTAACATCATTGTTTCTCATATGAATATCGTTGTATAAAATTTACATTATTCTATAATTACTATTTGTGTATTAATTCGAACACCAAGCCATAAGATGAAATCCTAAACCAATTATATCAAAATGTATATGAATGTTGGCGAATTAAAAATAAATAAAAATCATTCAAGAAATGGAAATTTTAAGGAAGATGACTATAATTGTCGATCATACCATCCAATTGATTTCACAAAATATAAGCATATATCATTAGGCCGACGAAATTAATTTATTTCCTTTTTCCTTCTCTTGACGAGGAAGTTATATCTGATGTACAACTTAAATAAACATATGAAACAAAGTCATCAACCTGAAGAAATTAATTTCACCAAATTAAATGTAATTAGAATTATAAACAATTAAAACAAAAAAACAATATTTAAAACTACGTATATAATTTATGACCGAATCGATGGTGGTTCAATAAATAAAATGATTGATTGTTAAAAAAAAATAAATTTAAATACATATAAGATTCAGATACAATGTTTATATTTTTTTCTTGTTCAAAATGTGTGATCCAATGCCAGCCCCAACCACCCATTTTGTTATAGACTATATTTAAAGTAAGTTAAATGTCTAAAAAAAAAAGCCAAACATAAAGATATTATCTTCTTATTTTTTTTTTTTTGAACAGAATTATATGTATACATAAATATATAATTCTCTTAACTTGAATTTAACGAAATCATTCATCATCAACAGCAAAAAAAAAATAAAAATAAATAATTGTTTAATAAACCATAAATCCATTGTTGATCCATCAAGTAAAAAAAAAAAAAAACAAAATAATAATAAATTTTATTTGATCATAAATCAATAATAATTACTTTCCTTTTGGCATATTTTTCTTTCGATAATTTCAAGTAAACAATATTAGTTTTTTCTTGAAAATTTACTTAATAAGATATAAAAATAGCCTATTAGAAGCTTTAGTAAAAAAAAATAATAATAATTTTTTTCACAAACCATAGTTTTTAAGCCATATCTAAATAATCTATGCTTATTTAAATTTTATTAAAATTTAAAATGATGTGGATCGAACGTGGCTTGACTCGGATCGCATCTTATAGCAGATTTCAATTTTTGTTTCACGTTAGGTTATAAATATTATGTTTTACACATGATATGCTTCCTGGTGTTTAGCTCTCGAAATCTTTGATTTATAAAATATTTAATCGTAACTCAAATTTTCAGCCAATATTTATTCCGAATTCTGTCCAAAGTGTTTTATGCTTCATGTTTTTTGTGTTTTATGAACCAAATTTTCGCGCATTATAATTTATAAACATTTTAAATGGCATATAAATTATTAGACGAAATCAAAAACCTGATTATAATATCGTAACTACGTATAGCATATAGTAAACATAATATATTAATACAATGTTAGGAATGAACTGGATATATTCTACAAAGTTAAAATTATTTCAAAAGTTGATTATCTGTCTATAAGAAATAATTGCTTATTTGAATAATAACTTTATTTATCATGAAATAATTAGGTATCAAAAATCTTAAAAAAAATAAAGGAAGACAGAAAATAATTATGCACCATGTTTAGAAAATTGTTATTTAATAATTAATAGATGTGGCTCCCAGAAAAAATCGATTTAATTTTTGAATTTATTTCTCTTTCATTCATTTCAACTTATTTTTTCTGCATAATGCTGCAAATTATTACACAGTTTTGTTAATCTGGTGGTGCCTTAAAACTATAAAAATTTCATTACTATTATTAAAGTAACTTTTATAGATTCAGAAGTTATCATCATCCAATTTCTATATACCTTTAATAAAACATTTATTAAAAATGTTGGTTATAAAAAAAAAAGTAAATTTGTTTGAACAACTTAAGGAAATCATTTTAAAATTAGAGTTAATTAATCAATAATATTTCTTTTTGTGGACACTTGTGCGAAGAGGTGCTCAATGTCATTGCATTTTTAATTCTGGCTCTACAGGCCTAAATTAATAAATAAAAATAAGAATGTTTACAATGTTCCAAATACACAATCCAAATTCGAATTAAGTATTTCGAAACATTATTTTCTATGTGAATTATGTTACCTTTTTGAATTGACGTTCTTTAAAACTTACTTCAAACTGATTTTACTAAGAAAGTAATAATAACACTTTTACTTTTTATTTGGCAGAAAAATTATTTTTAATATTTTGTATATTTTTATATATTTTTTATAGAAACAATGTAAAATATATGGAGGCATTTCTTTCATTTTGAAACCATATTATTATTATAGTATCATGATTTTAGGTTGTCATGTATGTGAAAATTACATGGATAAGACGAATTAAATGTATTTTGTTTGCCATCACCAGTGAAATATGGAAAAACATAAATTTATTTATTTTTTTTCGAAATTTTAGAATTCAAGGTCCAAGTTAATAAAAAATTATTATGGGAATTCTTGTTCTGGAATAAGATTTTCTGTCTACAAATTTATAAGAAAATTCATTCAATATATGTGATATTTTATATTTTATTGTTTACTTTAACATTTAAGTTGATAATGTAAAGTTGATAATGTAAGGTTAAAGGTTTTTAGTACGTTGTTGGAAGATCATAGCTTAAATTTTTTTAAGCCTATTATAAAATTTTTGTATATGATACTAAACTAAACTGTGGTACTTATCATTGTACCCTAAGGAAGAAAAATAAATAAAAAATTAACGCAGTCTCTGTTTAACACGGTACCCTATATACTTTACTCAAAATATTGCCTCAGGAAATGTGTCTACATTTTTAATTTTATCCCAAAACGTTTGGTTTTGAGTGAAAAAAAATATTTTTTTTATTAAAAAAAAGTTTTTTTTTTGGTTTTACTTTATTTTAATAAATCTTATATTATATTTACGTATAAATCCTTTACATATAAAGGGATAATGAGTTCGATGAATAACAAAAAGCTTTTAAACACTTGTCGTATAATTAATTTCAAATCGTAGTTCTAAGATATGTTTTCAGTGGACTTTTTGGCTCTGATTACGGACAGGGTACGTATCAGGCCATATTTAAATTGATATTTACAGATCGGAATAATTGAGGTATAATTTTTAGCGGAACCGACATAAAGAATTTTATTTAAATTATTATTTTCTAGACAAGTTTTCAAATATTTCATACGACATCTTATGTCTTCTAAGCTTAAATGGATCCCGATCCCGAAATAATGATTAATGCAATTGATTAATTTCATGATGATGTAATGCTAGAATTACTGCACCATTATTTCATTCGAAATCAGAAGTTATTAAGACTCTTGTATTTTCTACAATTTATTTTATATTTAATTTAAATTTAAATTTAATTCCCGGCTAATTTATTGGCACATGAATTGGGCTGAGATAAAGAATAAAAACATATTCTAGAAGAAACAAGAGTTTTAATTAATTTCAGTTTCGAATAATAATATCGCAATTGACAAATAGTATACAAATATTTAAAATCTATAAATTTTTTTGTGATTCTGATCATTGCAGTGTACACATAATGTCAATAATTTTATTTGATTGTCAAAGTACAAAAAGTAAATATATATCTATGTATTAAGCTATGCCAAATATTTTTGACTACTAATTTATTAGGACCAAGACACTCAGCATATTTTTATTCCTGAAAGTTTACTTAAGTTTGAATGGAAGATCAGGATAGGTTTTTTTAAGCAGATACCCTCATTGTGTATTATACGTTCAAAACTAATTTATACGTTATTTAGATTAAGATTAATGACTTTAATTTTAAAACTTATTATTTTGAAATTAAAACAAAAAAAAATGTATTAATATATAAAAAAATAAGAAAAATATTTGATTCTAGAAATGAAATATTGATCAATTTTCCTGTCTGCAAAAAAAAGATCGATTTCTTATAATGTATGTAGAAAAATTTTAGTTTCATTTCAATTTCAAATTTATGATTTTAAAAATGACCATCATTCACAAAAATAAAAAAATAATAATAAAAATTAACTCAAATCTTATAATTATTTTGTCCGAAAGAAGAGTTAACATTTTAGAGGATATTTATTTATTATTTTGATTTTTAACTTGTTATAAACAATAATTTTCTTATTTCTGACCAGTTAGTATAGTAGTTCATTATGAAAAGAAGGCACGGTTAGTTTTATTTAGAAAAAAAATTAAGAAATTGTTTATTCATTTATTCATTCATTTATTTTTTCCAAGCTGATATAATACATTTACATTATAATTACTTATATTTAGAGATTTAGTATCCTATGCTACTTTACTACTAAGAAATTTATGTTATTACTTTATGACTAATTCTATATTTTTATCGAAACATTTAATATAGGAAAAAGCTAAAACCTATTTGACTTCTTTAAAACTAGTACTAGCTTACTATCTTACATAATAATTAACTAACCTAAGGGAAATATTTACAAAAGGATATTGGGGATTATACACTATTTGCAAAATTAATTATTTCAGAATTTTCCGATCTTATGCATCTTTCGTTGAAATTAAAACTTAATTCATTGATTTTTTCGTATATAGTCTTAGCTTTAACCAAAGAATGTAAAATCTCAATTCTAGTATATCTGGATCTATTTAAAATCATTCTAAGCAGCTTATTTTGAGCCGTTTGAAGTTTTTTAATATGACATTTAGCAGCACCAAACCAGATTGGGGAAGCATATGTCCAAATAGCTTGGAAAATGGTTTTAAAAATCAAGATTTTGTTATTTATATTTAAGTTGGAGTTTCTGTTTATTAATGGATATAACATATATGTTAGCTTGTTAGTTTTATCAATTGAAAGTGCTATGTGTTGCTTAAAGATTAATTTCTTATCCATAGTAAGACCTAAATATTTAATGTTATCACTCCATTCAATGTCCTCATTACAAAATTTTATATTTCTAGAAGGCAATTTAGTCCAAGCTCGGTTTCTCGTAAAAAACATAGCCTTTGTTTTCGAATTGTTAACCTTGATTTTCCACGAGATAAAATATTCATTTAATAATTTTAAGGCACTTTCCAATGAAATTAAAATTTGATTAGGGTTTGGAGAAGAGGAGTATATAGCAGTATCATCTGCATATACTGATAGGGAGCAGTTGTTTAATGTAGGTAAGTCTGAAGTATATATAGAATATAATAAAGGTGAAATTATTGACCCTTGGGGGACGCCAGCTGTGAAAAGAATTGTTTTGGACCTATCCCTACCTAGTTTGACTTCAAATTTTCTGTTTTCGAGAAAGTTTTTTATTATTTTAATTAAGTAATTTGGAAATTTGAATTTTATCAATTTAAATATCAGTCCTTCATGCCACACACTATCAAAAGCCGCTTGTATGTCTAATAAAGCTACCCCAGTCGAACATTTATCTTTAAATTTGTCTTTGATATGATTTGTAATCCTATTAAGAGGATGAATGGTACTGCAATATTTTCGAAATCCGAACTGTATATTCGGAAGAATTTTTTTTTTCTTCCGCAACGCATTCTAACTCGATTTTTAATATTTTTTCAAAAATTTTACCAAAAATGGGCAGTAAACTAATTGGTCTGTATGAATCCGGAGAATTATGCGGTTTACCAGGCTTAGGTATAGGAATTACTTGGGCGATTTTCCAACAGTCAGGGAAATAATTCAATTTTAAACAAGCATTGTAAATATGCATTAAGTATTCAATCCCTGAATTAGGAAGGGCTTTAATATAATTCATGAGAATCCCATCATTACCTGGAGCTTTATGTGGTTTCATACTTTTTATTATATTTTTTATCATATTTTTAGTAATAATTAATTCTATTTCTGAACTTGAGTCGAAAGTTGAACTATTATACTCCCGCAGGGAGTTGTTAACCATTTTATTGACGTCACCATTACCTAAATTAGCCGAAATACGATGATTAAATGAAAAATTCTGTGCTAAAATATTAGCCTTATCTTTATTGGTAATGAATTTTTTATTGTCCTTAAGAAGTGGAGGAATTATTTTATTTTTGCATTTAAGTAATTTCGTTATTTTCCAGAATGGCTTGCTTGAGTTCTGGAAACTCGCAATTAATTTATTCCATTTTGTGTTTCTAAATTCAGAGATTTTGTATGAAATACTTGAGTTCAAAAATTTCAATCTGGCTAAGTCTATTGGTACTCGAAAATTAACCCAAGCTTTTCTGGTCTTATTTCTAAGTTTTATTAAATTTAAAATATCTGTGGGAAGTTTTTTTTGTACTTTACTTTTATTGTTTAATTTAGGCACCGACCTATCGATTGCTTCTTTTATAATCTCGATCAATTTACTTATTAAAATGTTAATTTCACTCGTATTTGAAATATTAAGATTACTATAACTACCTGATTCTAACACTTTTGAATTTATAAAACTTTTGTAATATTTCCAATCAGCTTTTTTGAAATTATATTTTATGTCATTAGCAAGAATTGGTTCAGAGGAAATTTGAATACAAACAGGGAGATGGTCAGAGGAAAGGTTCTGTAACGTGTATGGTACAGAAGTGGTAGTCGGACAGTTAGTTAAAAACAAGTCTAAAGTTGAAGGATTGCTTTTCAGTGAATGTGGAATGTAGGTAGGATCATCAGGGTTAAGTAATGTAATCGGATGTGAATTGACCAATTGGTTCAACATATTTCCCCACGTGTTAGCTTTCAGACAGCCCCAGTTTTTGTGCCTGCAATTAAAATCCCCCCCTATTAAGAAATCATTTTTGTTTCTTAGAAATTTACATAGATCCCTCCTAAATAATTTTTTTTTCATCAGATTGGCATTTCCCCCAGGGAAATACACTGAGAAAATTTGCATGGGTGAAGAATTTACTAATTCTATTTCTATTCCTATTGCTTCAATAGATTTAGAATAAATGTCAGCTATTGGTTTGTGCTTTATTGTTTTTTTTATTGCGATGCAAACCCCACCACCTCTGGACTCCTCTCTATCCTTTCTGTAACAAATATAATTAGAATTAGAGAAAGATATATCAAATTTTAACCATGTTTCACAAATTAGACCTATGTCAATATTATTATTATGCATAAAATCGAAAAATTCCAAATTTTTATTTTTAATGCCTCTAGCATTCCAAGAAATTATTTTAAGAGATTTAGGATTCATTATTATAAAGATATTTAATAGCTAAGCTAGTTATAACATTAAATTGTTCGTGTTTATTAGTACAATTTTTTAATTTATTCATAAGTTCATTTAAAAGATTACTAATTTCGCTAAAACTAAATAAGTTTGGATTCGAGGTACAATTGTTTGACACATTACGTTTGACAGCATCCGCATAATTCAAATTAAAATTTTGCATTTCATTATGTTTTTGACCTATGTTTCTCACGGGCAGAAAAGGAAAATTATTTAAGTTATTCAAATTATTATTTACAGGACTAGAATATTTATTTAGATGTTTTCGTTCATTTTTTTGTGATTTTGTTTGTAACTGTAGATATTTTAGCCGGCTTGGGCAATCTCGAGATGATGCGTGATGTTCACCCGCACAATTAATGCATTTCAGTTTTTCATCTGATTGAATACAAATCTTAGTGTTGTGATTACCCGAACATTTAGCACAGTATGATTTTAAATGACATTGATTTGCCCCGTGACCAAACATTTGGCAGTTGTAGCACTGCGTGGGCTTGTTTGGGATTTTTCTTTGATAATCCCAGCCCACCACCGTGTTAAAAATATATTTATGATTCTGACGTAGTTCTTGTAATTTTATGGTTCCTCTTTCAATATACACAAGATAGAAGTATGTGCCTTCACCATTATTTTTTTTTATTAATTTAATTTCCGTACATTTGATTTTTTGTCTTTTTAATTCGTCTAATAGCTCTTCATTTTTAATTACATGGAGTCCACGCAAAATTACTTTAAAAGGTTTATTTTGTTTTTTTTCAAACGTAAAGTATTCTAAATCATTGTTTGCAAATAACTTATTTACCTTTTCTAAATCTTCGTTTGTTTTGCAGAAAACTTTTATACCCATTGAAATGTTTTTAATGTTGTAGTCTAGAATTCCATTGTTCTTTAATAATTTGTGGATATCTTCGGATTTGGATTTAATCACACAGATAGGTGGAATGTCCAACTTCTTAGTAGTTACCTGCTCATTGGCGACTTCTGTGGTTTCGCAAATGTCATCGTTGTCATCAACCATTAAATCTGCGAACCGATTTTTGAAGTTTGACTGGCTCATAATACCAAGTTGACCAAGACTTATATGATGAAAAGAATTTGATTGAATTTTAGATAATGGCTCATTAGAGCCAATATCATTAATTTTTCTTTTGTTTTTAATTATTAATAGACCTTATACCTCAATTAATTATATTAATGAAACACAAAAAAAAGAAGAAAGATCACGTGTTTCTTTAAAAGAAATATATATGTGTAAATATGTATTTCTATTAAAAACAACTATGATATCTACAAAAAATAATTGCTTTATAATACGTCCGTATTGCTCAGAAGAGAGAATTGAACTGAATTGTTTATTATTATTAAAATTTTGTTATTCTTTATTTCTTATGATGGATTTAGAAGCGGAAAATGTTATTTTATCAATTGTAATTAATCACAATTTGAAGTTATTGCTTCAAAACTAGATTTATCGTTATAATGCCTTTTCGTTATCGTTATTGTTAATATGTTGCGATTTCAATAATCATATTAAATTTTTGATATTGAAGTTAGAAAATTCAAAAATTCAACAATGAAGACTCAGAAATGGTGTTTGAAATAAATTGATGTCAATTGTAGTATATATATAAAATTTTTTTGAATTATGTAGTTTGATTTTTAAAAATTTATAGACTTGCAACTTGCAAGAAAAAGAAAATATGCTCTACATACATAGTGCAATTATAAATTTGAACATTAAAAGAATAAAAATTAAATATACATATATTTTGTTTTTGTTTCTGCCGCTTTAAAACTGAATTTTTTTTTTTTCGAAATCCTTATTGTGTAAAAAGATCAAAAGTAACTAAAGATAGAAAAACCATTAATAACTGAAGTTTATGTCTCGAGGCGCTTTAAATTTTTTTGTTATTCACTCTAAAAATTTGAAAACAAAATTTCGTTTTATCTTAAAACAGGAATTTTAGACGCATAATTTAACAAATTATGATAAAGTTAACCATTATTACGAGAACATGATTAATATATTGCTAAAAATTATCTTATTTTTTATAATTTCGCGCAACTATTACATTTAAAAAATAAAAATTCTAGCATGGATTTGCTGCCGAAGTTCGAAATTTTCAGGACTTTAAAGAATATAAAATAATTATGAGAAATTTTTCAAGTCTAATAGAGTTCAACGTGATATTCGGTGATTTTTTTCAATATTTCATTTTATTTTTAGCAGTAAAAGCAAACTTGGCGCCAAAGTTATACTTTCTTAAACTCTTAATTTTAGGGAAGATATTGTGCAAGTTCATATGCGAAGAATTAAGAATTTAAAAACTTCTTTTTTTTTACAATAAATAAAATATCAATAATTTTTGTATCAAAATTTTTAAAGTGTATATAAAAAATATAATAATATAATATATAGGATGAATTTATTTTTATATTTTTATTGCAATTTTTTTTTTTTTTATATTTTGGCATTAAAAAACCATGCTAAATTCAAATTTTACCACCAACTAATTTGTTTAGAAAAATTTTAAATTTGATTTTGATTTACGATTTTCAGTTCTCTAAGAGCTCCTGTCAGTTATTGATTGAAAACTTTAGTGATAGCAATGAATGATTGCAGTTAATTTCTCTAGCATATAATTTTCTTAATAAATGAAAAGCGATCGGTAGTAAAATTAAATTATGTTTATTTGGAGCAAAATATAAATAAAGAAAAAATATAACGATTTTTATGACTGCAAAATTAACAGTTGAGAATGAAATATAAATGGCTTTTAGCTTCAGAGGTTTAACTTTAACAAAAACAGTAGCTAATAGCTTTCGATAACTTGACAGCTGAAAGTAAAAGAAAGATTTAAGAATACTCATTCATTAATTTTGATTTAATTTTTTTTTTTATTTTGTTTTTATTTTTATACACATAATATGGGGTTTTACCTTGCAAAATTTAAATTAGATTTGAAACTAATGGTGCGTAAGTGATCAGTCAGTCATAAAAAGTCTAAGAGAAATAAAAAAGGTGGATTGATTGAAGGTTTTTTTTTATTTTAATGGACATTGAAATTAATTTTATTATAATTTTGTTGTAAATGTAATTGTATAATAGCGCATTATTATTGTTAACAGAATTAATGGTATTTATTTAATATTAATTTTGTTGAGATGTTGTCAGAATTCTTTTGCAGAATTAAGTTGAAATGTTTAATGCGGCCGAATTAATCCAAATTTTTAGAAAATTTGAAACTTTAAATGCTAAAAGTACTTGCAGCTGTGAGTTCTATGAATAAAATTGGCATTTTAAGAACGCGATTGTACATAACATTCAGAAAAATAAATGTTTATGGTTGTGGCATTACAGCTACTCTCGCCACTTATAATAGGGAGAATCTTCAAATTTACATATAAAAAAGAAAATTTTTTTTCTACTTTTCAACACTTAAAATATAGGAAATTAGGAATTGAAAAGAATTTTATTTTATTGAGCTTGCTAAAATAAAAGATGATGAGCTTGCTAAAATAAAAGATAATGATGAAATTTTTTCTTTTCACAAAAGTTCAATTTAATTTACTGTTTACTTGCATACATGTATATATTTGATTATCATAATAAATATTTTTTAATTAATTTTAGTGAATACCAAACGTTCGTAAAAACATTGGAAAAAAAAATGAAAAACCATGGAAATGGGCAATTTTGTTTTTTAATTCATATCTCAGACTTCATATCAAAAGATAAAATCCACATTATGAGGATTCGCACTGAGAGTTAATGTAATTAATGCGTTAAATTAAATAAAAAATAACGAAACCTTTACAAAAAAAAATATATACAATGTGCAGTACGTGTTTACATACATCAGATGATTGAATATGTATGCATCTAAAACACGCCTTTTTATCAATAAATTAGTTCTAGACCAACCTAACACAAAGCTCAAGAAATTATATTTTTGATAAAAAAAAAAATTAAATAAATAAAACTTTAATAAATTCCTAAAACAAAATGGAAATTTAATAAAATTGAAAAAAAAAAAAAAAACTCCAGACGCCAATAATATTTTGCGCGGGCTTTTCCTTCAAATATATAATAAATTTTATATAGATTTCATGCACGGAAAATTTATTCGAAATATATGTAATCATTATAATAAAATAACAATCAGTCAAATGGATTTTTATTTTTTTGCTTTTGATTTCAAAATGTATTTGTGGTGTTGGTGGTTGATCCAGTCGCAATGGGACTGGCAGACTTTTGTATCTGTTAGTTCTTACTTTTCTTTATTGTTAATTATCAGACTTTTGAGCTTTTATGAATGATGTAAAATTGTGGCGTGTAATACCTTAATGTGCCATTTCATTGAGTTTTTTTAATTCAACCCCATGACATTGTTCTGGAATCGGCTAACGACAACGAAATGTATAGAAATATATATCTAACTGTAATTCAAGATATTGAAAAAAATTTAAGTTAAAAAATGACAGATTTATTTTAATCAGCAAAAACTGTTTTTTAAGAAATCATTTTGATAGAAATAAATTTTAATTACATAAAAAAAAAAACTTAATTATACTTTCTATAATTAAAAAAAATACATAAATTTTTTCTAAAATGATACTGCAAAAATCTTTTTAGAAAAATATTCTCAATATAAATAAAAAAAAAACATTAACATTAATGGTTTTAACCAAAACGAATAAAATATCTCGCTAAATAAATAAATATTAGAAATTAAATAAAAAAAAAAAAAAATCTGAATATTTTAGTTTAAAATTAGAAAATGTGGACTCAGTATCAACTCTGTAAGCATGAATGAAGGTAATTTAAAGTTTTTTTTTGTTATTGTTCAAAAAGTATAATATTAGGTAGGTATATTAGAAGAGAAATATTATATATGCATTATTTTATGTGCGCTAAAAACAAAATAATTGCGTTGGCGCGCGAGCGAATATAATTTGAAAATTATGCGAATATTTTAAAATAACTAAAATAAATTTATGAATTTTTTTTAGTTAATTAGTTTATTATAATTTCAGAAAATAATTTTTAGTAATAAATCATTAGAGATAAATTAAATAAATTCCATATATTTAAAAATATTTAAGCAAAATAACTTTTAAAACTTAAATTTCTCTCTGGTGATAGAAATATGATTGCGGACTTATAAAAAAAAAATATTAAAATCTGAACTTGCACTTTGTAATAATTTTCATTTCGTTTTTTTTTTTATGGGAAAAGTTTAAATAATTTTATTTTTATTATTGGAGTTTTAAATTATTTTAGTGAATGAAAATTTGGTTAAAATTCCAGAACAAGCTTCAGAGATTTGTTTTCAGTTCACAGCTCGCGAATGTGGAATGCTCTTCTTGAGAAATTATTTCCGAGCGCTGGTGGAGGTTTGATGTACGACTTGTGCCGCTTTAAGAAGAGTGTAAATGATTACCTCCTAACCGTCCCATATATTATATAAATACTTTTTTAAGCAAAAAAGGTATCCCACTTAGAGATTTGGTAGCTATTATGAAAAAAATAAAAATTACAATAGCAAATTTTGTAGAAGAAATCAACTTCATCCTATATTCCGTTTTTATGACAAAAATTTGATTGTTTAAAACGATAAATGCGCCCGGTTTGAACTTGGGAACTATATTGTCATTTAACTTGTCTATTTTTTTCTTAATTCTACTCCTGAAGAAGATCAAAGCAAGTAAATTAAATAATAATCGTTAAAATTTTGGAAGTTTTTGATTTGATTATAAAATAATGATTTTCTTTATAATTTTTATAATATGTATTTTGGAGAAATTTCGAATAAAATAACAAAAAACATTTAAAAGAAAAATATTTTGAATTAAATCTTTTCAATTTTGATTCGATTTATAATCTTACTCTCAATTCTTATTCAATGCTCTTTCAAGTCACTTGGTGTGATTAAATTGTCATTCGAATTTATCTAATTTTTTTTAAACATAAATAAGCTATGCATATTAAAAAATTATATTTTGTAAAAAAATATTATGAAGATGTACCTGCATATTTATTTTGGGATTTGCAGTTTTAATTTTTTTTTTAAAGTTCATATTTTCATTTTGATTAAACAAAAGAATATACAATTCTAAACGCACGAATATGATAAATTGTCGGTAACTTTGAAGTTACATGTATTTTGTATTAAGTTTTTATTCAACTTTATAACTTTTAATGTTTTATTTAATAAAAAACTAAAAAAAAAATAAAATAACCATTGAAATTAGCTAACGACAACAGAATGCTTTACATTTTAAAGAAGATTTTCTTGTAAATTTTACTTTTATAATAAAAAATTAAAAGAAATTCTAGGTGAAGGTTTTTTATATATAAAAATTTCATAGTAAAATAGTTGCAATAAATATTTTTTAAAGATTTGTTTTTTAAGTTTCATTAAATTTATTTATTTCATCATGAGCAAATGTAATTAAAATAATCTATTTTAAAAGTTGAAAGTTGAAATTAAATATGTAGTGTTTAAATATGTAGGGCCCTTTTTAATTTTTCCCATTACAGGGCAGTCATAATAATATAACCTAGTACTTTTCTAAGATCTCTTATTAATTGAAGAAACCCTACTTTTTTATTTCTTTAAACGTATGAAATGGATTTTGAATCAAGTTCATTCTTCAGCAATTATAATAAATATATGTAAATAATAAATAAAACTATTATATTATTTTAATTTTTGTAGGTGCTCAAAATAATTTGAATTAAAGAATAAAACAAAAAATCATGAATTTGAATAACTAAATAAATATTAAATTACTCTATTTTATTTGTAAAATGCCCAAACGAATTTAAAATTTATGGTTCAATTTTCATTGGTGATGGTGGCTTTCCTTTTGGTATTTTTTGTTGTTTTTTTAGTTTTCACGAAGATTTTTATTATGTTGGCACAAAATAAGATACTTCAATGTTTTTTTTATAGATTCTTTAAAAATGTATTTAATGTTAGTCTTAACAGTTTATGGTGTGAATTCTTAGTTCTGTACCGTATCAAATTCAAATTCAAGATCAAAGAAATTTATAATTAGAAAATATTTAAATTTTCAATGTTCAAAATCCAAATTAGTTAAATTCATCAGAATTATCAAAAAACATTCGAAGGGAATTGATTTTGGAGTTTCCTAGAATTTTCTTCAGCCTCATTTCAATCAATAAAATAATATAGTATTTAAGATATTACTAAAAACAATACTTTTTTCTTTTTCTTGAAGAAACATTTAAGAACAAACAAAAAATTATTCCTTTGAGCGAATAAAAAAAAAAGAAGATTTTATGAAAATCGTTCTTAGCTAATAGATAAATAATTTTATTTATAATTTGAAAATTTTAGTAATTTAACTAAAATACGAAGTAACTTTAGGTGTAGTCATATAATTGGCATTAAATTGAAAATAGCGGTGAAAAAGATTAGGCAAATTAAGAACAAAGTACGTACATACTAAAACAAATTGTATTACAATATATATTTTGTATTTATTTATATCCAATCTTTTGACTCTCAACACAACAATTATCTATATTAAAAATTTAAGATTACTATCATCTAACTTGGGTGGTCAAATCTAATGAATTTTAACAATAGTTAATTTTTTGAATTGAAATTAAAGACAAAAAATTAAGATTATTATAATGAAGTACTTATTTTAGGATTTATTTTAGTTCTTAAATATTGATAATCATAACTAATGATACGTTTTTTCACATACTAAATTCCTAATCTTATAAAAATATAATTAAACCATTATGTATATCTAAGTTATCTGATCATGTTACATTTTTGAAAATCTAGGCATCTAAAGTCAATGCTCATCATATGATCACTGTGCATTCTTTCCAGGGCTTTGAAAAACTCGACTTAAATTTTTGTAAAGTTAATTTAGATTTACATTAAAGAAACAAGGAATGTATATTAAGTTATTAACGATAAGAAAAGTCTTACACTTATTTTTTTGTAACCTGAAACTGTCACAGATAAAAAAGAGTGTTTGTCCCTTGAAACGATTCTAAAAGTTCGGCGGATGATTACAAACTTACATAAATTCTTATTATATAGGACTACAACTATGTGGTTAGCTATAGTCCTATAGTAGAAGGACATTACTGCCTTACCTACTCTTTTATACGTCATATTCTAAATTTAGCTACATTTTAATAATGATTATTACTATTTAAATGTACAACAAAAAAAAAAACTATTATTAATTCATTTAATAAAAAAAAAAATGCAGTCATTATTTCCGTATTAACAAGGTGTGGAGTAAATTATGCCTCTTTAATTTTTGTGTGGCATTATAATATTTTACTTGTAGAGTGCATATTCATTTTTAAGATAGGACAAAATAATTGTGACCATTGTCCTTTTTAACAAATAATTATCATTAAATGTGAATTTTTGAAACCATTTGACAGACTAAATTATCTTTGCATGTTTGTTAGTCAATATTGTATTGTCATATTTTATTTATTTAGGTATTTTCATTTTAAATGCTTCCTACAAGCGATACAAATTATGCTCTCCTTAAAACCGAATTATACTTTTATCATAAAAACGTGTCAAACAAATTAAAAATTTGATAAAGAATGAAAAGAATAAAGAAATTGCTGAATTCTTTGGCAGAAAATACAAATTTTTTTCTCAAATCCAAAAGAGAATACGTTGAATTTTAGTTCTGGAAATATTTTGAATACATTTTTAAAAACTATTAATCGACTCTTCTTATAATAAATTAATTAAAGCCAAATCTCAACTTTAGTTTTTTAGAACAATATACATAGTTACTTATGTATTACTAGCAACTTATTTTCCAAACTAAATTCCACTCAATTTGTATAACTTTCTAATAACACATTCATATTATAAACACACCGCTATTGTAAGGCAAATGTTTTGGTTCTAAGAATATAAAACTATGTAGGTTCAAACATACATGTTCTATTTTCATGCTTTTATATTTTATTAATAAAAAATTTTGTGTTGTCATTATTAGACAAAAATAAAATTTCTTTTTGATTTTAGTATATTTACAAAACTAATTATTTTGTAGTTAGCTGCATAGATGAAAAAAAAAACTTACCAATTGGTTTTATTTTAATTCAACTAAAATGATAACCAATTTAGTGATAGTGTACATTAACAAAAAAATTAACCCAAAAAAAAATATAGAATTGATATGAATGGGATTTATTTTTAAATTTAACGAGGTTATTAACTTTTTTATGTGAATTGTGTTAGTTAAAAATATATAATTATCTAATTGGACAAATTAATTAAATACCTTGTAACTTGATTATATTATCAATAATAATTTAGCTTTAAGAATATAAGGTTCAAGTAAAAATTCTTAAATTATTTACCAACTGCAGATATTTCATTTACAGCCTTCCGGGCGTGTAATTTTAATAATTGACATTTCTGGGAAAAAAAAGGTGTGATACTGAGTATTGATAAGTAATATCTATTGTAGATTTAAGTTATTTTACAGTCGGGTTTAAAGCTGTTACTGTAACTGACAATCATCATGCGTACTTATCTACACATATTTCGAAATAATTTTAATATTAAACTGTAAGATTCTTGTTTTATTTTGCAGGTTTTATGTCACTTATTTCACTTATTATTAGAGTGTCCAAATTACCCGATTTTCAATTACCCGAGTAGTCGAGTATCAATTCACCAACTACCCGGGTATCCCGGGTAGTATTTTTTTTTTGGAGTGAAACACCCAAAAAATATATATTTTATAAATTTATTAATTTTTATTGTTTTTTAAGAAATAATATTTCACCACACCTTATGCATTTAACGTTTCAGTACGCCAAAACTAACTAAATTTAAGTATTTGCAATATAAGTACCATTATATAAGTACTGGAAAAAAAATTTCAGTACCAATATACTATATATACTGCTACTGAAATTGTTTGCAGTACCAATACATTTTTTCTATATTGCAGTATTTTTGCAGTACCAGTATACTTACGCTGACCATTCGTCCCTTTTTTCAAGGGACAGTCCCTTGTTTGGATGTCTCATCCCTTGAATTGAGATATTTTAAAAGGGACGCGATATGTCCCTTATTTTCGCATTAGTTCGCTTAAAGTCCCATATTTCTGCCACACACGTTTAAATTTTTAATAGCTCTGAAATAACAAATTTTTAGCAGAGCGTGAAAATAATTCATTTGGACAACAACGACAATTTCTTTAATTTTTATGACACTTGTGTACAATATTTAAGCCAATTGACAAAAGAATTCGAAAATATACTTGTTGTTGAAAAATTAATTATAAAATTGTCTTTAAAATTATGGAATTTTGTTTATGCTTACCAGGCTCAAATGCACCTACAGAGCAAGTGTTCTCAATTATGAACAATTTATGGATATCTGAAAAATCTCAAATGAAAGTAGATACCGTTAGATCATTATTAATATGCAAGTGCAATTTTGAAATGAAATGCTTGGACTTTTATAATTTCTTGAAAGATGAAAAAGAAATTCTCAAAAAAATTCACTCTACTCAAAAATATTAATGGTATTAACTATATTTTAATTAAATTTTTTTTTATATATTCTAAATCAAAAATTATTTCTTTTCTAGTCTTAGATCCTATCTATTCTCAAGTCATATTGTTCTTTATTTAAGTTTGAATATGAATTTAAATTCAATATCATCATATTTTAGTTTGTATAAGAACTAATGTACTGTTTTTGTTTAAAATTTGGAAACTGTTTTATTTCTGTCCCTTATTTTTATAATTGAAAAATGGTCACCGTAAGTATACTGGTACTTAAATTTTCTGAAGTAGCAGTATATTGTGAGAAAATATTGCAGAATTTTTTCAGTACCAGTATACTGGTACTTAAATTTTTTGCAGTACCAGTATATTGTGAGAAAAAAATACTGCAGTATTTTTCCAGTACCAGTATACTGGTACTTATATTGTATTCAGTACAAAAATACTTAAATTTATTCAGCTCTGAGTCAGTACCCAATAAAAATTTGGAAATAAAAACCCGCTCAGAAGAGACCGATAACGTTTTTTGTAATCTCTTCAATCTATTGGTTCCAATCACTTTATAAACCTCTAAAAGCTTTAACTATATTTGAATTTTATTTTATTTTTAAGTACTCGATACTCGAACCGATTACCCGGGTATTTGAGTACTCGATAAAATAACCTAGAACATCGGGTACTCGTGTACCCGGATACCCGAACTGGACACTCTACTTATTATGGTTATCCTCAAAAATCATAAATCAATTTACTTGATAAATAACAATTCCTTTTCAAAGGATAATATGATGACTTACTTCATTTTAAAAACCTTATTAATATGTATTTCATTTTCTTGCTTTTACCTCTTCCGAAAAAATTAAGTATGAAAATTTTTAATTAAAATAAAAAGAATTAGTCCAGATCCGAAAAATTCTTTATTAATTACAGTTTGGAGAATCATACTAATGCATTTACATAAAGGATGGAAAGTCAATACGATAAGCGGTATAATAGTATATAATTGTTAATTTATCAATAAAATAAGGGACTTACCGTTGTATAGAACTCGTTTGTTTATTATATTTTACCTCTTCGGTCGGCCGTCATGGTGTAGTGGTATTGCCATTATCCTACGGCGTGTTCGGTCGTGGGTTCGATTCCCACCTCGGACTGGAATTTGTGTCATTTTTCAAATTTGTCTCACTTGAATTAAGTGTGTGTGTTGTTTTTTTTAATTAAATTAAATATTTTATATTATACAGGTAAATATTTGAAGTTTTTTTAAACTGTATTATTTGTTTTGTATGGTCAGCTGGTTATGGCGTCACATAGTTATAAATGAGTTTTAATTTGACCAACAAAATGTGTAGTTTTTGTAAAATTAGACCATAGTTTTTTTTTGCGCCATATGGCAATGATTTGTGTATTTTCGTCAGGGCAATTGAAATATATTCTCATTTTTAATTTAAAAACAAAGAAAAAGAATTTTACTTTCATGTTTTATTTAAAACCATATTAAAATAGAGTTCTCTTCTTAAATTTCTTTTTCTTATATATGTTTTTCAAAGTCCTTAAGGTATTAGATATTGGTTTGAGTAACACCTCCTTTAAAATTGGTTAATCAAAGTTTGTTTTTAAATATAATAACATGTGGTCAAGATCTAATATCAGTGAAATTAACGAACCATAACCGTCACAAAATTTACACATGTACCTACAACTACATTAAATGGATAACAAATAATGTATAAGATCCTTTAAAAAGGATATTTGTTTAACATACGAAAATTAAATGAGTATAAAAGAAATGAAATAATATAATAAAGAAATTCGTAAAAGGGGAAGGCTTGAGATATGTTTATGTTTAAGAAAAGAAAAAGTTCAATAGGTATTAGAATTAGAAAATTTTCCTTAAACTGTAAGTCGTTAAAATATTGATTCGTATTTGGTTTTCCCAATGTTAGAATTCTGCAGCATTTCTAAATCGAAACTTTAGAAACAAGTATTTTTACTCGAAACGTATGCCGATTAAACATCCTATACGTATATTTTTGGATAGTATATTTAATAGATAGTAATTTCTATGGCTAAAAAAACTTAAAAATTTTCGAATACTAATAAGAATCTTACAGAATTTTTTTATAATGTAATTTTACACATTTATTTTAAAAGAAGGCTTTATTTACAAAAGTGCATATCGATTCTCAATCCGGACCTGTTTTCAATCATTAAATTAAAAAGAACCAAATTCATTTTTAAATTTAACTTATGGTCCATGAAATATTTTAGCTTCCGCATATTTTTCTGGTTATTATTATAAAAACAAAATTATATTGCTTTCAAAATTGCATCCTTTAATAATGTTTGATTTTAAAAAATTTTCATTCAACTGTGGAAAAAAGGGGGATTTTTGTTTTCCTAAAATTAAGTTTTATGGATTAGTGTCAAATAAGATTAGAAATTCAAGTAATATAAAAGAAATTTGGGGGTGGTTTTTTTCTATTTTAAGGAAATAAATTGTTATGGTTTAAAAAAAAATTAAATAAATTTTAAATGGTAATCAAAAACCATTTGGGTTTGGAATCGGGGTGAAAGTATTTTTTGTTTTGTTAACAATATTACACTAACGCACAGATCAAAATAAACCGCCCCAAATTTAAGGTCTTGCAATAAAATGATCAGTTCTTTAAATTGAGATTTTAAACTAAAAATTTAAATTTAAAAAAAAAATCTCAACATGTAACTAGTATGGAACATAGTTAGTGTAATGTTTTTGAACTTCGTAAATTTTACGTAGGAACAAGAATTTGGTAAGCTGAGAACAGTTTTTCTTACTACAATATTTAGCTACTTTATGTTGAAGAAAGAATTTGATCAAAATCGGATTCAAACATTTTTTTTTAATAAATATATTAAATTTTCGATTAGAAAATTACATTTTAAAAAAAATAATAAATAAGTATAAAAGATATAATCGCAATAAATTATTTTTCTACAACATTTTAATTACAACAATTCGTATCGGAAAATAAATTTTTTATTGGTAATTTTATATTATTATGTTTATCAAATAATCGAAATATTACAGAAATTGTATTTAGCGATTGAAAGTTAGCTGATATAATAAAAACAAAATAATTGCAATTTTAATAGTTGTCATTTATTTCAATGTAAAACGGTCTGTAAGACGTTTACTCATTTGTAACAAATATATCTACCTCTAGTTAATTATGTACTATTAAAAAACCGTGTAATCATATTTGTAAAAAAAAAATTTGTTAAATTTTTTTATGAACCTAGTTCAGTTAGAAGGATTATTATTTAGTATTATTATTTTTTTAAAGGCAGTGATTTAGTTCCTTTTTGAAAGCTCTTCGGGATTAAATTGTGAATATAGTTCCTTTTTGAAAGAATTTGATCCCAGCAAATTGCAAGATGGCGTAAGATTATTAATTCAACTTTGAAGATATAGGTTCATACATATATCCAGTTTAAAGTTGTTATTCCATATTCATAAAAATTGCAATAGGTAAATGTTGAATGTGCGAAGGGAACGAATAAATGGCTATATAATGCGTCGCTTAACTATTTTTATGTAATTGTTATTTTTAAATTTTTGTTGTCCTGCTATTAGGAAGCAAGAGTTAACATTCATTCGATGACTCAATATTACTTTTATACAATTTGCGCCAAAACTAATATCAAAAAAAAAAAAATAAAGGCGTACAATGTGAAAAACGCTTAAATCTAAAAGAAATAAATTTTATAAATATATAAATAAAAAAAAGTTTTACATTTGTATTTTGTTTTTTGATATCATTTTATTAATTTTTGTTTTCATTTTATTTTATGTATGAATTTATTTTAAATTTTTTTTTCTAAATAAGAAATATATAGGTATATACACGTAAAATAAAACGACCATCCTGGAAATATCGACAGTGCAGTAAATTTTCCATGTCCATTTTAAATTATGTATATACAAAAAGTTTTCTTATATAAAATGGTTGCATTTAAATCTTAAGAAAATATATAATGAAAAAATAGTGGTATGATTTCGTTATAAATACGTAAGTTTATAAATTCTGTTTTTGTTAGTGCAAAAAAGTTAAAAGATTAATTAAAGCGATAACTTTGTAATTTTTGATTATATATTGTCGAATTGAACTGAAAGAAGAAAACCTTATTAAATTTTTAATTACACATTTACATACACTTTCCTGGGTATGGCATATATGGCATTGGGTGAACTCAATTCTTGTTTATAAAATTTTTATTAGTACAGTATTAAGATTATAGTGTCATTAAAAATTCTTGTTTGCTATTGGTTTGACAAATTTTTATTATCTTCAGACTCACTAAAAGTTGAAAACAGATTTGAATCCTATTATTCCGGAAAAACTGGATTCCATCTTCAAACCATGCTTTAAAATGTATATTGTGTCTATTGATATAAAATGACACTATTTAAGTTTTATTGCAATATTATATTGAAAAAAAAAAAAAATACAGGGTGTTTCAATAAATAAACGTTAATAGATTTCTAGACCATAATTGTTTATTCGTATAATATAAATATGCAGCTTTTTCCTGAAAAAATATTCGATTATGAAATTTTGGAATTTAATTTAAAGTTTTTTATTTTGCCTAACATTTATTCACAAACTAATAGGTACCTGAAAATTTCGTAATGGAAAATTTTTAATCAAAAGTTAGAAAATTAACGAATATGAAAAATTGATTTTATTTTAATTTTTGAATCAATAATACATTTTTTTAAATTTTAATGATATTTTTTGAATAAAAAATATGCAAACATAACACTCTGTACCTGAATTTTTGCGATAATATCTCCTCTGTTAAATAAAAAAAAAAAAAGGATTTATGTCTTTTAATTTATTATTTATAGATAATTACATGTTTTTAGTTTTCGATTGAAAATAAAAAAAAATAAAAATTAATGTTCTTAAAATATTTTCATAATTAATGTTAATTGTATAATTTTTATATTTATTTTTTTTTTCCATTACTTTTATCTCTTCAAATCCAGGAAATGTATAAATAAAAATATAGATAATAATAAATACTCCTCAGATTGTCAATAACTTAGGTAGGTAAATGCAATTCAATTATAGATCATTTAACATTATTATTCTACACATTTTTTATTATTTTTATTTTAACCATTGATTTTGAGACAATTGTTAAATACACTCTGAAAATACATCGACAATCAGTTCTGGATTTAAAAATTATGGACAATATTTAAAAATTATGGACAAAATTTACAGATAGGATTCTCTATTATAACTATAATAATATTATAAAGTTATGCGGAATGAATGAATTAATAAAATAAAATACCAAATTTGTTTTCAGTACTTTTAAAATTTGTTTTCCACGCACTGAAAATTAAATTTGAATATTTTATTCGACAATAACATTTAAATATAATTTTTGATTTTTAGTTTAAGATCACTGTAAGATTCATAAGGTTTTCAAATACTAAAAATTTTCCTTAAAATGTAATAATATTAAGTTCTATTGCATATAATATTGTAAATAAAAATATCTCAAAAGAAGAGGCATAAGTCCTAAACTCTGAATAAAATTATATTTTAAATTATTGTATATACAGCTAATATTAAAATAAATCAAGAATTGAATTGAATTGACATATAAATAAATTGGACAACTATAGAAAAAAAAAATTAAAACAAATATAATATGTATTTAAATAAAAGAAAATATTATCCTTATAAAAATATTTGAAACTTTTAATAGTAGATTACAATACATTTTAAGAAAATTTGTTATTCTTGCGAGTTTTGTATACACACAAACACATAGACACGAGTCATGTTTATATCACGAGACCGAAGGTCGAGTGATATAATATTGACGAGTGTCTATATGTTTGTGTGTATACAAAACGAGCTGTATAACAAATTTGATTAACATGTATTGTATACTGCTTTAATGTGCATGTGAGAGGGAGTTGAAAACAATACATTTATAATGAAAAAAATAAACAAAAAAGTTCAAAATGAAGCAAGGAAATAAAATTTAATAAGGAAGTTTATTTATTTATCGAAATGATTTCAAACCGGAAGATTCCTAAAATATTAAAAAAAAAATTAGTAATTTTTCCAAAAAAAAATTATTCATTTTCTTTTTTGCAAAAAAAAAAATCGAATAATTTTTTTTTAGAAAAATTACTAATTTTTTTTTTATTATTTTAGGAAATAATGGTCTTCTTAAATTTTACTTAATTTTATTTTTAATTATTAAAAAAAATAATAATAATTTTATAATTATTTTTTTTATAATTAAAAATAAAATCAAATAATAATTATATAATTATAATTTATATTTACAATAAATAATCTCCTTGATGCTGCCATTTTCTTTGTTTGTTGATAGAAGAAAAAAAAATTCTTACTTGACATTTGACAATCACAGCAAACTTTATAATGACAACAAATATATTTTCAGGGTTACCATTGTTCTATTTTTATTCATTTTGTTTTTTTGAATAAAAATAAGTCCAATTTTTGAAGTGTGGTTTAAATTTTTGTACTAAAATCCAACCACACTCGTTTAAAAATTTAGTAGTAGAGGTTCGAAGATCCTTTAAAAATAGTAGATTGAAACACATGTTAAGAAAATTCATCGACTGATCGACTGGCCGCTTTTTAGAAAAAAAAAAAATAGCCGCGTATTTTTTTATTGGTTCTTTTTTTTTTTTTTGTTTGCTCAGAGGGAAAATATAGATTAGCTCAGAGGGAAAATTTAGATTTTAGCATTATAAACTAAGCTTTGATTGACATTGATATGATGCATGTGAGAGGTATACATTTGCAATTTTTTTTTTTTTTTGGTATTTGTCTGTATTGAAATATTGTGAGTGTGAGTGATATTATTTTTGTTTATAGTATTACGCAGTTGAAAATGAAGAATGTAAATACAATATAGAGCAATGTAAATACAATTTACATCACAGGGAAATGTAAATACAATTTACATTCCTCTATAATTGCATGTGTATTGATGCATGTAATGGACCATTTACCGAGCTAAATTTGCGAATGTAAATACAACTTACCGAAGACATGCGCATTAAAATGTTTATCTTAACTTTAAATTTTAGAATTTTGAAAAGTTTCGAGTTATATATTTAGACTTTTATAATGTTAGTTATGTTGCCCTCTAACCTTCATCCCAATATATTGAAATTAAAAAAAAAAAGAAAAGTAACATAATTTTACAATAAAGTTTATGTAGGCCTCAGTTTTTTTTTTTTAATATTATCTTTTTACACATATATTTTATAAATTTCTCATAAGAATTTTCAAAGTTGAGAAGGAAAAAAAATAAATAAAAAATTCCCAGACATTTTCGAAATGAATAATGGCACGCGTTCAGGCGATTTAATTTATTTTCATTATCGTTTTTTTTTTTTTTTTTTGTATTTGTTATTATTGTGACTCCTATTTCCACCTATTTTTCATTTTCTTAAATGAAAAACCATAAAATATGACTGTATATAAAAATTATATATCCAATTTTTTTTTATTTATTCTGTTTGTTTTTCATTTCATTTAACAATAAATTTTTTAACTGAAAAACAAATAATATTAAATTAATCCGAGACAGATTACATTATTATATATAAGTATATATATCTTTTTTTTTGTCTTGTTTACTTTGCCTGAGACTTTTTTACAGACTTAATTACAGCCTTTTGTTTCATATTATTATCTGTTTATTATATTTTTTTATTTTCTTATTTTTCAAAATTAATTACAATATTTGAAGAGAAATAACATAAACAAAATAAATAAATTAACATTAGACTGCTGATCATATTACAATTTTTCTATATATGAAAATTAAAATTTATTTGAGGATTCTTTTTTCTCACGAGATAATTTCACATTAAAATTATGATTGAAAATATTGTTAGTTTTTTTTTTTCTCTTTCATATAATTTTTTATTAGGTATATAGGAATATTAATTTTCGATTGTTTTCGAAATAGACTTTCTTAGGTAGTTAAATGTTTTTGGGTTATGAATTCAGGTTCCCCTAAATCTTGAAGTAGATATAGAAGATTTTTTTTTTAATTTGAATTATTTTCATAAAACTATTTCATAAATTGTTAGTTTAATAAGGAAATTTACTGCATTTCTATTTTCTTCAATTTGGGCAGTTTTATTTTCAACGAATTTAGCATCAATTTTCAATCAAATATAATATTCAAAAGTTCGAAATGAAATTTCCTATAATTTTTAACATTATAGATTTTCCATTTTTTGCATTCATATATACAAGTGTTTAACTGTAGTGCTTAAACTATAATTTTGAATTAAAACATAAAAAAACTGGAAAATTTAATAATAACTTTTTTTTCTGTAATAATAACAATTAAATTTAATGACAATTATGAAATCACTTAATTTTCATAAAACCATTGCCGAAAATTCAAATTAAAAGAAAAATTTTTTCATTCATTGCCACTTTTGATGAAATTTTTTTGGTAAATTTTTATATATATATGAACCTTCATGTTGGCTTTAACCGGAGGGTAAATTAATTTAAGGAACTGATACATATCATTTTATGATAATAAACAAAAATAATGATTTCTGTTGTAATCAAATTAAAAAGTAATTTAAAAATTGAATAATTATTTTTAATAACAATTATTAAAGCTGTTGAAAATTACACATTATAGTTAATATTACATTATATACATGTTATTGAAAAAATATTTATTATGTTAATGAGTAAAAGAGGAGAAGCTTGAATGAAAATCGTATTAGGTATTTCAAATTTTTAAAAAAATTCTTTAATAATAATGTTTGATGTAGTTTGTACTGCATATTTCTATAAAACCTTAAATGAAATCTTTACAATAAATTAGTTTATTCTATAGTCTTGCTGACCAAAAAGAACATAATTGGCTACACTCTAGTTAATCGAATGGCGATAAATTAGAATATTTTCTATTTTGAATTCCGGCGACAGCTATACACTAAATTTCGAAATTGTCAAATTATAATAAAAACAGAAATGAAAATTATCTGAAATTCAAAATTTGATAAAAATAAAACACATTTAAAACATTTGATTCTATGAGATAAATTAATAAATTTATCAAAGAATTATTTAATAGCTATCGCTATAATTGCTTCTGTAGTTGTAGCTATAACTGTTTCTTGTATCTCTCTGTTATATGTTGTTTTATGCCTCTGTTAAACCATAATACGTGCTGCAGAATTAAAAGTTTCAGATAGGAATATTGAATTAAAATAGCGACAAAATAAACTTATTTGATGGTTTTTCAGTATAAAGTCATTGAAAATGATTTTTTTTTTATAGAACCCCATTTATTTTCCAAATAGAAAAATAATTTTGGGAGCCTTAAGCAATTTTTTTTTTAAATCGAAACATAAATTGTTCATTCATTTACATAATAAAATCTTTTTTTTTTTCTTATAAAAAAGCAGTGAAGAAGAAAAACATTGATAAAACAAAAATTTATGGAGTCATCAATATCCATCAGAAAACATTAATCAATGCGAAAAAAAAAATGTATTCCTTAAGGCCAGGATAAGTAAAAAGAAAACGAAATTTAGGCATCAAGCGTAAAAAATTGTTCTAATTATATTTAAATTTTAGTTTCATTTCAGCGAAAATATATTTTTTTGATACATCAAATTAATCTGATTGATGAGTTCATAAATTTAATAAATTTTGGTAAAATTTGGAAATATACTGCAATGAGAACCAAAGAAAATGCGTTAAGAAACAAAAAGGAATAACATAAAAAACTGATATCTGATAGAACCTTAAATATGACGCTAACTAAAGAAAAATGAGTTGATTATTGCGGTTTAAGATAGGCATACAAAACTCATAATCTTATAATGACCAAAAAATACCTAAATTACAAGCAAGTTGAATTAAAGTGTATTAAAGAAAAGTTCATGATTTTACTTATAAATGGTCAACAGAATCTTATAATCAACAGAATGAAAAAATATTGTGAAAAGATTCGATTCACACCTAATTCTGAAAAATCTTTGAATGGTGTTTGTAATGAAATTAAATTAATAATTTGATTGAAAAATCTTATTGATATTGATGAATAAGAGGTGGAAAAATTATGTTACTTAAATGACATTAATTGTCCAGGAAAATTATAATAATTAAAATTATTTAAGAATCGATAAAATAATTTTTTTTTTGTTTGATAACTTCATGTTAGGTATTTTCAATTTTCACATAATATTCATTACCAGAACTCTGAGTGTGTGTTATTATTCTTTGTTAAACCTTCTTTTTACACTTTTGGCCAGAAAATTTTCGATAAATATACGTATAATGATTCAAGGGAACAAATTGTCATAAAACATCAATCTAAATATATATATTTGAGAGAGTTAATTGAACACATTGCGAAAGGTACGTGTGGTACAAATTTTCAAACAGAAAAGCATATCATAACCAATTATTGGTACAATTCATGGTCGGTGGTAGCCGCATTTGGTTTTCGAGTAAAATTTTTGGGAATTATTATTTTTTCCATGTTTCTGATGATTAGACTCGTAAAACATTTCACATATTAAAAAATAATTGAATAAAAAAATACGCAAAAATTACATGAAAGTAATTTTTTTTTTCATTTAGAATATAAATTAGAATTTGAATTTGTCTTCTCGTAATTGACTTTTGTGCAGATAAATTATAAAATAAAAATAAATTGATTTATGAGAGGTTTAAAAAAGGTGTAAATTATTCATGTGTGTTAAATTTACATGAAAACGAAATGCAAATCAGACGAACTCACATAATTTTTATAATATTTAACATTATTTAGTATTTTTTTTTTTTTCATAAAAACCTATAACTACACTATCTGGGTGGTAAAAAAATTAGCATTAAACTTAAAATAAAATATTTTTAAACTTAAATCGAGATGTTAAGTCAAAGCAAAGAACTATACACAATTAATACGTGAAAATATGGACATTCACAGATAAAATAGTTGAGCCATTATTCAATTAAATTTTCCAAATATTTTTGTGAAAATATTAGTTTGAATTAATTTTACCAAGAAATCTAAAATCAAAAATATTCAAAAAACCAATCCCAAAAATTAGAAGAAAAATAAAAATAAAAGTAGAGAAAGAAAAACTTTTATTTTCTCATTTGAAAAACATACATTTTCTGAAAATATATAAAATGAAATTTTATTTTATGCTTTAGGCTAAAAAACGGGCGTGTCTGAAATTCATAAATCACTTGAAATTTTCTCTTTTATTTTCAGTTTGAAGTGTACCCACTTCAAAAAAAAAGGATATAGAATTTTTTTTCTTTTCTTTATGAGTATAATGTTTTTTGTTTTTTTTTTTTTTTTATCGCAAAGTTTTAAGAAATGTTTTCTTTACCCTAAAAATGATTTCATTATTCATCCCCCCAATAAGCATTAACCAATTTTTATTTAACGTAAGAAAAGCAAAAATGTACTCGAATTAAAAGCTTCTTGTTAACATTCACCCTAAATTTCCTTATTTCGAAACTTATATTATATATATATTTTTTTTGTTCATAAAAGATAACAAGATTTGTTGAGTATAAAGAACGTATTTTCCCCATTTTTTTTATTATTATTTTTTATTTTTAACAAAAATGTTTTATTACTAAACAATGTAATGTTTCTTTATTTATGTATAATTTATTTTTTATTTTTTTTGTAACTCTGAAAGGTAGATATGTTTTAAGTGCGAATTCCATTAAAATGTTACAGGTATATGTAGTTCTGGCATTATCTGTTGTGCCTTTTTGTTTAAATCCGATGAGAGGTCCAAATTGCTAAAAAAAATTCTTGATATTTGAACCAGTATATTATGATTTGGGTTGGAAAACAGCCATTTGTTTTCATTTCAAAAACCAGGAAAAATTATTTAACTATAATATAATTAATATTTTGATCTATTTAAGAAAATTTTAAAATCATATAGTATTAATTCATATTCTAACATTATAAATTTTGAAGAAATCTTTAAAAGAATCACAATTTTACAACCCATAGTATCGAACCCTTCACCAACATAATTTAATTTTGAAGAATTCAATTTTAATAATAGTGATAATGTTTCGCTAATGTTAATATTAAAAAATTTAGTTTCACTTCTACATTAAAATCAATTCTGATAACAACAAATAGCCTACAGTGAGTGAAGTGAAAATTAATTATCTCAAAAATTGTAAAACTATCTGAAAACCAAAAATTTTAACCAGAATGAAAAAAAAGAGTCGATGAAGATTGGTCAAGCCATAGTGGTAATATTTTCCTATATATAAATACATGTACATGTACATACGAAACTATAGCTAAATTGCCTGCTTAGAAAAACAAAATTTCGGTGATAATTTAAATATAAAGTTTCAAATGAAGCATAATTTTATAACAATAATAAATTTTAGATTCTTTTCAAATGTTCACTTAATTATTAATTTTTTTATTATTTTAATTATTCATGAAATTCGTGTCAAGTAAAAAAAAAAGGAGGAATCTTCCGCTATTTCAAGTCACTTTTTAACAAGATGAAATAAATTTTCATGGTAAAATGAGCAATTTTTTTTTTCTATTTCGACAATATTCATATTTTAATATAATTGATTATAAATATATCCATAATTTTCATTCTTACTTGTTTCTGATTTATTTTTCCATTTATAAATGAAATAAATTTTATATAGCAAAATAAAGGGGAACATGCCAGGTACATAATACTACATATATATATTAAATCGACCTTTAAATAGAAAGAAATTAAAATTTTCATTAAAAAATTTTACTGAAAAAAGGCGGATCACTCCTTTTCACTTTTCTTTCATAAAGGGGGCTTCCAGTTCGGATGACAAAATCAAAATGACAAAATACAAGCATTCCACACACAATATTTTGACTTAAAATTTAGTTGTCATATAGTTCTTCATTAATGAATATGTACTTGTACATTATTCTCATGATAATTCTTTAATCAGAGATTTAGAAAATAGGAGAAATATAGCAAAAATTAATTAATGACTCAATTTTACTACTAGGAAAATGTTTGAAACACTGTGAATTCATTTTGCCAAAACATAATAAACTCATCGACAGTATTGTTTGTCATTAAGAAAATTTTTTTTAAAATAGAAAAATAAAAATATTGATTAAATTTAAAATTTTATATTACATATTTCCGGTTTTCTAAAAAATCCGCTGATTTTTTTCAAATTTTGTGTTTAGCCAAACTACGAATTTCAAAATGACAAAACAATATTTTATTCATTGTATAAATTACAAAATGTTTTGAGTCAATTCATTCGAAGTGAGATGCCCCCTTAACATCATAATTTTCATAAAAAATAGATTCTTAAAATAAAAAAAAATATATTTATACACATGTATCTTGTATAATATAACAAAATCCATAATCTAAGAAAACTTAAAACTTAAAATTTAACTAAATATATCTTTAGTTTATTAATAAAAAGAAAATGTATATTATATGATAGTATATTATAATACTCATATATCATATGATTAAAATTAAGATCTGTCATTTACCGACAGCTCAGCTATTAATAGAATAGACGTAAAGAGTTTATATGTTTGTAGCTGAAAAGTGTAGGTGGTTTTTTTTAAATTTTGTTGGAAAACATATTAAACAAATATTATTTATTAAAACTAAAATAGAAAGCTTTTGAGGATTATTCAAAATTTGCAAAAAATTAACTCTTCTATTATATACAAAATTATATATAAAATCACAAAAAATTTCGATCTGGAACAAATATTCAAAAATAACAAAAATTTTATCAAACACAAAAAAATATTTTTGATATATTTTCATTTATCATTAATTTATGTTATTTACTTAATTTTCCAAAATTTTGTGTTTTAATAACGAATAGAAACATGAATTATTATATTATATTATATTTTATTTCAGCTAAAAATTAATTTTTAATATTATTAACTTTGGAAATTAAACATACATAGCAAAAAAAATAAATAAACAAATTCATTCGGTATTTGAGGAAATAAAAAAAAAAATTAATTAATTTTTATTTATAGAAAATAAAATATTTATATGGTAAAATTATAGTTTTTTTTCCTACATTTTCACTTATCTTTTGAAATCAACATAATAAAGTGTGCCCAGCATGTGATCACATGTCATTCAAATATTATTCTTCAAGAATTCTTGATAAAAAAAACTTTTCGATTTTTTTTTTCAAATTAGAGTAATGATTAATAGTTGTTGACACAAACGATGACTTTACAAATAATATTTCAATAAAAGTGTTTGTTGTTCTCAATGATCCTTAAAAAAAAAATTATTCAGTCACACTAAGAATCCACTAAGATATTATTCAATTAAATTTTATTTTCATTTTTTTTTTTCGTCTACGTTTTAGTTGGAATCTAATTTCATAGTTTAATCCCACCTGTTGTGGCTCAAGTGGTGGTAATAAAAACATTTGATTATAGATAAAAGTCTTTAAGAGCACTGATAAAAATCTAAATTGTTTGAACCCTTTAACCTCATCATCATCATCAAAGAAATTTGTGTTGCTTTCTTATTTTTTATTTTAATATTAAAATATAGTGTGAAAAATGGTAAAAATCAATATCACTTTCAGTTTTTTTTTTATGTAGAAAATTTTAAAATAATTAATTGTAAAAAAAAAAAATAGTTATATAGATTTGTATAAATATTCTAATATTAAATATACATAAATGTACAATAGTAGTATGTTTGTAATATTTTGAATATATTTTTAATTGAAAAGATATTCAATTACAATTTAACACCGCACACAAAGAGTCTTATATCTCAGCGTGAATTGTCGAATAAACAAAAGTATCATCATTTGTTTTGATAGCTACGTCAGGTATACTTATGCAAAGCCAACTTCATAAAATGACGGTTTCCAGCTAATTTGAATTAGTTATTTAAAAGTTGAAATAAGTTCTAATCCTTTTTCAATTTTTCTAAGTATATAAATATAATTTTCTGGCAGAATTGTTATTCCCTTGTCTTTTTTTTTTTTTAATTCCTATTTATATTCACATTATCATTATCATTATAATAATTAAAGTCAGAAAGTATTCTTGGAAAATAAAAATAATTTTTATTTTTCTATAAAATTAATTTAACTTTTTTTTTTTGGTTAATGAAAATGTACTTTATTTTAAAAGTGGTTTATGGGGATTTGAAAATATTTGAAATGTGTAAGGTGTATAAACTATTATAGGCTAGTTATAATATCTGTAGAGTCAGTAGGGTATATATATATATAGATTAAACAAAATTTGTTCTTTTAATGAAATATGAATATAAATATATGAAGGCAAGTATGTAAGTGGTTATAATCATTTATAAGATAGAACTATGACCAATACTATGATAAAATGATTATAAAGTCTTATAATAAAATAAATAAAATACTTCTCGGAGGAGAACTAATATACTTTATAATTTTACACTCTTAATAATCAATAATAATATTTTTTGGTCTCGATCAAAAACCCACCTGGTTTGATTTTTATTAATATTCTGCTAACTAATTCAATTTACATATTTATGCAGCACAAAATTTCCTAAAGTTTTGAAAATTTTTCGAATTTAGGAAAATTTTATAAGAACACTATTTCAATGATTTTTTTAGTAAGTTACCTTACAAATTTTATTTGATTCATTCACTTTTTATTACAAGGGTAACAGAAAATATTATAAAGTATACTACCCTTAAAATTTATAGAATGAATAAAGAAAAAATATAGTCAATTATAATCTTCGAATTATTTTTTTTAAGTCTATTTTGTTTATAAAGTTAAAAAAAATTATCATTAACTGCTCCGTAATTACTCCTGGATAATTGTAGTTGAAAGAAAAAGAAAAACAAATTAGGGAATATAAAATACGTCATAAACACTTAATTGAAGTAACCAAGAAAGATAGAAACAAATAAATACCAGCTGGAATTTATAAATCGAACATAAAATATATTAAGTATGCTTCACAATACAAGGCTCGTAACCTAAAGTTATTCAGTTAATGGTTTTCGGAATTTGAAAACATGAAACTACATAGGGCTTGCTAGAAATTTTATAAAGTAAACCGAAATAACTTCATTTGTCATCAAAAATAAGTGCCTACTCTACTTTAATTAAAGCTTATATACATGAGACTCAAACTGATTTCTCTAATTCAACCAAACTAATATTTAATGCGAGAAACTTTTAATAAAAAATTTAAATTAAGTAAAATAAAATTTATACCAAAAAAAGTAAAATGTTTAAAATATCGCAGCAAATAAATTTTAAGAATATCATTCACGATTACCAAAAATTTATTTAAAGGTTATTTTGAAAACGAAACAAAAAAAAAAGGATTTTTTTTTTATTTTAATAAATTTATACTTTTATCATGAAAGTTTTCAGACAAAAAAAAAAATTAAAAACATATTTTTAAAAATGAATTTAATTACAGGGTTAAGGGTGCAGCATACAAAAAAAAATGAAATATTTATGAAAAAAAAAAAAAACAGAACTCAACTAAATATATTTATAAATATAAATTTTATTTTACTTTATTTAAAATGAAAATTCATTTATATTCTTTTTGTCGGAATTATAATGTGTTTTCTTATTCGTTTTTTTTTTGTTATATAATTTCCAAAACGAATGTGTTGGTTCTTTAAAATTGCGGTTAGTTTATTAATTTTATTAGTTCTTGATCTCTAAGCAATTTCAGAAAAATTTAATGAAATCTGCACTTTATTACTTTTTAATATAAGTTTCTAAAAAATGTAACAATAATAAAAAATTAAAATGTAAATTCTATATGTTAAAAAATTGTTTGTTCCATCAAACCAGATGAGATCTCAACATTGTTATAAAACAGATTCAAGAATGTTCAATTACATGAAATATGTACATATATAGCAATTGAATAAAAAGTTAATTAACTCGTCCACAAAGAGATATTTTCCCAGAATCCTGAGACGAATATTTTTTTCCCCAGAAGAATCAAAAGAGCCCTTTTAAAAAGATATCCAAAAAGATAAGAGCAGAAGGATTATAAACAAATTAACATAGAATTCTGTTTTCATATGTACGTATGTATTGCTTTTAATTAGTATAAAAATATTAATTATTCAGTCTCTACACATATATTATATACTTAATAAATGAACGAAATGAAAAGGAGATTTTATATAAATTTGTGCTTTTATTATGCGCCAACTAAAATAAAATAAAAAAAAAAAGATTTATTTAAATATAAAGTTTATTTGTAATTTTAGTTAAAATCATAAAAAGTTTCTCAAAAAAAAGGTAACTACATCTTGTTGTGTTCATTTATTCACTTTATGAATATTAATTCATGTAAAGATAATCTTTAAGTTTTTCTTTTAAATCGAACGAAGAATTCGATATAAAGTTCTGATGAAAATTATTCAAGATCAATCATCAAGTTTCAATTATACCATAGATTAAGAATACAGAAAGATGGGAAGTTTCATACAACATTTTTTCAGTCTTTTTTGGTATTTTATTGTGAAGGTGTTAGTAAAACTAAATAAAATTCTTTTCATACATTGATAATTATCACGTATTTTATTTTGTTTTACTAACACATTGACTTAAAAATACCAAAAATAATGTTGTATGAAGCTTCCCATCTTTCTGTATTCTTAATCTATGATTATACTCATTTATTCCAAATTTAGTTAACTTATTGTTGTACAAATTTTAAAGTCAACAATAAGTCTTTAAACTATTTTCTTTCAAATTTTAAGGCCCACCTGGATTGATTTCCATTAATTTGACTTATAAATGAATTTTCCTAAGTCTCTAATCTTAACTAACTAAGTATTATATTTACAACTTGTGTTCATAAATGTATTATTTTATTTATAATTTTGTTCGAAAGTTTTACAATTATTCATTCCTATTAATGTACAACTTTTTATCATACTTAAAAATTATATATTATGTACAAAATAAAGTTTTGAAAATGTTATTTAATATTTAAAAAAAAAAGTTTTAATTTAATTTAAAAAAATAAAAATAAAACTATAAGTTGTTTTAAAAAGTTTTGATATGAATGATATTGTGATGATGTGATAATGACATATGTTTGAATATTGAATTTTATATGTTCGTATAGCTTACCGATAGGAATTAATATAAAAATAATTTTTATAACAAAAACAAAATAAACAGAAACGTAATTACTTTTGACTTTTAAAATAAAATATTTATTTAGGTGGAGGTGTTGACTTTTCAGTTTATTGAGAAAATTTTTGGTTGAAAACTTTTTCAAATAATTCAAAAACAAATTGAAAAAGTTTTCTCTTTTGTTATTAATTAAAAGTTTTTTCTAGAAAATTTAAATATTTATTAAAAAATTGAAAGAAATAAAAAAAAAAATCCTGAAACAAAACTAATTATTTATCATAAAATTTGAAATAATTTCTTTTAAATAATTCTAAACGCGATATGCAGAAAAAATTTTGTTTATATATATTCTAATAAATATATATGGAAATTAATAATATTTTTATAGGTTTCTATAGATTCATATTTAAGAGTAAATTTTTTAACTGATGAAGATATTATTAGGAAATATGCAAACATTTTTACGTATTAAAATTTTTTCAAAATTTCTACAATTTAATAGATAATTTTTGTATTAGTATATATGTAGAGTGGAACAAATTGTCGAGTATTGCGTTGCAACGACGAAAAGCCGGGTCTGCCCAAATATTCGAACTAATTTAGAATTAAGAAAGTTCAATGTTTGCATGCTCACATAAATTCTGGCATCTTAATGTAATCCTCAAAATAGTGAAAATTTTATTTTAAAATTTAAAATTTATTATAATTGTATTTCTTCGATTAAATTTTTGGTATTTTCTACTATGTAAAATTGTACATATTAGTTATTGTTGTATTTGAAATTTTTTAGAAATCATTATTATTGTTATTACAAATAAATTACGAATTATTAAAATATTTTCATTTGACCACAACGGCTTATTTCCACTTTTGGAGAAAGCACTTTAATAGATAGACATACAAAAGTATTAAGCATAAACAGGTCTTAGAGGTCTTATAGTTTCAGATCATTGTATTTTACTTATAAAAATTAATTCTGAATTTTTTTATTTTATTTTTTTCATTTTATCTAAAAAGGAATAAATAATAAAATATTATCTACCATCTAATAATTAATAATTTATTGTTATTTTGGTTTTTTTTTCAATAAATATTTCTAAATAACATTATAATTTAAAGAGCTTTTAGCATTAAATAACATTTAATATTTTTGATTAAAATAAATTGATATAAAATAAAATATTAAAAACTCATCACGTTTTTTTTTTTTCGATTTGGCAATCAATATTATTTGAAGCAAATATAAAGACAACTCTACTTAAAACCAGTATCAGTTGAAGAATAGTACAACAAATGGTTTGAATTGAACTGTTTTTTTTTGCGCAAAGTATAATTATTAAATCAAAAACTTTTTTTTAAGCAAGAGGAAACAATCTAGAGCTGTATATGTGAATGCTCAATGTACTTAATTTATTATGTATAAATTCATGTATGATTAATTCGAATCAGAAATGATTGTATCAAAATTTCGAGCTGTTAAAAACTAATTAATAAAAAACTAAAAAGTTTTTATTTTTTATCGGAAATTCGATAGAAAGTAAAATACCTATACAAAGTCAATTTGTTACTAGTTTTTTTATTTTATTTTATAACTTTATAGGTACCAGGATTTGTTTTAGTTATACCCGCTTTTATTGAACGCGTTCTATATTATTATTATCGAGAAAGGATATGATACCTGTTATCAACCCTATTTCCTATATTACTGGTTTTAGTCAGGTAAAATATTCTGAACAGAAATCCAATTTGGTTTTAAATTTGGCTCAAAATTATTCTTTTTTTTTTTCTAGTTCTTTGTAATGGATGGTAGTTGGAATTGAACCTGTCGTTGAAATTTTAGAAAACAATCATAGTTATTTTTTTTTTGTATTTTTAAGTATTAAATATCTGCACACGTTTTTTTACCAATAAAAATTTTTTCACTTTGTTTCCCTTTTTCTCTTATTTTAACACCATTTATTATTACATCATAGTAAAATCATGATTTTCGCACCTTCTGAAGCAGCATCATAATTTTCTTAAATAGCATTAGCCTCTGGCTTCATAAATAACATAAATTTAAAATAAAAAAAATAAAAAATAAAATGGAAAATAAATTTTCTATTTTTCATGACCTTAAAAATTTCCCTTTTCAAAAATTTGCACCAAAATTATTATTATAAAGTACTATCAGGTACATATACTTAAATTTATATTCAATGTCATTGATGTTTTAGACACCTGGAATATGTTTCGTCTTGAGCAATTGGGAAATTTCAAAAGTTTTTTAACGTCTTAACTAATATCATTGATTAAGAATACACAAAGATCTTTGTGTATTCTTAATCATGCTAATATTCAACTTTTATTTAATTCGATTTAAATCAGTTTAGTTGCGCTCATTTACCCCGATCTGACTCAATTATAATCTTCTCTGTTGTAATACCTAATTTTTTTTTGACCTAAATTTTTAATTCTACATACATAATGTGCAATATATTTTGAATTTATACATTAATTTTTTTTTTTAATTTTTATTTATTACTTGACCAACAAATGTAATACTTAAGGTAATATTAATTTATATGTGTAATATTAAACTAATATTATATTTTCACATAACACCATTTTGTATCTAAGGGTGTTAAACATGATGATGAATATAGTAAAGAAAAGGGAATAATTTTTAATTTTTTTTTTAAAACAAAATTTTCAACACATATTTCAATTAATGGTTTTTTAAAATAACCCATAATTTCTTTAAAAAAGAAAAAAAAAATAACTGCTGCAATGACCTTATAGTACACTATAATTTAAAAAAATATTTCAAAGAGACATCAAAAACTGACATGACTGGAAAAAAGAACAACAGAAAATATAAAATTCTCCTTATATCCACCAGAGTTCAAAAATGTTTAAAACAGTAGCATAATTTTGTCAGCACCTATTTTCACTTTTAAATTCCTGGATAATTTTGAAAAATTGTCACTTGTAATTTGTTATAAAAACCATTGTTTATATTATAATTATTAAAGAGATAAACAATAAGATTTTAGAATTTTTTATTGATTTCAAAGATTTCACGATTCGGAAATGAATTATTTTCATTACCACTAAAATATTTTGTAATTTAGGGCTAAATACCCAGATTTCAATTTAACTAATAAAGAAATTAGAATAATCACTTTATTTCAATAAAGATTTGTTCATTAAGTCTTTTTTTGTTACTACGTCAAAACTAATATTTAATTCCAATAAGATTAGTGTTTACTATTTTAATTCAGGTATGGCTAATATTGCAATTGACAATGTAAGATAATTAAGTTTATGTGAAAAATAAATTGTTTTTGATATAATTCTGATTATTCTTAAATTAATTTGTAGCATACTGACTTTCGAAAAATAAGAATTGTCTAAATTTTCAAAAGAAACCGTAAATATAAGGCTGGATTCGCCCTACAAAAAAAATTATACATACTCTCTGTTTTCATATATGTATATTTTTTTAATAGTAATATAAAAAGATCTGAATATTGCTTTGTAACTCCCATTGCGCAATTCATAATTGCCTCTATGTGTACAATGTGAGTTACATATATGCATATATATACTTATTTTATAACTTATATATAAAATATACATTTAATTTTATATTGAATAAAAGACAGTAGAAATATTCCGAATATAAGTATAATATCTATATATATATCTATATCTATATATATATATCTATATCTATATATATATATCTATATCTATACCTACATAAAAGGATTTTACTATATACGTAAAATATCGAAAAAAAAATCTAATTACATACTATTATCAAAAATAATTATTATCTTTTCTTTAACTGAAATTCCAAGTTCAATTAACCCACTGTATACATTTTTTTTTTGTGTTTTTTCATATTGTAGTTGTATAGTTAGAAGAATAAAAAAAAAAAAATCTTGTGTAAAACGAGTACACAAAGTTTATAGAAGACAGATTAAGCTTTATAGAAATTAAATTATATTTAATTAGATTTAAATATTAAGTTTTAATTTTTTGAGAAATCTGAGTTGTAGATTTAATAAGTAGTTTTAAGTTTTAATTAAAATGTTTTTGGAAATAAGTCACTTTTTTAAATAGTTTTGGTTATCGCAAAATTTTTTTTAATTTTATTGATCATAATACAATCCAAAGACTGTGAATACTGGCTGAGATAAGTATAATAAACAAAATTTTAATATTTCCCAATATACCATCGCGCCAGTTCGCAAAGAAATGTCAAGTATTTGTACTGGCATGGGCGTCGATTACTGAACCGGCCTACAAGTTCACTCATAGTTAACATATTTTTGGCACACCGGCTTAAAATATGCCTCCGACTTGTTTGTTAGTTTTGAAACTAACCTGAACACCAATAAACAGGAGTTTGTCCCGGCCGCCAGTTTTAAGGTCAGCTGAAAAGACCAATTTAAATTACCGACTTTTGTGTCGGATATTGAACTATGTTCTAAGTCGAAACAAATATTTGACCTTGCAGTCTATCTTATTTTTGAGTGTAAGCGACTTATTACGGTAATCTTTCTCTTCAAACAGTTACTGGTTGTACATAAATGTCAGTTTACGTAAAGCTGACAGCAGCGTGAGTTATTTTTGTACAAATAACTATTATAAATTGCTTATTATATGTTGCTAAATCAAAGGAAATTGCAAGGCGTACATAAGCGCCAGTTTACGTAAAGCTGACAACAGCGTCAATTATTTGTTGCTTTGTTGACTTTGTTGATAAGTTGACATTTATAATTTCATTATATTTTGAAAAACAAACACGTGATGGAAAAAATATTTTAAAATAATTTACGAAAAAAAAAAAAACTCTGAAAAACATAATAAAAAAAAAGTGATTATTTAAATTTTTTAATAATTTTTTTTAATTAATTCAAAAAAAATTTACAAATGGAAACTGAGTCGAGTGGAGTTTCTGATTCTGGATCTCCAGAATTTTTGAATAATTTAAGTTTAGAAGAGGAAGCCAATTTAACAGATAGATTTGTTGTTGGTGCTGGCTTGGTCCAACCAAGAAAATTAACATTTGCTTCACCCGAAGTTACTGGACATTATGAAAATCGTGCTAGTGATGAATTTAGGCAACGTTCTTTAGCTGAAAGCCCAAAAAAACAACCGTCTATTTCACCACCATACCGAAAAGTTCGAGCATTAAGGTAAGAAAGGAAAGACGACCGATAAATAAATTTTTGCAGTAGATTTATTTAAGATTTCATTTCGTTTAATTGGATAAGATTTTTGGCTGAATTTAGTCTTCTGAATATGAGTAGGTAGGTACCTAGGTACCTGCTTCATATTTTATGCTAGCTTCCTTTTCAGTTCTTTGAAACAGGTATAGATAGATACTCAGGATGACAAATAAAGAAATAGAGTTGATTAGGTACCTACCTACCTATATCTTTGACATGAACAACTATACTAATTTAAACTTTATTGGCATTGTTAATCTTTTGATTTTATTTCTTTTGACATATATTTTATGATTATAGTAAGGATAAATAGTAATGAGGTCGTGACAATTAATGACACTGACACAATGACTGAATCATTGAATTTCGATGAGTGCCTTTACCACTAAATGATGAAATTAAATCAAAAGCTTCATTTAGAAAACTAACCAGAATATTCTTCACGTTTCACATAATTTGATTTTAGGTATTAACATTACGTAGGTATTTAGTAGGTACCTATTCGAAATTATTATCTTAAAGTTAATTAATATTTTCTCCGAAAGAAACCTTAGTAAGTATTTTAATATTTTCTAAATTCTAGTAAAACTTAATTTCTGTTTTTACAGTTTGGAAATCAGAATCAAACTTTTATTAACTAAGTATTACAATTCTAAATACAAAAATATTATTTTAATTCTATTTTTTAGGCTTTTCGATACTCCTGCAACTCCCAAAACAATAATTCAAAAATCGTCAACGAAATTTCTAAAATTATTTCCTGATAACACTTTAGCAGAATCAAATGATATTTTAGCTAAACCAATTGATGGCGGTTTGGATTCCAAAGGAAATTCGAAAACATCATGTCAAATTAAGTCCTCAACTCTATTACAACGACCAAAAAGTCTTCCGCTTCACAATAAAACATTGGAAAATTGTGTAGAACAAACAGCAAACATTAACCCATTTACACCAGATAGTTTAATTATGGCAAATAAGAAACGTCGCCGAATTTTCCAAGGTCGTGAAAATCAATATCACCAATTAAATAATGCAATGCCACTTTTTTCTAATTTAACAAACGAAAATTTCTTCAATAAAAGATCCTCGTTAAAAATATCGTCATCATCATCGCCAAATATGGATGACGATTATGATGATTTTTTTGAAATACGACAGGCGCCAAAACGTTTAGCACTTCAAGATACAAACATTTCTCGCTATAAGAAAGAGTTTTTAGAAATCTCTTTAATAGGTAGTGGTGAATTTGGAAGAGTTTACCAATGTCTAAATCGTTTGGATGGTTGTATTTATGCGATTAAAAAAAGTATTAAACCAATCGCTGGAAGTGCATTGGAAAAAACTGCCCTAAATGAAGTATGTGCGCATGCTGTGTTAGGTAAGAAAATAAATGTTTTATTTTTGTTTAATTTTTCGACTGTTAATAATTTTACCTTCCATTATGACCGCGATTACATCAGGATATTTAAAAGAATGGTTTTTCTCATTCAAAAGTTTAATTACTGATATAATTATATAAATCTTTTTGATTACATTCAATATCTATTAAATTAAAATTATTTTAACATTTGTGATAGTAATATTTATTGCTTTAGTGAATTAACATTTTTAATTCCTGGTTAAAATTAAATGAATTTAAATTCGATTTTTTTACTTTTAAGGAAAACATGATAATGTTATCCGTTATTATTCTGCTTGGGCTGAAGATAATCATATGCTCATACAAAATGAATATTGTAATGGTGGAAGTCTGCAATCCGTGTTACAAAAAAGATTTCTATGTGAATCTGAACTTCGAACTTTGCTTCAACATATTGCAGAAGGGTTAAAATATATTCATTCCAATGATTTAGTTCACATGGATTTGAAAGCTGGAAATATATTTTTGACTAAAGAGCCAGCAAGGCCGGTTTCATCTTTAAGTGATAATATTGATGACGATGGTTTTGATGAAGATATATATGAGGAATTGGAATCAGCTGAAAGTGTTATTACGTATAAAATTGGTGATTTGGGGCATGTAACATCTATTAAGTGTCCACAGGTTGAAGAAGGAGACAGTCGTTACTTACCTAATGAAATATTACAAGAAGATTTTCGACACTTAACAAAAGCCGACATATTCTCTTTAGGAATAACACTATACGAAGTAATTATGTGAATCATTTAAAAATTAATTTTGATAATAATGTTTGAATTGTCTTTAATTAAATCACCAAACTCGAGAACGGCTCACGGCGGTTTTTTCAAATTGATAAGAAAAAACAAGACCGAAATTCTGCCTAACATTTTGGAATTTAATTGCTTCATAACATACTGAAAGGTTTTTTTAAATAAAAGTGTGTGTTTATACGTGAAGATTGCAAAATGAGAAAAAGGAAGTTCTGAAAAAGCCAAATGAGCCCTTTTTGAATTTGGTGATCAATTATTTTTTGAAGCAAATAAGAGCCATTCTAATTAGATATTAGAGCTTGATTGAATTGCAGACTTTTAGAGATAAATTTGCCTCAATTTTTTCTCAATAAATAATTTTTTATTTATCATAGGCGGCGGGTGGAGGACCACTTCCAAAAAATGGCGCAGAATGGCATGATCTACGCCAAGGAAAAGTTCCAAATGTACCATTATTGAGTAGTGAATTTAATGATTTAATAAAAATAATGACTCATCCGGATCCAAATGTCAGACCGTCTTCTTCCGCAATTTTGAATCATCCGTAAGTTTTCTAAACATTATTATTTAATAAGTAGGTAGGTAATTAGCAAAAAAAATTACACGTACTAAAATCTATCTACAATACAATATTTAACACAGAATACAAAAGTTCTATAACAACTTAAAAAGCACCCTTTTCAGAATTTCGGATATATAAAAAATTTTAATTCCGTTTTTAATATATTTTTAATATAATACACAATTTTGAAACATAATTTTTAAATGTGTTATATCATATATTTTGAGGCGAGAATTTTAACTCACACAAGTAATAAAAATTTGTATACAAATTTTGTTGCTGGAATAGACTCAAAGTCTCAGGATTTAAAATGCTCCTTTTTTTGAAAAACAAAAATTTTAATATTAGATTTGCAAATTTTGAATAATTTTCATTTGCTCCTGTTTATAGTTTATAGAAATAAAGTAACTGCAATAATTTTTTTGCTGCAATCAAAAAATCTATATAATCTTCTATAACCTAATCATTTTAGCTTTGGAACCTGTTTAAAATTCTATCCAATTTTTCAGTAATTTGTGGAGCTTTTAACTCACTCTCATCATTAAAATATAATATCCGATGAAATAGTGGTACATAATAGTTCAAGTACATATTTGCACTATTAAAATTCATTTAATAATTGAAATCAATATGGTTTTATTTATAATTTCTTGTTATTTAATTTTTGATAAAGTTAACATTCATTCAAATTACATTCAAATTACTGAACTTTTGCTCAATATACTTTAAAATAACTTTCAGGTTTCTTATTTCTATCAAATCTGATAGATTCATGTCTTTTATAGCAGAGATTGAGTATTTTAACGCTGAATTGATTGCAGATTTTTTTTGTGACAATAATTAGTCAAAAAATAATTAAACATTTCTTAAATTGCAGAGTGCATATTAATTTTCAGAGCTATATTATTTCTTTAATAATTAATATATTTCCACTATTAGTTTAGTAAAAGAAAAAATTATTTTAAGGCAATTTGATCAAATAAATAATTTTAAATATTTAATTTTAATAATTGATCTTCTCTATGAATATTTTATGTTTAATTACAAATAGTATAGTATTTAAATTTTATTTAAAAAAAAAAATAAAAAAAAAAAAAAACACGTAATACGCAACCTGTATGGATTGATTTTGACGAAAATTGTTTATTCAAAGGGAGTGGCTACAGTTACGGTAACCGTAACTTTTTTTTTTTGTTTAGTGATTACGGCAAAGTTTTTTTTTGAGCATTATGATTTTTTTTTTAAATAAAAAGTTGTTATGCTGAATGGGGGACGGCAGCCGCCTCCCCCAAACCCCCTAGGGCTTCTTTTTTTTTATTTTGCTTTGGCGCTTCGCGCTTTTAAAACTATTTTTGTATAACGATGTAAGGTTTTACTATTCTTGCATTTTTTGTATGACGATGAAATTAAATTTTTTTTTTTTTTTTTTTTGACAAAAAAAAAAATTGCCGTAACTTTAAGCATTGCCTAAAAGTTACGGTTGCCGTAACTTAAAAAAAAAAAAAATAAGTTACGTTAACCGTAACTGTTAAAAAAAAATAAGTTACGTTAACCGTAACTGTTAAAAAAAAAAATAAGTTACGGTTACCGTAACTGTAGCCACTCCCTTAAATTTTAGATTGAACTATACGATTACCTATATTACCTAAAAAAAAAAAATTTTAATTCAAATTTTATAATTATTTTCTTTGTAGGTATTATAGGTACAAATAATTTGATTTCGATAACATAACAACATCATCACGATAATATAAGAAATTTAGCAACCAATATTTTACATTCAACTCCAAATAATAATTTGAATACAACTATTGGTGTTGTACAACCAACGACATCAGGAAATATATTAGTTGAAGAGAGATATCAACAACAGCAACATCAAAACAATAATATTGTAGCATCAGTAAATCATCAGCAAAATTTATTGAATGCTCCCAATTTGACAGCAACAGAGCAATCAAATAAAACAGTTGCTATAAATCAGGGGAAATTTGAGCTAAATAATACGGATTTAAGTTGGGAAGAACGTTTCAATTTAATTCAATATTTTCTTTAATTAACGTCGAAGCAGAATATTAATAATAATAATGTAAGTTAAATTGATTATTTTTAATTTTAATATTTTATTAATTTCTTCTTTGTGCAATTTTTATCATTTTATGTTAAATAATAATCATATAAAGTACATAAGAAATGTATTTTCCGCAAAATAGATTCATTCGATAATTTTAATATTAATTACTAAAATCTTTCGTTTTTGAAAATTTATGTTTTGATTTTTTTTAGAGAATTTATGTTAATTTGTATTATTTTCATGTTAAATAATAAATAGTATTTCAACATTAACTATATCTGATTCTTATTTTTGCCATTTTGGTTACAACAGTTTTTTTTACTTTAGCAAAGTTACCATTAAATGAGCTGACATTTTGTTAATTGATGTTAATGTTAATTGTAAAATATACTTTAATGTAAGCTCACCATTTTTGTCCTCCTAAAAGGAGGGCCTATTCAGAATATTGTTAGTTTTTCGCAAATATCTCGAAAATATGAATGGGTAAAAAACGCACCGTTTTCGAAATATTTGCGAAAAACTAAAAATATTCTGAATAGGTCCTCCTTAGGAGGACAAAAATGGTCAGCTTACATTAAAGTATGTTTTACAATTAACATCGACGGCAGTCATAGAATTGTCCTTCGATGTCCGTCATATAAGTGACATTTAAGTAAGATTTACAACTAGCTTAGTAGTCAGCCTGATAACTGATCCTGGAGACAGTTTTAATTCTGACTTATATGTTAGTTTCATAACTAACGGCTACGTCAGCTATATTCTTTACCTTAATGCTTGTCGTATACCTAACGTTCAGTCGTAATTTACGGTTACAAATAACTAGCTCGAAGGCACTTGATGTATGGGCAATGTCAGTTATTTGTCACCTATATACGATCCATGTCGTACTTTTTATATATCCTTGTGGCTAACGTGTTCATATCATTAGTATACTAAGTTAGTTAACAAATGATGTTTTTTATTTCCGATGAACTAGACAAATAACTGACTCGTGGTATATTGGGTTTATATCAAACTATATAGCTCTGTTTGTATTTTAACCTTTTTTACTAATGAGATTAAGTGTGTATTTTATAATTTTTGACAATATTTTTTTTAAGCTATTCTGAAAGTTATAAATTTTTATTTAATCAAAATTCGACCGATCTCTCCCGCCGTAGGTGAATGGAAATACTTCTATATCATGACGGCCGACATTTTAGTAATCAATTAATAATTTGTCGAATAATTTTATAATTATTTTCGTAACTTTTTCTTAAAAATAATAAATAAGCTTTATACCCATAAAAGTAAGCCACAAATAAAATTATTTTCCACGAAAAATTATTTTTTGTATTTCCAATGAGATAATCTCGATAATCGATATAATACCCTGTTATTTAAATAGTTCCTAAAAAATGTACACATAAGTTCCTTAATAAAATAAGGTTTCTAGCAGAGCTTCGAACCGCAATTTATTTTGTTCCGGTTTTCGGTTTCGTTCTTAAAATTTTATCGTTTCGGGTTACGTTTCGGTTTTGAAAATTTAAATTTCGTTCCGGTTCAATTTTTTTTTCGATTCAAAACCGGTTTTTTTTTCGGCTAAAATTTTTTTTTGAGTAGCACTTTTTGTGCTTGCTCGTTAATTGCAAATAGAAATGGAGTTGAAACTTTTGTGTAATAAAAATATTTCCTATATTGAAAATAAAAACACACATGCATATACGTAACACAAATACAAAATATAAATTTTTCATTCAAATTCAAACATAAAAAAATATAAATTTTGTATTAAATTTTTTTATTTTTTATCTTGTTTAAGGAACGATAAAGGAACGAAAAAGTTTTTTGTATTTAGAATATTTGGGTTCGGTTACGGTTTGGTCATAAATTACGGTTTTTTCCGGTTTTAGGTTTTCGGTTCGTTTCCGGTTCGAAGCTCTGGTTTCTAGAATTAAATTTTTATTAAGTCTATATGAAAGTTTTACAAAAAATGTGAACCCTTTGAAAGAATATGTTGTTAATTATTGCTATAATTATTCGAAGATCATAGAAAAAATTTAAAAACCTCGATTATTCTTGGTTAGTTATAATTTATTAGATATAATTCATTATGAATTAATTTTATATCCGAACATAGTTTGAATATAGTTTGAATCCTTTTTTTTTCTCTATATTAAACTATTTATCGGAATTTCTCATTAACCTAATTCAATTTGTGTTTTAATTAGGGATAAATATTATAAAATTATAATTAATACAATCACTAGATAAATTTTTAGTTAAAAATTTGTTATTCTTTAAAAATCAATATTTTATTTAAACTTCTAACAAAATGTATAGTGATGGTACTCAAAGCGGTATTGTATAACTTCACTTGTTTTTGTATAACCGACGGAATGTACATTTTAAATTCCATAGTGATTGTGTGTACATATATTATATGTGTTTTATATTATTTATCAAAATAAATATTTTTGATATGTCAAAAGAGTTTTGATATGTCAAAAGAGTTTTGACCACACTATTTTATTAAATTAATTTATTATGGAATCTTATTGCAATACCTATGTGTATGCCTATATAGCAATGGTTGAAAATATTTTTTAATAAGAATGTCAAAATATAAAATTTAAATTGATATTTTTATAATAAATAAATGAACAAAACAAATCAATATTTGGCTATGATTAGAAACTAAACGAAAAAAAATTATTAGTCAAGGACACTATAATTCAAGATTGGAATCTTTATTTCAACTTTGGCTATGATTAGAAACTAAACGAAAAAAAATTATTAGGTCAAGGACACTATAATTCAAAATTGGAATCTTTATTTCAACTTAATTCTTATCGTTTTCTTAAGCATGTATAGTGCGTTTCCGGAAAAGGCTGTTTATTTATTTCGCTTACTAAATTTACTATCTACACAAAGGAAACGAAATCGAAGTGTTTTTTTTTAATTTTTATCGTTCTGTAAATGTAAATGTTTGATGTAATTTTAATAGAATTAAGAGAGTATACGTAATGATAATTCTTCTTTGCTCGTTTGAAAATATGAAATTTCAGACGCGAACTCGATTTTTCCCTTAAATGGAAAATCTTTTTCTGTTACGTAAAAACAATTAAACTTTTGTTCCATTGGCATCATTAATTAAAAAAATATATTTTTGTCAGATAGTTAATTTTACTAGTATACTATATCGTCAATATCATGTGCAAATAATATTTTTTTGATTTTAATGTTAAATTAATTATAATTAAAGGTAGTTTTATTTGATAAATTTGATAAAAATGCTCAAAATAAAAAGTGTTATTTACATACAATTTAAAAAAGTAATAAATTACAGTGCTGTTCAGATAAAACTATACAGGATAAAACACATAATATTCGATATGGCGCAATAGCCATTTAAAATTTTATTCTATTATACAAAAATTCATTTTGCTGCAAAATCCTTCATTATTTAATATAATATAATATTTACCACCATATTTTTATTATAATTAATTTTTTTTTTCTATATATATGCACACGTATAATAGTAGACCCATAATAGTAAACTAAATTATCATTATTTTAATTATTATGACCATTAAACATTCTTAAGCGATACCAAAAATGTCCTTCATATTTGCATAAAGTGTTATAACCGCTTTTAAAAGGAAGAAAATACAATCCCCGCATTTCATTCATTAAAATAAAATAAAAAATTATAATACGCGTTCAACAATCTAGCCTTATACAATTAATTTTTAGCTTAGCACCTAAAAATTACAATTTAAATAAGAAAAAAAAATATAAATAAAAATATGTAAAAACGGAAATCACAATATGGACTCAAAATGTATATTCTATAAGTATTAGTGAGAGATAAAAATCTAATAAATCCCAAAGGATATACAAAAAAAAGAAAAAAAAAAAAGGATTCATATCTTAAAACCCACGAAATATTATTATGTTTATTTTTCCATTATTTTTTTATTTTCTTTTCCATATAATATTTTTGTTGTTATCTTTATCTAACTACAGCGGTATTATAAATGTATACCTTGTTTTCTTCTAAAGAAAATAATAAAAAAAAAAATCATAGTACAGCCCATTTTAAGTGTACCTGTAAGAGTGACGCATGTTTACAACAGAAAAAAAGTTATGAAAAAAAATTACGCAAAACATCGCAAAAATAAACCTGCTTGTATCGTAAAAATCAACGTACGCCAACGTCGTTAACCGCATTTTTATAAATTAATTTGTACTAAAACTAAAAGAAAATTATAACGACAAGTTGAAAAAAAACAGCTTTTGCCATTTCTCCTATATAACTAAATTTTCTTATTCAATATACATATATAGTTATGAACACATTATGCAGCTCAAAAGCGACATCAAGCATGAAAAACATGAAGCTTTTCACACAATAAAACTAGTTAAACGAGTTATAGAAGTAAAATAAAAAAAAAAATTTAAAAATTAGGGTTATATACATACTAATTTCGTTTATTTCAAAAATCCGCATACACCATCAACGCAACACATATACGTTAGCCGGAAAACCAGATTTTCAATGGTATTGGTTTATTTACTCACTGAACCATTCATAAAAATTAAAAAAAACCAAATTCATAATTTTCAATACATGCGCAACTAAAACTTGATTTTGACTAAACTATTATTGGTGGAATAAATTTTGATGCTAATAAAAAATATATAAGTATCTTTTTTTTTTTTTTTGTTATTTCATTTTTTAAAATCAAATGAGAAAAAATAGGCGTATTCATGAATTAATTTTCTTTCATACTTCACTGGTATTTACAATATTTGTGATTGTATATGGTTTTGTTAAATTGTAGTATTACTCTCTGTGTTGGGAAAAATAAAATCGTTTTTTTGTATCAATACTATTGCATGTGCAAAAGCGTAAATTTTTTTTTTTATCTACATACATTGTTTTTATGTGGGGCGCTAAACGATACCAAGAATTATGGTTGTTTTCGTTGGTTATATATGTTGGGTATATGAAAAAAAAAAAAAAAAAAAAAAATTTGTGTAATTTTTTTTTTTTTATTCTCTGTTTTAAGCAAAACAAAAACATCAGCAGTAAAGTAGAAAAACTTGCTTTTGTACAAAATTTATACAATTTTAGTTCGATATCTTATCGTTAGGAATACGGTTTATCTTTTGCGATTGTGCGATTTTTTTTTCTCTGTTTTCCAATCTAAAAAGTTATTGTGTCGCAAATTTATACATTTTTCTTTGCAGTGTTAAATCTTAATTTTTTTTTATGGTTTTTTTTTTTTTTTGTGTTTATTTCATGATTTATTAGAAAACTTATTAATAAAAACAAATATAAAATAAATATCTATATATATTTATATATATATTTATGTATTTTTTTATTTATTTAATTTTTGAAATAATGAAAAAAGGAGAAGATTTTTAATAAGAAAAAAAAAATTTAATTATATTCAAAATGAAATTTGAAATGATGTTCTTTTTTGTTTGTTTCGCAACAGCGTTAATGAGGTCATAAGGATTAACCAAATTTTAAAGAAATTTGTAAATAAATTCTAGTTTGAATAATAAAATTTTTGAATAAATGACCGATTAAAAAAAAAAAACAAAAAAACTGATTTGTGCAAGGCTTGGAATGTTAACAAGGGCCTGTTAATCAACTTATATTTGAAATATTGAAGTGTGGTAAGGACGAAATTATGGTGCCAAGGATTTAAATCATATAAAAATCTCTTGAATATATATTTTTAATAAAATTTGCATAATTCGAACACTAAAAATAAAATATTCACAAAAAGTGCAATAAATTCGTTTTTCTGAAATTTAAAGACGCCAAAAATAGAACCAAAATTGTTTATCCTCTCTAAATTTGTATTAAATGCAAAAATTAAGTTAATTCTGAGCTTCGCAGATGTGAATAGGTATAAATATATTTGAAAAAAAAAAATAAAAAAATAAAAACAAACTCCACAGGACTTTTATTTAAATAAATTTTACTTTTTTAAAATAACAAAGAAAAGGATTTTTCCATCAATTTAATCTGCATGTCCTTTTTGTTTATTTTTTTTTTTTGTTATTTTAATTTGTTTCAAGTCAAGCATAAGAAAAAACTGTCAAATCATATTGAATTAAAAAAAAAGAAATTGACAAAAAACGGCTAAACACACGTAATGATGAAAAAATTAAAAAAAAAAAATTGAATAATCGAAATTCTTTTCTTTTTTTTTTTACTTTTCCTTTTTTTTTTTGTAGTCCTGTTTTGATGTCTATTGTTACAACCAGGACCATAAAAAAATATATAAACTTCTTTTTTTTTCACCGATAATTTGACGGATTACCTTTCACCTCAAACAAAAATTCTTTTGTTATGTCAAATTATTAGCAAAATCTAATCAATAGGTTTTTTTTAACACATAGATTTTCGTGTCAATCAAAAAAAAAGAGAACAAATCTTTCTAATGAAAATAAGGATAATTACATATGAAGTTTTAAAGTGAAAGTAAACAAAAAATTGTTTATCAAAAATAGAATAAAAAAAACAAGCGACGGCATTAGAAGTATAGTTTAAAAAAATTATAACAAGACATTTATGTCAGTAAGTCTCAAAATTTGAGAATATTAAGAAAACATAAAAAATTTAATTAATTATCTTGATTATAAAAAATAAATTAACAATAAACTATAAAATAATTATTGAATAAAAAAATGGCATGCAAATAAAAGGACGATCTATCTTTTTTTTTTAAACCTTATGCAGACAGAATTCTAAATTGACATTTTCCAAAAATACTAAAACTAAATAGTTTTGTTTCCATTTATATTTATTTTCTAAATTGATTTGGGTTCAAAAAAAAGAAAATTATTTTGGGATAAAATGAAAAAAACATTAACAAAAAATATTTAACAATTATTGACAAAAAAAAAAAAAAATTCATAAAATTATTCACATAGATACATAAATAAAAGATTTTTGAAAGAAATTCGCAAATACAAAAAAAAAAAAAAAAATACTTAATAAAAAATAAACTTAAGGAAAATGTTAACTGATATGACACCGACGGCTGGACAACTATATGGTTCACAAATACCAACGATGGGAATGAATATAACAAATATAGCGCACATACAAAAAAGTCAAGTTAATCCGGTAAGTTTTTGATATCATGTTTGAGTTTTTATATATTTCTATTTAAATCACTTTGAATTTAGAGACATTGATAATTTTTTTTAATTATTTTAAAAACATAAAACATAATGTACGTATTATATGACATATATATTTTTGTGCATTTACGAAGTTAACGTTAAGGCGAAGTTTTAGTTTATGGTATGGGATCAATTTATATTGGTTTCCAGATTATTAAGAAATATGCTTAAGTATTATTCACTTTTACATATTATTATTTTTACATACTATTTCTAAAAAAATATCAATACTAAAACAATTCTGTATAATCTTTTATCTGCAGTTACTTAGTTTAAAGAATAATTATTTTTTGCGCTAATGTAATTACGACGTCAATAATCACTCCAATATCTCGAAAATATTTAAAACTAAAAGTTAACTCATATAATCTTGGGCTATGATTATGAAAACTATTTATATAAAAAAGATCATTCCAATCACTACTGAAATTTAATAGAATTTGATTCACATTTTAAAATTTTCTCTTTAAGATGTAGAATATTGATTCCTCAAATTATTTTAATTTAAAGATTTTAATAATTAATATTATATCTTTCACGCTTTAACAATAATGTAAGAACCCTATATATTTTTTATGACATATTATATTCTGCATACAACCATTTTACACCATGAATCGAGTTGCAAAAAAAACTAATTTTTTTTTTCTAAGTACCTTCTCATATATACTAAAAGAAAAACCGAAAAGCATAGGTATTATGTTTCATATGAATTTTCTATTACATATATTTTTTTTTTTCTTTTTGTGAAAACTAATATTTATTAATTCGATCCGGCTTTTAATGTCCATTTTTAAATTTTATTTCATTTCACTTATTTTCTATGAAGGGTCAAAAAGTCAAATCAATAAAATTCTATAACATCATCAAAATAGATACAATTTGGACATCAACTTCACGAACAATGTGTGTATCGGATATCCGTCCCACAAAAAAAATTTTAACAAAAAACCAAATTTATGTTTTTAGTTTGCACAGAATATTACGTTCTTTTTGAGTTTATCCACCCTTTTTGGTATTCTCAATTTCATTCGGTTACCTACTAGAATCTAGCAAATCTAGCATTTCGATAACCATTTATTTTGTGTCGCGTCTGACTATGTATATGAATATAATACAAATTTTGTTTTGCTTTTCGAAATACCTAAATTTTTTTAGATTTCAAGTCGGAATAATTTTCGGTGTATTAGAGTTTTCAAAGATAAACCAGGCAATGCGGGCGTCGTAAGAGAGTTTATTTAAAAGAACTAATCATAGTAAAAATAGTATCTAAAAGTCTTTTTAAGGATATTCAAAAGGACTGTTATAAGATTTAAAACAAAAGTTAGTTATTATAAATAGAAACTAATAAATTCAATCTTTTTTATATTGTTGGCAATAATCATAAAAATAAAATTTATTTCGATTGTAAAAGTGTTAGTCCTTTAAAGAAAGTCGTAAATAATGTTTTTCAGAATATATTGTAGAAAATTTTTACAGACTTTCAATTTATTGTGTTTTTGATTTCTCTAGACTGTTTTTGATTTCACATTATCCTTTCTTGTGGTCAAGAGTGAAAAGAAAATAAACACACAACAATGTATCAAATGGGGTTTTTATTTCAAGGACTTTAGGGAATTAAATATTGAAAAAAAAAAAAGATTGAAATTAATCATTAGCTTTTATGACTTTTCCTTTTTTGGGGTTTATGTTATTTTTATTATTATTTTTTTTTCTTGGATAGACATTACTTTGTCCTTATAATGATTTTATGAACTAATGTGAAAATGAAAGTATTTTTTTTTGTCCAAATCGAAAATAAAAAAATTATGTTTATTTTCTTTTTCATTTTTTTTTTTTTTGAAAAGGGGACCAAAATGGGAGGATCATGATTTTTATGTGATTTTCTTTTATTGATATCTTCTTTTAGTTAAATATTCAAATGTTATATTATGAAAATATTGTATAAAAACTTTTCAATCTCATATATTTAAATTGAAATTTCATTAGAAAAAATTTAATTTTGTATCGAAAACAAAATTAATTAAAAATTGAAATAAATCTTCTAAACTTTAATGAGTAAATTGAATATTGTTTTGGTCAAAACGTGTATTTTTCTTTAAGTTTTTGTAAATTTTGAAGTATTTATATAAGAATTTCTTTGAAATAATTTTTACACTACATAAAATATATATGACTGCTTTTACACATATTCATACCTTTCTATATAAAATAAAAGATTTCCTGCAATATACAGAAAAAAAAGAAACACTATGGTTAAAAAATATATATATTTCTTTAATGCACTGCACTGGTGCAATTATTGTTATTATCACTTTTAAAGTTAAAAAAATAATTACATTTTTTTTTATATATATATTGTATAATATCTGGTTATCCCTTTTTAATGAAATAACACATCAAAAAAAAAAAAAAATTCTGCTTACTTATAAAACCAATTAATTTTTTTTTAGCTTTTATCAGGCTGCCACTATCAAATTATTCAAAGCAAAAAAAAAAAAAAATACATTTATCATGTTCCTATTTAATTAATACTAAAAGTTCATTGAAATTTTAAAATTCTGTAATTATTTGACGAAAAAAAAAAAAAAACAAAACATTTTGTAAAATTTTGTGAAACAAAAACATTGTAAAACTATCCCTCATTTTATCGCTGCCGCGCCGAATAATAATGATGACACTATATAAAAATTGTGTAATTTTTATCCTAATTATTTTCATAGATATATAATAAACTTCTTTAATTTTATAATGAAAATTACAAGCATTAACCGCACCTTTTAAAATATTATTATTAGGTTTTGTTTTTTTTTTTTTTTGTCTTCATACAAAAAGAATTTTCTATATTTTATATGCTTGTTGTAACTAATAATAATAAAATTAATTAACGCATTTTCATCAAATGATTTTTACTTTTATTCATTTTATATCTATATGTACATTTTTTTTTAAATGTAAAATGAGTTAGCAATTTATTATATAATTTTATTAATGCTATTCTAACTTAGCTAGAGACTGTATAAAAATTAAGAGATTGAATGAAAAAATGTCAGTTACAATATAATTGCTAAAACAGCATGAAGCATGTAATATAATGTATTTATCTTTATACGTTATTAAAACCAAAAAGGCTTAAAATTTGTTATTTTTGACTAGAATATTTTAAATCAACAAAATTGTCAAAAATTGCAAGAAGTTCTTAATTAAATAATATTCATAATATAATATTAACTCTACGTTGTGTTCTTCCATTTTCAAATTTAACGAGTAAAATAGATATATGTACGATGTCTGTCAAAAGCAGCTGCAAAGATTTTTTTTTTCCATCAAAACAATAGTTTTCTATTTAACCATTTTACATAAAAAAAAAAAATTTCACTTATCATTAAATTGCTAAGTATATTTAGAGTTCAATTTCTAATGACTTTTAACAATTTTTTTTTTATTGCCAACTAAATAATGTAAATTATAGTTTTTTAAATATTAACACCGACGGTTTTTAATGCTTTTCATTTCGCATAATTTAAATGTATATATTATTTATACATTTACAGTTTTTATTTTTTCTTAACTGATATCTATATGTGATTAGAATTGTGACAAATTGCTTCGTTGAGCTCTTCTCATTAAAATTTTTCTATTTATATTTTTGAGGGAAATTTTTATTTTTTATTTTTTTTTCATGAAAATAGAGCTTCACTAGCGAAGCGATAATATTTCAAATGTGTACATATATAAAATAGAATTATTAAAAGAGGAAAAAAAAGTATAGAAGATTTTCATTTATTGATATCGCGCTACTTAAGTAAATTGTAACGCTCAGTTGAATTTTTTAGGAAACATAGTAAAAAGATAATCAATTTACTAACTATAATTTTTTTCTTTTTATTATTTTATATATGTTTATTATATTGTTATTTTATATTTCAAAAATTAAGTTCACATTAATTTTTTTTATTTTTGACATTCTTTTTAACACATGATGGTTTTGCGAATTTTCATCTTTACTTATATTGAAATTTTTTTTTTCGCTTTAATTGGATTGATAACATTATTAAATCTGATTTACGAATATTCCAAAATTATTCACAAAAAATTCAAGTGTTAAGTATATTCGTGAAAGAAAGTCCATGGAATCATTCGCATTTCGTACTGGGTAAATTATGATAATCATAAAATTAGTTATTTAAGTTCAACATTTTTGACAATTCATATTACCAAATATAATTTCAGAGTAATATTTAAATTTTGTTTATTTTAATTGCATATATTTGGTAGGTCTAAAGATGAATATTGCGCATAAAAATTTTAATCTTTGTGAATGTGAAACAAATGATGGTTGCATTTTGTTGGGCTTGAAACTACATTGGCAATTTTGTTTTTATTAAACATTTAAATTAAATCATTAATTTTTTTAAGTATAATTATGATGGGATCAGTGTATAATAGCAGCCGACTAAAGATTAATAAAAAATAAATAAATAAATAGCATATTTTATTTTTAAATAATTATTTATTATAAAAACCATTTTTATAATGTTAATTTTCACTATATATGTATACCAAAAGTTATATCAATTAAAAAAAAATAAAAATAAAAAAAAAATTTTTAAAATTGTGAAATTGTGTTTTCAGGCGACATTAAAAGATCAAAATCAGTAAATTGGTCATCATTAAATGTCGCATTCATTTGAAAATTAATGGATTTTTGTATTTTAAATTAAAACGGTTACAAATTGCTTTATAGCGAAATAAATAAATACACAAATATATGCATACATATTTTCATTTCGAAAATTTTGTAATTATACAGTAGATGGTAGTAAAAAAAAAAAAAAATTAAATTTTCTTTTGAAAAATATTGTGTCCAGAAGCAAAAACAAATTGTCATCAAAAAAAGTTTTCATATTAAATGTTATGACATCATTAATAAAATATTTTCTCTTTGGAAAAGTGAAATCTGTATAAATTTAATGTTCCATTTTATTTTCTCTGTTTTAAATTTCTTTAATTTTATTTTTTTTTTTTTATTTTAATAATTTGGCATAATTTTCTCTTATTCAAAATGGAAACTAAGAGCCCGCGATTCAGAAGAAGATAAAATAAGTAAAATAAGATAAAAATCGAAATGTATCTATAAATTTTCACTATTTAATACAAATATCCTTGTTAATTTTTGATTTCATTGAGATATGTGGTAAATTTATAAGTTTGAATAGCAGTTAACAAAATTACTGAACTATTGAATAGTGATAATAAAATAGATTTTTAAGATTTACGAAATCCCTGATTACTCGCTTGAAATGAAAGAATAAAACTAAGTATCTATTATCTAAAACAAATTTTCACGACTGACAGTCACCAATCTTCTTAATTTTTTAATTTCTGCTGAAATATATTTTGAAAACAAGATTGATCTTAAACAATATGCCAATTTCCAGACATATTATCAAAACTATAAATTAAATTTTTTCCAACTAAAAAAGAATACAAAATTCAGTGTTAAGAGTTTTAATGTTTCGTAACGAAATCTTCTCCCTTCTGTTATTATTTATTAATTTTTTTTTTTTTTTTGGAAAATATGTTGAACATTTTATTTGTTAAAAATTATTTTTTATTTTTTTTATAAACCCAAGAAATAAAAAAGATATATAATAAAAATCAGATTCAAAAATCTTCTTTAAACCGTTAAAAAGCAGAAGTTTTAATATAATTTTTGTGTAAATTTGAACTTCCTATAAATGAAATCATCATACATACATTCATTTCTAAAAAAATATAATATTTTTGATTTATTGCAATTTTTTTTTGTGAAAATAATTTTCAGGAAATTGATAATAAATAGGGTTATTAGCAGCTAAATTTTTTGCGTTAACGCTTAACGTTGCGAAAGGAAAAAAAAAATTTCTCTAATGTAGCCAAAAAAAATTTGGCCAACAAATGCTGCGCGTTGTGATAATAAAAAAATGGCATTAAACTGCGATGTTTATTAATTTTGTTTCATTTTGTGAAAATAATTTGTAGTTTTTTTGAAAAATTAAAATATTATAATTTTTAATTTTTTTTATTTTGATCATATTTAATTTGTTTTCTTATGACATTTTTATTATTTTAAAATAGTTTTACGTTATGAAATATACTCTAACTAAAAATTTGCATCAATATAAATTCAATAAATTTAACATCTAAATATATAATATTAATATAGAAATTTATAATTTAAAATTTTTTGAAGATTTTAAGTTTATTGGAGCGCAAAATGTGTTGCAAAGAAAAGTTACAAATTGTTATAATTTTAAAATATACCTAATAGTGTGAATCTAGATCTTTTCTAAAACATCGAATTATAACCTTTTTGTAAACTCAAATTATAAAAGTTTAATTTGTTTTTGTCTTATTAAATTTTGCTTCAGCAAATAAATTTTTATTCTCTCTAATTTTCTTGTATTAGATTAAGATCTCTATAATCCTTATATATGTGTTAAAAGCAATATAAACTAATTTATATATATTTTTATTGATGTCGTCAACTTGCCGTAAATGAATTAGTAGAACTTGGAACACAAAATACGATCAACACAAACAACCACAAAATCTTTACACTTCCAGATAAATCAATTGTTGACAAATTTGAAATTCCTTTATGTCTAAATGAATTTAAATCAATGTTTTTATCTTTATGTATATTTATTGATGGTAAAATATTCGGTGAACATGCAAAATAACCTAAAAACCAAAATAAAAATTTTGGAAAATTGTTTAAATTTGAATTTAAATAATTTTTTCTCAAACGCATAAAGTCAAAAATACTTAACCCGAGAGTTTTTGAAAAATATTATTTATATCAAAAAGGTCAATATACAGTTAATTCTTCAATATTTTTCATCATCTAAGTTAGAAGTACTTAAAGTACGATATATCTTACTTAGCTTAATAAATTTTATGGAAATTTACAATGGGAAGTGTTATTTGATGTTAAATCTACATCTTGGTAGTTATAATTTATTAGAATGATGATTTTCAAAAGTGCACTTCAATATTTTAAAAAGTGTACCTACCAGTTACGATAAAATGATGTTTTGTGTTCACAAAGTTGTTTCACATGATTTCAAATTTTTGGAAAACATGTGTTCTATTTTTGGTGTAAAATACTTTAAAACAAGTATAATTTTAATTTTAGAAAAATTTTATTAAACAATTTTTTCCTTCATTGACATTAAGTGTTTTTTTTTTTAATCAATGTGTAAAAAATCCTGGAAATTTTTTATTGAATGAAAATTTTATTTTGTATTATAGGATTTCCATAATGTATAGTAAAATCTATCTTCCATTAAAGAATTTTTATTGATAAATGATACAAGAAAAGCATAAATATATATATTTTTTGGCTCAATTTTAATGAATTTTCTTTAAATGAAATTTTAATGATTTACAATTATATAAAAAAATAAAATCGAAATAAAAATTTTCTTGGCAAGAATTTTTCTAATTTTATTTTAAGAATGGGTTGGGCTGAATGGGTGTTTCCTAGAATGTCACAATTTGGTAGAAAAAAAAAAAGAAATCTGTAAGAAAATTTTTCTTTGCATGAATTGAATTTTATCTGTTTTATTTTAAATTTAGACACTTTATTTTTAAAATTGAATCATTTTTTGCGTAAATCATAAAAAACTTTTGATATTCATTCATTTATAATATAAATGTTGTCAGAATTGCAAAATCAGTCAAGGTTGACCAGTATTATATGTGCTGTTAGTCGACTCATCAATTTAGGATTATAAAGCCATTGTAAAATAATAAATTTTAAATGAATTGGTTAATTTTTCAAATTACATTAAAGTGAGGATTTGTAAGAATTAAATTATTTTTGAAAATCACGTACACGCAGAATTATGTGCAGTTACAGGTAATTCAATGATATGAATACATTGAGTAAAAATTAATTGGAATCTAATTTTACAATTAATAAAAATTTTATCGTATCTTTCTTTATTTAACTATAAAAACTTTATTTAAATAAACAAATTTATAATAGTTAATCGGTGTAAACAAACATTCAAATATTTATTTATTTACCTATAAAAATACACAAAAAAAAATAAATAAAAGAAGTGTGGAAACATCTATTTAAGAAAATAATTTAAAACAACCGTGATAGGTGATCAGCAGGTGCCTAATTTGAAAGATCTTCCGATAAAAATTGTTCCAAAGTTGTTTTTTTTTTAATATATTTTATTCTATAATTTTATTTTTTTTTAATCAACTGTGCAGTTGTAAAATTTTAATTTATTTTGATGGATATGTCTGAATCTGAATCTGAATTGAAATAAAAACTATACCTTTTATAGACGTTGAAATGTTGAAAAGACTTGTATTTTTTTTTATTAAAATTCATTGAAGAATTTATTCATTAACTAAGTTTTTATATATAGGCTAGTAAAATGTGTAAAATTCGAAAAATGAGTTATTTAATAATTTATTTTAAAGTAACACCAAATAATGCATGTTAAGTCAATTAAGTCACCTGCGCAGAATAAAAAGTCCTCCGCTGCGTTGCCATCACCGTCAGCACAACTCGGCTAAAAGTTCTATTTGAAGACCAGTATAATTATAATTGATTTCCTTCTACATAATAAGTGGGATAAAAGGCTAATAACAAACATTACAAAAATTGTATATAAGAAAGATAGTTTTCTTTATTTATTATGTGCGTAAGATATATATTTTTATTTATTTTGTTATTAATACTATCTCGATAATATTAAAAAAAAAAAATTCTGCATGAATTATGAAAAATTTTAAACTTAAATGTATTTAACTTTCATGTGTTTTGTAATACCAAAGATACTAATATGTATATATTTATTCTTGTATAAGTATATACAATGAGTGGACATGTATTTTTTATTTGAAAAGATTTCAGGTGCTGCTGGTAGTTTCAACAAACAATATTTGATGTTGATTTCTATTCATTTTAGTTCATTCATCAAAATCAAAGTATATAAAAAAAAAAATATTCAATTTTATATCGAATGTCTAGATAACGCATTAGTGTACATCTTTACCGAAATGCCGCAATAAAATTTTATTAAATATAGTCGGTATATGTTTTGTTTGCAAAATGAATTAATAACGATGAGTTGGCATAACTAATATTTTCTTTAGTTTAAAGGTAAAAAAAGATAAAAAGTTATTAAAAGCCATAAGTTGGGAAAAAAATACAATGAATGAAATCCTTTAATGGATTTAATATACTGATAAGAAAACTAAAAGAATATATATATATATATATATATATATATATATATATATATAGGATTATTTAATTATGAGTTTTTTTTTGTTTAATTGCATATTCTAACTTCATAATGAAATTCAATAGTTTTCATCAGTTGTCTTCCGATAAAAATTTTTGATGATTTTTGAAGCATCTAAAAACCAAACCTACTATACTAAAATTATTATAGTGATGAAGCAAATATTTCATTCTCTATACAAATTGTTTTGCCTCTATATTAAAAATGTATGAAATATTAAAAATTTAAATATTTAATCATAAATTATATTGAATTAATAATGTATTAAAAAAACTGAAATATTGAAAATTTTATACTACGGTATAACTTTGATATTTCTACAATCTAAATAACCTAAATGAAGCCTAAGAATTGAAACTTTTAACTTAAAAACAAGATCCTAGATTTAGAATTCATTTAAAATTATATGTGCATCTATTGTTTGGCATACTTTAGAATTATTTGCTCATTTCAAATTTCGACACTATATCTATATTACGTATATTGTCATATTTATTTCTACTTCTACACTGTATGCAGTAGACAAAATTCGAATTAAGTACTAAGCCATCCTTTTTAGAAAATTTACAAAGATAATAATGTATAGAAAAATACAGCGATATAAAGTTGAAAATGAAGTAAAAAAATATGTAAAAAGAAAAATAAAGCCTGAATAAAGTTAATTCACTAAAAGGTCCCAAAAAAATTGATATAAACTATTTTTTTTTTCTACATAATTCTTTTTGTTTGAAAAAGTATTTCAAGTGGTTTCCCATTATTTGACCTATTATAAGTTTTGTTAAATTAAAATCCATGAAAAACACTTTGTTGTCCTTTTTATAAAAAAAAAAAAAATACATTGTTACTTTTAGTTTTCTCGTGATTCCCTTGATCACTGAAGAAGATCCTTTTTTGGGTTATTTTGTTTAGGAAAAAAATATTTGAAATCCGCATTTGTTCTAGAAAAGGGCGCTTCTGGATTATTTGCTTAAAATTTTTTCTTTCAAGGATAAATATTTGTTTAGTTTAAGGATAAATCTAATAATCTTCTTTTTGTTAAATTTTCAAGGAATTTTGATTAATGTAATTTAATGTATTGTCACTTTTTTTTATAAAGTAAACATAACAAACTTAGGTATACACACTTTGTTGTAAATGTTTTAAGCAAATTTTTTTGATGAGTGAAGTCTTCTTTTATTAGCAATGCAAACAAACATTGTTTGTTTATACTTATTGATGGTTATAACTATTTTATCCCTACTTACGAAATTTAGATTAAACTTCAAATTTAATAGCTAAAATATTGACATTTTAAAATTTAGGTACAATGAAAAAGACAGGACTTTACTGAAATTAAAATACCCATTCCGAATACAAAATACTTATACTCGCATTTTTATCTATTTTTATCCTTTTTTTTTTACCTCACAGTAAATGTATATCAAACTAAGAAGATTTTCAGCTGTAATTCGAAATGCATAGTTTTGCATTATACCAAAAATCTAACCTAAATATATTTAACACCGCTGACTTGAGCATCGCGCAAAAAAACCTCTCATGAATAATTGTTATTTATATATCTCGTTTCTTTCATCTGCAGTACTAAAGCAATTTGTTATATTAAATTATTAAATTAAAAAAAAAAAACGAGGAATTAGTTCCAGTCAATGAATTAAAAGTATTGCGCCCTTTAAGCTCCACTATAACAAATTTACATATATTGTCTACAACATGTAATCCCATAATTTTAGATTTAATATATATATGAAAATGTTCCATTTTATTTTAATATTCTAATTATCCCGTATCATAATTTTACAGTCCATTAAATGTTTCGTTTATTTATTTTTTTGTTAACTCTTTTATTTTTTTTTTTTTTTTACGTCAATAATAAAATGATAAATAGAACCAAAATAATTATTAAAATTTTAAATATTGATTTTTTATACGCTATATTTGAAACATTTTTCTGTACAATTTTCTCTTCAATCAGGTTGTATTAAAAAGCTTTTTATCAATGGAATAACATTTTTTGACAGATCCTATTTAGAATTTCTTAAATTTCGTCTGCAAAAAAAAATCTTACCAACTTTTATAAAAATTTATATTATCATTGTTTTTATGTCTTATTATTAAAACTTATGTATTAAATAAGATTTTTTTAATCAAACATTTAGGTAAAACAATTCTTCTAAAATAATATTTTACAAAATATATGAATGGGAAATGGTTACAGACAAAAATTATTTCTTTAAACCACTCTTATTTTATGAATAAAACATTAAAAAAAAAACTTCCATGTAAGCTTTTGATGTTCTCCGTCTTTAAATATATACAAAAAAAAAAAAAAAAGAATCCATACATTAAATATTTGGTCAGTTGGTCGATGAGTATTAAAATTATGGAAAATTTAGACATATAATAGGTACCTTATAATGATTTTTTACGTAAATATGTATAAACATTTTTTTTGTATCTTTTTAAAATGAAATTTATTATATTTCAAAACGCGAAATTTTATATTGATTGATGAGAAATTGAAGATCGTCGGAAAAAATTGTTCTAATTAATTTTCTTTTAGATGATATTTTGTTGCAGACTAAAAAAGAGAGACAAAAAAAAAAAACGATTATTCATTAGAAGCATTATTATTATGTTGGGCTCTTCATTTTTATATTATTGATTAATTAATTATCGCTATAATTGTATTAAAATAAATTTGAAAGCATATTTTCTCGTAATTATTACTAAATACTGAAGCTTAATAATACGACAAAAATTCATTCGTTTTATATTTGCCAACATTAGAAAGTATATAACACTAAACTTCAGAGAAATAATATTTCTGTACAATTGAAATTGAACAAGAAAATTAAATAAAAAATATTAATCTGGTCGAGAAAACCATTGAACTATTTAAGTATATAGTGAAAATGTTTTTTTTTTAATTTATTTAATTCTAGGGAACAAATTTTACCAACTGAGCAACGAATTAGAATTTATTTTTCTACTCTGATACATTTTACAAAATTCAGTTTTTTTCTATCTTAATATTAAAATTTTTATGTAAATTTAAGTTTTATATATCATTTCTTCTATTATTTCCAAATAATCACAACTTTATATTTAATTCAGTTCATTGTCGCTCAAATGTTAGATACATATATTATATTACACACATATTCTATAAAATCCATTAAACTTCCTGACTTCTTTTTAAAATTTTTTTTTTCAATCCGTAAATAATTGTTTAAATAAAAATTAATATAATTTTATCGGTTTATAAGCAAAATTTTCAAAGAAAGGAAATGAAAAATGCAAAAAAGGACTTGAAAAATTTGTTACGGAAACTTAAAAATTTTATTTAAAAAAAAAGGGCTCTTCTAATAATATTTAAAAAAAAAAAAAAATCTCTTCAAATATAAATTATTTCTAAATAGTCTGGGTAAAACAGTTCATTAATCATTGAGAATTTGTCCCAATTTTTTTTTATGCTTATTATTTATGCAGACCTGAAGTTAATATGGAATGATTATTTGAAAAGAGGCTTGAATAATTTTGAAATTAAATTCTTAAAGCTGAATAAGTTCATATTCTCTATGATTACAATAATTTATTAATTTTTTAATGTGTGAAATATTTCATTATGCAGAAATAAATAATTTCGCTTAGGCACATTTTATAATAATAATAAGTAAGTTTAATTCAACTAATAGCGAAGTAAATATGTAGATTTCGTTGAAAACTGATCAATATATCGCCTGCTCAGAAATGAAACAACGTATAATGAAAAGTATAGTTTCGAGTAATTTAAATTTAAAGATTTGAAAATTAAAAAAAACGTATGAAAAAATATCAAGTATCGTACAATTTTCATCTAAAAAACACATTTTAATCAACATTAAGAATATTGCAAAGTAGTTGTACTTATAAAATCGAGTACGAGGAATCGAATGGTGCTATTGTCAAATAATGACGTATAAATGTCATATGTTGTTTCATTTCTCAGCAGACGATATTATAGTATTAGATAGTAAAAGTTCTTAATTACTACATCAATAAAACTTTTACAAGATAAACAATTCTTTTAAAAAATTTTTAAGATCCTGTTCCAGTCAGTTCTGTATTTATAAATAAATGTTTGGAATCTGAATCTAATAAAAAAGTTTATCAATTTTTTTTTTTTGAATCGTGTTTTAAAATATTATTTTATTTAAAAAAAATTTATTAAAATTACTTTCAATTCTTGAAATTTTTTTTTTGTTCGTTTTAAATTAAAATAATTCTGATTCATTTTGCCACTCCTTAGGTCGATTAAATTTATAAACGTATTACATACATATTTCTATTCAATATTAAACAAAAAAAAAAACCAAAACGAAAATTTTCATTCAAAAATGTTGTTTTCATATGAAAACTACAATAAAATATCTAAAAGGTGATTCTAAATAATTTTTTTGTATAAAAAAAAAATTAAATCAATTTCATGTTTTGGAAAAGAAGATTTAACTCATCATAACTTCCGCTCTCTTTTCTCATTCAAAGTTTTAAGATTTTGCCGCAATGAGGTTTGTTTTCTGGTTGTTTTTTTTTTTCTATAATCAAAGAAATATTATTTGATAGATTTTTTTTTTTGTTGATATACACTAAGAAAAATAATGAGTTTAGATATTTGGATTACATTAAAAGAATAGCAGTCAGTCACTTGTACGATCATCGTTCACATAATAGAAAACACAGTATGAACGTCGTAGAAAAAACTCAATTTCATTTAGTTGTTACACGAATTAACTATAAACTCTTTGCCGGCTAAAATAAGTCTGTAGTAAGACCTTGAACAAAAAAAAATTGTTTTCTAATTTCCATCATTCGAATTTTAATTGACGAAATAAGATGCTCTTATCAGTGAGATCAAATGTTCATTATAAATACAACTAATTTAATCAATAAATTAAATTTTCATTACATTATTCTGTTAAAAATTTTAAATTATTTTGAGTGTCATTCAGTGAACTTTCGTGACTATTCTAATAAATCTTTCAAAAAAATATAAATTAAAATTTATTAATAAGAAATGTTAATTTGAATACAAAAAAAAAACTATGGGTTAATAATTAGCACGAATCAAATAAAATTTTAATTCCAAATCAAAATCTTATTGTGATAGATAGACATTGGGTCTTGATATATCTTTGTTTTGTTTTTTTTTTTGCATCTTTAAATTGTTATATACCTGGCTTTTCACCTGCAAAACATTGAACACTGAATAAAAATAAAACAAAGCTAAGACAAAAAAATTAATGACTCTCGTCATATTTTAATAATCAGAAAATATTCATTTGGAATGGAGAAAAAAAAATAAATTTCAAATATAAATTTAACAGAGTTCAGCTCAAAACATGAATATTTTATTCGAAAAATATATAACAGCCTTCCAAAATAATATAAGTTGGCCTTCACTAGTTTTAAATATATTGATTCTTTTCTAGCCTGAAAATAAAAATACTTCATTCCAATTCAATTAAATCGTAAAGCAAATGCAATATTATTTTTGAATTTAGTATAATTCCAGTATTATTAAAGTTAAATGATTATACGTTCCAATTACAACAAAGTCAGATACTTTTTGAGTGAAAGCAATAATTTAGCTAATTCAGCTAATTGTAGAAATTATAGGAAAATTCCGATTAAATACGAAAGTACTATAAAACTGAAAGTAAAAAAATTGTTTTCTATCGACTTTTAAAAAGTTGATTAAATCATACGATTACAACTTGAAAAAAAACTCAATTTGAATAAGTTTGTTCTAAAAAATTACTACAACCTATGTAGCTTCATTCAGCAGAAGCCTTTTTAAATGAAAATTCAGCAATAAAAAAATATCAAAATGATGCGATGACGAGATTTATTGGAATTTCAGGTAATTGTCATAATCGTCCAGCAATTTACTTGACTTTTATTTATTGTTGTTTTATTTTTTTTTGTAAAATAATCATAAAATTGAAGATTATACATTTTTTTTTTTTTTGCAAAACTTTTTCAATGTTAATCAATGTTGTGTTGTGTTTTGTTGATGCATTTTGCTGTCGGCATTATTATAAAATAAAACAGTGTTAAATGCATTGTTGCCACGATTTGTTAGAAGATGAACCACTGAATGATGAATATACATTCCATCTGTATACATATAATGTTAAAGGTAATAAAGTGCTTTTCTTGAAATAGTGTGTGAATTGTTCAGATAAATTAAATTTAAAAACTATTAAATTTACTTTTAGATAAAAGGGAACTAAAATTGATACAATTATACAGACCTTATAGAATTATGTAAATATCTTGAAAAATGATACTTTAATTTATGAATTATGTTATTTAAAAAACTACGATAAAATTATTTATATTATAAATTCAATAAAGTGGCTTATTTATTTATTTTTTATTCACAGTTTGGCTTGTAAAAATTAAAATTAGGAAAAATTAGTTCACCTTTTAGGCCAATTAAAAGTGTACGGAATGATTTAATCAAAAAAAAATTTCAATTTTCTGATGGTTATAGAAGCCCAAATATTATTTTTAAATATTAACATATAACAAAAAATTAATTAAATATCTTCAAACTAATCGGATAAATTATTTCTTTCAAAATTTCTCACGCCTGACATAAACTAAGTCTCCATATATAATTTGAACATGGATTAACAGTCACAGGTATCTAGCAAAAAAAAATTATTAATATTTTAATAAAATTTATTTCAAAATATTAAATCATATCATATCCTTAGGACTCCTTAATTTGATTTTTCAATTTAATATAAAGTTCTATTAAACGCCATTTTTGTGCGTTTAAAATAATTGTTTAAATTGATAACTTTATAAAACTTAATTAAATTAAAAAATAAATTAATATATATATATTTATATATGCCATTTGGTTACATTCTGTGGGCTAAAAATAAAAACTAACTTTTTCGTTAAAAAATAATTCATTAAAGACTGAAGCAGAAATTTTAAATTTTTATTTCTAACTTATAAATCCAGTAGTGTTGTTTGCCAAGAATTTCAAATTGATGACTTAGCCTTATCCACAAATCTACAAATTTATAAAATACAAAAAAAAATACTCCAAAGGGGTTTTAATTGTGAACAAGATCCATTGCGTAAATCAGTTGCAAAGCATTTAAAATTATAAACAACTACTCTTTTTTTTTTTCTTTCGCTTTTTATTTAACATTCAGAAACAGCTTTCTTATATTTCAATAGTTATAATTGGTTATGCAAATCAATTTTTTTATTTATTTTTTTTTTTTTTTGCTTCTTTCAAAGATGTAAAATACCAAAGAAGCTGAATCTTTTATTCAAGAAACTACCGGCTCTTTCACATTGAAATTAATAAATTGAAAGAGAAAAAAAAATAAGAAAATGTTATGTTGTTATGTTAAATCGATATAAATTAAATTTTTTATTTTTTTTATTATATTTATGTTATATCAGTTTCTTTTTTTTTTTTTAAATAGAGGTAAGATTTACTCAAGATTTACATTAAAATTATGTTAATTTTTCAAAATGGCAATAAAAAAAAATTATTATACAGAAAACCAGTAGCTAATTTGAAGATTAAAAAATTTATGTAAAAAGAATAATGTAACTTATTGAAGAAGAAGATGGTTTTTAGTTTTACAAAAATTATAATTAAAAAATAATATTGTTTTAAGATTTATAATATACGTATTTAAAATTTACGATATTTATCTAATTTTATTTTTTATTGTTAATTTTAACTGATTGAACATATTATTTAGAGTTCATAAAAATAACTTGGAATGTTTATTTACAATTTTCCGTTCAAATATTAACTTCATAAATATTGTTCAATAATAATATGTAATATGTAAATTAATTCTAAAAATGAAATATTTAACAGTAGAAAATTTTAACTCGTTCTAAATATGCGAATGCGATATTTTTGATGCATTAATAATAATTGTGATCTTTCTTAAACTACGACATTTGACTTATTATTTTATTAAAAACTTTTATGATTCCTAAGTCCAATAAAAATCAATAATATAGTTAAGTACCTCATTATAATTTATACTCGTATGTATATATATAAAATTTTATAACCTGGATTCTTTTAATATATTTTAATAAAATCATACATGCGCCAATTTATTTTTTTCTGTATAAAAGTGACTATAAACATACTTGTAAAAATATTGAAATCAAATAAAAATACTAGGAACAAAAACAAGTCTAAGCAACGTCAAAATTAAAATAAATATATATTTTGATGTCTTTATTCAATAAAAGTGTTAAAATTAAATTAAAAATATGTCTATAGAAATTTGTGCTAACTTAATGTACAACATTTATTTATTACCTTGACTTATGGCATCATAGTCATAGATAATGTGATATTAATGGTGTTGTATTTCATTATAAGAAATTTAGTTTCTCATTTCTAACATCTTAACTAAGATCAGAGTCTTGTGAATATGAGATATTATGTTGCATTGCGTATACATTACTTGTAGCATAAAATATATAGTTCCATGATTATATATAACAACTTAATTTTTATTATGCGTTCAGTGTTGTAGCTCATAAATATATTTTTAAAAATAAATTTGTTACGACAATTTAAATATAATTATTATTTTAAAAGTAAAAATTATATTTTAAACAACTTGTATTTAATTAAAATTGCTAAATACCTTAGAAAAAAAAATTTATTGAAGCATAGCACAAATATAGAAAGTATATTTACTGAGTAATGGCATGAAAATTATTGTTTAAATATTATGTATTCGATGCCTAATTTAATATTAAAGTACGGTAATATATAGACCTTTCATAGATTTATTGTACTATTGCCATGAATAATGTATTTTTTTAAAAACCTGTTTGGCTAGATGGTTTGCCTTCGAAAACATTTCTTAATATCCAGGATGATGGTCCAATGAACGAACACTTAGATTAATTCAAGCTAACTCAAATATGTCTTTAAAATATATAAAATTAACGAGATAAGCAATTATGACTAAAACTATAATCCTTTCCTAATACATTTTCATAGACTCTATAAATGTAGCTTTTTATTTATGTGCAGATGATGACTCAACCTTAATCTTGAATGTCGTACATAGTAAGATATCACATTGAGTGCACCAACTCATAAATCAGCTAATATATTCAAATTATGTTTTAATAAGTTTATGAATGTGCACAAAAAACTCCCATGAAAATTTTCAATAAACTTTCAATATATCAAATTTAATTTAACATGTCAAGCGATAATTATTGTAATTATTCAAAATTGGTTATAAAAATTCAAGTATATGCAAATTTTAATGATATTCTATTAAGAAACTATTAAATAACATAAAATTTAACCCATTTTTATTGGAACTAACGGAGTAGAAAAAAAAACTAAAATTAAATATATTGTCAATGATAAATTAAATAACATGGTAAAAAAACTCATAAGTTAGGCTATTTACTATTGATTGAAGGAAGTGCCGAATTCAAGTCATTCAACTAGTTAAGCATTATAAATTAGCGCCTTTATTTGCATTATCTTTCCTAGCAATTGAACAAAAAATTCATTACTATCCTTCTTTCTTCTTTTCCCTCGCACAACAATATCTTAATAACTACATACATAATATTCTCATATTGTATAGCTACTTTTTAATAACTTTTTAATTCTTTTTGTTTATTCAAAGAAAATAATGGTCAATTAATTTATTATAACCAAAATGTAACCAATATAAAATTAATCACATATGTAAATAATGACAGTAAATGCCAAAAAAAAAAAATAATAATAATAACAAACACACTAAGTAATTGTGACATAATTATAAAAGAAATTTATTCAACTTTCATTAATTAATAATAAATACTTAATAAAATATAGAGGCCTAAAGGTATATTTATTTTGTTCATATTATAATAAATTCTTTATTCATCGATAATACACGCTTATTTTAGAATAATTACGGTGTCACTCTTTTCACCTCACATTCATCAACTTGATGTATTCTCATTTTATTATCATTTAAATTGGAAATAAATAAAAAATAATATATGAACTTAAAGTATTAAATTAATGGTGCATTCTCGCATTTGCATTACATCAGTTTTAGTGTTATTATAATATGAGTTTTGTATTTTTTTTACTCAATGATTTTAAATTGACTGCAGTGTAATTGAACCAAAACTAAAATTGTAAATAATTATAGAATTTCAGACTTTATTAACGAAGTTTTGATCAAAACGTTTATTTTCCTACATTTGGCATACATAATACACAATATTAAATATGTGTTAAATTAATGCACTCTTTTTTCAGTCACATTTATTGGTGAGCATTTTGAATACATTGAATTGTGATTATTGAACGAAAAATATTATAAATTATAATTTATTTGAAGTTTATTCCTGAAACTTTTCTAGCATTGGCGAATCAAGCTTGAAATCCTATGCAATTTTTTTAAATCAAAGTTTCAGAAAACGATCGTGAGTAGTTTTCAAACTCAAATTATATGAAAACGCCTTATTAGTGACGGGGTTTAAACTTATAAGAAAAATGTGGTTTCAAGCGTATTTAATTATGTATGCTGTTTTCTTGTTGTTCTGCTTGCTATTCACAACTCTAAAAATATATTATACTCATATAAATTTTGACATTTTATAGAACAAATATCTTTGATTATAATTGAGACCTCAAATACCCTTTTTATTGTCTAAAAAATTAATTTTTGTTATTTTAATTGGTTTTGTATTATTTTAACTACACGTTTAATGAAAAATTGAAGAAACAATTTCTTTTTTTATTTAAAAAAAAAAAACAAAATTGGTTTTAATGATAATGACATTATTTCTTTATTCCTTAAAATTAATTATCTTTTCCATTTTTAGAAATACATGTTTTTTTTTTGTTTTTGTTTTAATAATAAAATTACTTCTTCCATAGGTAATTTTTGTTTTTTTTTTTATTATAAGGAGGTAATTATCCTTGACCCCTAACAGCAACAAAAAAAAAACAGAAATTTTTCAACCCTTTATCCATATGTTTTTTTTTTTTTATATTCTTTTCATTATTATTATTTTTTTTGGTAATAATGATACAAACATAAATTAATAATAATAATCGAACTGAAGAACGTTAAAAAAATCAGTCTGGGTTATATTTTCCTTCTTTTTTTTTTTTTAAATCTTAAAGTAAGGTACTGGGTTAATTCATAAGGAATAGTTCAACGGGGATTTTTGAAACAGCTTGATTAGTATTAAAATCAAAATAATTCAGTTCTTCGAAACTGAGATCAATAGATTTAAAAACTGAATCTCTGATTATTAATGAAATAAATCAATATGGAATTTAATTCTGGAAAAAAAAAAATAAAAAATTATTAAATAATTTAAATTCAGCTTTTTTTTTTATTCACAAAATATATAATTCATTCCTTTGAGAAATTTGCAGAATTAAAACAGTTCTTTTTTCATTGTTTATTATTTATTTCCATAAAGAAAATACCACCGGTTTACCTTGAAAATGCAATATAAAACAGCACGTTTCAGATTTCATCAAGCATGTAGCATTGTGAAAAACTATTTGATAATTGTTTTGTGTATTTCAAGAAAAGATACAAAATTTTTTTTTTTTTATATTTTTTTATATATACAACCAAAAGCTTTAAGTTGTATAATGGTGGAAAAAAAAGAACTAACTGAAGCGTTAGAAAAAATAATTACTTCCTAACGATGTTGAAGACTTTTTGTTTTTATTCAAGGCTAATTTTACCAGACATATTAAATTGAAACCACCATCATATGGGATATTTTCTCAAAGATTACCGGACGAAGGTCAAACTACTTAAATAAAAATAAACCTCTATCTGAGTTCTTAATTCTAAGTGCAGCTTCTTAGATATACTTAAGTTTTCTGAATGCTTTTACAATAATAAATTTTATTAAAATAATTACAAAGAAGATTTCAGCTTATTCTACAATTAATTACTTGTAAAGTTGGTTAATGTGTTCTGTACAAATAAAATTTTAATTTAATAATACATTAAATAACATTTTATTGATGTTCTTCTTTTTTGTTAAATTACATAATTTTTTTTTGTAAATAATTAACATTCATGCAATGACGTAAAATTAATATAATGCACAAGAAATCGATACGAAAAATGTTGTAAAAAAGTTAATTATTTTTAATTTTTGCATTATAATGTATATTAGGCTGGTTCACAAAAAAAATTTTTTTGCCGCCCATACAGATTCTGAAAGCTTACATCAAGAAACGAAATACGTCCTCCTTGATTTTTCGAAATTTTGTTTCCCCATCAAGCGCAACCAATTTTTGTGATGTTTGAGGCCTAGACCTAATAAGGTGGGTTCAAAACTCTGTAACTTTTTTCTCTTTGAATTTTTTTTCCTCCTTTTTTTTTTGGTTTAACTGTCTTGATGCTCCCTTCATTTTTTGTTAACATCGTAAGGCTATACGACTTATCCTTTTTTTTTTTACAACTCTCTAAAGGTGAATTTAAACTTTTGTCCCCATTTTATTTTTACTTTAAGACACCATATCTTTTCTAATTTTAAGAGAAACATTTTTTTTTTTTTTTTTCATAAATTTGGCATAAATTTTCATAATTTTTAGCATTATAACTAAAAGATAAAATTCTATTAAGTTCTGGTTTTTAAGCTACGATTAATTTTACGACATTAAAAGTATCGCTTTCGTAATGTATTGGTCATTTGATTCATTTGTTAACTGATCTATTTTTTTTAATTAGGAATCAAAAAAGGAGATTTAGAATAGAAATAAATAAGAATTTAAAAATTGTTTTAAATTTATATTTATTTATGATTAATTTTTTGCAATTAATTTTAAAAATATTTGATTTTCCAATAATCGCCATGTTTGGCAGATGCTGGCTCACGATTTGGAGAATAATTCGTTTTTGAGTTTCGTCAGAAGTTAACGATGTGTTAAATTCCGTCATTAATGCAACACTCATCTCGGCGTTGTCATTAGACATTGATCCAGCTCTATGGGAATCTGATGCAGGATATCAAGACGTCCTTCGATTAGTTCAGAAGTTACAAGTTGTTAATGACAACGCCGAGAGGAGTCTTGCATTAATGACGGAATTTAACACATCGTTAACTTCTGACGAAACTCAAAAACAAATTATTCTCCAAATCGTGAGCCAGCATCGGCCAAACATGGCGATTATTGCAAAATCAAATATTTTTAAAATTAATTGAAAAAAATTAATCATAAATAAATATAAATTTAAAACAATTTTTAAATTCTTATTCATTTCTATTCTAAATCTCCTTTTTTGATTCCTATTTAAAAAAAATAGATCAGTTAACAAATGAATCAAATGACCAATGCATTACGAAAGCGAAACTTTTAATGTCGTAAAATTAATTATAGCTTAAAAACCAGAACTTAATATAATTTTATCTTTTAGTTATAATGCTAAAAATGATGAAAATTTATGCCAAATTTATGAAAAAAAAAAAAAAATGTTTCTCTTAAAATTAGAAAAGATATGGTGTCTTAAAGTAAAAATAAAATGGGGACAAAAGTTTAAATTCACCTTTAGAGAGTTGTAAAAAAAAAAAGGATAAGTCGTATAGCCTTACGAAGTTAACAAAAAATGAAGGGAGCATCAAGACAGTTAAACCAAAAAAAAAAGGAGGAAAAAAAATTCAAAGAGAAAAAAGTTACAGAGTTTTGAACCCACCTTATTAGGTCTAGGCCTCAACCATCACAAAAACTGGTTGCGCTTGATGGGGAAACAAAATTTCGGAAAATCTAAGAGTGTTTTCTCGTTTTTTTTATTTAATTGTTCGAAATCTGCATGGGCGGCAAGAAAATCTCAACATGACCTCAAAAATGAACCAGTCTAATGTATATATTGATTATATTATTTGATTGGGTTATATTATAAACACTAGTCTTAAAACTAGAAATTCAAGTAAAGTTTTTAAAGATTTTTAGCCTAATTTCTATAATATCTTTAATATTTTAATACTTATAATATGCTTCGCATTAAATTTAATATATGTTAAGATAAAGGCGTATTAACGAATTTAAACTAAACAAAAAGTTATCTTTAGGCTGTAAAAGCATTAATAATATAAAAGACCGCACAAAAATTCACGTCTGGTGCGCTCTAATCCATCACAAATTTAAAATAATTTAACCTTATCATATTAATGTTCATCATATGAAAATATTTACAAAAAAAAATAATAAATTTTCTTTGAATAATATTAAAAATTTTCCATGGTATCCATTAAATTTAATATCTGATGGGCATCAATATCCTTCTAGGTGTTTTGAATATGATTTTTTTTTATTATAGTAAAACATTATTTTAGCCAGTAGGCTCCAGTTCTAATTTTTTTTTGTTTCGTTCGAAAAATATTGAAAAATTATAATATGGATTTTTTGATGAATGTGTAGTAGTACTTAAATGTAAAAGCGTAAAATGTGTAATATCCAGAGAGAATATCTAAAATGTGTAATATCGAGAGAGAATATTGTGTATAGGGTATTTTAAGAAACAAGGCTATGATTACCCCTGTATGATAGTCAATATTCATAAATTGAATAGTATTTAAAAAATAATAATATTCGGGAATTTATTCTATTAATCTGGTTAAATTTCTTCAATTTAATATAAAATCAAACGATCATAAGATTTTTTAAAAATTGAGAGTTTCATATTCCTCCTACCCGATTTTTTCTTTAACATTCTCATTAATCTTCCAGAAGAGTGACCCACCCATAAATTATGTTTATACATGTAGCCTTTTAAAACCATTTTTCCCAAATGGGTTTTAAGTCACAAAAGAAGAAGAACTGTTTGAAGAGACTTGTATCACCGTTTTTATACAATTTTTTTTTTATTCATATACCAATATTTGAAGTCAAGGAATTAAATCCATAAGTTAGTTTCAAGTTATATATTAAAATTTTCAAATGATATTGGTTCCGAGTGATGTGACAGTATGTCCTCACTTTAATTTATTAAATTCAAATTGGTTTTTAAATTGTTCTTTTTATAATAACCAATTTAATTCTCATTTTTTATTTTATTTAATAATTTAGCTTCATTTCTTGCGGTGGTGGTAATTCTTTTTTTTTCTATATTAAAAAATTAAATATTAAAAACATATTTATTATTATACAAAATATAATAAATAAAATAAAAATATTTCTACATGAAATTTAACAGGTTTTCATTTTTTATGCAAAATAAAAAACCCCTCAGGTGCAAATGTTTTCCTTTCTGAATGACTTTTTTTTTATGATTTGGTGTTGAAAGTTACAAATAAACTTGTCTTAATGTTAAGCCACTGTTAATGTCGTTCGATGTACAAAAGGAATGTGAAAAAAATAGAAATCATACCATATGGGGTGAATATTTTGAAAAATAAAAATTGTTACTTAATATACATAACTTTAAAATATTAAAAAAAATATGGTATTATCTCTATAAAACTTCATTTCACATAAATAGGTTTTTAATTCTCCTCAAAATATTTATATATTATTGAATTTATCTTCAATTTAGACTTAATGAAACTTTCTTGCCATATTATTATGTCTCCTATAGTGAAATGTACCAACGAGTTTAACTTAAGGCTGTTTGATCCCTGGATATAATTGAAACAAAAAAAAATCAAAGAAAATTAATCTGCTTAGTTGAGATTAAAAATATGTACTTTTAATAACAAAAAGAATGAAAACAATGTACATGAATCTGAATTCTAAAATGTTAAATTTTATTTTAAAATCTCATTTCAACAAAAAGTAACAATGCATGTAATATACAAAAAAAAAAAAAAACAGTCAAGAGGGTGCGCTACTTTTCTACTTAAATATTATTTTTAAAGATTATCAAGCCCGCTTATTATTTAAAGATAATAAGAATTGTCAAAATAATACCTTAAAAGGAATTGTCTCATTTTTTGATCTTAATTTCTTTCTTAATACTATTGTTAAAGTAAAAATAAATATCATACAATTGGTAATTATATCTGAACTATCAATTGATTATCCCAGTTTAAGAGGAAAATCTACTGATATTTTCAAATGGTCAAAAAAGAAATGTTTAAACAGTACATTATACAAATAACATTATGTCTAAGGTCTGGAAAGTTTTTGTTGGAGTTGAGCCACTCACTAAGAAACTATAGCAGATAATGGAATTTCTTAAATTTTTCCATAGGTTGAGTTAGGTGAATTCTAGTTAACGTTTTATTAACTTGTGCTTGAACTTATCGTTCCCAGGTTTAAGTTTCGAGTAAAAATAAAACGGAAATAAAACTATGTAAAACTATGTATTTCACTCACAACAACAAAAGAAACGAATAAAACTATAGTTCCATTTTGTGTACTGTCTTATACCCTGTAGATTTACTATCATGAAAACAAAACAATAGACATTTACATATCTTTTTGTCTGCTGGAACTAAAATTATATGTTTTTTCATTGTATCAAACAAAATATAACAAACAAAAAGAAATAAAAAATTCAGTGACAAATGAAAATATAAATTCCGTATATTTTTTACGCATGAAAAATGCTTCTAGTGTTCCTATATGTATATTACGAAAAAAATAAATTCACAATAGTTTTATTTTCTCTCTTTATCATTCATCTTTAAGCAGTTTTGCGACGGTATATTTGAAGACGATTCGTTGACATGAAACATGTGGCTTAAAGATGGTGTTTTCTAACAAGTGGTTATCAACAAATAATTTTATGTATTAAATAAATAAAGAAAAATTGTTGATTTTTATCATGAATTTATATAAAAATTAAATAACTTAAATATACAAAAGAGATTAAAAATACTATATAAATACCTTCGAGATAAATATAGAAATTGCGGCGAATAAAATCAGATAAGCATAAGGTGAAAACGTTCAACTTTAAAAATTGCAAGAATGTTAAAGATGGAATTATGGAAATAAAATATATAGTATTTAATTGAAGGCACAATTTTCGAATATAAACTCTTGCTTTTTTATTAAATCATATACCAAATTTTTAGCATATTATCTTTCTATGCAAAGTGCATTTTGGTTTCCTTTGCAATTAGATTATATATTTGAATCAAAAATTATTAAAATAATCACTTTTATATTTTATGACAAATGAAATTCGAAAACAATATTGAGTTTATAAAATATTAAATCAACTTTCTTGTTATGCAAATTAACTATTATACTTTTACATATTACATTTTAAGTTTAAGAAAAAAAATAAATACAAATTCTCATAAAAGCCCTTTGGCAAGCAGGATTCATCAGAAAAAAAAAATAAAAGTTTCTGTTTTCTATGCGAACTACTTAAATATTGCTCAATACATAGTTTTTTTTTCATTTTTTAAAACTATAGTATATTTGAGGATTTACATTTCACTGTGAAAAGAGCAAAAAAAAATGTAAGTGCATCATGCTGTGATCATAAATACCGATGATTTACCATTAAGTTGTGCACTTTTTCACTCTACTTTATATTAATCGGCGGTAATAGATGTAAATACTTCGAAAAAATTATATTAATGGATTTCTTTTTTTTTTTATAGTAATCCCCCCGAGTCCTATATAACGCATTATGTAGAGCAAAAATCTTTAATGGATTTTTTCCTAAACAAAAAAAACTGAATTAAAATTTTATTCATCATGTTAGTTTTTTTTTTTTTTCACAAAATATTGAAACATTGTTTACATTTATTGTAAAAGTAATAAATTTATTCATTATGTAGTAATTTTTTTTTTCTCTTAATACCAGAAAACTCACAACAGGGAGCCTTTAATATATTTAAAGAGCATAAACAAGGAACCCCATTGAGAAAATGCATATCATAATTGAAAACAACAAATTTATGTAATAACAATAAAATCAGGTGTTGAAAATATAGTATTTTAATGTAACACCAAATTTGTCATAAATTTCATTGAGTCGATGTTGTACGTTGAAATGAAACTGAGAAATATTAAAAACTATTTGTTTACCCGTTCTTCTTCGCCACAGTATATCCAACAATTTTTTTTAATTAAACAAAAAAAAAATTGTCATAAATAGCCTATGACACTTCAAAAATTGAAATCAGTTCAGTAATTTGACAGATTACAATAAAAAAAAAAACTTCTCTTTATTAATAGTATAATAATTGTAATTAATTTAGAAAACACTATAAAAGTATATAGAAAATGCAAAGATACATATCCATTTTTGACAGGTGTTCCAACTAAGGTTATAGAACCATGAAATCAACATTGTATGACCAGACATAAACTTCAATTAATATAAATATACATAACGATATTTTTTACCAAACCGTTTGAATCACATATTATATATATGATATTGTTTCTTTTTTTTGCATAATTTTCAATGCATTTTATTTCTTTTGCAACATTTTTTTTTTCTCAAATTATTAACTTAATTTATGGATGATGCGTTAGTTAGATCATAAAACATAAAATAAATTAAATTATTCAGAAATATTACTTTTGTAAAAATTCTGTGCAATTGGACAGTTTAACAAATAATGTTCAATTAATATTTTAATTACAATGAAAATAAGTAATAAATTTATCTTTAGTTTATAATTATTGCTAATAGTATACATATTCATTAATTTATTTTTTAATTACAATATTTAAATATTCATAAAAAATAATAAAAAAAAAAATTCATATGAATATAATTATAATTGAAAAAAAAATTATATTTTTTATAGACATAGGTAAATTAAAAATAAAAATAGTTATTCTTAACAATATTTTTACCCTTTAGTATTATTATTCCACACGATGTTAAGGTATTTCCAGAGCTTCAAAATCATACTTCAAACGATACAAAAATTCTAATTAAGAGTTTAAAAAATATTTGATTTTTATATTAATTTAAATTAAAGTTCGAAAGTTTTATATTCAACTTGTTTGGCCAGTCACATCGATATTGATAATAATTAAAATCTTCTTAATGGAATATTCTTAATTGGTAATCTTAAACTTTTGCTTTCTATAACTCTACTTTTTTCATCTATTTAGTTGTTAGTTGTTTCATAATTTTGATATATAACTATTTGTCAAAAACCAGTTCAATAAATTGCCTTCAAATATTTTAATAAACAAATTTATATATTTTTATAAATAGATTTTTTATAACAAAACAGTAAAAATATAAAATTAACTTATATCAAAATTTTGTTTAATTTGCTTTTAAAATTTTTAAAACTTAAAATTATAGGTAGGTGTTAACTCTTTAATATTATACTCAAAAACACATTATTTCATTTTTATTTAAAAATATATTATAAAAACTACACAATAACTATAAAATTTACTCTTTATTTAAACTAATAAATTTAATAGCATTTTGTAATTTTCATCGAATATAAATATAACTTATTTATGCAGTCATGCTTTGAAAAAATATAATAATTTTATTTATTTTGTTTTAGAGAAAATTATTTCTACCATCAAATAACAAAAAAAAAATAATCGTTTTTAAATTTCATGAACACTTATATTTTTGTTAAAATTAAATTTCTCTTTAAAATGGGGTAATTCTAGGATGATTTATTAATCTTTCTTTAAGAAGAGCTTTGATGCCAAATTACCCCAAATTCAATTAAATAGAATCGTTTGTTGGACTTTATTGCAGAACTTAAAAATATCGGACAAAAAGAAAAATAGTAGTTTGAAAACGCTTAAGAATGTCAATGTCATCTGAAATAGGAAAAATATATTTCACTATTTTTTTTCATATATTATTTAAATTAAAATATACCTTTTTATAATTTTTCTTAATGAATGTACATAAAACTGCAGATTTGCCAATTAGCTGAAATTAAACTTTGAAGTATTATTTATGAAGTGAAAATTATTATTGGACACTACACTACATTTAGACAAATCCGACTTTGTTCTTAATTCAAAGAGAATTGGTATAGTATTATTTCTTTCTTACTTTCATCAAGTGAGACTACTAAATTGTAATGCGCGGTAAAATGAAGTAGATCTCTTTTGTTGCTTTTGATCTGATTCTAGTTTTATAAAATTATCAATTTTTTTTTTATTCTATTCAATCTGAAATTATATTTTCAAACATCCCTTCATTATTTGAATCCAATTTATATAAAAAAAATTTCAGATGATCTTTTACTATTTGGGGTCAAGGTCAAACTAATTTAAATATTTGCATTAGTAAACAATATAAAATTGGTAATTGTTATTTCAAGTCCATCGAACCTTACAATTTTTTTTTTTTAAATGCAAAGGTACAAAAATAATAAAAATTATGCAGAAATATTATATTATATATGTGAGTATACATTTTATGTATACATTTGCATGGAACATAAAATTCTTATTATATGAAACAGTTTCATTATTATTACATGAAATATTTTAAGATTTATAATATGTATTATATGTTATAAAAAATTTATTTCATTGATAAATATTTTTAATTTTTATTTCTTTTATTTTTCAGGTAAGTTCAGCATGAAACTATAGTTAAAAAAAAACTCTGTAAAGTGAGTACTGCACATAAAGTTTGTAATTTCTAAAATTATTTAGTATAGTGTGATTCGAATTTAGTTCGTTTTTACTTCCTTAACAAAAAATTGGAGCGTCTACTGCATCGTTTTTTATATATTCATTAAAAAAATCCAAATAATGTTATAAACGAACAATTTTTAATTTCATATTCAATTAACTATATATTTTAATTTTTTTATTTGTCTTTTCGTTTCCAGAGATCATAAATTAATATAAAAATATTTTTATTTCAAAATTTTAATAATCACATCAAACGCATTACCAGCACATGCCTTTGCAAAGTGAAATTTTTTAAATTGTTCGAAGATTAAATTTAATGAATCTATTACATTTGTGAATACATATGTTATGTTATATGAAAAAATGAAATATTTAGATATAGAAGGTAGTATCTAAATTATTTTATTGCTGCAGGCTTTAATATTTTTCACTTAAAAATTTTTTTTCATTGCGCTCAGCATATTTTGAAAAAATTCTAGCGGTCATTTTTAAATTCCAAAACAAAAAAAATAAGCTTAATAAAAACTAACATAAAATATTTCAATTATTTTTGCAAATAAACAAACCGCATTCTTTTGCATATATGTAAATACTTAGTTTGAAAAATTAAAACGATTTTTTTTTTATTTTCAATAAAAATTATTAATTGTTAAAAAAGCAATTATATTTTTCAATTTTAGTTTTTTTTTCTTAAATAATACTGTCATTTTTACCATTCCGATTGCATTTCTCTAAGCTCGGATCTTAAATGGAAAGGTTTCTTAAAAGTATATTTACAGGAATTTGACATACTCTTGACCTACATTTTGAATATCTAAAAAAATTACATATAATTATGAATTAAAAATAACTTTAAAACTGACATTGATAATAATAATAATAAAAAACATGATTTTTTTTTTTTTTTGACTGACAATATTGACAATTGAAAATGTCTGATATTTTTTTTTCTTTATCTGAAATCGACCAGACTTATGAATTTTAATATAGCTTAACTCTATTTTTTATTGTTTGGATTATCCGCATTGCGTGACTAAAACTAGAGAAATGTGGTTTTTATACATTGAAACAATATTTTTTAATATATCATTTTGAATTATTATTATTTTTTTTTCCTTCAAAAAATTCAAAATGAGAAGAAAACATAAGGAATCATAATTTTTTTATTTTATTTATTTATGTTTTTTCTACATAGAAGAGATAATAGCTGCAGATTTTTTTTTTATCTGGCATTTAATTTTTGAGAAAAAGAAAAATATTTTTTATTTATTTTTTATTTATTTTTTTTTTTTCAAACAAAAAGTGGCATGATGTTAAATGTTTAAATAATTCTGTGAATTTATAAAATTATTCTTTTTAAATGAATTTAAATTATAATAATTGTTTATAAGAATAAATGCATGTTAGTGAAATCCGCGAAATGGCGAATTAATTATGAAAAAATATTTTCAAACCGATTTCTAAGATAGTTCTACGTCGGGGCCTCAGATCAAAATTTCTAGTACCCAATAACCATCTCGAAGGCCTTGTCCAATTTATTTATTATTTGAATTCATTAACGAACATCGAAATATCCAATTTCTATTTTAAATCTTGATTTGTTTATATGTAAAAAGTCAGTGAAAGATTTAATTTGATTAAGTTATACTTTTCATATATACGTAGATCCTGTTTAAGTATTTTTTGACATAGTTTATGTAAACATTGCTTTCCTTTCATAAAGGCTGCAAAAGTAGTAAACTAACATTATTTACCAATCATGTAATTTCTAAAGTTCAGACAAATTATTTATATGTACTTCCGAAAGAAGAAGAAGAAGAAGCGTAGAAAATAGTTATTGTGGTAGTTTTAAGATTGATAAATGTTACTTCTCAGATTTTTTATTATTATTATGTGAATATTTTATTCAAATTCGATAGAATTCTAGCTCGATTAAAAACATTGTTTTTTTTTTTTAAATCAACAAAGCAAAACAAAAATTTCAAGTTTTTTTTTATTTATAATTTTTATTTTATTCGTGCAATAAATTAACATTTTTATATATATAAACATAATACTACAACGTAAACTTAATTACTTTAGCAATTAAAAAATATATGATATACTATAACTAAAATATGAAAATAAGAACAATGAAATAAAGATTAATGAATTTAATTCAATCAGAATAGTTGATACAAAGTATGTTTTCTAACTACAATAATAGTTTATTTATTTTTTTTTATTTTCTTTATAATTTCACCAATAATGCCGCTCAAAAGTATGGAATAAAATAAATAATTTATTTTCAAATTAAGTGAAAAATTTTCACGGATTGTTAAGGCTACCGTTTGCCTGACCACAACAATATACTCACTGGCTGACAAAATAAACGTAAACGCTACAACAAAAAAAGAAAAGAAAATATGCGTTTTTGTTTCGGTTAGTTGATCTCAAATATCTTTGTGTACATTTTATATGGTTTAGAATAAAATTTCAATTGCCATATGTACACTATTCAGATACAGAAACCACATAATAATGATGTGTGACTTCGGTTCTGTATTAGGGTGAAATAAATTGAACAACCACATAGCCATTCAGACGAATAAATAAAAAGTCATTTGGTGGAATTTTTATTATCATATTAATTATATTATATGCAAAAAAAAACAAATTTTTATATACCTACTTATTTATGATAAAAAAAGAAAAAATATTCTTGGATTGTACAATACATTAATGTTAATGATACAGGAACAACAGAAATGTCAAACCTATATTAAATCACTGTATTGTAGTTTTAGCTTTCTTTCTCGATTCAATAAAATCTATTATTTTTCTACGATTATTAATGAATATTTTTTACTACATTTTGCGGCCTTATCAATATTAAATCATTAAACCTTGTTGAAACAACCACAACTAATTTGGGAGAAGACCAACAATAATGTCATGCTTTTCATTTAATTTCTTAAAATAAAATAATAAAAATAATAAAAAAAGCAATTTAAAATTTTCCATGACTGTAAAAGCACAAAAATTGTCAAAAAGCTTAAATAATTTAAATGTTGAACCATAGACCAATATAAATTTTTAACAAACTGTCAAAACTTAATACTTTTCGTTTCCTAAAAAAGGAACAATAATATATAACATTGGCAATAAAGGACCAACAATTTCATAATAAATAGTGATAATATTACTAAACAAATTTCTTTTACATGTTATAAAAAACAGTAGTAGCTAAACTGATTTTAGTTTCTATAGAATCAAATATTAAATGACCATTTAAATTAAACAAATCGTTAAATAAAAATAACTTAATCTGTATATACAAGAATAATGTTAAAATTCAATCTTTCTGAATTCAAAACTCATAATTTTTAATGATTCTATAAATTTATTTTATTATTATTTTTATTTATTTTATATTAAAGCAACACGAAATTCTATTTTATAACTTTTCATAAACATTATACCATTTATATATTATTCAGAACTGAACTAACTACACAACGTTTATTTATACATTCAGATGCAATTACATTTCAGCTTGCTTCAAAGAAACAAATAGACGTCGAAAATAAATTACAATCACATTCAACTGGAAAAAAAAATATATTTTTAAAAAGATACCTTTTTAACCTTAACTTTTTAATGAATACACACAATATATAGCGGCCATTTAAAAGCTTATTCATTTTAAGTTGTATATTAATAACAGCGTGTCGTGTGCTCGTATAGTGATGCTAAGTATTAAATGATTTGGTCACACATGAAAATTTCTAAAAATAATTCCCCCTAATTAAACCTGAAAAATAGAAAAATATAAAATCGTAATCCCTAGTAATTGTTAATTTAATAATCTCAGAATTTAAAGAAATAATGAAAATGAAACTGAATCAAACTTTGAAGAATAGACAGGTTAAGGTAGCGTTAGAACAGAAAAGTTTGGAGTCAGTATAAACTTTCCCGATCTGCATAGAAAAACAAGGAACAATCCTTATGGACAATACTTTTAAAACATCTTGCTTCATGAAAACTTAAGCTATTTTGTCTTTGCATTACATTTCTCAAAAGCTTATTCACAATCAGCAATGTTTATTTTTATCATGATCCACGTTAATATTTTTATTATTGTTATCGTTTTAATTTGTTTTTTTTTTAAAAACTTGTTAAACTTGCTTACAAAAATATATATAAACAAAATAATCCATTCTCAATAATATAAAGAAAAAGATATAGAGGAACATAACTTAATATTATTACACTATTAGGTTATTATTACATTTTTCATACAATATACAAATGTTGGTCTATAGAAATTTTCTCAAAAACAAAAAAAAAATAATAATAATAATAATAAACCGTCATAACTTTCTGATACATCAAAAATATAAATCTTCCAGGTATATGAACTTTAATTTTAAATTACTTTTTGCTCGAAAATACACAGAAGCAACTTCAAAATTGATTTTCCCATGAAATCAATAATTAATAAGTTAAAAAAAAGAGAAAAAAAAAACAACAACTTCCATGTTGTTTCCTTGCCTTATGTTATTGATTTTCTTTTAATAAAACAATTTTATAGTTTAAACTTCAGAAATTTAATTGCTTTTTCAACATATTTATGTGTGTACATTTATTTATAAACATATTTTTTTATATAGTACATTAATAATTTTTATTCACATAAATATTTTTGTACATAAATAAAGGTACGTAAAAATTGTCTCTAATGTTAATATACCACTTTATTCACATGTGGAATATAATGATTATTTATCCTAGTTTGTGCATAAGATTAAAGTAGAATTTTCGAGAGTAGTTCTACAAAAAGAAATAAGTTAATGCCTAAATTTGTGAAACTTTATTACAAGCACCTAAATATTACACTTTTTTTAGTATTTTGATATAAAGTTTTTAAAATAGTTATACGTTATACTACAATCCATATTTATTACAACTTTTTTTCTTGTAATATTTTAGAGTTAAGTTAAAATGCAAAATTTTAAGTGTCAGAAAGAAAAAGTTCCTATTAGTATTTTCTTCTTCGCTGCCAAACGAAACCTCTCCTGATTTATTTTCGAACCTAAGAACACAACTGCCCGTAACATGAATAAAACAACATAACTACACACTTTAGTAATACTTGACTTTAGTAATACTTGACTTTATTATCATAACACAGTCGATGACATTATAGTTAAATAATTTGCCTTGTTTCAAAAATTCTTGTATAAAACTTCGAAGCAGATCCACTTACTTGTGAAATTAAATATATTAAATATATAATTAGTCTTGAACATGCCCTAATTTTTTCTGAGAATTATTCCTCGCTTTTTACTTACAATGAAATGACAAATTACATATCTTGTAATAAAAGAAACATAAATTACAATCAATCCGGGTTCACAAATGCGAAATATCCTTCATTACTTAAAAGTCTCCTAGAATATTTTATTAAAATAATTTATAAACACCTAATCACTAATTCATTTAGTCATTTCTAATGTACATTGAAAATTCAATCAAAATTCTTGTTATTTACAAAGTATTTTAATAAGTACATACATATAGTCAAAAGGTGGGCGTTAAGTGGTGGCAGATATTTTGCGGTTTTCTAATTTCTTATGCATGTGAAAAAAAATATGTATAAAAACTCGTGCAAAAAAAGTGAATTTTATTTTTGTAATTGACTTACAAGCCCATAGCCTTAAGGCATTGTTCAAAATTATTAATTTTTAATAAATGTATTGTGATTTTTATTTAAGTACCAATTTCTTATAAACTCCATTTCTGTGGCTTTTATCAGTTCTAAGTTAAAAATAAAATTAAATAAAATTAAATACATTATGTCTATGTTTATGATGTTGTAATTTATTTCTTTTATTGCAATCTGATTATGTGGTATTTAAATATAAATCTTGAACAATAAACTCCATCTTGAAGTCAATAATAACCAATCGAATACACATATTGTATAAAACTCAAATGATTGAATTGATTGAATTGACATTATGTTTATAATATAACTTAATTTTTAAACTTTGAAGACTCCAGTAACCATAATAATATATAAAAAAAATATTTTCAAATCCCAACTGATTTTCGTACAAAAATATTCACTGTAAATTAAACTCTTTAGATCCAGAATTGATGAAAATCAGTTTATGTGAAATGCAAATTGAAACTGGAATTCAGTCAAGTCTATTAAAAATCCTTTTTCAAGTTTTTTTTTCTTTTGATTATGCGTACAAGTAGAGGCATTGATGGAATTAATATAAATTTTGAATGCAAAGTGGTTAATATTCTAATCAATCGATATGTATAGTTTTTTTATGTTTTATTAAATGAACATTGAACAAACTATATATAAGAAAGAATATAAGAAATATTATTTTATTTTAAAATACATGAATAATAATAAAATAATAAAACCCACTCAAAACATATTCTCATGCTTTCAATAAGTAATGCGTTAAATAAAAAATCATTGATTAAATTTCAATTTTGAAAGTTTAAATTTAGTAAACCTTGACTTAAAGCTAAAGCAAAGTTTTCATATAAACGAATATTTTTTAAAAAATTCAGAAATATACGCCATAAACGTAACTTACAAACATGTCAAGGTTCAAAAGGCTTACACAAAGTTTGAATAAAATACATGGACACTAAAGCTTAATAATTTTTCATTATACGAGTTTGAAGAACGTGCGCTTAATACCTACAAAAATAATATTATTTATGTTTACTTATTTTTTATTTTATCTTTTGATCTTATTGAATTTTCTGTAATGTGTTTTATTTTCTCAGTTTTCAATTACATTATTCTCTTATTAACGATTTGATGATCGAATAGTTTGTAAAATATGCTGTCATCTAAAGATACTATAAACTATATGATTTGGACAGAAACTCAACTCTGCAAATCAAAAGATCTTTATTCAAAATGGAAAAATTTCGCAATTATAGGCATATCTTAACTTTATCAATCTTTTATAAAAAAAAAGTTTAGATTTAACAATATACATATATATAAACTATTCATCAATAATCAACTGATTGATTTTTTAATTTGAAATTTTTAAAAGTTGAGAAAAAAAATTGTTTTTTCTTCATTTATACTTCAATTAGCACGCACCGCTCCCAGTTATTAAAATCTCGTCAGTTTTAATTAAGCTCCCACTTTTTATTTACATATATTATATATGCATAATAAATTTTACATATAAATCTTATTACTATGTATGATTTTTTTTCTTATTATTTTTGCATTTTATAAATTTAGCAAAATGTGCCTTTCATATCTTTTTTAATATAGACAAACTCGCACAGCAAAACTGATTTAATAACTCTTTTCTTTTTCATAAAAAAGTGTTGATACGATTGCCTTTATTATGTATTTACGAGAAAATTAAGTTAATTGAAAAGGAAGCTTATTAAAGTCATATTTAAAGCTTTATTCTTTTTTCAAATTTATAGATATATGATCTTAAATTCGAAAACCCATAAGCCAGAGCTCTTGAGAGGTACATTCGCATTGACGATCCAATGGTAATCAAATCAAAATACCATTAAATGGTTTATTTTTCAAATGTCTATATTTTCGGGTTAGAAAAAATCTTTACGTCGAACTGTAATATTTAAGATTATTTCTTAAATATTTTGAAAAACAAAATGTCTTGTTTTAAATTAGAAATAAAAAAAAAATTTAGATTTTAATCAAAAGATTGCTTTTGCTGAAATAAGGGTTTTCGTAAAAAATTGTTATACACCTTTTTTGTTAATTAGAAGTCAGACATTATACCGTTATTCGATTAAGTTTTATACATACATATATTTTACATCTTTGTGAAATTGGTTTTATTTTTTTTATATTTTAAATTTAAACTTAATGAATTGAATTTTTAACGACGACGCATTCAATATAAAGTTTTAACTTTTTATTAAAAATAATTACATAATATTGAGTTAATATAAATTTTATAGTTATTAGTGTTATTACACATAACATATTATAATTTTGTGTAATTTTCCAAAGACTTTAATAAGAGATATTATATTAGTATTTGATTAATTTATTCACATTTATTGAAGTGAAATCAAATTAAAAAATTGTTGATCATTAAACTCAAGTATGTATAATAAAAGAACCAGTAAATTTTAATTGTTAATTGTAAGAAAATGAAATACATAGAAAAAAAACTTTTAACTTTCAAATAAATCCTTCGGAAAAAAATGAGCAACGTTGTTTTTAACATGTAGGTATGTTCTACGTTTATAGTTTATAACTACATCCTTTAAATAAAATATACAAAACGTTTTAAATGATTAAACAATGAGATAAAAGTTAAGGCTCCTTAAATGTGAATTAATATTAGACAGTTTAAAATGGAATTGTCTATCAATTTTATTCATTTCTTTAATTTTTTACTTCAGTTCAGAATCAAAATTTAATGAGTTTCACGAGAAACAACATATACATTAAACCTAAATTTAAGGGAATAAGAAAAATTCAGATAAAGGAGTGAAAAAAATTTTGTTGTATAACCATTTTATAATGAAGATTTGTGAAAATATAACAAAATGAAAAAAAACCTCATTAAGGTCGCCGATGATGATGATAGTTCATTAATAAATTTTTAGCCAAGCTTATTGTTTTTTTTGAGATATATACTAAGAAAATTATTATATAAATTTTATGTGCAGAATAAAAGTATTTCAATAACGCACCAATGCAAAAAATTGATAAATGAAATCCTCATTTAAAGTCTTGATTTAGTGACAAACATTAAAAGGAAACTCTTAGTAAGTACATTATTTTATGCATACAACCATGGCTATATAAAATTATATATAAATTATATACAAAGTGCCGATGTATTTTAAATAAATTTATTATAATTAATAAATTTATGAATGTTTTGTACAATAGTACCTATTAAAATTTTCGCAAACATAATGTGAAAATGAACATAAATTAAATTGAAAACTATTATAATAAACTTTAATCGCTTATTATCACTTTATTAAAATGTGTGAGTAGATATAAATATTTTTATTTTCTCAAATTTTTTTTTTAAAGTGTATAATATAATAGTTATTTTTTCTTTCAATATTAAAACTTATTAATTTTATTATTGAAACATAGCAATGTAATTATAATATTATAATATGTAATATAATTATGTATTTACTTACTTACATTATTTGTAGGTTTATTATATTTTATAATTTTTATGAATTAATCATTTATTTATGAATACAACTACATAATGTGTTTATTGATCTTAATATATAAGTTCACTTTTATGATCTTTATAATGTAGCATAAAAATATTGAATTAAATAGTTAAAAGTATATGCATATGTGTTTGAAAATTATTAATATGCGAATGAAATGTATGCCAATAAAATGTGTAACCAGTCTCGAAAAATAGAACCATAATTTGTTAAGTGTATATACTAAAAAACTTTGTAATTTTCATCTATAAATTATTACAAATATAAAAAAACTTCCTGTACAGAATAATGTTCTTTCTACATACAATCTGTTTAAAAAACCATCTTAATGGTGGCTTATGTACAATTAAAGTGTGCCTTACGGACAAACTTTGTCGCAATATATTGTTAATTGGTTAATAAAATTCGTGAAATAATAATCTTATTAAATTTTCGAATTATTAACTTCAATAACTATAACCAAGAGCTATATATCTATTAATTTTTACAAAAATTTCATCGAATGTAAATTATTCTATATACTGTCTTGTAATCAAAACAAAATGTTTCTAGTTAATTGTTTATAAGTAATTACCTAACGGTGATAAAATTGTTTAATATGGCACCATAAATATCTTTACATTATTTAATCCATTTAATAATGATTGTCGTCAATTATAATTTCACTATACTATATCTAATAACAATTTTCTATGAATTATAAAGCTTAATAGTAGGTATAATTTAAATAATATAACGTATACATTTTTCATTATAAATTTAAACATTCATAAAACAAACGAATAAATGTAGGTAAATAAAAATATTTATGAAATCAATGTTTATAAAATTGAATGACAATTTTATATAATTTTACTCTAATTTTCTTATTTTCTATTCATATGTATTTCATGTACGCAAACTGATCCGGTATGACATTGAGGAATTTTCACTTCATAAACTTTCATTAAAGAAATTATGAAAAAATGTGAGAAAAATAAATTATCGACAAACTTAAAATAAGACTTAAAAATGCAAATTCCTTAGATTTAGTCCTATTCAAAATTTGTGAAATTTTCACCAATCAAATAATTTTTTTTTTTAACAATTTTTTTTTTTAATCCGGACTTTATAAAACTGCGTTGAATTGTTGAAAACATTGGAGTACAATGTATTTAAATTTAATGCACGCTACAATTAATTTAAAAACGCCACAATTAATTTAAAAACCTTAATAATATTTAACTTTATTAATAAAAGCTTATTTATTTCATCAGATTTGTATTGAAATATTTTTTATAAAATAACAAACGTACTTAATTATACATGTAAATATAAATATACTTTTTCAAATAATAATTTAATACATCATCGCAGCAAATAATTTAATTTTATGTGGGTCTTAAGGTTATATACACTCTAGAAAGTTTTTGGTGTAAAATTACCACGATTATCGATGGCAATTTATTACCATCGATAATCGTGGTAAATTTACTCTGCATGTGTAACACAAAATATTTACGCATTTTGGTGTAAAGTGAAATTACTCTAGAAAAGAATAATTTTACATCAAAGTGTACCCGAAATTAACGCAAAGTTACTTCCAATAGAGAAAATTTACACATAAAATTGTAATATTAAACAAAAAATTACGCCAAAAGGTTGTAATTTAAATTTACACCAAAAAGATGTAAAAAATTTTTAAATTTTAATACCGTGGCTGAGTGGTAGCGTTGGCGGATTACAATGCTAAGGACGCAGGTTCGAATCCCGAAGACGGCATAAAAAAATTAAATAAAATTTTTTTTGAATTTCTTTTTTTTTTTCTTTTTTGAGAATATTTTTATTATAATTTTTTTTTTGAATTTTTTTTTTTTGAATTTTTTATTTAGAATTTTTTTTTTTTGAATTTTTTTTTTTTTGAATTTTTTTTTTGATTTTTTTTTTTTTTAATTTTTTTTATTATTTAATTTTTTTTCTAATTTCTTCTTATTGAATTTTTCTTATGCCGTCTTCGGGATTCGAACCTGCGTCCTTAGCATTGCAATCAGCCCACACTACCACTATGCCACGGTATTGAAATTTAAAAACCATATAAAATAGAAAATATAAATTTGGTATACACATTTTCTATGTGGTGTGTTGGCGATTTACAATATGCTTACACTTACAACTTACAACTCTGATGTACTTTTTTAAATCCCAGAGTTTAAATTTACACCTGGAGTGTACACATTAAACTACAGAGTTTAAGTTTACACTGGAGGGTCTATATATTAAACTATAGAATGTAAGTTTACAGCATAGAGTACAACAGTATTAAACCACAGAGTTTAAGTTTACACCAGAGAGTTTTCATTATTAAACCACAGGTGTAAATTTAGACCAAGAGAGTAGAATGTTAAGCAACAAAGCGTATACTTACAAAACGGCGTGTATATTTTTAAACCATATAATGTAAATTTATATCAGAGCACATATTATTAAGCCACAGGATGTAAGTTAACAACAGGGAGTTCAGATAATTAAACCAAGGAGTGTAAGCTTACACCAAGGAGCTTATATTTTTAAGTCAAAAATTTTAAGTTTAAACCAAGCAGTGCATATTTTTAAGCCAACAAGGGTAAATTTATACAAAACGAGTAAATTTTTAAACAAAAACGAATAAATTTACCCTTATTTTTAATGTAAAAAATACACAACTTGTACAATTTTACTATTTTTTGTGATTTTTATTTTTTTTACGCCTTTATCAGTTGAATCTTAAATAACGAGGGTAATATTACATCAAAAATTACCATGATAATCGACGTAAAATTACGACCAAAACTATCGATTTTCTAGAGTGTATATGATTTAACTATAATAGCAAATAGTAAAATAAATAACTTAAATAAAATATGAAAATATTGAGAAATAAAAATATAGGGTAAGAGTGGTACCCTTCGACACCTTAACGGGTTTTGATAAAAATAGTATAATTATCAACAGATTTTTATAATGAATTTAAGTTTAAATCATATTTTGGGATTTAACCTTTCAAATTAAATGATTTCTTCTTCTAAATTATAGACAGATTTTAAATAATTTGCATTTAAAAAAAACACTTTTTTTTTTACGAATGTGGGATGTGTCGTCCATATCCGAGGATGCTTCGACAATTGAAGGGTTGCTTCAAAAGTTGTACGAATTTTTTTTTCTTTAAAAAAAAATTTTTTTCTTTTTATAATAATTCAAAAAAATAACATTTGATAAAATAATATTAATTAATCAACAAAAATTAAATAAATTACATTCTCGGATTTTACTAAACAAATAAAAATATAAATAGTCAAAGCATACCTTGTACCGATTGAGAAGGCATCCCACTTTTTATTTTTTATTTTTTTTTTATCATAATACTCGTAAAAATAAAAATGATTACTTTATTTATTAGAAATATTTATTATAATTTTTTTTTTATAATAAAAAAATCATTATTAAAAAAAAACTAATAAATAAAAAAAAATAAAATAAATTACTTCCTTTAAAAAATTACATCGAAATTTAAAAAATCTTGTTTTTGTATTTGACATCTGCAAACACATGTTACCTGATTTAATGTTTCAGTGAGTCTATTTTAATTTAAAAGCCGCTACAGAAAACTTTACGACGAGCTTTTAACTCATTGATTTCGTTCGAAACTTGACAAAGTCAAATCATCCCGAGGGTCAGATGATAACACTCTTACCCTACATATGAATCGATATGGTACAAGTTGATAATTATGTATAAATAATATTTGTTTCATAGCAAATTTGTATATATACGCTAGCAATTTATTATGACTATATGGTTGATCTTTTAGCTGGAAAATCATCTCACTATGCACATATATAATTTAGTTAAATAATTTAATCTTAAAACCCCATTTAATTTCTTACCCATAATTATACTAAAAAACTTCTCTATGCTCAACTAACATGTTTCTGTTTTAAAATATTGATGCTTCTGAATAAGGACCCCTTTTTTTATTTATTTTTATAGCTTTGCCAAAAATAACACAATTTTGATTTTTTTATTATTATTATTATTATTATTATTATGATATATCATTTTATGGCAACAATGTGTTAATAATAATAATGATAATAATAAAAAGTTAAAAAAAAAAAAAAAATAACTAAGCTAAAACAATTTTGCATTTAATTTGTTTGCGGTTAATTTTTTTCTTTTTTTATGATTCTATGCAATCAGATTGGCGCCAAACAAAATTTTAATCCTTATTTTGTTAAATAACGAAACCTTAACATTTTTTATATTGCATTTATTTTTTTGTTTTGCACATTTTAACAGTTTTTTTTTTTTTTTTTTGTAGTGCATAATGTAAGCCACAATAAATTTTCCGAAAAAGATTTTTTCATTTTATTATTTATGTTAATCCTTTTCACCTTTAGAGGTCTTGAAGCCATTCCATTCACATATTATATGTGAAATAATAATAATAATAATAAAAAAAAAAACGAAATTAAGATTTATTATCAATTGTTTTAAGAAGAAAAAAATAATAAAAAAAATAAGGAATTATCATAAAATTATAATTTAAAAGAATATTATTATATTTACTTTGTTATTGAGAAGAATTTGCTTTTGGGAATCTAAAAGATATTTTACAAATATTCTACATCCATAGTTAAAATGTATAGATAAAAATTTCTGGAGCATGAAATACTATATGTATACATAATATATATTGGTTTGAGATTTTAGATTAAATGGACCTCCCAGAATCACATTACTAAACATTTATATGTTGGGCAAGTTGCCTGAAACTTTGAATCTGGATTTTTGTATGATTCAAATTTATTCATATTTCTATTTCAGTAAGAAATTAGCTGACATCATAAATTAGAATTCAACCTTAAGTAAAAAAAAATAAAAAAAAAAAATTTTAACTTTAATTCTTGAGTATTAAGAGCTAAGAAAATCGCAAACAATTTATATAAGATAGACAAAAAATGTGAAAATTTAAACATTATCGTTAATTTTCAGGAAATTTTCTATGAGTTTAATGCTACCGAATCTGCCTGTCTTAAAAAAAATTGTGGAAATTATTTAAGAGAAAAAAGTCTAGTTAATTAAATTTTGTTTTCTTTTTTTCCTTAAATAATTTCTTTTTACACAACATCTACTTGATCAATTTCCAATTATCTGGAATAAAAAGAGTTGAGCTCATTTAACAAACAAAAAATTCAGTACTTAATTTCTTTTTCATTTTTTTTTTTTAGTTTTAATATTATTTTATGTTTTATCTTATTTTTTTTTTTGAAATTGGAGGGAAAATTTTTTCAGTTAATCTGCTTTTTTTGTTGTTGTTGTTGTTGTTTTTGGTTTTATCTTTATGACCGAAAGATCTTTTGGTAAATTTATAGTTCTTGTATTTCCAACCATATAATTATGAAATAAGATTTTTTTTTTATATGTATGTAATTTTAAAATTAATTGAACATGATTTTTGCTTCCACCTGCAATAAAAATTTATTTACTTTTTTTTTTTTTTTTCGTAATTTTGCAGTCAATTTAGTTAAACCAAAAAATAGTATAGACAATTTTAGTTGGCTTACTTTTTTTTTTAATTTATTTTTTCATGATTATTAGAGAAATTCTTTAAATTCATAAAATTATAACAAACTAGATTAAAATATTAACAGATCTTTGAAAAGAAAATAAGTAAGACATATCGCCTGCTCAGAAATGAAACAACGTATAATGAAAAGTATAGTTTCGAGTAATTTGAATTTAAAGATTTGAAAATTAAAAAAAACGTATGAAAAAATATCAAGTAGCGTACAATTTTCATCTAAAAAACACATTTTAATCAACATTAAGAATATTGCAAAGTAGTTGTACTTATAAAATCGAGTACGAGGAATCGAATGGTGCTATTGTCAAATAATGACGTATAAATGTCATACGTGGTTTCATTTCTCAGCAGACGATATATATTGTATATTGAATTTAAATTAACAGAGTTATATGTCCGTCAGGAAGACACAACATTGGGCACAGAAATTTTAAATTATTAATAGAATATAATATAAAATTTCAATAATAGAAAGGTAAATAACTGAAAAGAAAGAAAATTGAATAATTAGAGCTCCAAAGACTGGCCCGTTAAATAATTTTGTTAAATTTCTATATTGACATAAATATTTGTACATAGATGCTTTTTATGCTTATACACATTTTATATTATATATGTATTAACGTTTTGAAATTTATTTTGTTAAGGTCAGCCAGCAAAAGAAGATACATTTAAATATTTTTATTTTGTTTTTTGAGGTATGTCTGTATAATATTTAATAGTTTCCAATTGGTATATGATGTTTATAGGAACTAGAAATAGATTAAGACTATACCAATACCAGAGTATGAAAGAGATATCCTGAGTGAATAACTCAAACAAAAAAAAGTAAAATAATATATTGGGAAAATACAATATAAAAAGGAAGTCATCAGCATTATTTAATATAATTTAACAAAAATTTTATATTAAATTACTTATATAAAGCGGATTTGTTAACCACAAACGGTTTTGTGATAATTGACGTTATTTGATTAAACCGCTATTAAAAGCTAAAATTATTGTGGATTATATATCTAGTTTTATATACGTGTAGTGTAGGTTTACATATTTATAGCAAATATACGGTTCTATTATCTTTTTTACATAAAAATTTAATATTTACTCAAATTAAAATAACATTTATACTGAGTTTTTATTTAATCGGTAGGTACCATTACTTGGTATTTCGTTTTATCATTAATTTTTTTTAAAATAGACATTCAGTAAAAAAGTAATTCTAATTTTTATATTAGAAAACCCATACATAATCACTCTGATTCAACTTAATGATTTTCAAAATTTTAATTTTTCCTTACATGTTATGTGAATTCACCATCGCCTTCAAATAACAATTAATTCTGAAAAGTCTTAGAAAATTGAAAACTCTTTTAGCAACGTATATTTTCAATAATGTTATTTATATTTGTTTTTATTAATTTATTTTGTGTCTCAATACATAACGAAAGTTCCTCAATAAAGCTGTGTAGTCGCATTCGAATCGTGATTTTTTAAGAAAATATATTAAATAATAATATTTTAAAGTTATAAATGAAAATTGTACTCAGTCAAACTTATAACTAATTAATAGCTCCCTCACTCAATTACAAATAACCAACTTTTGCAAATGAACAGAAATTAATATGACATAAGAAAAATGGTATATAAACACAAATTGCTTGTACTTTTAGTTGCAATCCAATTTTATATTTGCTAAAGTTTGCAATAATAAATACATAAATATAATAATATCTAATTTATTCTATAATAATACTAAGTTTAATAAGACATAGATATATAAATTGTAAAAAGTGATAATTTCTAATTTCTATATAACAATATCTTATTTTGTTACTTATTTATAAAAGAAAAATGCCTCAGGATCAATTTAACAAATTTAACATGCAATACTGATCAAACGTAATAAAAACTAATTTTATAGTTATATATATAATGTCTTGAAAATACAAACCGGTAGCTATATTTCTAATGACTTTGATCGTCATTTTCTTTTTGCTTTTCTTTTCCTTTCACATTCACTTCATTTATATAGATACAACTAGTTTTTAAGTAATTTTACAGTAAAGAACGATAAACTAATCTATTTTATCTTAAGACAATTGTTCAATTTCGTTGTAGGATTTTTTTTTATATTTTATTCCTCTTTTTCGTTATATTTTATTGAAGTTCCTAATAATTAAATTCAGCCCACTTGATGAACTATTATATGCACATACTATATAGTTATATACCACTTGAGCTTCTCCATTATTTTGTAATTTCAAGTGCAATGCTTCAAAATAACACTTTTATTTGTATACAATATGATTTTTTTACAAAAACCAATTGAAATATTTATAATTTTTATAATATTTTGAATTTTATAAATATTTTTATCATTGAAATGGTACACTAATATTATGAATATTAGTATTAAAATTTTGTGATTGTAGTGTTTTCGTTTTTTCACACTTCTGTTAAAGTTCGAATTAAATTTATTAAGCTTACTCGATAATTATTCTTACTACTCTTTTTGTATTCAAAATAACTTATAAAATCGAAAATAAAAATTGCTAATGATATACATCTAAAATTATCCAAAAATCAAATCAAATATAATAAAAGATATTTTCATCTTATATTGTGACAAGAAAAGTATTTATAATAAAAATGAACTGAAATTATTTTGATAGTTAATTTGTACGCGAATTTTCTTTTAAGTAAACAAATAAATATAGCTAGGAACGTAAAAAAAAAACACAAACTTTTTAACTACACTTCTGAAAACTTTATTATTGTTATTTTCTATTAAAAAAAAAAACAAAAAATCGTGATTCAATGTAATAAAATAAGTTTCTCGCACTAAAATCATGAAAAATGTTAAGAAATGCAGTATTTTAATGATTTATTCATTTTAATTTATGAACGAATATACGATATACCACACATGTACTGTATGCATGCAATAAAATTGTGAAAATTTTGAAAAAAAGGGTTAAGTTTTGCCGTTATCGGAATAACTAATTCTAATTACCTTTTGCAATTTAAAATTTCTTATAAGTTTTCCTAAAAAAAATTTTCTTTTAATCGTTTTATTCTAAAAACAGACTAGACTTCATTGCTTCGATTTCATATAATTTAACATTTCTATGAAAGTAGATTCATAAATTTTGAATTCTTTTTTTAATTATTTTTTATGTTAGTAAAACTGTACTAATTTTAAGAAGGTTAAAATGATTTGAATATTATGATTTCAGATTGTTTCCCATAAATTACTTTCTGGTGCTTACTAGAAAATTTTTAAACCAATTTTCAAATGAATACTGTATGATGTGTATACTCATTTATTTTTAATATTTTACTTCAAATGAAACAAAACAAGTTAAAATAATTAATTGAACAATTTATTTAATTTTTTTTATTTTTTTTTATTCTCTCTAAATCAAAAATATAAAATTGGTGGCAATGGTCATGAATAAAACCAATTTACTTGAATTTTACAAAGAGAAATTATCAAATTAGATGAGGTCGTTTATTGTAATTATTCATTTTAATTCGAAAAGTTTTAATCAATTTTACAATAAATTTTTTGTATATAATTCTATGTGTATGCGAAGCACAAGATAACTTGAAAATTACCATTATTAAATAGTTTAAATTTCTATTAAAACATGTATGTAATTTTGATTAAAAAAATTAAATACATATTCATATAATATATATTGTAAAATGCAGCTAAAGTATTTTGTATAAGTAAATAAGATAATCAATTTTTTCTTTGTAAATTAATCATGTAGCAGTATAGTTGAAGTATTTAAGGAGCTTAACCTCCTATGAAACTATATTATAAAAAAGATGGTTTTAATGAAACTCATTTGGAGGGAAATTAAAAACTATTTTGAATATTGGGAAGAGTTCTTGGAACTTATAAAAATAATAATCTTATTTAGTTCTCCCAATGATACTTGGTTGATCTTGTTAAAAAAAATTGCACCCAAACTAATCTTTATTCATTTTCCCAGTACCAATATTTATACAAACTACAGTTTTTTTTTACGTTAAAAGGATATCATAAACCTTTGTCAACTAATTCGTTTCGGCTCCCCATGTTGTTACAAATTAAAACTGAAAGATTTCCCACCCTAAAAATAAAATTTTAAAATGAATTAATTATTTTCATTAACGTTTAGGTACCTGTTATACTCCCAAGATCAACATAAAACTAATAATAAAAAAAACTAATATTTTTTTGTTGTTAATTTTAATATTTTCTAATTTATTTTTTGTTTTCTTCGGCTTTTTTGTTTTTTTTTTTTTTTTTTAATTTAGTTCTGCGGTATATAACTTTGATTTTTGAAATTGGGATAGAAATTATTGCGCAACTGAACCAATATTCATAAATTGTTAAACCTAACAAAAAAAAAATTTATTAAATTAGTTTTTTCATTATTAAAAATACATTTAAAAATATTTAATTTATCAAATACCGGCGCTTGAGTATTAAATACCATTATCATTTCTTTAAAAAAAAATAGATTCTGTATAATTAATATTTTTTTTTTCAGAATAAAAAAATAATTTATTTTTAGCATAGTGTCAAAAATTAAAAAGGTATACTTAAGGTTGGGAATAAAATATTTTTTTTTTGAAACAACGTAACATAAAAAAATTATAGAGTTTGATATTATGATATGACATCATTAGAACCTATGACGCAGCTGTTAGTTTTTGATTGCTTTATCTTGGTTTTTAAGATCTTTAAGATCGACAAATCTTCACATAGATAGCTTAAAGAAATCAAAAATATCTTAGTGAATGTTTTAGAAATTATTGGTGTATTGGGATTTCATGATTTCTTAATATACGTATTACATACATCATAAATATAAATGTTTAAATTAAAAAATAACTTTCTATGAGGATAAAAGAAGTATGGGGGGCCGTTTTCAGCATTTTGATTTAAGATACTATAATTTAAAGTGACTTTGGTCACAATCAAGGGCTAATCATATTTTACTAAGATACATATCATATCTACTAACATACAGTCCTTTTTTTGATGAAAAACGAACTAAAAAAACCTAACTTATAAGACCATAAGTTACGCATTATATCTTATTCGCACATCCCTGAAACTAAATTTATTTTTTCATTAATAAAAGAAAAATTAATGACTTCCTCTTCGGAATAACATTTTTTATTTTATTAGATTTTATGATTAGTTCCCAGGGATCTTTGGGTGGTTATGATTTAATTTTCATTCGATTTGAATGAAGTCAGTGATAAAAAAAATTAAAAAAGTTATTCAGAAAATAATATGAATGAAAAAACAAAAAAATTAATACGAATTTGTGCATATACCTACTAAACACATATAAATTTTATATTTATCCACATATATCCATAATGCATGAATACTTATTTATTTTTTTAAATGTGGGAATTACGAGTTATAAATTTTAATAATCATGAATGTTGTCTGCTTTTTTGGTTAAATCATAAAAATTTCAAAAAAGCCTTTAGAAACTTTGTTGCAAAATTTTGCTTAAATATATAATACATATATATAACATCCTTAAAACTAATAAATTCACAATTTTTATTATAGCTTATTTCATCAATTTAATAACAAAAGTCTGTTAATTGCTTCTAAAAAATTAGATTAAAAAAAAAACAACAATATGTGGTTTTAAATAAAAACATCAAATTTTTAACATATGTTATTAAATTAAAACTACTTGATTATAGCTACTAGTGTTCATAATGACTTTATCATTCACAATTTTCTCGATGTCAATGTTCTATTTTTACATTATTGTGAAGTTTATTTTTTTTGCTTGCATTTGAACAGGTCATGTTTAGATAAAAAAAAAAAATAAAATCTATCAAAAAAAAATAAAATCTATCAAAAGTAAACTCTATTTTTAATATAATAGTAATAGATATAACAATTTTCAAGGTACCTTAAGAAAATTACAGTCTTGCATAATTTTTAAATAGATTTTTATTTAAAATATATTATCAATATCCTAATTTTAGAATACCCTTTCTTTATTCACATTTAATTAGTCTGTCCTGATTTTATCATTAATTTGTTTAACAACACATTTCTCACATAATGATCACTTTAATAAATATTTTCTAAAGGAGATATTATTATTGTCGGATAAATTTCTTTTAATCAAATATTAAGAATACCAAAAGAACACAAAAAGTGTCATCGATATTGATTTATTCCCATTTGGCGGTTCTTTGACGTAAATATTATTTCTCCAATGAAGGAAAAAAAAATAAACCTAACGTATTATATTTATGTTATACTGTATATTATCAATTCTTAATAAGTTTCTGGTTGAATAGGCACCCTGGTGTTTTTCTGAAATGTATGAAAACCAATGTAGATTTTAACATAATAAAAAAACACATTGGACGCCGCACCCGATATAAATCTTGATTAGATATTTAGTGTTGACTGACTTTTTTTAATTTTTTTTTTTTTTTGTATAGTAAATTTATTATCCATGTAAATCACTAGTAAAGATCATTAAAGAAACAGACACAATATTTTTATGATATACACATAATAATCTAGCTTAATTTTTAAGTAGCGTGATTATAGAAACATTTATTTTTTTAAGTTTATTGTTATCATAATTATAATCAAAACATCGGGAGGTCTGTAGGATAACTTTGTTACAAGACTTTCATGACAATTTAAATTTGTTTTTTAGCTTTAAAGTTACAAAGCTTCTACAGAATGGAAGATAATCTTTAAAAATGATATGATTTTACTTAAATTATTTGCAAACAACTCCGGCAAACAATACTAACAGTACCATGATCTAAAATATGAAATATGAAATATGAAAACTTAAATATTTGGTTTTTCACTTTTGAATTTTTTTTAATGCTTAAACATCAATATGACTATAAGAATGTTAATTAATTTTTATTATAAAATATCAATTTTTATCAATGCATTTTTTTTTTAATTTTTATTCTAGGACCATCCCAGTCTCCGTGGCACACCGCTAGCAATGTTAGCAGCGCAATGTAATAAATTACAAAGCAAATCCCCTCCACCTTTAGCTGATGCTGCAGTAGGAAAAGGTTTTCATCCTTGGAAGAAAAGTCCTACATCATCAGGTGGCAGTAGTGGTGGAAATGGGGTTAGTAGTGGTCAGCAATCTCCATGTGCGATTTCATCTTCTTCACCTTCATCAATGGCTAGTACACAAAGAAGTTTACCATCAAGCACTATCAATACAATGGTTAACATAACTACAAGGTGAATAACTCACAAATTTAAAGTATCTTAACTTTTTAATTTATAAAAAAAACAAAAATTGTCTTAATAACTGTATATCTAACATAACAAATTTACTTTTAGCCGACCAATTACATCATCTTGTTCAGTTTCAACACCATCTTATGGAAGTGATTTATATTTTCCAACAGCCACAACATCGCCTTCAATTGCAGATAATCCACATATGCATCAGGGACTACTTGGAAAGGTTGAGGGGACAACATTCGGTTCGGTTTATTCTAGACATCCATATGATTGGCCTTTTAACGCTGGTAGTTTATCTCATAAAAGTGATACAGTTAACTCAGGATGGTGGGATATGCATAGTGCTGCCGGCAGTTGGTTGGATATGGGAGGGGCCGCGGGAATGCACTCAACAATGGCTAATTATGCTACAGCTGGAACAGACTATTCATCTTTAACCCATCAGTTATCTAATACAGCTCATTTACTTGGAACTGGACAGCACTTATTACAAGATACTTATAAAAGTATGTTGCCAGGTCAGGCTGTGAGTGGGTTTAGCTTACCACACGGAGGTACACCAACAACACAAGCAACAACACCACCAACACCTTCTCCAAGATCACAGCGTAGATATGCTGGCAGAGCAACTTGCGATTGCCCGAATTGTCAAGAAGCCGAAAGACTGGGACCAGCAGGCGTACATCTTCGTAAGAAAAATATACATTCTTGTCATATTCCAGGCTGTGGTAAAGTATATGGTAAAACTTCTCATCTTAAAGCGCATTTAAGGTGGCACACTGGAGAACGTCCGTTTGTATGCAATTGGTTATTCTGTGGTAAAAGATTTACTCGATCAGATGAATTACAACGTCATCTTAGAACTCATACAGGAGAAAAACGTTTTGCTTGTCCAGTTTGTAATAAACGGTTTATGCGCAGTGATCATTTAGCTAAACATGTTAAAACTCATAATGGAAATAATAATAACAATAATAATACGAAAAAAGGTTCGTCCGAGTCGTGCAGTGATTCTGAAGAACAAAACAATCAAAATGACCAGATACACCAATCCCATCCAGGCACTCCCAACCATCCAACAATGTCTATGACTCCGCAGCAGCAGCAACAACAGCAGCATCATGAAGTGATGCATCAACATCATCAGCAACAACAACAAGTAATGCATCAACAACATCACGCTCCTAGTCCAGGCTCCATGGATCATCATAATGGATTACTTGATGTTAAACCACCACATAATCTCGTTTGAAATTCACTTGGACCCTTCATATTCACTGGTCAAGTGATGGGGTCCTTCAATTGAAATAAAATAAAATAATTATTTTTAAAATAATAACGATTGTTGAGATCCGTTCTAAAAATATCCTACATTTCTTGCAGACTTTTAGCCGACCAATTTTCGGAAGTTCTAAATTTCGTGTTTATAGATATATGAATAAAAGCTTCATTTTGCATTAATCATTCCTTACAGTTTAAAACTTTTTTAATTTATTTAAAAATATTATTATTATATTCTAATCATACATGTAATTATAAATTGTTCAAGTATTTTTTCAGTATTTCTCGTTTTGTACGCCAAAGTTGTAATTACTTTCAATTGATTCTTTTGCTATAACACGAATAATATTTTCTAAAAAACTATTTTTTCTATCAAAATACTTTGGAATCTACACAACGAATTAAAGTTTATTTATATTTAAAATAAATCACAAAAAGTTATTATTTTAAGTTGAATTTAACGAAAACTTAGGCCTTTTAGTCTATCTTAGATATTGAATTTCTCTGTTCTTTAGTTTATTTTATGCCTTTAAAAGTATTAAAGATAAGCTTGAAATTAACATATAATGTAGGTTATTTATGATGTCCAAAAATCTCAACTAATATTAAAAAACTAACAAAAGTCCAAATATTTTAGCTTTATAAGGATAAAACCTAAAAATTTACATATATAATAATAGTTTTCAAAAATTTGTAAGCTTGCATTAAAAATTATAGAAAATTGTTAAAACAAATAAAGTAAAATAACATCGATAATATGTATGTAGTTATTGTAAATAATTATAAGTATAAAAAGCAAAACTCAAATATTGCTATGTTCATTAGCAACAGACCCAGTAACATGATCCTTCGTTCAAAATAATATCTTTAAATTACACGAGTAAAATATCTCAAATTTTCAAATTAAAATTTAATACAAAAAACCTTCGGCTAAGTGCTTTCTTATTTCTAAAGCTTTAACCGAAATCACTCAGTTTTATTCCAATTAAATAAATATGATACGGTGGGCGATGATAAGAGAAAAGTGATCAAACTGATAAAAGAATTTAATACCGAGAATATCTTTATAGGCACTGCCTCCAAATTACTTCTCATTGACCGTAAAAATTTAGAGATTAATTTATTTTTGATTTCCAAATTTCAGATTTACTTCAAAAGATTGAAAAATTATTCTATGCTATAAAAAAAAATTCAATATTTGGATTTTAATTATTTCGACTACCTTTTGGGAAAAACAAATGATCCAATTACAACCAAATCATCTACAACACAAAATTAGTTGCTGAAAATCAAAGCATATTTGGTGCTTTTTCATTACAAAGTTCAAAAACTAAAAATATGAATAAATTTTTTAACTTGAATCAAAAAAAAATATCTATGTAAAAATAAAATAAATTTTAAAATTTTAATATTTTTTATTTATATAAATACACTAAATTTAACTTAAAATTTAATTTTTATTTATGAAATAAAATCAGTTATAATTTAAAATAAAATAAACTTAAATTTATAAAAATCTTCAAAAATTTGTTTCTTGTTGAAATTTTTGGAATTTACATATAGTAGAATTTTTAAGAATTAAAAATTAAAAAATTATTTATATTTATTATTAAAATAAAAAAAAATCTTAATAAAAATAAATCAAAAAAAAAAAATAGTCAAACAAATTTATAGTTATAAATTTTTATCTTTTTCTTAAAAATAAATATATTATGATTAAAAATAAAAAAAAAAAAATTATCAAAAAATTATCAACAAAAAAGAAAATAAATGTTTCTTTATTAAATTAGATTTTAATGGAAATAAATGTAAATTGTATAAAATAAATATCAAAAAAATAATTTTGAATTACTTAATTTAATTATTGTGAACAAACAAACAAAAAAAAATATTAAAATAAAATAAAGAAAATATATTGATTATTATGTGTGCAAATTAATAAAAAAAAAAGTATATTAGTTTATTATTTTCATTCAATTTTCTAAGGGACTAACTGATATCACATTTACAAATCTTTTGTCAAACATCGAACATCGAATGGACCTAATTTGAAATCCTTTTTCTTTTCAATGATATAATATAATATTCAATAATTTTAAAGAACAAAAACAAATAAATATACTATACCTATTAACCAGGACTGATTTTTCCTGTTGATGTTGCAAATATGGGAGGAGTGTGTTCAAAAGTTTAATAAACCACAAAATCATTTCCTAATTTTGCTTATTATAATGCTAATTTATCTAGTTATTTTATATAAAGAAAAATTAAATTTAAAAAAAAAATAAAATTCTATTAATTCCGTAGTTTTAAACATTTTAAATTGTGGCTGGGTCGAGGCTTATCAATTTTTTGAAAATTCAGTAATTTGAAACTTTTGAACTATTCTATATTTTAACTGTGGCTTTATTTCTTTCATATCGGACCTCACATTGTAGTGGTATTGTCGTTATCACGTTATGTCGTTATCACGTTATGAATATCATGAAATGTTTGTGGTGTTTCTAAAAAAAATTTGTCATATTATGGCAAATATTGTATTAATAAGTGGTGTGGTGTGAAACTATCCAATAAAATGTTCAATTTTCTATTACTAAGTAGCAAAAGTATTGTCTCAAAAAATTGCCTTTCCCTTTTTACTGCAAGTAGAAAAATTGATAATAATGTGAAGAAAATTTTTGATTCATTGAACTTAGTCCATGAGCACTAACTAACACTTTGTTTAACTCGTGCAATATAAACTGATATAATGATGGTAAATTTTAGAAGTACCTATAGTCTTTATATACTTGTGTATATTTCTTTTGTATATTTTAAATTTTAGTTACTGGAAAAGAATATAAATTGTAAGTTTTAAACAACTTTAAACTTTTAAACAAAAATTGTGCTAACAATCAAAAGAAAACCATGTAACTACAATGTAATCCGTTAAAACTGGTCCATTCTAATTAAGCTAAAAAAAAAGACTGGGAAAAATTATCAAACAATAATAAATAATAAAAAAAAACATTTTCATTTTAAAAAATTAACCCCAGTATTTTGTTCTGAATTAAAAATAAATGTTAAATACAACTCTGTGGCTCATTGAATTTTTTTTTTGTTGGGGTTGTTTTTTATTACCCTCGTTGTCATATAAATTTGGGGTTCATTTTTTAATAATGATCAGAATTAAAAAATGAGCATTAACAACAGAGAACAGACGTTTTTGATGTATTTATTTAAATGACATTTTTTTGTCGAAACAAATAATCATTAAACCAGTATAGCAGTAGTAAATATCAATAAGAAAAAAGTTAACTACAATTGAAAACATAATTTTTCTTAATTGACATCTGGAAGAAGAGTAATGTATTTGAACAATATTTGTTTGGCTAAAAACATCTCATCGTGAATATACAGAATTCGATACATAAACTTTATAACATAATGAATTATATTTTACTCCGTTTTTATTCACAACAATTATCATCATTACAAATAATTTTTTTTTTATCTAGAATTGTTGTATGCTTAAAATGTAAATTGTATAAATTTTGCCCAAGAAGATCCATTAAATTAAGAATATTTAGGTACTTGGTTTTGGATTAAAATTTTCAAAATTAAAAAAAAAAAACAAAAAGATTTCCTGTTTTGGTAAGTTGTTAAGGCGTTCGAAAAATAAGTTTTAATCATTGTAATGAACATCTTATTAGACGAAATTTAAAATATTAAAAATTGATTAAATTCCTATTGCAGTTTGATTGTAAATTTTCTAAAAATTGTGCAGATTTCTAAGAACTTTGTATTTATTTATAAGATGGAAAAACTTAAAATAGTTTTATGGAAAATAAAGAAGCAAAAATAATCAAATGAATATTATGTACTGTACATACATTTATTGTCGATTTAATATTTTAATCAATAATTTTTTACTTAAAAATAATTTAATAAAATAATGACTTTTATTCGCATTTTGTTAAAAATCATAAAAAGAAATAATGTTTGCCTTTTTAGTGTCTATTTTGATTAATTTTACTTACCCCAGTAATGGAAGTAATTATTAATCCCCCAAAAAAAATCTAATCTAAATCTAAAATGAATGAAAGCTGTACAGACACTTGGTAGAGCTATGAAATATATCCCGATTTCTATCGACGAAGAATAAAAATTTTTGACATTATGTAATATGTTATTCTCTAAATAAACTTCTTGAGGAAATTTAGAACTATTTTATTTAATTTTATAAAAATTTTTTATTTCACTTCGATAAAAAACAAATTTGGCCTTTAGTGATTACAAAAATATAAGGTCTTTTAAAATATTTTTCAATATATGAATACATACATTTATGTACATTTTATCAAATCCTTTGATTTTGGCTATTGATTTGAAAAAGAACTAAAACTCAAAACACAAAGTGATGTATAAGTCCTTATTCTGGGGGTTCGAAAGCAATAAATTTTAAATTCTGATGATGATAAAAAAAAAATAAAAACAATTTAATCTGGAAAATCTTCGGAAAATTTATCTTTAAGAGGGTGAAAAAATATTTTTATTTTTATTTACGCAAATAAAGAAATTTATTTAATTTATTCAATATTGTTCTGATAAAACCGTCAAATCAATTGGTTTTTTTTTTGTTTTTTTCAAAAATTACATTATATAAAATGTTTGTTTTGATTAAATTTGGGGATTACTCTATAAAAACATTATGATAAAAATTTCTTCATTGAAACCAAATCAAAAGATTAAATGTTATTATGTGCAAAATGTGCAGGGATTTAATTTTATTGGGTGGCTTTAGTAAAAATCATCAAATGATTTATCAATTTATCAATAATTTGGTAGCAACAAATTATACACACATTTTGAAAAAACTTACCATTTTTTTATTTAGTATATAAATAACGTACATTTTGAATGACTTAGTCTTAATTGTCTTAGACAAGATACATACTTAAGTTCGAGAGATTTACGTATCTTCGATTTAAAAAAAAATATATTATGCAGTTTGTTTATTTCAATTTAAAATGACAATCGTTATGGTCTTAAGGATAAATGAGTTCTTGGAGGAGACCCAAACATTTCTGGCGCATATTTGAAATATTTTTATGTTGTTTCTGAATAATTTTTAAGTGTTGTAAATTAATAAAATTTATATACTTAAATTACAGATTACTTTAAGTTAAATTTATCACACAGCCAGAAGCCATATGACTTCCAATTACATATATGAAATAAATCTTTCAGATTAAAAAAATTTGTTTAAAAATTGAAAATATTATTTTACAAAAATTTCATTAAATTAAAATTTTCTTTCTCATTCCAAACATTCCAATTTTGCGAAAACCATTTCAAATAAACCATGAATATTTAGCCACAAATCTTCATTATTGTGACACAATATATCATATCACTTAATGAAATAATTTAATTTCCAAATTTTCTCCCCCATCCTATATAAGTTTTTAGTTCAGTAATTCAAATTGTTGTTATAAACTAGATGATACACATTCAACTGCTTCAAGTATCCTTTCTTGTGAAGTTACCCACATGTTATAATAACCAATTTTATAGATTTGAATAAGATTTATATATTTATTTCAAATTATAAAATATATTTTCACATTCTTATTATCATTGAACAATAAAAATTGACGATTTTGAAAACGTTGGCCAATTTTTAATTTAATTTTCTGAACCTATGTATTATGAGAAATTAATATTTGAAAAATTTATTAAGAACGAAATAAAAATTTTTAAATATACTAATAATAAAAATTTTTAAATATACTATACGAATATTAATTTGAACTTAAATTTGAAGGGTTTACTCTTTCTTTCAACGAGCATCAATATAGAAACTTTAATAAGTTCATTTTGCACTGATGGTGGTTACTATTTGCTAAAATTATAGAAAATAATCAAATGAAACCATCAATTGTTAAATATTGTTTTAAGAGAATCCCTGTGGTTTTTAATTCATTTGTACATTTCTGGTACTGCGTTCATTAACTTTTATTTTCAAAATATTTTAAAGTTATTGTCTCTATTTCGTCCTTGTAAATATAGGAACTTTATTTACTTTATGCTTTCATTACGCCAAAGATATAAAAAGTTTGGCCATAAAAAATTTTCAAAATTAAAAATTAAAAAAAATTTAATTTTTGTTTCTCATATCTTTTACTATACTATATAGTTTATTGTTCTCGATACCGGAGTAACTCAAAAAATGTACAGGCACCATCTGAAGCCAGTATTGAAATGGACTGAAAAAATAATAAGCATTAAGGGTTGTTGGAAAATTGAAAAATTCTAGGGTTAAAAAATTTATTTTTTCTTTTAACCATATCACTTTTATGTGAAAACAACAATGTATTTTTAGAAACAAATTGGGGTATTAAAATACTCCCACTGTTAAGAAATTGTGTCATAAAATTTTAAAATATTTTCTTTAATTCCTTCCTGTCATAACACTCATATCCTTAAAAAAATTCAATAAAAAATTATCATTTCATAAATTAAAAACATTTTTTAACGATAAACATGTTCTCAACTCAAAATAATTGTTCTTCTGTTCTTTCAGAATAAATCTGTTAAAGAAATATTGACTTTGTTTTTTTTTCAGTTAAACTCTAAGTATAGGAAATGGTTGGATTAAGTGAGTTATAAATAATAAATCAGTAACTTCATCTATCTCAAGAAAACCTTTTATAATTTCTTTATTAGAACACTGTCAAAATCATAGTTATGACTATTTTATTTTTCTTTCTATTCCGTAATATATAGTTCGAATAATTATTACATTGTATATGTGCAGATATATCTTTTAATTTAAAGTCTCTGCGCTATCCTCAATTATTTAAACCATATATATTTTATTTATATAAATGTTATATAACTAAGAATGTTCTTTACATAGAGGATAAAATAATCATCAAATTAAATACTAAATTATCATTATCACTAAAAAACTTATTATTAATTATCGCTAAAATTATTTCCTTGTCTTCCGCATAACTTATTTTAATTCTTCTTCCCAGATTAATTCTTTAGAGATCATTTAATTAGATTTCTCTACATTCATTACTTTTTCCCCAGCACATAAAAAAATGTTCAATAGCGCTCAATTTACTAATTAACTCAACCAAATTTTTTCCCAACAAAAATAAAAAAAAAAATTTCAATTTTCCAATTGACTTCCAAGTAGTGTCATGTTCATTATTGTCAAGATTATTCAAAGATAAATTGTAATGAATGATGACATAGAATCAGTTGCTTTTGTTACAAAAAAAAACAAATATTTTTATCATATTTCTCATCAAATAATCCGTAAATGTACTTACGGCATAAACAGAAAGAAAAACATAAGTATTTATGGTGTTATTATGATGTGTGAACATTAGAGCTCACCCCAGATTTTTAAAATAGATTTAATTTAACTTTGTTTTTGTCATTCTAAATTAATTATATTTATTACGAATAATTTTTTCGTGATAGTTCTCTCTATGAATATAACCTAACGCAAGGAAAACCTTTCTTAAGTAAATATTAGATTTTTAGTAATTAGTTATTAAGAAAAAGCTTCAATCGTCTGAGTGATTGATTTAGGCCTATTAAAATGATACTTATTTATGATTTTTTATTCGTGATCGTTTGATTTCTTAAAGTGTGTTTTTAGCCAACTAATATCAAAATTTTGTTCATATTTTCAAAAATATCGTCACCATCACTATGTATATGCATAATAAAAGCGAGAATATCATAAATGCTAAAGAAAGTTCCTTTGATTTAAAAATAAATAACGATGCTATTTGTTATCGTTCAAGCATGAATAGCATAAAATAGGTAAATTAAGAATCAGTTCAAGAATAAAAAAAATAGAATAAAATTAAGAAGTCAACGTTAATAAACTTGTATTACAGTGATATTCGAGACAATCATTAATCAAATTAGATTCTTCTTAATGAGATTCATTTAAGTATATTTTATGACGGAAAAAAACTTAAAGATTTTTTTTTTCAAACATTTAATATTTAAGAAAAGAAAATTTATAGTATTCGGTTGAATAAAAAATTCACAAGAACTTAAAAATAGATATATAGATTAAGGTACATATTTCTAATAAATGGAACCAGCTGCAATTATAAGTACATATATATTTATTTATTAGCTATTTAAACAAAGTGCAGACTAGAACAGCAGACCTTTTTGAAATTCAATCATAAAAACTGAAAAACTTAAGGTTCTATTGCTACAAACTCACGATTTTTAATTTAAGGTATTATGAAAATTGAATTTCCCTCGCAAAGATTGCAAGTTGAGATTGAGATACTTATAAAGAAATATCCACAATGTTCGATAGAAGAATTGAAACAGTAAGACTTTCGGTTATGTTTATTTATTTAATTTTCTAAAAAATTCGGCATACAGTTGCGAGTTCAAAATAAAAAATTGTACAGAAGTTAGGTTTTATTTATGTACGCAGTAGGACTCGATCATTATGACAGAAGTTACTCTTAATGACAATGTATAAATATGTATAATATAAATTTTATTTTATTTTTTTTATTAAAGCTGAGATTTATTTGTTGATGGCAAAACATATGTGATTTTTATGCATTTCTTAATAAAACATAAAAATTCAAGGTCTGTGGTTATGGAGTATCTTCTGGTTCTGGGATCATTTTTCAATTCAATTTTGTATTAATTTTTCTTTTATTTTTATTTGGGGGAAAAATAAAAGAGTTGAATTGTGAAATGATGGGCAATTATTTTTCTTTTGAAGTCTTGTTAAAATGTGAATAAATTAAAATATTTTGAATAACTGAAAATTAGTAGGAATAAATTTGTGAAAATGGAGAAAAAAATGTGTATCAAATAATATTTTTTATGAGATAATTAAAATCTCAAATTTATTTTAATTTTATATCATGATTAAACGATGTACTTTTTTTTTGTATAAATGATGTACTTTTTTATGAGAAGGATGTTAATAAAATTTAACGAATCAGGAATCAAGCATGTTTATTTTTTGCATTAAAAATAATTGTATTTAAATCTCGGTATGAGGTGTGCGCTATCTTTGACATGTCGTCATGAATTAATCTTGCTTTCGTAGCGAACCAAAATTAAAATAGGATAAAAATATTAATCATTTTAACAATTAAATACATGTTTAAGAAAATATTTTTTGGTTAATATAAAAAACTCATTGAGCACTTGAATCAAGTGTTGTTGATTGATTTTTAATAAAATGAGGTGTAGAAATCAAAAACTGAACATTAAATGTTATTTCAATTACATTCTTTTAGAATTTCACATCAAACACATAATATAATGTTATATTTTCCGGGAAATTTTATAAATCGTAATCGACCGCAATATACTGTACAGATACCTAAACTGATATAATTTTTTTGAAGAAATAAAATAAACAACCGCGCAAATATTTACAAATTATTTATTATTAGCGGCCTTTTAGATACTCTTAAATGAAAATCCATAATCTTATGTCGGTGGTTCAATAACGGCAAAAGCTTTCGTACATTTTTTTATTTATGTTCATAACATAAAAGTCAAAAATAATTTTCCATTATATTTATTGAAATTTTTACTCAATTAAACTACGAACCTTATTTTAATTTTTATTATATTCTAAATTATTCCAAATTGAAAATTTAAGTCTAACCAGTTTGCAAATAATTTTGTGTATTGGCTTCAAAAAATTCAATTTTTGACTTTTTATAATAATTCTTGAATAATATATACCAAATAAGACATAAGTGTGGAACCAAAAATCCGTAGTAGAGAAGTTTAATTGTGCAGCATTCCATTTTAAACTTGAAAACTTATTCCATTTTAAACTTGAAAACTTATTGAAACTTGAATTCATGAATAAAATTTTATAATAAAATTCTTTATCAAATCATAATTAAAGAAAGTTAAAGAAAGTCACATACCTTTTATATAATATTTTTGACATCTTTGTAGAAGCAGTGAAAATTTTATCAATATTTTTCTCATATTATGCGAAGAGAAATTTAAATTATCTGAACTACCAGTCTATATTATATACTCAATGAAAAAAGATGATATTTTTAATAAATGAAAGGTGCAAAGTCATCTTTTATTATGGTCCATCTTTTAGGTGTTACTGACCGTTTCCTATTTTATTTATTTTTTTTCTTTTAATTGAACAAAAAAATCATTTTTACACAAAACTTCTGGCGCCAATTTTATTTTATTACTTCAATGACTTATGGTTGTTGTGGCGGCATAGTTCAATCTCAATTGCAAAAAGAAATCAATCAATAATTCTCAAAATGTATTCAGGATGGTTAGAAAACAATAGAATAAATTTAGATCTTCGCTTAATGTATTAAATATCATATATTTTTCGTCAGTAAGGAAGAGGAGAAAATGATTTTAATAAAATTAGTTTTTATTTTGTTTTAACCGTCAATATATTTCACTCTTCTGAAGATTCGGAATAAATTTTTTAAATTTTATTTAAAAACTTTTTATTTTTATATGTTGTGATTTTAGATTTTAACAGATCAAGTCTTTTTTTTCATTATTTTATTTTATTATTAATTTTGAAGTGATTTCGAAAGGTATAAGCATATGTGTTATTCTGTTGAGTGAAATTACAGTCCGAGTCGGGAATCGAACAAACGACCGGAAGTCATTTTAATATAGTGTAAGACAAATATTTTTAATATTTTAGTTTGAGAACGAATGATATTATTTCTCTATAAAATAAGTTTACTCTCTATTTTTTCCAACTTAATGAACTTATTTGCTCCTATTCAAATTTAAATTGGACAAAAGGATTTTAAATTTCAGCAATTAAAATTGAACAAAGTACAGAAAAGAATTTCTACCTTTGAAGAATTTTAAACAAAAGTAAATAATTGTTTTAAAATAGTTCAAATATTTTTTGAAAAATTTAATTTAATGCAAACGATTGTCACACTCAGATAATGAAAGAAATAAAAAGGGTTTCCAGGACCATTTCCTTTTAATCTATTTTATTATACGTCAAATAAGTACATTTTCAAGTTAATATTAATTGTATTTTAAAACTCAACCCGTAATATTATTTATAGTCAAAGAAACTTAATTTTTAAATTAAAGTGCTGAGGAAAATTCGAAGAAGACAGTTAAAACATTTTTTTTTTGAAACTTCTAAAAATTTGTCATAACTGTCAAATGACGTCTATCGAATTGAATGCAATCTATAGAATAAAATTTCATATGTCAACTCTTAAAAAAGTTAAAATTTTGTAATGTTATCAATTAAATATTAGAAGTCAAATAATATGTTAAAGTGTCATAACATTTGCGACAAAAATAATAAAATGTGAGATCAGGTCATACATTTATTTTCTGCGTTAAAGAAAATCAAAAATTCAGCTCTTTTATTACCATTTGAGCTATTTCTTCTTTAAAGTTCGACATTACGAATTTTGAAAAATTAAATATAGGTATAAGTCGGTATCAACATAATAGGTATACGAATCTAATATACATTTTTTTAACATTAAAATTTTATACGAAAATTTATATTTTCTATTGCTCATGAAGAAATGTAAAATAGTAATTTTCAGAAAAAAAAAAGTAATTTTTTATCAATAGAAATATAATATGTAAATTATAATTTTCTCTAATAACAACTACGCCACAAATTTTACTTACCTAAACAAAAAATAAGCACAAAAATAAATTTCACGACTTAAGTTATGAAATAATTCTGTGACTTGAAAACTTCAACTATGTGTTGAAAATTAAAATAGCTTGACAAGCAGGACGCCTCATGCAATTTAGATTTATTAGAAAGAATTTACAATAATATGTTAGTTTCTTAGCTTAATTTTCCTTCAATATAATAATATCTATTCATAATATACAAATATATAAGCGGCAAAAGTAAGCGCTTCTCTGTTTTATTCTATTTAGTACTTACTTCATATATTTTTGTTATTATCCATTTTACTTACACATTTTAATCTTAAGCGAAGCATCAAACCTTAAGCCTCTGTAAGATTACAAATAAAAATAATGCGGGAAATTTTTTATTCCGCAATCGATATTGTATGTAGCATGTATATTAAATTAATTTTTTTTATTTTTCAAATATAAAACTTTTTTTTTTTTCTTTTTTTTAAATATTAATTATCAGAATTTTGTATAGCTGATTTTTTTTTTAATATTTTACCACATTTTTTATTATTGATTACTAGGGATAATTGTATAGTTTCTTATAAAAAATTTGTCTTCTAAACTTAAAAAAAAAAACCGTATATCCTACCCACGACTTTTCAGGACAAAAAAAAACTTTTCAATTGATATGTTGTTGATAGGTTAAATTGCATGTTATCAATTGGAAGAGACAATAAATTAAAAAAAAAAATACTGGACATTTTTAAAATAAAAAATTAAAAAAAAAAACCATTAAAAATAATAACAAACCGTTCTGGCGTTGGTTAACAAAGTTACATACAAATTAAATATTATTATAGAAAAAACTGTGAGAACCATTGACTTTATATACAGAACATAGAAACAATGTAATGTCAAATTAGTGTCTTTTTCTAATTTTATTTATTTTATTTATTTCGATAATTAATTAATATTATTATACAATCTTTTTAAAATTATTTATCAATTGAAATTTGCTTTTAATATAAATCAAACCAATACTCAAAATGTGACTTCAGAATGGAGTTATTAATGTTCACTGCATTTTTCAGTAATAATTTCTTTCTTATTTGTTTTATTTTATTTCATCAACAATTTTAATGTTCTCTTTATCTATTTTAATGTTAAAAAAAAATTTTAAGAATTTTCTTCTGAGCTCTTTAAAAATAGTAAAATTTATCTTTCTAAGTGTCGAAGATGTTTTGTCTGTTAGTTAATTTTTCTGGAAGATGTTACGACAATACACTCAAATATATAGTTTAGATTTTAAATCATTGAGAAACAAAATAAGTATTTTACAGAGGCCAGACAAACACTTAACCCAGCGTATGTTTTATATTTTTTTTTGCATCTTATTTTTGTTCTATGGCTTTTTTTTTTCTTAATTTGAAAAACCTTTATTTACCTATTGAGAATTATTGAATTAGAAAATAATGTTGAAAAAAGCACATTTGGCGTTTAATTTGGCACCATGAGGTCTTGTGTTCGATTTCGCGCTCCATTCAAATAAAATTCTATATAAAATTATTTCTTAAAACAACGAAAAATAAAAATTAATTTTTTTGATAGGTGGATACAACCGATTCCACTTGACTTAACAATTTAACGCTGATTTTTTTTTTCTATATATTTCCGAAATGTCCTTTTCATAACTTCACATAATGAATTTTCTTCAAAATATTGAAAAATTTGTAGGTATGTATATGCAAAATCAAAGAGGAATGAGCCACCACCTCCTTCTGCGTGTTTGTTCTATTCTTTTTAACTCTTTTTTTTTTTTGTATAATCAAAAATAATAAAGTTTATTATAAAAATAATTATTTGTGTACAAAATAAACCACAATGGGTTAAAACATTTTTTTTTTATTTGCAATTGCACTATGACCCCATGTCGTCTTTATCTAAAAAAAAAAATTGAAAAAAATTCTGTTTGTCAAATTAAATTAGTCGAATCAATGATTCTCAATTGATTAATTTTGTATTTAAATAATAATTATTATTTTGTGCGATTTGTTTTCTTTATGATAATTAAATAAAAATTTCGAAAAAAAAGTCACAAGATAAAGGGGTACTTAGCACAGTTCGTGATTTATGTCATTGATAATGATAATATTGTTTCAAAAAAGCAGAAAAGCATAAAAATTTTTCCTTGAGGTGGCTAATGGCATTCATATTAGAGCTATTAAGACCATTTGTCACTTCAGTCTTAAAATTTAAATAATTATAATTATACTGAAAATTTAGTGTTATTAAGTCCTTATCAGAACTAAATTTTATTCTCTTATCGGTATAGTTTTCCTTATCAAAATTTCTAAAAGTTTACTTCATTCAATTTTTTAAAACAAAAACAAAATACCTAATAATAATTTAACCAAATTTGTGGCGGTAAAAAAATCAAAAACTTAGTTTTTTGCATAAATGAAAATTACTTTGGTCTCGTGCTGCGTATTATTTCAAAATTTTATTTATTTTGCATTTTTATTTACAAAAAAAAAAAAAATCCAAAAAATTAATCAAGCAAGATTAAAATTTTATACATTCCAGCTTAATGTTTATTTTTTCAAAGATTATAATTTAATTTGAAATATGATTATGAATAATAAAATTTAATGAAGATTTTGATTAATAAAAAAAAAAAAAAAAAAACCTTTAAAATTTATTAATTTCTTGAGTAATTCAGTTAAAGTTAAAGTTGACAAGAATATACAAATATATATATTTTTTTAAGATGTTATTTTCTGGTATTAAGATGTTTCGCCCCTTTGGACGCCTTTATTTCACGCCACATGAAATTAATATTATTGACGAGTTCAGTTTTTATTTCAGCAAAAATAACAATCAACAAAAAAACAAAAATTATGGTATTTACATACATAAGTTGTTTAACTTCGGTTGTTTTTATAACAATAATCAAATTTAACAGGATTAATGATTTGATAGATTAATCGAAATATTAATATGAATGAACACAACACTTAAGTTTTACAAATAAATAAAAAATTTCTTTTAAAGAATTTTTAATTTTTGCGATATACCTTATTCTAGAGATCATGATGAAATTGGATACTAAAAGTATATTTTATATCCGTTTTGGGGACAATATAAATGTTTAAGACGTTTCTATTTCAAATTTTGCAAATATACCTACATAAAACCAAAAAAATGTTTCCTGGTCAACACAATATAACAGGCATCACAAATTTTTTTTCTTTTAATTGATGTATGGGTTCAGTTTTCATCAATTCGATTAAAGATAAAGATACATTATCGAAATATTAGTCAGAGCTTAATAGTTTTTTTTTAGTTTCCTTAGTTATATACCATACTTGGCCAAACTGCGGCTCGCGAGCCGCATGCGGCTCTCGTTTTTCTTCACTGCGGCTCTAGCCACGTTTGAAAAAATATTGTTAAAAATTGTTTTTAAAAAATACTATTTAAAAAAACCGTTTTCTTATGTAATGTATTGGTTGTCATTATAATTTTTCTTTATAAATAAACATACATGGGATTTTTTTTAAATAAATTATGAATGAAAATAAAGATAAATGAAAATGGCAATAAAGACAGTTTACATATCGTCGGTCTCGTTTTCTTCTTATATTGTAGAAAAATTATAAAAAACTAAAATTTTAATATGTTCAAAGTTAGAAGTCGAAAGCTCATAAATTATCCGCAAGACTATTTCTATTTCCCCGAAAGTACCAAAACGTACTAAAAAAAAAGAAAAAAAAATTCAAATTCAACTTTCTCAAAACTATGTTTTTGCAGTTTCGTGATTTTTTCATGAGACCGACGATATTTAAAACAATTTCTAATTGCGGCTCTCGACAATTCTGATTTTTGTAATTTCGGCTCCTGTTGGGATAAAGTCTGGCCACCCCTGTTATATACCAATCCCATATAGTAAAAAAAAAAATACATATAAATTTTGTTCGAAAATTATGTTTTCGTTGAGAGCTTGTAGCTTCCAAATTTGAAATTGTAGAATTTCATATTTAGTTGAGATGAAAGTGAACGAGATTCTGCATTTTTTTGCATTCTTTATAAGTAATTTCGTATTTTTGTTTTCATTTTTGATTGAAAACAGGATAAAAATGGATTATAAGTAAAGGTATGTTTTTGAATTTTGTGTATGCTCCAATTTGTCTCTAAAATACTGAACAAATTGAGAAAAATGAGAGTCATAATCAATTAATATGAATTATTTAGAAAAATAAATTGTATCAAAATATTGCTATAACAATATAAAATAAGATATAAATTATCAACAGAATCGATATAAGTCGCAAAATTTGAGTAATTTTACTTTTCTATTTACCTTAAAGAAAATTTGCAAAATAATCAGAATTAAAAAATTATAAATGAATAAATGAAAATTAGGTTACAATTAAGATATATTTATATAATATTGCCTAATAAATTAAATTAGATAAAGTTATTTAACTCCCACAATTGGACCAATACCAATATCTAAATTTTCCCTCAAACAAATAAGATTTTTGATAGAATACATAACTAAAACTATTAATGGCTCGAATTATATATAGATAATGGTTCGAATTATATATAGATAATGATTTTAAAAAATATTTATTGCGTCATTTTCATTTTTTCATTTTGTTTCAACGATTTAAAGTAAAAAAAAAACTAAAAACTCAGTTTATATTTTCCATCAAATTTTCCTTAAAGAATGGCAAAACAATAACGGTAAAAAAAAAATTATGTAGGTGGTTTTGGTAATAATTTTTTTTTTTTTTAATTTTTTTTATCTAAAAATGCTTTTAAATCTCTTAAAAAAAAAATTACATATAATAAAATAAAATGAAGAATAATTAACTACGTTATTAGTTCTTTATTATATATAATTTTTTTTTTTTTTTAACATAATTTTTACCATATACTTAAATTGTATAATTTTAAAATCAGTGTGTTGTGAGTTTGGAAAATTTTTTTTTAGAAATTCCGTAATGGACCTCTCATGGTAAAAAAAGAAAAAAAAAATCAAAATTTCCATTACATATTATATATGCGAGTCTAAAACTATTAAATCGAAAGAATTATTTTCTTCCTCAGAAAAAAAAAATGAAAAAAATAGAAACAATGTATAAAGAAAATTAATTCTAAAATAATAATGTGCTTTATTAGTAAAAAACATGAAATTTCACCTTTTAATTTATTTTTTTTAGTTTTTTATTAAAATGGAAATTATAGGCGGTTCTTATAATCAACTCCATTTGATTAAATTTAAGCGAATCCATTTTATAAATATTATAAAATGAAAATTTTTATCACTGTATAAAGTTATAAACTGAAATCTAGGAATTTGGGGATTTTTTTTTATAAGCCACCCTGTTAAATAATTTCGACTTTTGATAAAGTTTATAAAATACAATAGACTTTGAATGTAATTATAATAGTTTGCAGAGTCAAATTTATGATCCATATGCAATATTTTTGACTGTCATATTCATACTAGGAAAACAAAGAAATGTATACCTACCTGTCAGAGTTTATGTTGTATAATGTAGTTATTGAAATATGTCCGCAAAAAATTGTACGTTTATTGAATTTTATATAAAGATTTTTGTTTCTATAAAATTGTATATATGAACTTGTCTTTATGGCATGACGTGAACTTCCTGTCTGTATTTCTTGAACTTTTCTCCCACAATCATCAATTTTAACTTGTTTCAATCAAACAAGTATAAAATCCTTTAAAAACACCTTAATGCATAGCAAAAAAAAAATCTATATATTTTTCTTTGAATTATAAAATAATTGGATATATTTGATTTCACATTGTTCCTGTAAAAGGACTAAAATAAGATCATGTAATTTGATATCACTTCAAAAAAGGATATATTGTTTTATTTATTTATTTTTTTTTTTTAATATAAAAATACAAAAATAAAAGGTTCTTCTTACTTGTTAAATTTTAGATAAAAGAGTGCTGTGTACAAGGTGATTTGATTACCTAATTCAGAAATTACAAAAGAAATTTTTTATCTTAAATGGGTGCGCTTTGCGTATTCATTCATAAAAAAATTTTAATCCTTTTTTCTTGATTCATCTGTATATAAAATTCGCATCTGATATCCGAAATATAAAAATCTCACGCAATAATGATGGCGCTCTGAATTTATTGTGAAAATATTTTGAAAATAATTTGGGAAAAATATTTTTTTTAATTTGAATTGAACAATTTGGAATGAAATTAAAATTATCTTCATATGTAAGTGCACAAAGAACTTATATTACTAAGCTTGATTATAAATTGAATTTTCTAGTAAATTTTTTAATGAAACGAATTTAAAGTTTATATATGTTTTTACTTCTAGGTATATGGCTAGAACATTTGTTTACTATTTATTTTTTAAATTTTGGCCTTTATTTTATATACATAAAATAAAAAAAAAAATTAATTTTACTGCCCCTAAAAATTTATTGTGGTTAAGAAATACTTATATACCTATCCATCCAGTCTCAATTAATTCAAAATAAATCTAATTTTTATTGATAAATTGCATGCATATCGCTTTCCTAATGAATTTCTACCCTTTTTAAGACGTATCCTTTTTCTGTGGTTTTTATAAAAGAGTTAATTACTTCTTCGTCTTCAAATACCTGGAACTAACGATTTTTTAACAAAAAGAAAAATATTTGGATCATACACATTACATATACTATGTAATTATAAAATAGTTATTAATTTTTTATTTTTGACATATGTTAAAAAAAAAAAACCTCAAATAATTGTTTTATGAACCACAAATAGCATTTTATAGTTCATCCTCATCTTATTAGGATCGAACCTAATTTAATGAATAATATTTATTATGAACTTTTAAGCATAAGGTACAAACATAAAATACCCATAAAATTATGTTTGAAAATTAATCATCATTACTTTTTGGAATTACTATAAATTTTGTTATTTTTGAGCATTAAATAAAATTATATTATCAAAGATGTTATGGACGAAAATACAACATTTTTTCAGTTTAACTCTGCAGACTTCAACAATTAAAAATTTCATATTTTAAGAAATTGCTGTCATTTTAAATTTTACGAAATTCATCTTATGAAATCCTACTTTTACTTGGACGTATTTGTAGCAAATCCTGTTGACCAATAAATCTACAATGAACAAATAGCAAAAAAAAATATTTCAGTTTGAAGATGAAGAAATGTTAATTCTTCAATTCCAGAGTAAAAAAAAATATAGGTATATATTTTAAAAACAAAGAACACGATTTTTTGGACGTGACATAAAAATTATTTTAACACAATTATTATTGTGATTGATTAATCTAATAATAATTTCTGTGTTTATTTAAAAAATAAAAAAAAAATGTTTTTCACCTAATTGTAAGAAAAAAGAAAATTTTGACCGTTCTAAATCGATTTTTCATCAATTTTTTTTTTCTTTTACTAAATACCATCAAGGTCTACTAAAATAAAACAACATAACAAGCTGTAATAAAAATTAAATTACTATGTTAAATTACAGGTGTTTCAATTCAATTTATTATAAAAGTAAATTATTTTGCAGCTATATATATAAATATAATTTATTATATTTTTTTTTTTTCTAGAAGTAGATTCTAATATTAAGTAATTTATGACCGGATTTCAAAATAATATGATTGATAGTCGCATAAAGAAACTATATTATGTACTTATATAATGTACAACATATTCAATTGGACGTACATTACACATATATATTATGTAAACAAATTTATGTAAATAAACGAAACTATATAAAATAAATAAATATAAAAGTAGTAATAAAATTTTCCCAAACTAATTGTCTAATTTTAAGTCAAACCATTGAGTAATAATATTAATAAGAGGGTCAGAATTCATACAAGTAAATTTCAGAATTTTTTTTTCAAATAACTCAAAAATGATGACAATATTTTCAATGTATGGAATAAAAATTTCATACTCAAATGTGTTTATTCTTAATACAATAATAAAAATAATAAAATTAAGAATAAAAACATTTGAGTTAAAACATTTTACTCAATACATTCAAAATATTGTCATAATTTTTGAAAACAATTTACTTGTATGAATTCTGTCCCTCTTATAAATATTATTACTCAATGGTCAAACCTATAAAAATATTAATTCCCATTACTATAAATTGAAGGAATTATAGAAGAATATTAAGTTATTGATTGCTGAATTTTTATACTGTATGTTGTCTTTGTATCAAAATTCATTGCATTCATATCTTTCGAATGAATACCTTGGATATTCTTCATCATTAATCAAATTATTAATCATTAGAAATAATTTGCGCTTGTTAATCGAACTAAGCAATCTTCTTCGCTTTTTAATTTTAATATACTCATTAAATTTTTTTAATTATATTAATAAGACTCAAATAAGACTCAAATAAGACTCAAATAATAATTCTATTAATAAGAATAGAGAAAAAAAATTAAATATTTCAAAAAAATTTATTCTTTTTAACAAGAGAAACATTATTTTTTTTTTATGAGTTTAAAAATCAAATCAATTTATATTATATGTACTTATCCTAAACAAAAAAAAAATTGGAAATTATAACTTAATAGTATCCAATTTTTGTTAAATTCATGCGGTGTGAAATAATAAACCACAATATTTTCATTTCCTATGAAAAAAAAAAATTTTTTTTTAGTCTAGCTTCTTAATTCGATACACTCTAGGTAGATACTTCCGGGAAAAATAAAAATGATTAATTTATAAAAAGAAAATAAAAAAAAGAAAAAATTAGCTTTAAACTGTTTCAGAATTTAATGTAATATAAAATTAAGAAAAAAAAACTTTTCAATAGGTTTTATAATTTAGTGAATTAGTATCAAGATAAGAAATGTAACAAAGACTAATAGCAGGGCTAGATAGAAGCCTAGATGGAATCGAACATTATTTATATTTTGAATTAAACTCGAGGAAAAAAAGGAAAAACTCTACGTTTAAAAGTCCTCACTACGGATATTTCTTTAACAGTGAATAAAAGGCTGTAAAAAATGCGACAGAGATGTATATGATAAACGACTACAAATAAATTTCAAAACTTTTTTTTTTGATGAAACAGAAAAACTAACAAATTATATTCAAAACTCCAAATCATCAGTCTTGAGTGATGTATTAGCTTCATTTCTGCTTACATAGTTAAACCAAAACAGTAACTCGAGGACTTAGTATGGAGTCCGTTTCCCTCAAATCGATTCGGAGTAAAAGTTATTTTTTAAGGCTCCTACAAACGACCTTCATTCGATATTCAATCTTTAATATTCAATTAAGTACTTTATATTAAATTTTATTTATTTATCATACTTAATCTACATCGTGATACGCTAACCTTAGTGATTTTTAAAAATTTAACAATTTAAATATGAAATACAATTATTAATTAAATTTAAAAAGAAAAAAATTTTTTAAATGGAAAACATAAACAACAAATCTCTTGTTCGAAATTTTTTCACTGTCTCTAAATTAACGATATGAAGTACAATTTTTAGAAACATAAATACAAAATATGTTTTACAAATATGTAACGCCCAAAAATTTGTTAAATTTATGGAAATTTTGTTGCCCATACCAAAATTTCTTTCAAAAATATGAAAAATAAATATTTGTTTGCAAAATATTTCAAGGATCAACGAAACAAAAATGAAAAACATATTAATTTACTTCGCGTAATGTCTTTAACAAAAATGTTCATATTTCCTCGAAATCATAAAATTTATGGAAAATTATGTTTCTTGCACATTTTAATAAATTTAACCGTTTCATATTTAAGCATTGTGAATCTGAATACACAGATATAAACTCTATTAAATTTAGGATGATTCATAAAATTTAAAAATTATATTTACCAAAATAACTATAGAGAATTTAAGAACTGTACAAATATCCTTTCAAATTCTTTTAAAGAGTAGAAAAAAAAATATGGATTTTTCATTCATTCGTACTTACAATTTTGAATGTTATTTTGGGAAATCCTTAGGAAAATAATTACTGGGGCTGTAAGAGAAAGCTGATAGCTTTGCATCAAACAAAAGAAGATCTCTAGAACTTAATTTTTTAACTATTTAAATGTTTGACATTAGCGTTATTAAAAGTTAAATTTATCAAATTATGGATAAATATAATTAAATTCAAAAAAAGCTTTAATATTCAACCCAATCTAACTACAAACCTACAAATTTTTATATATGAAAGATTTATTAAACAACCAAAACATGAATATCGAAAATTTTATATTAAAATCTTGTTATCCTTTTTGTCCTTAATTTCGCGATAGTCATAATTCATTACCATTTATTTATATGCAAAGAACAAATCTCGTTTTTCTAGTTTTATATGTTTCTTGTGGCACATACTAAATTAATAAAAGCGACGCTGAACCAACAAATGTCCTTTTTTGCACCTCTATCATCCCTATTAATAAAATAGATTTCGCGCCCTTTTTCCAACCTCCTTTTTTTAATGCAGAATAAAAATTCTTCAAGAATATACGTAGGGTAATGAAATATTGTTTTTTTTTCTTTGGGGACAATTGGATGAAATGTGCAATGGAACATTTATATTTCATATTTCATGTAAAAATTATATTTATTTTAAACACCAATAACAAATTTTAAAGATTCAGGGTATAATGCTCTAAATACTTCGACTTACATATATTTGTAGCGAGTTTCTTAACGAAGTTTTTTTTAAAGTTAGTCAACTTACTTAGGGTGTGCGGACTTTTAAACTTTAGTGGACTTGATTTGTTTTATCTTATCAATTTAAACATCAGAAGGTTAGATCTTTTTCGATTTTATTAAGATGTTATTTGAGACTGTGATGATAGTGAATTATGTTTTTTAACTTAATTTTTTATCTTAAAGCTATTAAGTATGCCTTTAAATTTCCCTAAATACTCATAAATAATGGAAGCACAATATGTAATTACACTTTTTCTTATTTACTAAGAAAACTTAGTGTATTTCTTAGTGTTTCTTAACTAGTTATGATTTACATTTGTCAAGAAAATAATTGGAATCATTGCGACTAATATTATATTTTATTTCCACAACGTTGACAATAATTTAATGAAGATCTGAGTTCTTAGCAGAATGAGTATGACAAAAATTTACTATGACCAAATTAACTTGACCAAATATTGAATTAGTCAATTGTCGCACGCTGCTGGAAAATACAAATCATAAGATATGTGCCTTCCTTCTATTTATTGTTGTAGTTAGTTGAATTCACAAAACTACATTAGGATTTAAATATACAAAGAAAATAAAGGATATATCATTTTGTAATAAAGAACTTTTAGCTGCATATCCTTCGAATGCAATTTTTTCAACATTATTATGTATTTGCAAAAGAGGAAATGAAATATTATATGTTCTAAAATCTTTAATTTTTTGGGTTTTATTTTTATACATATATTTTATTTATTGTAAAAGTTTTATAAAATAAAATTAAAAAAAAAAAAAAAAAACAATTATTTGTTAAAATACATATTATATTATGGGTTCGTAAATGATTCGTTTTTTTCGTTCATTGAATAAAATTTCGTATTTAAAAAAAAATTTAATATTAATGTGAATGGGTTACGCCCAAATTTTGTACAATTTTTTTTTTTTATCCTCCTTAGATGAATGAAAATCTATATATGGAAAATGATGAGGGTTTTATGTTTTATGATTTGCACCTTTTTCGATTTGAATATTTTGTATATATGTTTGTTTACATGTATACTTTTTTTTGTTCATTAACGCGAGCTACCGTATTTATTGTCGTTTTTTGTACAAGAGATGAGATTGATGAAAAAAAAACAAAATAATATTGTACTTTTATTCTAAAACAACAATATATTTTTAATATAAATTTTATTTTATATCGCATATGTACATATAAAATTATTAAATTTATAATAAATTTTTTATTAACATGTATCAAATGTTGTCCAGATGTTTTAAAAAAAATTATGTTCAAAATTATTACAATTATAAATAATAAACTGCTGTTGATTTGGTTTCGTAAGAACCCAATCCAATCTTTTCATATGGCAAATCTGTTTTCTTTCAATCTCTTCAATAACTTGTGACTTTGTGAGCTTCGAATCAAAATTTACTTTTTAGAATTTGACAACAGAATCTGTCACTAGAGTTTTAAGTTTTTACATAAATCAGAATCTGAGAATATTGTTTTTATTTTATTTTATAAGTTGTTAATTTTTTATTAAAATAAAAAAAATATTTTTACATTCTGTCGCCAGAACCAAAAAAACAAGTCTCTCGCACTTACTTTCATTCTGAAGTCATATCAATGTTTTTTGACACTATAAATTCTACAGCTCCTTCAGAATATATTATGGCACAATGCATGGGATTCTGATTCTGTTGCTGATTGTCGTTTATGTAAAACCATACCTTTATTAAATAAATTATAATCAAATTACGAGATAAAAATTAATTAAAATTCTTTTTATTTGAATTGTACGAGACAAAGAAATTTTTATTCTTTTTTTGTCTTGCATAATCAAATAATCTTTAAATTTAGGCGTTAAGCAAAGAACTGTAATTCTGTACTAAAGTAATTACTGCATTTTCTTTGATGCGTGTTAAAATGATTGGATTTGCTATAAAATTTGCACTCACATGATAAAGATTAAAAAATAAATTCCCACCCATGTCGCCAGTATATCTTGTAACAAGTATCTTTACAACATAATTTAATTTTTTTTCTGTAATAAAAAATTTTATGCCATAATTTCATGTTTTTCTCTAAGGATTTACATAAAAAAGGAATCAATTAAGTAAAAAGTTTTTCTGACTACGTGGCCAAAATTCAATAAAATGTCAAATTTAATAGATCGCATACAAATTTTCTTTTTTTTTAATAAAAATATTACACGAAAACATCTATTTAGCCAATTATAATAAAAAACAAACAATATTATTATATTTTAAGTTTTTATTATTCCATTGACAATAATTAAATATGTATAGGAGGAATTCAGATAAAACAACTGAATATATTAGAGCAGACTGATATACGTATTTATCTTCACACAATCTGAGTAACCCAGAACCGGGGTTGCCGAATATTGAGGGTAATTACCCAAAATGTGGGTATTTCAGACTATCCTTGGGTATTTTTTGGGTGATTAATTTTTTGGGTATTTTTGGGTGTTTCATCCATTCCACTATGAACTGAGGATATGAAATAACATACATTTTTTTATTGTCAAGCTTTATAAATTTATAATATTTTTCTTTCCTCTTTTCTTCGAATTTGACAGGCCTTGTAAATGATACCCTTCGGAAAGGTATATAAAAATAACATGTGGCATGTGGCAGTTCCGTTCTATTCCTTCCGCATTCTACGGTAACAGTTCTTCCGTTTTCTGTTCTGCTTATTCAAGAAATATTAAATATCGTTGAAAATAGAATTTTTGAGTATTTTACCCCAAATTTGGGTATTTTCAGATTTTTTTTTGTAAATTCAATAACTCCCATCCCAGAACTAAAAAAAATAATTTTTTATGGAGTAATGTAAATTTAGTAGGTAATAAGCTTTTTACCTTTTACATCGGATCTGAATTGGATCTACTAAATTATTTATAATTCAATCATTTACAAAATTCAAAAATATTTCTTGGAAAATAAGTCTAGAAATTCTTAAGATGATGAATTTGGAAAACAAATTGACTCAAATAAATATATTTGTAAATTGCCACCAACATCAATTCATCAATTATTTCTAAATTTTCTTTAAATAACTAAAGTTCCCAAAATTTAAATTTGAACACGAATTATAAATTATTCCACTTACGTATACATAATATATGTATTGTATTGGATACACATGTCCATTTTGCATTATCTTATTCATATTATAATTTTACGATAAAAGTTCAATTTGTAAACAATGTTGTCAAAAAATGGGGGACAGGAAGTACAACGTGTGTGTTATTTCTAATTTGATAAAACCAGCTTAAAAAATGTTAATTACCATATTTCATAATTTTCTAAAAATTTTAAATCATAAAAATGAAATATTATTTTGAACATAAATCATAACATAAATTATTTTATTAACTTGATAGAATTGTAATTATTTTCATGAATTGAAAACTATATTTCTTTTTTTAGACAACGTTATGATTAAGTAAAATAATTCAATTTTTAAGATGTCTAATTTATAAAAAATTATAATCAACACTGATTTTTATCAAGAAATAGTTTTGATCTTCGTATCAAATAGTTTACAAAAATTTCATACTTCCACGAATATTATGATTTTAAAATGTTGTGAGGATTTCTTTTCAAAGCCCGCAAGAAGTTAGCATAACAGAAAAAAAAAAATTCCTTATTGAAGTTAGGCAGAATAAAGATATTGTTAAATCATAAATTAAATTAGATCACCAAACTCTTTTTAATTATAATAGCTATAACAATAATGCAATAGTCCAAAATTTATCTTTATCTCATTTATGTAACAAATTGTTTGCAATCAGATGTTCAAATCAATTTTAACCGCAAAAAGAATCAAAATGAATCAATCTATATTTTGTCTTGAATTGAAATTGGAATTCCTTTATTTCAATAATATGCTTTGTACATTTTTACTTTATGGCATCCTGTCAAGAATCTGTGTTAAATAGAATACAAAATTGAAAAAAATATTTTTTAGAAAAATAGACATGATTTGCAATATTTTTCAATTGAAATCGGAAATTGCAATTGGACGGGTCTTTTTTCTCTATTTGGACTATTTGCCAAAAATGATCTTTAATTTCGTTTGAATATTTGTACCTATGAATATTTATAATTATATTTATGACCAATAGTCAACCCGAAAAATAAGATGCTCACCCATATGATTGAACTCAGAGGATTTTTAAAATGTTTCCTCTGATACTGTTGCCTCTGTTGTTCCTTGCCAACTTGTTTAGCCAGAAACATTTATCGCAGGGACAAATTTTATGTAAAAGTGAATACATCCTTAGAAAAATAAGGAAAATTTAATGTCTCCAAGAAAAACAATGCCCAAAGCAGATTAATTTTCGTTCTATAAAAACGAATATATAAACTAATTCGAAATTATTATTTTTGATCAAATGATTTGTTCTCACAAAAAAAAAAAGTAAAAATTTACACACAAAAATCCTGAAAGGACATAATTTTTTAATTGACGTGAAAATAGAACATAGTGTTAATTTATGATCTGGGAGAGAAAAACAAATTTACGTTATTCTTATGGTCTTGCAGTCTTCTGAATTGTAACAAAATGTTAAAAAGTTTAAGAGAGCGAAATAAATCACCCTAATGGTCGGGGACCAGAAAAAAAAATGTTTTTCAAAACATTTTATTAATTGTAATAATAATAATAAATTTTGATAAAATGATGAAAAAAACAATTCTTTTTTTTTTTTTTTGCTTTTGGTTATTTATCTGGGAAATTGTATGTCATCTAACTGAATTTTGATGGGTGACAATTGCAAAAGCAAACAATTGTGTCAAACCATAAAAATATAATGACACACAATGCAGATTCCGTTCAGTTGTGCACAATATAGGTTTTTTTTTTTTCAATTTATACAAATTTTATGGGATAAAAATTATTCGAAGAATAAAAAGGGAAAAATTTTCTATATGTACTTACTTGCGCTTTTTTCATATGAATTTTATTGTGAAAATTGAAGTAGCTAGACAAATTTTGACAAATTTTTATATCATTTATTTATATACAATTATGTACTGTTAAGACCCAATTGACTTTAAAAATTTCTGATCTCTGCAATAATTTTGGAATATAAGTATAAGAATTTAAGGTTTACTAAATAAGGAACTCAATATAACACTGAGAATAATCGATTTGTGTCCTCAAATCCATCGAAATCATTTTTATTTAGCTTTAAAATATAACAGAAACATAACTTAAACTGCGTTTTTTCTGGGAACTGGCAGTGTAGTATGTGCTATAATTCTTGCATTTATTTTTAAACAAGTAATAGAAGGTCCAAAAATGTACAGAAAATCAATTCTAATAGAAAATGCTAGGGGTCCCGAAATAATTTATACGGACATAATTTATACGAAAAAACGACATTATTCATACCCCTCCCCCCCCTTCCCCTTTTGCTTACCACACAGCATTTTATCGGAGATATTGTGAGGTACACACCGGAAGGGGGGGGGAGCAGGGCGGCCCGCCGCCCTGCTGCCCCCCCTTCTCGTGTGTCTACCTCACAAATATTTTTTTTTTTACTCGCATACGATAAATAGTGTCGTTTTAAAAATGACATTATTCATACGATAAAAAAACGACATTGTTCATACGATAAATAATGTCGTTTTAAAAGCGACATTATTTATACAAAAAAAAACGACATTATTTATCGTATGAATAATGTCGTTTTTTTTTTGTATAAATAATGTCGCTTTCAAACGACATTATTTATCGTATGAACAATGTCGTTTTTCTCGTATAAATTATGTCCGTATAAATTATTTCGTAGTGCCAAAATGCTACACAATAATTATTACTTGCTTAAGTCATTCACTAGCTCGATTATAATGCCATAAAGTTTTAGTTATAGAGAAGGATCACTTACAGCAATAAATATAAAATAGAAAACACAGCTTCGGCAACTATTTGTTTTTTTCGACTTATTAAATGAAGTATAAATTCCACTTATTCTAATCATAATAAACATTAAATCTATGTATATACATTAAATATATTTATATAGATATTTTTAGTGCTTAGTATAGTAATCGGAACAATTGCCTTCAGTGCTATTTTTGTTACCTTATCATTACCTTCACTAATAAAGTGCGGACTTAGCATTTACTAAGTATGAATTTGAAATATAAAATAAATGTAAAATAAAACCTAAATTACTTATTTTTAAAAATGTGGAAGACTAAATTTTAACATTTCATTTCATATAACTTTGAGTATACATTGAAAAAAAAAAATTTTCTGAATCACAAAATTTATTTTCAACATCAATTTTTTTTTATTGCTGCTAATCAATCAAATCAATATTAACTTGAATATAAATGTAGGTAGAAGGTAGGTAGGTAGATATTTATAATAAACGTAAAACCAATCGATTCACAAAAATTACAAAATTATTATTGGATTTCTTGTCTATAATTTAAAAATATTCATTGATGAGTTATTTATTTTTAATTTTATATCTTTCAGCTGTTTATTGCTAATTATGAATGATTTTTGGGATGTTTTACCGCTGAAATACATTAAAAACAAAAAATTAAAAAATAACTTTAATTTTAATAACAAATATTAAATTTTTAACTAACGGTTGAATTTTATAATATGATTAGTTTCATTACTTTTTTTTCTTTGATTTTTGCAAGGTTATTGATTTCTTAGAATCCCATTTTCGAATTAAAATTTAACGGTTTCAAATCCTAAAATAGTCCTACGTGACAAAATTTCAAATTAAAACTTAATTTGCTGAATATAATAGGTATATTGTGTATAAAATTCTTTAAATAATAATATTAATTGAATGGAAATCTGTAAGTTCTGCAGAAGCGAAATTGCCCTGAAATAAGGTTGTTTATAATGATCTAACGACGAACTTAATGAACATTTCTATTTTTAAAAAATAAATTATTTATTTTGATCACATTCTGTTTTGAAAAAAGTTAAATTAATTTGACTTCACGAATTTATTTAGTTTTTATAAAACTTACAATGATACAGTATTTAGAAATTAAGGACCTAAAAAGATATATATGTGTATACCACATACGAGAGACCAGTTCCAATGAATCCGGAACCATTTCAATACAATAAACTTTTATGTATACTTGGGAATAATTCTCCCATTTACACCTTCTCAAATTAGTTTTCGCCGCACTCCCAATGTTCAATTCGTGAACACCATGATGTAAACGGAATATCTTGTTAATTTGTTATAATTTTCTAGTTTATTATTGGCGACAAAAAAATTAAAATAAACACCATACTAGATATTTTTATTAGAATTATAAATTTTTTTTTGTTTTAAAATGCAGATGCCCATTTGAATTTTTTTGATTAATAAAAGAAAATTAATATAACTACACATAGCTATTGAAAATTAATATGAATTGTCCTTATATGCATATTCAACCTGGATGTCCATGAATACAAATTTTCTTAAAATTACACTTTATAATAATGTGTGTACCATACAAGTATCTTATAAGCATTACATGTACTGTACATAATTCACTTAGGTTTTTTTTTAATTTGTGCAAGTTTCATAACAAAATTTTCACTATATACTGGCAATTTAATCAAGAAATTTTTAATAATCCTGTTTTCAAAGTAAAAGCAAACACGTAACTCGCTGAATAGATATTCGAACTTTAAGTTAATAAAATCATATTCAAATACAGCTCTGATTTTTATTTGATTTATCAGTCCTAATACCGTACATGAAGTTATAACCTTTAACTTTATTAGTTGTAAAGCCATTTCATAACTATTAAAATTAATTTTATTTTTAATATTATACTACTATTAAGCAAGGTTTATGTTCAAGGAAAAGCTATATATATATAAATTATAAATAAAATTCATCTCTTAACAAATTCTTTCAAATAGGTCAGATTACCTCTAATTATCTCAAAATTAAATATTCATTAATGAAGAGATTTATTTTTTGTTAAAAAAAAAAACAAAAATTAAAACTAAAGTTAGGAAACTAAAGACAAAAATTAAATAGACTTTGCATTACAAAATATAATTCCAAAGCCCAGTAGCGATTTCATAATTAGTTTTTCCTATTTAATCATCTTATCATTTATAATATTATTATTTTGTTGGTTTACAAAAAAAAAAAAAAAGAGATCAATTATAGTAAAATGATAAATTTAATATTATTAAATTTCTGCTTTTTTTGTGTTCCACCATAGATTCTCTTACATAACGAATCATACCATATCATTAACATAAACTTAAACGTATAATTTAGTTCTATGAAAAAAAAAATATATTTTTTTATTAAATAAGTATTTAAATAGTATTACAAAACATAAATTATATCCTAAATGTAACTATTTTTTATATTTTTAAAAATTATATTTGAAATGTATTTTTGTATATAAATTTTCATCATAAATATAAATAAAAAAAAAAATTTAAGTTTTCTGATGAAAAAGTCAAGAACTTATTTTGAAATAAAAAAAAAAAAAACAAATTAAATTCATTCAATTGAAACCACAAAACTAAAAACTCTTAAATTTTCAATATGTGTATTATAGATATAATTTAAAGACCAGTTTTTAAAATTTGATTGAATCGTGGGTATATACTTATGAAAGTTTTATGTATGGCTTTTCTAGTAGTAGTATTGTATTAATTTTTAGATTTTCACAATATTGGGCTAGTTTAGAACTAGATTGTATCAATATAATATCTATGGATGTGCAAACTTAGCCATTTAAGAATTATCCACAGTATTATCGATGAAATTAAAAGAATGCAAAGAATCCTTATTTTTTAAAGTATGTACAATTGAAAAAAAATATATGATGCAACAATTTAGTAGTAATAATATTGTTATATTAAAATTGAATTCAGCGAAAAATTAAACTTAAGTTAAATTTTGAATATCTTGGCTCAAAATTTATTTCAAATGGACGTTAAAGCTAATTAAAACTTTACCACAGAATCTCAATTCATATTTTTGTAATAAATACATATATGTACATGTAGCTATCCGTAAAACTATGCGTAACCCTTTTTTGATAGACGCATGAACGAATTGAAAATAAAATGAAAATAGACAGATAGTAATATATGTTTATAGTATTTTCATTTTTCTTTCAAGAATTGCATTAAATTATAGGTATTGAAACTCCAGATGGATGATTTTTGTGGTATTAATGTTGGCGGTTATAAGCATGTATATGCACTACAATAAAATGCAATTCAACGCATTTCAAATTTATCATAAAAAGAAATTTACGCAAGAATACAATTCAATTTTAGAATTTTGATCAATGAAAATATAGATATTTTTCAACTTAAAATCAATGAAACGTAAATTTTGTTAATTCTCAATCAAATTTTCGTGGATTTGAAGTGTTTTACAAAAATAAAATAAAAAATAGATAGTATAGTTTTTATTTATTCATTAAGATTTAAACGATGTATGTATGTTGTCCAAATGTTTCCGTGAAACATGACGATGACACATATTTAATTGAATTTTGTTTTAATTAGACCACTGGAGAAAAGTACATATGAAACTGATTCTCAAAATACAGCTTTCTAATAAGAAAAACGATTTTTTTTTCCAATTAAATAATAATAGACTAAATTTTTTAATCACATATTATCTTTAAAATTGTTCGACTTATAAATTTATAAATATTTTCTTGAATTTTAATTCATTTATCTAGATATATGTAGGTACAACATTATACATAATCATATAACATAATATACGTGTATGTACTTATGTATTTAAATTAAAATTATATTTAAATTTTTTTTTTTCTATTTTTATTATTACAATATCAACAACTTAATTATATATAATTTTCAGAATAATGAGAAAAAATATGTGCATTGCGTAGTTAGTTAAATACGTTAATATTTATTAACAACACAAAAAAAAAAATCATAATTTTATATTATTTTCATATAAACAAAAATATATACATTTTCAATTTTCCATTCTTTTGTTTTGCGTCTATTTAATTTTTTTTTTATATTTCATTTAATTTTTCTTTTATTATTAATTTTTGTATTAAAAAATAAAAAATTTATATGTATTATTAGAAGTTATCATCATAATTTAAAAATAAAATATTTAATAATTTTAATATCATAATTTTTTATTTTAACTTTATTTCTACAACCTCTTAAAATAAAAGTATATAAATATCATTCATTATATTTAAATATAGGTACATTTATTTTTATTTAAATAGGTATGTTGAACAAAAGCACTTTAACGATCCAACTTATATAGAACTTATAGGCGTTCATTTTTGAACCAGTTATTGATCAACTTTAAGCGCTAAATATTAGAGATTAGACTATCAAAACTATTTATTTTTTATGCCATTTCGTGGCTATATATACATATATAATATATTATATAACACGTCCTAAGATTACAAATTTATAGCTACACGAAAGAAAACTGGTTGGTCGCACACAATTAATCGAACAAAAACGCAAAGAAACTTAATATACAATTACTTGTAGAGTAATCAAATAAATACAAAAAAAAATTATTCTTCATTATTAATTTGTCAACTTCTCCCTCGAAAATAACATCTTTCTCATTGTATTCTCAAAGTACATTCTACATAATATTTTATCATTTAGATATTATGAAAAAATATATATATATAGATTTTAGTTAGCTAATGACAGAAAATTTAACGATCCAAAACACCATCAAACTTTTATAAATTTCAAATTAATTATACAATCTTCCACTTTAAATGAGCCAAAAATTCATGAATGAAAATTTTTATTTAATTCAATTTATATGTCGTGTGTTATATTTTTACCCTCAGGAAAAAAAAAAAATGTTTTTCTATTTTTCCCATAAAATCAAAATTTCTTCTTTGACATTGTGCAAAGTCAAATTTTGAATATTCAAGTAATGTAGAAAAAAAAAAAAGTTAAATAAACAAATGACATCATTTGGTTTGATGTTTTCAAGTCAATTGTAGTTAATCATTGGCCTGGAATAATGTATCCTTTTTGTGACAACTTTTTTTTTTTTTTTTTTTTCTTTACACACAAAATAAGTTTATATTAACGTTATCCTTTCATTATTATTTATTATGTAAAATAAAATATTAAAAAAAAAAAAAAATTGTATATATGTAAATTGAATTTAGAATTTGAAGAAAGAAGTCTATACATTTTATAAAATTTCATAGAAATAAAATAAAATTGAATATACTTTAAACTTGTATTTTTAAAGTTTAACTGACTTGTACATTGAATAAGCTGAGGTTTTCGTATTTTCCTAAAACTCCAAAAGATTGAGAGTTTTAAAATATTTGTCTTAATATGTATTAACATTTCTTAAATTTATGTTTTTGAAATTTATAATATTTTATAGTTGATTACACTACATTGTAGTATGTATTAGAAGTGTATTAGAAGCGTATACTTAAGTTATGCTGTACGAACAAGTATGTACATAAAGTTTAAAAATTTATGTGAGAAATTTGGACAGATAAACGAATAATATTTCTATAGATACCTATACAGTTGAACTACATAATTTTTGTTCATGCTTCCAAAAAAAAATTATTTTTAGAAAAGGGTTAAAATTTCTTCATTTTAAATAATAAATTTATTAATAAGTTTAATTTGTTCGAAATTTTAATTTAATGACATAATAATCAGGTATTTTCATTTAATATTTTTTTTATTTAAATAACAGTGTTGGTCAAAAAATATTATACTATAAAAAAAATTAAGCTAAATAAAATTATGTAGCTGCTATAAGTGGATTTCAGAGTACTATGTGATACATATACATTAATCTAGAAAATATTTTGACCATTAGATAAAAAAAAATTAACTTCAAACTTCAATAATAACAATTATAAAAGGCATGTCTTGTATATGCGACTATTATACATTTTAAACACATTATAAAGTTCAGATTAATATTTTTAATTCTTGTAAAAACAAATCTTTGTACAAATTTAATAAAAAATTAATTTTATTGACTTAAGAAAATCATGAAATTCTTCAATTTTAATACTGTATATAAAATTGACCGAATGTGTAAAATTTAAGGAAAACAAATTGTCATCTATCCTCAAATATCAGTATCAGTATTATGTGAATGACTGTACAGCATACAAATAAAATTTCTAAATTTTAATTTATCACTTGTACATAAATGAATAATGTATTTTGAATAGATAATTACATTATTACCAAAAAAATTTCTTTGTAAATATATAATTATGTAGGAACTTTATATCTAATACCTATTTGTATATTTAATGTAAAAAAAAAAAATTTTAATGTTTTTTGTAGAAAAAAAATGAGAGTGGACTTTGACTTGATTTATTGCATTATAGATAATGTAACATATGACTTGTAGCTAAGTCACTAGCAGCTTAATAGTTAATTATTTTAATAAAAAATATTTGACTTCTTTTTAATAAGAATTTATTAGTTAAATCTAACATAAAAGTTTATATATATATATATACTTATAAATGAAATATTTATTTATTAGGTAAAAATTATTTTTGTTGAAATTAGATATTTCTTTATGCCACAATACTATATTAATTTTTTAATAACTATATTAAAATTTTATTCGTATAATTATATTTGTGTTTGATGTTACATTAGCATTTTATCCTTTTAAATAGAATGTTATCAGAATTTTAAACTGAGACGTTTTAAGATTTGACATTATAAGGGATTTGAATTCGTTAAAAGTTCTCTGTAAATATTCGCTAATCACATTTTTATCTTTTAAAAATTTATTATACTAAGTTTTTATTCTTCGAGTTTTTCTGCTCCTCATCAAACATTATTCTTTCTTTATTATATAAAAGTTTTAGTTTATGTATTCAAAAACTAATTCAGATATTTATATCTATCTTTTTTGTATATTTTTTAAAAAGTTATTTCCTACCATTTTTAAAGGTCAATATTTTTTTTTTTTTCATTCATTTCGTATTCTAATTTCCAAGAAATTTATTTAGATGGCAATTTCTTTATTTTTGCATAAATTTGCAATTAAGTTAATTGTTTAAAAAAAAATAAAAAATTACAAAAAGCAGAAACTCATAAATTTTATAAAAGTACGTGGTAAATAATTCTTCAAAGTATTTTACCATTCGACCATTTTGAATTTTTTGTGCATAATTCGGTAGTTCAAAAATATTTTTAAATAAAATTACCATTTGAATAGAAACTGTAGAGTACTTCTATAAAATATTAAATTTAAATATTTTGAATATTAAAAAATCTTAAGAAACATAGTAGTTTTGAAAATACTATCTTATTTTCAGTTTTTAATTTAAATTCTGACTGGAGCATGCATGTTAATCTGTTACAAAAAAAAACAAATTAAAATTAATTCCTGAAATTGTTGACAACTTCTTATTGCAACAATTCAAATATAACAAATTATTAAGTGGGACTTAATTATTGAAGACTTACAATAAGCCTTTTTTTACAAGTGGTTTCAGCAAATAATTTTAATGCGTTGGGGATCGTTATGTTGTATTTAGTGCTATAGAATTTAGATCACTAAATGGAGTATTATATGCGTCAATACACATGCAATCATTTAGATGCATCTGCGTAAATAATGAAAAAATTTAGATGCATCAGCGTATATAATGAAAAAATTTAGATGCATCAGCGTAAATAATGAAATCATTTAGATGTTTCGTTTTGAATATTACGTAATACCATAGATTAAGAATACACCAAGATGGGAAGTTTCATACAACATTTTTTCAGTCTTTTTTGGTATTTTATTGTGAAGGTGTTAGTAAAACTAAATAAAATTCTTTTCATGCATTGATAATTATCACGTATTTTATTTTGTTTTACTAACACATTGACTTAAAAATACCAAAAATAATGTTGTATGAAGCTTCCCATCTTGGTGTATTCTTAATCTATAATATCTCTCACAATATGTCAATATAGCCAAATACAAAAAAAAAAAAAGAGAAAAAATGAGAAGAAAAAATTTTCTCTCTTTGCAACTACCTCTCCCCTACGCATTAAAACAGTATATTGGATATGTAAACAAAATTTGTTATACAACTCGTTCTGTATTTACACAAAAATACATTGACACTTGTCAATTTATATCACTCGACCTTCGGTCTCGTGATATAAGTATTGAGTCGTGTCAATGTATTTTTGTGTATACAAAACTCTTAATTAATAACAAATTTAGTTTACATATACAATAATCTACTATTATCAATCACTTACACTCTTTAATTATTTTATATACTCTTTTTTTATATACTCTTTAATTATTTTAAATTTTCAATCACTTACATAAGAACTCTTGAATAATTTTAAATTTTTTGTAACAATTTAGAAAACATTTGGACTCCCAAAATTTTTCATTCATAGGTTAATATTTTTCAAAAAACAATATTTACACCATTTTTCTTACTTAAGATCCAAATTTAAAAAGGAAAACAGAAATATTTTAACAAATTTTTTTATATATGTATATACCAAAACATTATTAAGTCCAAGCTAAATTCATTTAACTTTGATCACGCATGCAAATACAGTCGGTAAAAAATTATATTCAAGATGGAATAAAAAAAAAAAAAAATGGAAGAATTATTCAAATTATGTTTTACCAAAGAGAAATTATTTTTAATTTTAGCAGGAATCTTGGTTTGATTTTTATAAAAAGTCAATTAAAGATATCTAAATTAGCCTGTAGGCCATTAAACTCATTTTCCGTTTTTAATACATATTTTATTTTAAATTCACTTATAAATTGCATGTAATTTTCATGAAAAAAAAATTTTTTTTTTCTATAAGCAAAATGTGCAGCTATAGCGCCAATCAAATTAAAATTACCTTTTCATAGTATGTATATATAGTTTAGTTGGTATATACAAATTTAATAATTCCATTATTAACTTTTCGCGCCAATATTTTAATAAAAGTATTTATTGCACATGTACTTTTATAAGGAAAATATAGAAAAAAGCCTTTAGGTTCTAAATCAATTTTTAATAATAATACTGATAATAAATATTAACTAAAATAAGTCATAAAACATGACAGAAATAGTTGAATGATTTTCCATTGATTGAATTTTTACGACAGTATTATAATTCTCATCACTATTAATCTTGTACTTTTTATTTCATTTAGAAATTTTATTGAACCACGGTTTGCCATTTCGTCGCAACGTACGAAAACCATTCGTTTTCAAATATTATCAACTCAATGTCAACTTATCAACCTTATGAAATGAAAAGTGTAATTGTATAATAACAAAATGATACGCTTTTATCTCCTCACAACGAATTTGTAAATTGTATATTAATGGATTATAATTTCAGTCCATCAATAATTTTTATGTGGATAAACAAATTTATAAGAAAATCTATAAGGCATGGGTTTCAATTAATCAAAACTTTTTACATGCTATGTAATGTAACAATAAAATGAAACTTGGAATTTTTTGGAATAATAAACTAAAATGGACTGATCATATTAATTCAGATAGAACATAGGTAGAGATCCCACGAAATCTTTTTTTTTCAAATCTAATCATTTTATTTTTATATTCCAGAATGTGATGGTACATAAAAAAATTACTCAAATTATCAAAATTGTAACTTAATAGAACAATGTTAATTTATGGTTATATTGAGATTTTCTATATTTTTTTAATTTAAATAACAAAAAAAGTTCAATTAAATATAAAATTTTTTATTATTATTTTGTTTAGCAAGATCATATAAGATAAAAATATTAATCTTATTTGTAAAGTTAAATATTACTAATATGGTAAACAATGATAATAAACAAAAAAAAAAGTTTTCGTATTCATTCATTTTTGTTTTATCAAATTAATAAATATTTTTTAAGTGATCCCATTGGAGGAGAACTCTGTAACCGCCTTAACATATATGATTATGATCTGGTAGCACGCCATGCGTTTTTATTATTAAACATTGTTGCATAAAGCATAGCATGTATAGGAAAATAAAAACAGAAGCAAATAATGTTATTCCCGCGCGTCTCTCAAAATATTAAAAATGTATGTATATTGCTTGCCATATTGTTATTTTTTTTTTTATCAAGTTGACTTACAACTTCAGGCGGAATTTAAAATTTACATTTTAAGCGGGGAATTTTTATTTTTCGTACATAATATTTCAATGTTTAGATATGTACATGTGAGCACACACTAGTTATGTATAATGTAAGTTAACTATATTATTTTATTAACATATTTTTATAAAAATCTGTATAAAAGTTGGAAAATATGAAATAATTTTTATTATAACATGACTATAATAATAATCTACTCTAGAATAAAGTAGAAACAAAAATAAAAGATAATATTATTTTCTAAACTTGTTTTACTTGAAAAAATGAATCTAATGAGTTCAATACGATCATGATCTGATAGAATTAAAATTAATGAATTAAATTATATCGATAAAAATTAATTTGAATGAGTTACGTACAAGAAGAATATGATAACAGTGGCATGGCAGTTCATAGATTTTTATTTGCCTTTGGCAATTTAAATAGGTTTGCAATTAAGTTAGAGAAAAACTATAAAACTTTAATGAATGATTGATGACTTTTTCACAAAGTTCACTTCAATTACAGGGATTGACATTTAATTCTTCCTATTCCGGGTTTAAATTACAAAAAATTACAGGCTCTTCTTGTCAGCCCAAAGTATAAAAGCTTAATTTCTGATCTAGTGAATGAAAATAATTATTTCGTATACCTTATCATTTAATTCTTTTTTTTAAGTCGAAGAATTTTAAGTAAATCAAATTGTTATAATCATATAGTAAAAGAACAATGAATCTGTGATTTTTATCACAGATAAATCTAGTAAACACAAAGGAATAAGTTCATTTAATTTTTTTAGTACGAAATTAATTGGAAAGGAAAGCTCCATTTGCGCAAATTTTTAAAAATTCTATCAAATGGAGCTGAACGACAGCTATTATTTGTTGTGCTAAAAAAGTTATATGAACTTATTCCTCTGTGTATTGTGATTTTATTTTAGTATATGGTAAACTTCATTCTGTGATGATAACAATCTTTCAATAAAATAATAATATCTCTACTGCAATCAGCTTCCGTTTTGAATTTCGAAAAATTTTTACAACAATTTAGGCTAAAATGTATATGTGACAATTTTATTTGATCTATATGTCTTCCGGTCATATAAACCAATATAAATTTCCTCAATAATTTCAAATAAATTTATCAAAACTAAAAATAAAATTTCATTAGTTCATATATTATAATTGACTATAAAATGATGTTGGTAATAAAAATATCTCCATGCCATAATACATGTCGAAATAAAGCACCATTTTTACGAATATTGTGCCATTAACTCTATATTGTCCTATTTCAAATAAGAAGGTCTCAAATCGATATAATGGAAAATATAAAATTAACTTATAACATTCCCTTAAAAATTTATTTTTATTTTACAAATTCTGCTTGTACAATGTATGTACTGAAACTAATAATTGAGTCGCAAATATTTTAATTTTTTTTTTTTTGTAAAGTATGTTTGGCATGCGCGAATATTATATCATATTTGCTATGTACCCATAAGGACAATAATTATTAAATAAATACATACGTAATAATAAAAAAAAACGTAAAATAAAATATCAAAGAGAAAATTTGGCTTTATGTTAATCTTAACGAAAATTATCAGAAAATCTCGAAATAAATGATAATATAGTATATTATTTGAACGGCATGACGTACAAAAAGGATTCAGATTTCACTTAGAAAATCATAATAATCAATGATTTTGAAAAAAAAAAAAATGTATTTGAATGTTTATTAATTTTCCCTATAAAAACAAAATTATTTATTTTTTATATACGTTAGTTATAGCTTCCAACTGAGTATTTTTAAGAAAGAATTTTTCCATTCATATAATAATTTATTTCATATAGAGTTAATATACATTAAGTCGAGGACATGTTGGGTTAATGTTGGACCCGTGCTTAACAAACCTTTTTTTTTTGCATTTTTATCTGACATTTATGATGTCAAACAGTTTACTAGAAAAAACTGAAATTTAGATTTAATTGTTAATTTGGTTAACGGATTATAATTCATTTATTTATTGAAAAAAAAAAAATTATTCTTAATTCAATGAATGGCCAGGAAGTTCTTTTATGGAAGAAACAATTTTCTTTATATATACGTAATGAGCAAAAAAGGGGTTTACTTTTTTTCTGTAATTTACGCCTTTCTATCAATCAACATTACATTTTATTGTTTCAATTGATAGGATTTATTTGAATCGACAATATAAGAAACGAGACGTTTAAATTGATCTCAACTTTAGTGGTAACATGATAATAATGCTGTCAGATAATTTTATTCTCCAAACTATTTTTCCCAGCTCTTTAGCTCTTTATCTCTCGAAACTTTATATTATATTATTCAAAAGCGCAAACATCATGTAGTTATTAATATTTTTATAACAACAATTTACACTTTCAATTAATGCACATTTCTACTCACAACTATATGAAAGATTTCAATTGTTGCAGGCTCAGGGATTAGTGTATTGTACATAATGTCTTAATGATTGATTCCTAAAGATTTGGAATTATTACAAATTTCATATTGAATTAATAGTTAAAAAAAGTAATTGTTTATGCCCAAAGACAAACCTCTAACTTAAATTTTTATTAAGCTATATTGAAAACTGATTCCACGTGCCCAATTTTCACCTCCTCACGTTTCATTCACAATAAAATAAAAGAAAAAAATCATATATGCAAGAAGACATAAATCTATGAAAAGGTGATAAAACCACCTGGAAAGATAGATTTTTTTAGATAAGCATAAAGAAACAACTTGAAATTAGTGACTATTACCGCCATTCAAAGAGGGTCAATGGCAGATTTTAAATAAAATATTTTTAATGCAGAAAATTACTATGTTTGTTAATAAAAAAAAAAATAACAATTTATGAGACTACATAAACTAATTTTCAAATAAGATAAAGTTTAATTCGAATACAAGAAAAAAAAAACGTATAAAATTAAAATATACAATTTTTGATCGTAAATAGATTAATGTCAGAATTATTCATATAATTATAGGTATTTCACCTACTGATCTAATTAAGGCGTATGAGGTTTTTTTTAGGAAGAAATTATATAGAAGATATACCTACATTTTTTTTCTACGATGAAAAAAAAAATTATTAAAATAAATTTAAAAGATTTATAGCATTTTATTTTATTGTTAGATATACAAAAAGTATTTCAAACATTTTACCGATTTAACTATACAATTGCCACACTTAAGCAGGTGTAACGGCTAAAATTCGTATAATTTTCCAAACCTATGTATGTAAATATATATAAAAAAATATAGCATGTAATTATATCGCGTTATATAGTTTTTCTAATTCTTTAGTTTTAATTAGTTTTTGTTTCATTTTATTGCCTCTTTGATAATATAAAACTACAATATATATTTTATTATTTTATTAAAACAAAATTTACATAATTTCTTTTAATATTATTTAAAAATTTGCATAATTTTTATATAAAAAATCATTGAATCCAGTTTTCATAATTATATTTAGAAAATATATTGTTAATTGTATCAGTTGATTTTACTATTATTTAAAGCTTAATTATAACTTAATTAAATTATTTTTTAAATATAAAAATAAAGCTTTCAATGAAATGCGATAAGGTATCATTATAACGTTATGGACTACAGAATTATATATAGTTCAATATAAACATTGTAAGTTAATAATGTTAATATAATATCAATGGCATCACATATTTTTAAAAAATTAGTTAAATCAAAGAAATTAAACTATGACAGAACAGATGCATTACTCAACTTCAACAGTATTTAAAATAGAACTTACATTATATTTTTAAAAAATTTTAATGGCTAAAATTGATTTTATAAATAGTACATAATATAACATTGATTCTATGTATGAATTTAACTCCCTTATATTTTTTTGTGATTGATTTTTCGACAGATCTCGAATCAATAACAATTTGGCTTTCATATACACGAATTTTATACGATTTTTCTTCTAAAGATTTGCAAAAAAAAAAAAGATTTTTGAAAAAAAAATATAAAAACTTTGCCTTTGCTTTTTTCTGAATTTGATAACCTTTTTTTGAGTAAACAAAATTAAATCTAATTTTCTGGAGATCGCTGTAAAGAAGGAATTACACATTAAATATTCAGGTCGGACACTTTATGGCGATAGTAGAATTGTCGGTATCGAAATAAAATAATATAATTGCTGTATAATGAATACAAAGGGTTATAATGGTACGCTATTAAGTAAAATTTGTAATTAAAATATTTTTTTAAATTATTTCATAATTTATTAAATTTTTTCCATGAAATTTATTCAATTAATTTATTACTCTTAAAGTTAAAAATTCTCATTGGCAACTATACAAAATAAATAAATTAAAAATGTTAAAACTATTTTATATATATGGAATTATCTTTCATTGACTTAATTTAACATTAATTATTTCCATTGTTACAGTAATTTTAATATTATTATTATTATTATTACCTTTATTTTTAACTAAGGAAGTGAAATAATAAAATATATCATTATATTTTTAATTTACTATAAAATTCCATTTTATCATAATAAAATTAAAAGAAATTTTGAAATAATTGCCAAAAAAAGAAAAAGAACATAATAATGTGTTAAAATTTTCATTTTAAGATATACCAGGTCAGGTACTTCTTCTAAGAAAATTTTTTCTATAAGGAAAATGTAGGTGGAACTGAAATTATTATAAATGAAATGAATATAATTCCACTTAAATTTTTAAAAGTAAGAGAATTTCATCAAATAATTATTACTTTTATAATGAACAATTTCAATATGATTCATTTAAAAAAAATTGTAAATTGTACAAAAATTTGCTGAGTGGAACAATTAAATATTAAATTTTTTTAATTATTTTTCTTATTATTAAATGTACGTAGTTATTTCAACTTATTAAGATTTTAGATAAGAATATCAGGAAAATGAAGGCGTCTCCTTCAATTTCGAAAATTATTTTTAATTTTATTAGGAAATTTAAAAATAAAATTTTTATATAGATAATTCAAGTTTTATTTTGCATAAATTGAATCAAAATGGCAATCCGGAATCTGATTTCGTACTATTTGTTATGGTAACATAAGGATTCAATACTATTATCTAATAAGTAATTAAGTAATAATATATGTTTATATTGCTGTGATCATGATGTAAATAGTACAAACAATTGGAAAAATTAACTCGAAATCCAACAAATATTTCGTGCGTAGATTTTTATGTTCTGTTTTCAATGTTGTCAACTCTGCTTTCTTATTTAAAGTCATCATTTGGAGCTGTTTACATAAATTCAACTTTAAAAAAAAAAACTTAAATTTTCAATTAATAGAATTATTTAAAATTATATAAGGTCATAAGTTTTAAAACATTTTTTTAAATTCAGTAATTTTCTTATATATTAATCTTAAAGCAAAAATTTTCCTTGAAATAGGCAATTATTTAAATTAATATTTAATAGTCATTTAATTTTTATTTTTTTCTTCAATATTTTTTTTTTATTTTTTATGGGGGTTTTTTTTACCACAATTCACAAAAATAATATTGGAATTTAGGAATCAACAAAATTGCATCAATTACAAGAAAAAATAAAATAAAAATCGAAATTGCTATTAAAAAAATATGAAAATTAAAAGAAATTGTATAAGACGTGCTTTTTTCTTGTTATTGGCATTTCATTATAATTTCAAAATTGCTCTTTCCTTTTATATAAAAAAAATATTTTTGCATATAAAAAAGGGCCAAGAAAAAAACAAAAAAAAATTTAATAATTTGTCTGGAAAATAAATACCGCAAAAACAAAAAAAAAATCCTTTTTTATTGGAGAATTATTTTTATAACTTTTGAAAATAAACTTCTTTTTTTTTTTAAAAAACTTCGCAAATTTTGTTTTTTAGTACGCTTGTGTCTGGTTGTCTGTATAGATAGATTAGGTATGTGTATTTACGTCTTAAGGTTAAAAATAAAAAATTATTGAACTTCTAAGAAAAGCATTGAGATTTCGAAATTAAATTTTCACTTGGATTAGACTCGGAAAAGTCTGTGATAATATATATAATGATAAAGCTACATAATCAACTTTAATTAGTTAAATTGTTTATTATTTTTAGTACAGCCCGTGAGCGTAAATTTATTATAAAAAATTCAAACTTTTTTCAAAACCGTTCAAATTTTATCATACGACATAAATGTGTAAGTACTTGGAGTTTGTATGATAACAAAGTATTTATTAAGTGATCTGAATAGATGTCAAAAAATGCAGAAAAAAACTTAGAAAATATACTTAAATATTTTTAAATATTTTTAGCAATAATATACATTAAATATAAATTATATATGTATGTTTACAATATATGAATTGTAATTTTATAGTTAAATTTAATTGCAACTCACTGATGTTCGTTGTACCTTCTATTTTAAACAAAGATTTCATTCTCATTGAGGCTACTAAAATATTCTTAATTGTATACTTGAAATCTATCTGTCCATTTTTTTTTGTTGAAATTTTTAGAATTTAGAAACTAATCACAATTTTCAAAATCAATTTTAATCAATTTTAACATAATGTCAACAAAATAAAATCCATACTAGGGCTCTTAAAGCAAAATTTAAAAAACCTAAGACAAACGCACAACAAAATTTTCGAAATAATCTAACTCTATATACTATTTATTTCGTGAAGCTAAGTGGCTCATAACGTCTCTATTTTTGTACATACTTAAATTTTAAATAAAATTTTACATGTTCTGTTCATTTCTTTAATTGGAATCTTCATGTTTTGAAGTTGTTAAATTATAATTTTTTTCTTAATATTTTTCTTATAATGAAATCAAAAAAGGAAACTTATCGTTTTGAAAATAATATTAAATGATTGATAAGAATCATTTTAATAAAGAAAATGGTTTCGAATAAAAAAAAAAACTGAATTAATAAATATTTTTATTGCATTTTGTAATGCAATATTTAATTATTTTTTTTTTCTTTTATATTTCTTCTTTTAAAAATTGCTAGTTTAATGTAGCTACTGGAAATTATATCCACACCAAGTGCCACATTAATACAAGTTTTTTTTTTGTTAGTTTCAATTTCAACTTTCTGACATTAATTTTTTTTTTATATGTATACATGTAAGGTAAAACTAGTTTGCCTTAATTTTACAATTAAATGTAATTAAATAATTATTTTTTTTTTACAATTTATTTTTTATTTAAATTTTAAAGAAATATCAATGAAATGAAAATATTAAAAATATTTTCTTTAAGCTTGAAAAAATGTCCATAATAGCCGTATAAAATGCAGACTGTACATAATATTAATATAAATTGTAGAAAATTATAAAAATAAAATTTAAAACACTTAATTTGTACGCTAACTGCTGAAGAATTGATATTCAATTTTTTTTAAATTTCCTTTAAATTTGAAGTAATAATCTGCACATATTTGAATTGACAAAATTCAAACTCGATTAAGACTTCTGAAACGAAGTATATTTTACGAACATATGAACTATTATAGAATCCACAAAAATAAAAAAGTTTCAATTAGGAACCAAATAATAGTAAATGTTAACTTTAATTTGTTGAAGTTGAAAGTGTGATAAGTGAGAGCATTTTTTTTAAGCTTGGCAAACTGACCTTTTTAGATTTTGTGTAATGTGTAAATGGACATCGTTATTTTAAATAATTTTTTCTTTTTTTCTTCTCCGGTTTCGAAAAAAAAATTATTAATCAACAATTACAAAGAAAGGTATCGTATATCCATTGCATTAATGATATTGAGTTGCTTTTACGCTGATAGTTGTCGTATATTTTCCCATAAAAAACTCAGCTAAAAACCGTTTTCCAAATCAAACCTAAAAGATCTTCTGATACAATCATATTATTTCTCTTGGCAAAAAAAAAAAAAAAATAGGTAGAAACTCTTATGTATAAACATTTAAATTGAAACTTAATATTCCTAATTATAGCTTGAGATTATTGTATTTTCTAAATTAATTGTGATTTATTAGCGATAAATGAATTGATTTCCGGTCTAATTAAAGATTGAACGCGTGTCCTATAATTTTTTTGTTTTGTAACATAAAATTGTTAAAAAAAAAATTTTAAAATAACATATTTTCCATTACATATTACACCCATTTTATTTTATGTGTATAGATAACTTATGTGTATACAAATAAATTATTATAAATTATATATGTAGTATACGTATATGTATAATCAAACAGGGTACTTCATAGTAAAATCTGGTGATTGATATTTGTTTTTCAAGGTATTATTTGTAGAATTTAAATTAAAAAAAAAAAAAATCGGTAACCATTCTAAATAATAGTGTCATTATTGACTAGCCAGAAGATCGAAAATATAAAATTCCAGTATGATTTTTCAAAATCACTTTGCCTGATTAGTATGGAATATAAACCAATCATATACGGAATTACTAGTAATATGAAACACAAAACTATGATTTTAACATTTTCGAAATATCTCAAAGTATTTCCTTATACCGTATCTGCACTTGGACCTTAAAACTGACCTTAGAGCGGAACTGACCTGTAAACTGACCTGTGAACTTTGCCTGATTAGTATGGAATATAAACCAATCATATACGGAATTACTAGTAATATGAAACACAAAACTATGATTTTAACATTTTCGAAATATCTCAAAGTATTTCCTTATACCGTATCTGCACTTGGACCTTAAAACTGACCTTAGAGCGGAACTGACCTGTAAACTGACCTGTGAACAGGCCTTTCTCATACAAAAAAAAGGAAAAAAATAACTAACCTTTGCGTAAAAGGCTAGTTTGCAGACAAAAAAAGTTAGTTTGCAGACAAAAAAGGTCAGTTTGCAGTAATTATAGTTGCCAACTTTTCTGCTTTTTCCTTGCTTTTTTCTGCCTTTTTTCTATTTTCAAAAGGTTGGCAATACAAATTTAAAAATAAACAAGTAAACAACAAACAGAAATTCAAAATTTTTAAATAATAAAATTTGAATAATTTGGAAATTTTTAAATAATAAAATTTAAAAGTAAAAAAATAAAAAATTAATTGCAAAAAAAAAAATAAAATAAAATGCTGTAAAAAAAATACAAGTGTGTACGGGTTTCGTTAAGGCGACCTTACGAACTGACCTTTGCAGACAAGTGCAGATACGGTATTAATAATACTATAAAAATTACCCTGTTATAAAATATGGAAGTTTAATCTATTCGTGTAAACTCTACAATAGCTATATATGTATAAAAAAGAAACTTTTTTCTAATGTATGTGACACAAAAAGGATACGGAAGCGTAACCATATAATTAAATTGCAGATGCTTAATTCAAAAACGAAAAAAAAAAAACAACGCATATATACAAATCCTTAATCAAAAAATCTTAACATATTGAAAAGCAAAGCCATATAGAGAGAACAGTATTGTGTACCTACATTATTATAATCTCGGTATGCATAAACTAATTCATTAAACGTGACGTAATTTAAGATTGAATTCATTTTAATTTTGTGTCAGTTCGACTATCTCTATTTCTATCATTCAGTCTGCCAAACTTAAAATGTTATAACAGATTTCGACCAATTGAATGTATAAGTTCTTTTATTTAAGTTGAATATTCTAGGATTAAGGAACTCCCAAAAAAAAGTGTATTAAAAAAATATTTTTCATAATTTGAATATAGATTTTGATGCAGGGCTGCCAGATTGAGGAATTTTTTCCCCAAACTGAGGAAATTTTTAATTTCGGGGGAAAAAAAAAAGTTAAAAAAAACGTGGGGAAAAATTTGAGGAAAATGTTTTTTTCTGAGGAAAATTTGAAGAAATTCAGAAATATTGTGCTAACGTGGCAATCAACAATATTTAAAATTTAAGACTAAATTTTTTTCACCCTAATGATTTTAAGAAATTTATATCATTACCATATTCTTCTACGTACGTTGAGCTCAAAATCTATTGTTGGAACTAAACTTTTTGATTTACAACATATAGGTACCGCATAAAATCTGAACACATTAAAAATTTGAGAAAATCTTGCAAAAATAAGCTGTTTTTGGGGAAAAACTGAAGTGAGTAAAACCGTTATCCAATTTTTTTTTTTTTTTAATTTAGGGTAAAAAAAAATTTTGGTACACAAAAATATAAAAAAAAATTTGAGGAATTTTTTTAAAAAAGTGCCTATTTTGGGGAAATTTCTTGAAAATTTGAGGAAATTTCATTCATTCCATCTGGCAGCCCTGTTTTGATGAAAAAATAAATTAGTATAAATAGATGTCGATTATAGAAACTTATTTCAATGAAAATTATTTCATAGAAAGAGATGAATTACAGGAGCCTAAAAAATGTTTAGTGGAACTATTTCAAACCGAAATGTGAAAAACCAGCTTCACATTTGATTTTTAGGGTACCTTACTTTAACTAGCTACTTTTTTTTCAAACAAACCCATTCTCAATTTGCATATAATTTATATATATTTTGTATATATTATATTTTAATATAGCAAATAAGTAATTATCTTTGTTTTCGTAGCGGAAGCAGTTTTTAAAAAGTTTTCGTTGCTTGTTTGTTAACCAGATTATATCCTATATAGTAAAACAAGCCTGTCCAACGTGTGGCTCTTGAGCCACATGTGGCTCTTTAGATTTTTTTCGTGGCTCCCAACATAAATCTGGATTGACAAGGTTGTGGCTCTTATGAAAAAACGAAATTTCATAGAAAAAAAACGTAAATTGCATATTTAGTTAGAAATTGACCACCATGAGAGCAAATAAAAAAAACCATATATTGAAACTAAATATATTTATATTATTTCCGCTTATAATCGACCATTTATGAATGCAAAAAGCGTGCCGTAAATGACTGATTACAGTGAGTTTCATATTGGGGAACAGTACTGTAATTGTCTATTACAATCGAGTTGTGTCATGGTCTAGTATTGAAATTGATGAAATATTGAATAACAAGTGTCAATATCATCTGTTTGTTTTGTTTTGAATTGTGTGGCGCGTGTTATTACCGTCGACTTTCATATGTAGCAGTCATATTCGAATCGGCTAATATTTCTTGTGTAACCGTTATTATTTGAAATTCATTATTTAAAATAGCTTTTTATTTGCTTCAATGGTCTCTTATAGGCGGAAATAATATAAAGTAACATACTTAACTCGACTCTAATGAGGTAATTAATGTCTCAGTGGTTAAAATTTCCTCGGGCTACCGCCCTCGGACATTTTATTCACTTCGACTGTAATTATGTACCTCATTACGGCTCTACTTAAGTAATATACTATTATATATTCAACAATTCAACTCAAAATTAAGTCAAAAAATTTTAAAATAAACTAGAATTTAATAATGCATTTAGCATATATATAACAAAATATAAATTAAATCACTAGTTTTTGGTTTAATTTTTTTTCATAGTGGCTCCTACAAATGAGGATAATATTCAGATTGGCTCCTAAGTAGATTTGTGTTGGACAGGCATGTAGTAAAACATTCGAAAATACTATTATTAAACTGTCACATTAAGGATACATCCAGAAACTAGTGCAATCTCTATTTTAAATATTCAAAGAATTTCCGTAGTTATTTATATGTACTTATTTTTTTATCACCGTGCTATTTTTTTCATTCTTAATAATATTTTTCCAATTAAAATTGTTAAAGAAAGGATACGCTCTTTGTATGAGAAAAAAAAATTAAAACGCAATATTTCCATTTTATAAAAAAAAAACTTAACTCTTATATAACAAGATCAAAATTCTAAAGGTCTCTATTTTATACCTACATATATATTTTTATTTTTTTTTTAATAAATAAAGTGGGCGTTTTTAGGTGGGAGTGTCGCAGGATTAGGTAAAAAAAAGTATATTATTGAAAATAAAAAATAAATTCGATAAAAATGTAAAATGAATATTTGAAAAAAATAATTTCATTTTAATAAAAATTAAAAAAAATAAATAAAAATTAGAACTCAAATAAATTAACTAAAATCTCAAAAGAGGAAAAAAAAATTCATTGTACTTCTATAAAAGAAAACTAAAAAGTAACAAATCAAGAGGAAATCAAATAGTTATTATCGCATTATTATAAGATAGGAAGAAAAGAAATTGGCATGCCTGACACATCGCAGAATCAGTAGAAAAGAAAGAAATTTGGGATCAGAAGATTTATTAAGTATATACATATACTGAAGTAGGCACTTAATTGAGTTTACTTGAGGTTGAAATCAGTATTGAGTTTAATTTCATCTATATACTTTATGAAATTGTCTATTAATGAATAAAAAATTTCATAAAATATATAAAAAACAACTTATACTCACATGCTAATTACGTATGCAATTATAAAAGTTATTATGTATACTTAGTAATATACAGACTTATATTATATTTGTTTTTTAAAAATGGCAATAGCAAACATTTCTTTAATTAGAAAAGGTCCAATTTTGAACTAATTTTGACTCTATTGTAGAGCAATAGTAAAAATACTGGTAGTTCAGATCTCAGATGGATAATCTTGAATTGTTTCGCCAGGCCAGATGATAATCTTGTTAGAAAACCTTCAGGGGTTTTTTCCGAAAAAAACGACATTGTTCTTTTGTTCGTTGAAAATGTTTAGTAAATATTTTCAGGAAGATGATAATACAATATCTCAGCATGTCTTTATGTCTTTATGTGAATTAAAGTAAATTAAATTAATGTTAAATTAATCAATGATTAAAAAATGTTGCAAAGAGAATTTTGTTAATCAGAGTTTTCTGTATAGATATTACAACATTATGCTCTTCAAAATATCAAAATAGAATATAATTGAATTTTTTACGTTTAATGTCAAATGTCAATTAGGTTTAGGACACTTTTTTTAAATAATCTTCAGCACTTTTTTAGACTTAAAACCAATTAAAATTTATAAATTTACATTCATAAAGTGCCATACCAATGGGCGCCGTGTCTTAGCTGCATCTTTAGGATTCTCCGAAATCAATAATTTATTAATTTACATATAAATTATTGAAATTTGTAGAAAAAAAAAGGGATAAAGATTAGTTTTTTTTTTATATAATTACATTTCTTTTGAGATTTAACTTCCTGAAATTAATTATTAAGGAAATTCTATTTATATTTCAATAAATTTGTTGATGAATTTTACAGAAAATATAATCATTAAAAAAAAAGAATGTCCTTTTATTTTACACGTGTGTCAATCGTGAGGATATGGAAAATATAAATGTATTAAGGCAAATATTTAGTACGAAATTCATTATTTTTATAATTTTTCGCAGAGGAGGTGTTATTCCATTCAAAAAATTAAATAGAATTGCTTTATAAAGAATAATTTTTGAATTTTTAAATTTTAATTTTTAAATAATAACCAAAATGTACATAGAATAGTTTTTGTATAATGATCATTAATTTTGACAAAATTCAGAAGAAGTTTCAATGAATAAAAATTTTCAACATTTTTATATATATTTTATTTCTTCTGGTATTGCCCTTATCTTATCCTATGGCATGTACGGTTTAATATAATGTCTCACTTGAATTAAGTGTTTGTGTTGTTTTTGTGTTGTTTTTATTTGAATTAAAATAAATGCATTTAATTTATATGCTTATTATTAAGAACTTTTAAAAAAATAAGCCAAATCAATCCATATAGGCAGCGTAAGAAACCAGTTCAATTCTAGAACTAGTTTTTAGTTCTCACATAGTTTTATAGCAAATTTTACTATACTAAACATGATTCTAAATCATGCGGAGTTCTTCTCTAGACTAGAGGGGATAGCTAATTGCCGTATTTTTGAACCTTTTAAATAGGTTTAGTAATTAGATTTTAACTTTGAAACCATTGTATACTTTAATAATTTCGATACCATGATTTTATGTAAGTTTTCGACGAAAAGCTGAGGTCAAAATAAAATTGAGGATTTCAGTCAATGATCAATTGATCCACTTGCACATGCAGAATACAACGTTATCGTAATAAACTCGGTTTTAGGAAATTACATAACTTTGACTTGATTGACAAGTTTATAAATATTCTGATTTTCTGTAACAACGTTAAATAATATTTATATCATATTTTCATATTAGTATATATCTTCGAAAAAAGAAAACAATATGCGTTTAAACTAAAAATGCGTTAAAAATATTTTTCATTATCCTTTGAAAAGATATATATGTATGTGTATTGAACTATTATTTTTCTCATTGAGAATTGACACGCCTCAATGTTAAACGTTATATGAACATATTATGTTTTGTACTTATATAAGGAATAGAATTTTTATTTTTAAAATAGTTTAAAAATTAAATTCATCAAAAAAATTAAGAATAATAATAAAAATATTAAAAAAAAAAACTTTAAAATAACATGACGCAATTTTTTTTGGCAACGTGCCAGCAGGATGTAGAGTGGGATGGTAACAACGCCCTATTAATAATATTATTTCAAAGAAAACCCAGACATAAGTGCAAAAGTTTGATTTTTGTCATATATGAATCAAAAATTATCCTTAAGTCATTTTTTTTATAATTTAACACCTTAAAAAAATTTTAAAATAAAGATGGCAAAATCGCAATTAATAGAATATTTTATATACTTCTATTTCTATATTGTATGCAGAGAATAAGGCTGAGGCTTTAGTATAGTTTATTTGTTTATTTTATGAAAATAAATCCCATAATCATAATATTCAAATTTAAGAACTTCACCATACTTTTTCTCATCTTTTCAATTTGAAAATATTAGTAGTACTATAGATTAAGAATACAGAAAGATGTATAGCTTCATACAACATTTTTTCAGTCTTTTTTAGTACATATTTTTATGTGAAGGTGTTAGTAAAACTAAATAAAATTCTTTTCAAATATTGATAATTATCAAATGTTTAAATAACTTTACAATTATTACAACATTAATAAAAAATCAAAATGGTTCAGATCTTTCAGATCAGATTATATGCACATATAAATACAGATATAGTTTAATTTTATACTGTCTCACTTGAAAAGCAAAATAAGTATAAAATGAATGATAAACACTTTTTAATTTTTGAAATTGCAATCTCTCGGAGAATCTTTTAGTTTCGGGTTTAAATAAATATAACAAATAATGTTAAATGAAATTAATAAATGTGTATACAATATTGAACTGTCAATATTTGTATTACAATAAAATGATTAATTTTATTACGCAATTTACAGCTCTGAAATGGTTCGAATAACGTCTAGCTACTGCCTTTATAGCTTTTATCGTTAGCATCAGCACTCATATGCACTATTTTATTTCGCACTGGGAAAAAATCCACAACAAAATATTTTCCGTAAGAAACAATTTTACGATAAATAGAGATAATATAAAATCACATACATATTTTTCACCTTTTCCGGGGGATTATTTATTTTTGGTCGTTACATGAAATCTTATTCATCTGTAGTATATTATATTATGGTTAATGAGATCGATTCTTTTAGTTATATGGCTTTTTGACAAGATATTTATATAATACGGTATTAAAAAAAATTGAAATGAAGATAGTTTGAATTTTTTTTTTTTTTTTCAAGAAATAAAAACAGCAATTTTTAACATTCAAATTATGTTGCGGAATTCTTTTATGTTATCTTCTGTTATTACAATAATTTAAATATTTTCCAGATAAATTTTTTGACCTCTTCATTTAAAAACATAAAATAATAATAAAATTTAACTACATTTGCGGTTGTTATTCAAATGAAAATAAAGGACAGCATAGAATGAAAAATTCTCATTTTTATTATGTTATAAATTTTATGTTAAAAATTAATATATAAAATATTTTATTGTAATTTTCTGCACGATTTAATACAATAATAATATCAAATAAGAATGAAATTATTATTAGAAAAAATTGACTTAAATTACATTTATTTGGTGAAATTAATTTTCAATTTTCTATATTTTTAGGTGTTAAGAGGTTAAAAAATTATTGAACCGTAACTATAGATTTTCTGTAAAAGTAATATGTTTTTAAAATATCCATTTACTACAAATTAGGATTAACAATACTGTAGAAAAAAACATTACAAAATATTTTATTAGGTAAAATATTCTCCATATGTAGCTACCTACTTCTAAAAATATTAAAGAATTTTTTTCAAATAAAACAAATTTATGTTATATTTATGTTGATACTTCTGGTATAGACTTATATTAACAAAGTAGTGCCAGACCGCTGGTTTGAAAATAACTTTAATCAGTTCTAATTCAAATCAGAAGATTATCCATTCATTATATAGTTTTTGGGGAAACTGTGGCATATGCAGGGAAACTGTGGATTTCTTCAAATGCTTGGAAAATATAAATAAGCAACATAATATCTAATATATAAAATATGTGTACCTTGTATACTGTTCAGTATGATGCATTTAAGTACGATAGGACATTGTACATAAATCTTTATGCAACAATAAAATTCAGATTACAACATCTGTTCAAAAGATTTGTTTATTTTTTTAACCAATTGAATAAAGAAACCTATACGTACATATTCTTTGAACCGGTTAAGAAAAAAAAAGGATATTTTATTTTTAATGCATTTAAATAATCTTCAATTGCGATGTCTCAATTTTTCTTCTTTTTTTTTGCAATACCTGATAATGTTCTACAACAAAACTCTGAAGATTATTATCATTTTTAAGATTTTTATTTAAAAGATATTTTCACTTCCGGTTGTCAACAAACATTATTATAAGTATGAAGGTATTACAGGTTTGAATATGTACATATAACATGCAATGCATTAACATCATATGTATAAAAGTATGGTTATTTTACTTAAAACTATAAGTACAATTTTATTTTATTAAGAAGAAGAAGAACTGAAAATAAATTATTGTTATTGCCTTCGTTTAATCCACAGTAAAATTATAAACAATTAATTACCAAATAGAATAATGTAAGAAGATTTTACGAAGAGAATAATGCTAATTTTTAATATCGATATTACTTGACTAATACTACTTGACGAACGTGGTACATATTTCATGTTATCACGCGACCGTACTATAGAATGTTTTGAATTCCCAATTGGAATTGGAATTTGTGTAAATTTTTTAATTTTTTCTAAATCTAAGTATCTTTTTTGTGGATTTTAATAAACATTTTTTTAGTTGTTTTTCTATTACAGATAGGCTTCGTAGTTTCCATATCTCGCTATACTGATTTCATTTTACTTTTAGCTATTTAAATATAATAAGTATCTAACTGTATAGCGTCGCAAGAAAAAAAATCAATTAATAAAACTATTACATACAAGTAGATACCTACAGTCATATATAGATTTTTATAACAAAACACAAAACAAAATATTCTCACAAAATCGATAAAAAAAATTAATTGTATCAAAAGAAGACGGCTTTTTATCAAACAAAAGATTCCATAAGGATAATTATCCTTGTCAAAAATCCATTTTTTTTTAACTATGATATGAAAAAGGTTTGTAAATGCACGTGTAAAATTAAGATAAATTAATTTGTTTTTTGTTTTTTTGTGGAACCGCAATCTTTGTCTTTTAACGTTTATGCTATAAGTTTGCAAATTAAACTGAAGATAATAGGACTAAATAGAGGTACTGTGAGTTGCATAATAGAATTTGTTTTTTTTTTTTGTGATGCTAGAAATTATTATGTAGCATTAATTATTAATTTCCAAAAAATTTAATTTTGTGGTTTTTATGTTAATCCAAAATAAGAGATGAAAGTTTAATTTTATAAAAATATTATTAAAAGTATAAAACTGTAAACCCTTTTTATTGCGTTCTATCACCTATTAGGTACATATATTATATTATATTTCTCTTTTAATAATATGTGTACATTTTTATTCTTAAATATTCATGTTGTACAAATTTTACTGGCGCCATACAGGTATGAATCAAATTATTTATATTAAAAAAAATGTATTACAAATTTAAACAATGCAATGTACAAAAGTAAATCTAAAGTCCTTTAAGACGAAATCATCCATTTATAATTAAAAAGAAAAATAAAACAGTTTGTTTAAAAATGTTATTTTTCATAAAATGTTCCTTAACAATTTTGTTTGCTATAATAGACGTAAAAAAACAAATTAATTATTAATAGCCTGAAAATATAACTATATAAGTATATTTAATGCGTTGGGGATCGTTATGTTGTATTTAGTGCTATAGAATTTAGATCACTAAATGGAGTATTATATGCGTCAATACACATGCAATCATTTAGATGCATCTGCGTAAATAATGAAAAAATTTAGATGCATCAGCGTATATAATGAAAAAATTTAAATGCATCAGCGTAAATAATGAAATCATTTAGATGTTTCGTATTGAATATTACGTAATACCTAAACAAACATAATATCCCTCACAATATTTCAATACAGCCAAATACAAAAAAAAAATGAGAAAAAATGAGAAGAAAAAATATTCTCTCTTTACCTCTCCCCTACGCATTAAAACAGTATATTGGATATGTAAACAAAATTTGTTATACAACTCGTTCTGTATTTACACAAAAATACATTGACACTTGTCAATTTATATCACTCGACCTTCGGTCTCGTGATATAAGTATTGACTCGTGTCAATGTATTTTTGTGTATACAGAACTCTTAATTAATAACAAATTTAGTTGACATATACAATAATCTACTATAAGTCGATTTTGCTTAAAAACAAGTAAAATATATATAAATATATATTTATATGTATATATATTATATATTAGTGAAATGAAAACACAGACTCCGTTTTGTTATTTCTGATAGAAAACGGGCTGAAATAACAACTTGTATTTCTGATCATTATAAACGAAGCAGATTCATTGGTTGCAGTAAATGTTGTTTGGAAAATAATTGTTTTTAGTTTTTACTAATCTAAAATTTACTTGAGTTATAAAAAATAATTTTATTTCCAGGAAGGAACTTCTAATCAATTAACCAGAGCAGTGTTAAAATTCAAGAATTGATTGCTAATTTTGATAAAAAATAAACTTATATTATTTTAATAATCGAATAAAAATTTTTATCCATTTTCTTCTCATTTTTTTTTTACTTGTTTTAAAATTTTATTTAAAATATTTTTCTTCGTTACTTTTTATTTGTTTCTTTTGTTTTTGTTTTTTTTATTTGTTTATATATTTAACAACCATACTCAACTTTTTACACTGTGGTGAATTCTCCCCTCAATTTTTTTCTTTTTATTTCAAATGTTTGTCTAATTTTTTTTTTGACGTTTTAGTTCTGTGACACAGTGATGCCAGACGTAGGGAATATTCCCTACATGTAGGGAAATTATGTCATAAAAAGACACTGTAGGGAAAAAGGGACAGATTTTTCAAATGTTAAAAAATGTAGGGATTTTTTATCATGTTGGTTGGCCAATATTTTTTTTCTTAAATTCATTGCAAATATTAATAATTACAAATGCAATATTTATTTTTTTATATAATTAATACTATAAAGTATATATCGTCTGCTGAGAAATGAAACGCTGTATAATGAAAAGTATAGTTTCGAGTAATTGAGTTTAAAGATTTGAAAATTAAAAAAAATGTATGGAAAAATATCAAGTAACGTAAAATTTTCATCTAAAAAACACATTTTAATCAACATTAAGAATATTGCAAAATAGTTGTACTTATAAAATCAAGTACGAGGAATCGAATGGTGCTATTATCTAATAATGACGTATAAATATCATACGTTGTTTCATTTCTGAGGAGAGTATATGTTCCTAACTTTTTTAATGATTTTTTTTTTGTTTAGTAAAATTTATAAAATTAATAATAATGATTATTTTTTTTATACAATTAATGCTAAATCTAAATGTTACTGAAAATAAATTTGTAATTTTTTGATATATAAAAATAAAAAAGATATCATAAAAAAACATGAAAAATCAATTTTTTATTTAAAAAATTTGAAAAAAAAACTAAATATCAGTATTTTTTTAAAAAAAAATGTAGGGTAAAATGTAGGGAAAATTATCTATATAACATAGGGAAAAATAGGGAAATTTTTTGCTTGCTGTAGGGATTTTTAAATTTTCAATCTGGCATCACTGCTGTGACATTATTTTCTTTTTTCACGTTGCCGGAATTTTCTCAGTGAAGGTGTTGTTATTTTTTTTGCTAATTTTTATTAAAATAAAAATTTTTCCAAGAAAAGAAATTATTTCTTATTAACACAAGTAAAAAATCTTAATTTCATTATGTTATTTTAATTAATTTTTTTTTTATAAACAAAATAATTTTTATTTTGTGCAGGAAAAAATCTAACCAAAAATCAGTAATTTTGTTTTGTTTTCCGTGTCTCAACAGCAGTTCCACGTAGTCGTGACTGCTAATTTTAAGATAGGTATTATTAATCTTTAAAGATCTCGAAAATCATTGATTAAGTTATTTCCTTCAATCTCAGAATAAAGTTCAGTGTTCAGATTTCCAAACCTCAAGCCTAAACCAAAGCAAAAAATAAAAAAAATGTTTTTCGAAAAACTATTTGGTATACAAAAATAGATACCTACTTAAAAGAAATATAACCTATGATGCATGCATAGGGTTGCCAGATTTTTTTTCAAAAAAAGGGGTAGATAGAATATTGAGAAAAAAAAATTTAAAAAATATGAATTTATTTTTTTTCACATTTCTACACATCACGGTTACTTACAATTACTTGAAAATATATTCACATATGATAAATAAAACAGTCTTTTACAAAAGTTCTATTATTAGTATTTTAAAAATAAATTGCAAATAATAATTAACACAAAAGTTCTAAACATAAAATGACAAAAAAAGCCGAATTTCAAAGCTTTAAGTAGATAAACATTAATATTAATAATAAATAATTCAAATATATTTTTCGTTGCCTCGAATTGTTTTTTAATAATTCGGAATTTTTAGTTTTTCTAAAAAAAATCACTACATTAACGTTAGAATTGACAAATCAGTAACAGTATTTGTAGTAGAGTTCGCATTTCGTTGTAAAGTTGTAGTAAGTTTTACATTTCTTGTGGAATTTGGTGTCATAAATTAACAGAAATCTGTCCGCATATATAAGACACACTTATAATATTTTAAGAAAAGGGGTATTTTGTCTACCCCTTTAGCAATTTTCGTAAAGGGGTATATCTATGTAAATCATGACGAAAAAAAGGGGTAGAAATGGCAACCCTATGCATGCACCTACATTATTGTGTTGCAGGCAATGAACTTACCTACCTACAACTTTTCTTACTGTACACATTTTATTTTGCATAACCTCGGGATTCTTTAGAGTTCTTTGGACTTTAGTGACTAGGTAGACAGGTAGGTACCTACCAACTTTATCCTAATTTTTTTCAATTAAAAAAACATTTTTTTTTTTACCTACTTGCAGTTGTGTTTTATTAAAGAATGCCGCCGAAAAAAGTTGAAGAACCCGAACGGAAGCCATTGATTGGCCGTGTTGGTACAAATTTACGAGTTGGCATTGTAGGTGTACCAAATGTTGGTAAATCAACATTTTTTAATGTTTTAACCAAAAGTGCAGCACCAGCTGAAAATTTTCCATTCTGCACTATCGATCCTAATGAAAATAAGTATATTTTTATATTTATCAAATTTTTTTATTTATTTTTTATTATTCGTTTAAAATTATATTTAATAGGTATAGTTGTATAATTATTTCGGGCATTATTTGAATAATAAGTAGGTATATTACACATTACACTGATTTAACCTAGACGAATTCTACTACCGAACAAAAAAATGTCAAGCATATGTTTGTAGTTTCGTGATTATTTTATAATAAATAATACTTCGACTATTTCATATTTACTACTAAAATAATTATTTTTTATGTTTTCCTAGTGTATTAACATAATTCTTATTTATGCGTTAAGTAAGATAAAAATCCTGTAAATAAATCAGTGAACGACGGAATTGAAAAGATTAACTCTTGGGGGGGAAATACTGAACGCGACGGACATGACGCAATACGCGGGAAAATGTTAAAATATACGTAGTTTGCGTCCCGACCGTCTCGTTATAAGCTGAATATGTGCATAAAAATTTGTACACATTGAATTATTGAAATAGCCTATGCAAACTAGGGAAATGTGCTGGCAAATCCAAGTGTAGGTACTTATATGAGAAAATTTAATCATAAAAATTGTGAATCTATTTTCCTCTTTTTCATTGTGAAGCAATTTATCGATGTTTCATTACTCCTAAACCTATAACAAAAAATTACATTCTTATTTTACTATTGAAGCAGTGAAATTTTATTATTTTTGCATAACCAATAAAATTTTTTTTTTTACTTTAAAAACTTCTTCAACAGAAATTATTATAAGTATTGCAGTTTTTTTTTATATTCTATATAATTATAGTTTAAAAGACAAAAAAAATTGTAATTTAGGTGTATAAAATTCCCTATTGAAAATTATTATAATAATTTTATATATTTTAGAGATAGCCATTAAAGTCGACTTGTTGCTTAAATTGCCAATAGGCATATAATATTAAAAATTTTTTTGTTCTTCTCTAAAGCAAGGGAAGATATGAAAATTATTAGATTTTGGGTGTCAAAGAGAAACATACACATTAAATATTATTGAGAACAAAAAAAAATGTATTTAAGTAGTTTATAAAAGTTAATAGAAGAACAATATTCATTGTATGAAAAATCCTATAGTTTTACTAAACCAAGTAAAATTGATATATTTTTATTATTTTTTGGTAAACAATTTTTTTTTTTTGAATTTGGTTCTAAAAAAACTAAATTACATGACATTATAAGGAAACTGTTTATGAAAATTACTAAAATAAAATTAATCCTAATCCGATTTATTCCAGAAAATAACCCATTAGGTTGAGACTTTAGGCTTCTGCTAAATTTGCGAATTAAATATATAATATAGATAGCTTTGGTTTTTTTTTTTAAATATTCCCATTAACTTTTTATTATGATCATTATTTTTTTCTTCAGCAAGATTAATGATCGTCAACTGAAAATAAAATTTGAGTGAAAAAATTTATATCTAAAAAAAATTTATATCTTCATGCTTCTAAAATCTAAATAGTTGATTCTTTTATTTATTCTTATATTCTAATTTCATATTTTATTTGTATTATTTTCTTTTTATTTAAAAAAAAGAATATATTTTATCCTTCATGTCTTGAAGATAAATTATCGCGTCGATCATTTACTTTTTAATAGTATTAAACTCTTAAATTCAATTTAAACAAGCACAACTAAACTTTAAAAGTCTAAATACTAAAATCAAACTTTACATCAAGAGTGAAAAACATTTTGAAAAAATTGAAAATTATGGAAAATTTTTTTCCTTTAAAAGATCTATCCAATAATTTCGTAGCACTTGAACCTGTTCCACTTAACATGGAATTCGAAGTGGATAAAATACTTTCTTCTATATTGACAGCCGATAAAAAGCGTAGATCAACTTTATTTCAAACACATAAATATACAAAAATAATAACCCAAACCAGTTTTTTAATTGAAAAAGAAGTGGACGAAGCTTTGTCATTTATTGATGAGATTAGCGAAGAAAGATATCTATTACCACAAACGCAATTCAAAAAGGAATCATCATCATGGATGAAAAATTTAGAAAATTATGTAGATCGAGAAACTATGTCATTTATCATCCTCGGTTATCCAAATGATAAATCAATTGAAATAGGCAGATATTTGGCGAAAAAATTAAATTACCTTCATATTCATCCAAATAAATTATTAAATAAAGAAATATATTCGTGCACAAAAACCGGACAATGGATTTATGAAAATATAAAAGAAAAGAAAAAAATACCAATAAATATTCTTGAGAAATTGCTATTAAAGGAACTAAGTAGAAAAAGTTATACTGATCATGGTTTCATATTAAGTGGATTTCCAGTTTTGGCGGATTTCGAATTCAATGAATCTATGCTTCCATATAAAATATGTACTCCTGAATATTATTCAAGGTACCAAAAAAGATGTGATTATATTTCTGATACGTCAGATGACGATGATATTATTTCCGTATCATCGTTAGAAGAATTTATCGAAGAAGAAGTTCAAAGCTACGATAAATTTGATAAATGTACCGAAGAATCTTTTCTAAGTGAAGAAATTAAGGATGACATTTACTTTTCAGGTTGCGAAGATTGTGACGATAAAGAATACCATGATAATTTGGTACTAAATTCTGATATAAAAATTAAATGAATGGAACTTTTTTGTATATTTTCGAATTTGAAAATTTTACCATTGCATTTAATCTTGCAGAATATATATTTTTATGATATTAAACATTTAAAATTCAAAAAGAAGCTTCTAAAACCTTATAAAAAATAATTAAATGGATCATTTTTTCTTTTAATACTTTATTTTAAATAATTATTTCGACTTTTGTCAATAAACATCAAAATCGTAACTCTTTCAAGGGTTTAAAACAGTTAAAAGGCTCTTATTGGTTTTTGAAACTTCATTATAAGATTAATTAATTTTCAAATGTTATTATTTTTAGGATGACGCATTATTTGATTATATTCAAGATTTAAACTTTACTCCTCCAGAAAATTATATTAAAAGTATAGAAGATAATTTTTCTAATCAAATAAATTTATTGCTAAGACTCAAAATGTCTCCATATGCAACAATATATGTGCGCAATAATTTTGATGATCTAGAAAATTCGATAAAATTAGAAACAACTACTGAAAGTTACAAATTCTACAAAGACATTTTATCAAGATTGGATTATTATATTGCACATTTTAATAAAAAGTACGTTTCTGTGGTTGATGGAAGAATTCGAATGGAAAAAATTATTGAATTTATAAACAATCGTTATGTATATTTTCAAAATAAACTTTATTTTAAACCAGAAATTGTTTTTCCCAAGTTTGAAATTCCAAAAAAAGTTAATGACTTATTAAAAGGTGAAATTTATGAAGATTTTGAATTATTGAAAACAATTAACACACCAGAACCAGGTTTCAATTGGTTTAGTATTCCTCGATTGAATCATTTTTGCCCGTTAAAAATTAATCAAGGCAAATTAAAACCTGGTCGTATTGAATACGCTGTTCGTTATTTGGGTATGCAGTTCTTATGCTCTTCAGAACATAGCGTAAAAAAATTTATGAAACATCCCGATTGGTACTTACAACCAAAACCTAATTGTCGAATAGCATTGATTGGCCCAACAAAATTTGGGAAATCTATAATGGCTTCGTTTTTTGAAACGATTTTCAAAAAACCAATTATGATTGAAATAAAAAAAATTGTAGCTGATATCTCGGATTTTAATATCCAAGTTTTTATTGAAGCTTATAAATTAGCTGTAGAAGAAACTAAAAAAATATCGCAATATCGTTCTGAATATTATGGAAACTTAAAGCAAACCAAAATTATTGAGATCAACACAATAATAACCAAAATATTGAATGAAGATTTGTTTAGTTTCTATGACGAAAACATTTGTATTGATTATATATTTGAAGATGAAACTTATCTAAAGCAAATTTTACCAGCTGAATGGTGTATTGAAAATGATAATGAACTAGGATTGGCTGATCCTATAACGCAATTTCTTTTCCAAGAAAAATATATAAACATATTGACAAGGAAATCTGTATTGAATAATCAATTAGGGAAATATATTATAAAAACTATCAAAGAATCTGAGAAAGAACGCAACGATCCTAAGAACAAAATATATAGCCAATGGATTTTAGATGGCACACCAGTTGATATCGAATTTTGGGAATGTTTAGCTGATCACAAAGCATTACCAGATTGTGTAATAATTCCGAAAAATATAACTAAACATAGATTAAAAAATGTTTACGGTGAATGTTTGAATACAGGCTTCTCATACACACAATGTAAATTTATAAAATAGCATACCTACTAAATATTTTTATATAATATGAAAAACATGATAAAACCGATTCTTACCTTTTCTTTCATACATTTTGAAAGTTTTAAATTCATTAAAAATTTTATACAATGCATTTTTTTATACATTGCGATTGGCATAAAAGTTTCACATGTGCAATTCTTTCAAACCCAACTCAAAATAATATTTTATGTTGATAAGTATATAACCTTTTTTTGATTTTTGAAAGATTGTCTTAAGCATGATACATGAACCCTTCACTGCACAAATTAATTAACTCCACTTTTTGAAAAATATTAAATTTAAGTGTAAAAGTATTTGGTACAGTCATCATAACTTTTTATATTTATATAATTTTTCTCAAACATTAAAAGTTAACACCATTAAACGACAATAATTTTTATTTGAATTTATATTATAAAAGGAATTTTGAAAACCAATGCACTTTATTTCATCGCATTTCTCCACTTTTTTTATGGAGTTAATCGATTTGTTCAATGAAAGGCTCACATACAAGTTGAATGCTCATAAGTTGAGCTGTCGAACTTAAAATTTATTCATATTTAAGTGTTTTCAAATGAGGCTTTCAATCTTTAGAGATATTGTGTTTCAATAAGTTTTATACTGATTATGTATTTTTTCAATCAATGTAATTTTAAAAGTTAAGTGCTATTACATAATATTTCTTACTATAGCTTTGAAAGAGAAAATTATCGAAGAATTTCCTGAGTATATTGAAAGAAATTGGGAAAAATTGGAAAAAAAAAATATAGTTTCAATGGGGTTTAAAATAAGAGATTCACATATTCTGAAATATTCCAAATTTTTGGCTATACAAAAAATGGAAAATATTAAAAAATATGAACAAAATATTAAAAATTTAACCAATTTTTGTATAAAAAATAAAATTAGAGTCATTAGCTATGATTGTTCTGAGACTCATTTGCAAGATACAATACTGAATGTTATACGAAATTATATTATAATCAACCCTCCAAGAGTAATCAATGTAGACAATTTAGAAAAAAAATTTCAAAGAGACAGCAATATCGAATTTTTAGCGCCAGAAGATAATTTGCCAATGTTTTCTAAAAAGTCTAGCAAACCAAATAAAAACATTTTTTATGGCAATACTGGTTTATATTGTCCCGTTTGTGTCAAAGATTACGATGTTTTATTTAAAGGTTCTGTGAATTTCTCTTGCTCATATCAAGATCGATTTTATGTGTTTTCATCGCAAAATTGTTTAAAAAAATTTATTTCAACACCAGAACTATATGTTTTTAATGAGAAGTCACCAAAAGTTCCTGCAGTAAAGTTATGTGTTTTAGGCTCGAATCACAACAGTAAAATACACTTTTCAAATTTATTATCAGACGAATTCGAGGTACCTGTGAAGTCATCAAAAAATTTCATTGGGCGTCGAAGTATTGAAGAATTTTTTTCTATGTCACTACAAGACGAAATCGCTTCATTTGAATCAACTCCAGAAGATTTTGAATGTTTTTTTTCAAGTGGCGTCATATTATCTGGTTTCCCAATAAATATGACACAATTTAAAACAATGTGCGCAGTGGATTTTTATCCTGAAACAGTATTTGTTTTAGAGGATTCTGAGCAAATCATAGATGGCTTAATGGCTTATTATTTAAATCAATTCGAAACAAAGAGAAATTCATTTGATTTTTCACTAGAATTCGGTATTCCTGAACAAAATTATGATGATCCGTCTTTTCAAAATCGTTTGAAGGAATATTTGAAAGGTACATGAAATTCGAATTCAGTTTCCGCGTATAGTAAAAAAAATTAGTTTATTTATAATAATACTCAGATTTCTCAAATTTTAAACACCGAATACAAATTGAAAAATTTTATTTTTGAAACATTATAGCCGATGTTATTAATTCTAAATATAATGAATGCATTCACGAAAGATTCAAAGCTTTATATACATAATATTTAACTCAAAGAAAAAAATTAAGAATTTTATTGTTACTTTAATGTCATTTCCGAGTATTGTTTCTTTACATTAATTTTTTTAAACTTTAATAATTTATGTTTATAAATTTTCAAAAGCAGGAAAAAAAGTTAACAAAAAAATTTTTTTAAGGTAAATGTGAAGTTCTTATTGCTGCATACAAAGAAGAAATTGAGTTGTTGATAAAAAGTTTTAAAGAAATCAACGTGCCTGTTTTAAAAATTCCAAAGTCGGAAATGTCTAGTACTTACTATTTAAAAAAAATACGCGATAAAATAAATAAGCATAAAGAACGCTCTGCGGTTTTCGAGACTGTTATTCCAATAACAATGTCTCAAGCAGAAATTTTTTTAAAAAATGGTTATTTAAATATTTCAAGATTTATGCGAGCGGGCCCAGTTCAAACTTCAAATTTAATCTGTTTCAACAATTACGAAGGAATGCGAAAGCAAAATCAAGTTTTTCCATGCATATATCGGCAACACATTTATTTTATAACTAAAAAATGTAATTTCCATAAATTTTTACGGAATCCAATTCAGTATGTTGAAAATTGTAATCCATCTTTACTTTCGATTCCGATAACAATATTGATAATGGGTCCACCAAAATCTGGGGTTACAACGCTGTGCAATCGTATAGCGAAAGAATATGGAAATGTTATCCTCACCAAAGACAAAATGATTGAATTCATTAAAGAAGAGATGTCAGGTATTATCAAAAAAAAAAAAAAAAAGAGGCTCCATGAATTTTGCCCGCCACAAGTTTTTTTTCGCGGTCAAAATTCATTTTCAAAATGAATTTTGAACGCGACTCAATTTAAAAAAAAAGAATTTTAACCGCGACAAGCAGTGCGGTCATAATTCATTATTTGGCCGTGACTCAATTAAAAAAACCAAAAGCCTTTTCGCTATATATTTAAATTTTATTCAACCCTTATAAATCCCCGTGCCTAAAGTTATTTTCTTTTTTAAGGCACAAGTTTATTTAAGAAATTAGAAGATGCGAATGGGAATTTAACTGAATTTTTATTAATGGAGTGTATTCGAATTTTGAGTGTCGCATCACCTAATGGAATAATTCTAGACAATTATCCAATGTCCTCAGAACTATTAATTAATATAGCAAAACATGGCGTTGACGTACACTTAACATTTTTACTGGAAACTGATTTCAAAAATGATTGCAAATCTTATCTACAACATTATCCGAATTCTAGTATTGCAACGATTGCCCAAGCATATGAAAATTATCAAGTTCTTAAAAAAAAATTACTAACAGATGAACAACTTCAGTTTTTTAATATAATTAGTTTAGAAGCGAATAGAAATCCTTGGAAAATGTGGGAAGATTGTAATATGAATCTTATGCGCACTTCCAGAAATATTTTAGCTTATGATTTGAAACTAAGAAGTAAAAGACCAGCTTCAATTTATCGTTTGAGTGTTTTTCGGGAGGAATTGTTTAAAAAATTGGGTGACACAATGTTATATTGCGTTGTTTGTTTATACGAAAATAAACATGTTTTGTACAGATATGACTGGTATCCGGTTAGTGTTAAAAAGGATATTTCAAAGAAACTTACAAAAATCACAATTATATCTTTTAACATAATGACAAAACATTTAAGTGCTTAACCTGAGGTAACTAACTAACTGAGATTCTGAAATGTGTGTGAAATATTTAGTTTACAATAACCTTATAAAGAAAAAAAAGTATAAATTTTTTTCCATAATAAAGAATTGGATAATGTTTTTATAATAGTATGTTCGCTGTCTATCGTATCACTACGTCATTAAAATGTGTCGAGATATTGTTTATTTTAAATTCCATAATAATACTCAGTTATGTGTGGTTATTATGAAATACGATCGAGCTTAAAAATCTTGTGAAAATTTTTTTCTCAAATTCTATTTCGGTGATTTTCGATGAATATTTTTAGTTTTATGCGAATAATAATCGAATTTTCGTTTTACTATCTAACTTAATTCATACACTTCCCTGATTCAAAAGACATAGTCATATGCAACTATTTTTAATATTCATTTTCTACTTTGTTTAATACTTAAATTTTTATGTTTTTGTTCTCAATCTGTATTTAGCCTAATACACTTACAATGACGATTCCGAGTGCAAGGATCAATAAAAGAACGAAACTTTCTCCTCTAAAAAATAATTTGAAAATTAATTCTAAGAGATATTTTAAACATCAGAATTTTCTGTAAAAATTATTGGTCACTATAAAATTAGAATTTTGCTCTCAAGATTTTTTTTCTTATTAGTTATATCGGAATTTGAGCACAGAGGCACTAAAATTATAAATCTGAACAAAAATTACAATGATGTGAATAAGAAAAGCAGAATAAACAAGGAATGTTATCTCCTACAATTACAAACGTTACAAACATCACATTCATACATTTTTTTGTCGTACATAAACCTTTTTTCAATATGAGATAGTTTTTTTTTGTTTTTGTTTAATCTTTATCACAAACAATCTTAATTTTTCCAATCAGATTCCTGAAAATTTTTATAGCCAGGAGGTTCAAAATGAATTGCTACAACCGTGTGGTTATCAAAAAAATTGGATTTATTCGACTTATAAAATTCCAAAATTTTCGGAAATAAATCCTGATGTACCGCCATTGATATCAAATAATTCATTTGAAAGAAATTTTATTCAGACTAATAATGAAATTTTTTGGACCTGTGATTTTCACTTACTTGAAGCCTTATGCAATTTTTACTCTTACTTTCCAATTGATACAGACGTAATACCGCAATATATTGCTTTATTGGTACAAACTTATCCGAACATTTTAGTGGCCAATGATGGTTACTGTATCATTACTTATTGTTCAGCGAAGCGCAAAACCATTGAAAGGAAATCAAAACTATCAATACAATTGCTTGAAAAGAATACCGTAGAATTGTATGTTCTAGGCGATCGTGATTTAGCGATATATTATCGTGGTAACTTTTTATAAAAACAAAATAATATCAGTGTTCCAGATTTTATTTTATTTTGGCCCAATAAAATTTTAGCTAGATTTTCATGTTATCAAATCTATCAAAGAATTGCAGATTTATTTAATTTATGAGTCCCCTCTTTTTTTCTACTTTTGTAAAGATTTTAATCGACAAAAAATTAAAAAAAATTTTTTCTACTTGGTTTTTTTTTTATAAATTTAAAAGAGCAAGAACCCAAAATTAAAAATTAAATTTGAAGTGCATTATTTAAAAAAAAAAACTGAATAATATAAATTCCGGATCACTGAATAATATATAAAGTTGTATTGCTAAAAACACTTAAATACAATGTAGTAGTAAAGAATGAGGCTAGTTCCACATTTTGATTCGAAACACTTTTTTTTAACAATTCTACAATCGAACTCTGTCTATAAACCAAACTAAACTTTCAACGAAATTCATTTTCAGCCCTCAGTTCGAATCTTTCGACACAATAGGTGCTTATCATTTTTTAAATTCCTCAATGAATTTTAATATTTATTTAAAATACTAAGAGTTTTAATAATTTAATTTCTTTATTTGTGTTTTATCACTTGAAGTGAAAGAGTGTACTTTTCTTATAAATTAAAAGATTGAGAAACATGTAATCGATACTTATCTACCTATTAAATTTCTTCATAAACCATTAAGTCTTTTAAAAAAATTTAAGATCTTTGGCCGATTGAGAGCTTCCATCTTTACAACCAGCAAATCTAAAGTGTTATATTCAAACGGTCGAAATCGGATTAGTAATTTAAAAATTAATTATGTATTTCAGTGTTGGGAGGACGGATAGATATAAAGGAAAAATTTAATTCTCTAAGTTTCTTTTAAAACTTCTTTGTAGGAAATATTTATTTATGTGCAAGTAAAGAAAATTGTTTACAATTTCTATCAAATCCAGAATATTACTATAAAGCAGAATTTATTCCACCTCCTCAAGATGAAATGGACTCAAATTTGGATTTGAGAGATATTCGATTAAATTTAGGTTCATTAACAAAAGATTTTATTGTCAGTTCTTTAACAAATTTAGATAGCTGTAGACCAAAACATTATGGATTAACTATAGAACAATCAGCATTGACTTATTTGGGTTTTTTTTTTAAAACATATACGAGAATCTCAATTGCTAGTCACAAATATTACAAAGAGCTATTTGAGTTATACATACATGAATGTAATTTAGTCGAAAATGTTATTTTTAATTACAAACATCTGAGAAATCCGTATTTGATTGAAAGGATTAATAGGTTTAAACAAAATGCTATTGAAATCGACATTTCTGTACCAAATTTTAGATGCAACTGTTTGAAACTTAACGCAGAAACAGAAAATTTAAGAAATGTGGGTGTTGCAAAATGTGGCTGTTGTCATAATAAAGCTAAGGATATTGAACAAAAATAAAATAATCTTTTTCCACAATTATTTTAATTTTATTTGTAATTGAAATAAACATTTTTTTTATCATAAGTTTTTTTTTTGTTTTCAGATACGTAGGGTACCAGTACCCGATGAAAGATTTGATTTTCTTTGTGAATATCATAAACCGATAAGGTAAGTTCAAGTGCAAATAAAATTTTAAGATAGCATTAATGACAATTTGTATTCAACTATCTTTGAATAATTTCAAGTAAAAAGTATTCTTAATAGCAATAGACTTTTCTAAATTTCTTGTATATAAAAATAACAATTGCTTTCAGGTTTAATTAATATCTATAAATAAAAATGTTGATTATGAGTGTCCTTACAAACCTCGTTAAAATTCTTCAAAAATATTTTTTTATTAATATAACTAATAATATAAAAATCCACACTGCGAAAAATTGGTCTTCGTTTTTGCTTTGATTGTAGGATTAATAATACAATCTGGACTGAAGTGATTTTTTGATATGTTAGAGAATAAAGACATGTCTCCAGGGTCAAACGCAGAAATAAAGCTAAAATATCACTGCTGGTGATTTGGAATTTTAATTTTTTTCAATTTTCTAAATAATTTTTCAATAATTTCATTTTATTATAAAAATTTGTTAATTTTTCTGGTAAATTGCAGTTGCACAAAATAAATTTCAGTGGTTTTTTTCAAACAATCTTTGTCGCATTTTTCTTGGTCGTTTATTTTATATAAAATAAAACAAAAAAAAGCTGCAAAATTAGAAAACAGATATTTTTAAATTTCCCAATAAGGGCTCCTAATAGCTTATAATTTTCTTCAATGATTCTTAAAAATGTACAATGTAAAAAAATATCCTTATTTGACGAAATATTTAATGAATTTTACTTGACAATTAACAATGATCGTGCAGAAGGCCCTGTTGAATAAATTTTTATTACTTCAATTTTATATATAGATACATCATTGATATTTATTCATTTGCACATATATGATGCCAATTTCATAAAAAATTCAAAATGGTTCAATGAAATCTACAAATATCCATTATTAATCGATTTTGAAAACCAGCATTTAGTATTTTTATATAATCCTGAATTTATATTTTTTTTTTTGCTTTAATTGTTGGAGGTGTGTTTTCTGCTACATTACACTACTGCCAATAATACAACTGAGTAGGGAGAGTGGGTGACATTTGTCATGTTTTTGTAAAAAATGTATATCAATCTCGAAAACGGTTTAAATAAGCCTTGGTTATTCAGGTAAGTTTGCTTCTGAGGGTTGTTTCGCTTACATAACTGTAAATAAGAGTTTTTTAATTTTTCCCAAAGTCTTCACTTTGTTGAAAGTGCCCCATGCGTGGGGTACTTTCATCGACGCAAGGGGAACTTTCGTCATCATAGTAAAACCATTGAATTTTGTATCAAAACTTATAGTAAGTGAGATATTTTTATTATAATAATAAAGAAATATAACATTTGATATCACAAACATAAAATTAATTCTTTTTCTAATAATAATAAACGTAACATAAAATATGGAATTGAATTCAATTCTTTTTTTATAATATAATAATATTAATATGAAAATTATGTTAAATTATTTTGATAAAATATTGAGGAACTTGCAATAGGAATCAAAACTTATTATTATTGTTTATATAACAAGTTATTATTTTTTATATAACATTCGCCAAGGACAAAACTGCCCCAACACCTATGGCGAAGGTGCCCCAATTGTTAAAAAAAAAATGTTTATTAAAAAAAAAAAATTTATTATTTACTTTTTTAAATTTTTGTTCAATTCACTTAATTTCTATTAAAATAAATAACACTTTTCGCTAATGCAATATTCGTATAACTGCTTACAAAATTTATCAAAAACTTGCAAAAATAATTCGAAAAAAACCACACCACGTGTAACTTCTTTGTTGGTGGGACCATTACTGCGAGACTTGGCAAGTGAAACAAGACTCAATAGTGCTGCCAAATATATTTTTTTTCAGATTTTTAGTCAAATGATAAAATGACTAAAATGCGAGTGACAAGGGTGCCCCACTTACGAATGTCCCCCACTTTACTATACCTATTTGTTATAAAAAAAATAATAATGGTAAAAACCATTCGTATATCTTAATACCAGATAAATTGTTTTCTCCTACTTTCTTGATGGCCTCTAAATGATCAGAATTATATTTGTAATTTTTTTTTTTTGAAGTTTAACTTCTTTAGCGAGGTATCGTAAAAAATTTTGTAAGGAAATAGGGGAAAAAAGAAGACAGAATATAGTATGTCCTGCGTGACGAAAAGTAAAGTCCCAACGCTGCAAAATAGGGGTAATAACCACAGAATTCATATGTTAAAAAGTAAAAACAAATATAAAAACAGGGAAATATAAGACGTTGTAGCCGGTAGCATGCAGCATGTAACATGTATTTACGAAAATAAAATAGCGATACTACACACACATAACAAAATACTAACGATGTGTGGAAAGCAAAAAACAAAAAAAAACCAAATAGAATTAAAAAATTGTACAATAACAGAATTAAAGATCAACTGATTTTGTTGTTAATATTTATTTAGTTTATTTCCTTTTCGAATTAGTGAAATTCTATCATATGAAACAGTAACGTTTTTTGTCTGTTTGTCTGTTCCGAATAGGCTCCTAAACCGCTCAGCCGATCGTTTTCAAGCTTACACCATTTCTTTGTCTATTTTAAAATTTAATTGGCCTCCTACCTAGCGACCTCCCCTGAGGGCCCACTTCAAAAGTTCGTCCGATTTCATTCAAATTTGGTATTTAAAAAGAGGAACTGATTACACACAAATTTCGTAACAAAAAATTTATTTCCGATTTCATTCAAATTTGGTACGTAAAAAGAGGAAATGATTACACACAAATTTCGTAACAAAGAATTTCATTCAAATTAAATTATGAAATATTTTGTATTAAAATAAAATTTTGTACTTTTCAATAAACCGAAAGTAAATAAAATAAACTGAATGGAAAAATAAAAATTTGAAACACAAAGTATGAAACACAAAAAATGTTTTATCATTTAGTTTTAATCGAATTTTTGTTGAAAATGTTTCTGTTATATTAGAGAGTTTCCAAAAGTGTTCCTCGGGGGCCCCCCTTGATCCCAAAATTTAATTTCACTTCGAATTCCAAATAAATCACTGAACTCGGAACTCCAACTTATTTTGTTAATGTTGATTAATATAAAAAAAAAGTTTTATGTATTTGCAGACTTGCGATAGCTACTTAGATTTCACTTTTTGTGAATTTTAATGCTTTATGCCTAAATAATAAAAAAAAATAAACAATTAGTCAAAATTCCCGCCAGTAAAAGTTCTACCAAATTCGAAACTTAGCATTTTGAATTCCAAATTTTTTGAACTTCCGGAATCCGAAAATCCGAAAATCCGGTTTTGCATTCCCTAGGGCGGACTCCTAAAGTTCTTCCGATTCCATTCAAATTTGGTAAATAAAAAGAGGTAACGATTAAACACATAAATTTTGTAACAAAAAACTGATTGATCCTGCCCAACGACTTCTTAAGTTTCTCCGACTTTATTCAAATTTGGTAAATAAAATTAGGAAACGATTAAACATATAAATTTTGTAACAAAAAATTGATTGATCCTACCCAGCGACTTCTAAAGTTCGTCCGATTTCATTCAAATTTGGTACGTAAAAAAGAATAAATGATTACACACACATTACGTAAGAAAAAATTTAGCCCCCTCTTACACTTACAAAAGTAAATCAGTCAGAGTCCGTAGCAAAATAAATATTTGCAAGTAAATAAAGAAGTTAAACTTCTTTCGTGAGCTTATGAGGATGAGGCTCACACATATTTTTTTTACGAAATTTTACCATAAAAATTTACTTTTTATAAATTACCCTGAATTATTTCTATTGAAAATTTAGAAAGTTCGGAGCTCGAAAAAACAAAAAAATTTAGAAAAACTGTAATTAAATAATTTATTTCCAACGATGAATACCTATTATAATAATTTTAGTTGTCTAGCTCTAGCTTATTAAATAAGATTGTTATCGTCCAAAAGCAAATAGATTTTAAAATCGACAAATCTATTCAAAACTCTAAATTTTAATTCGACTTTATATATTATCAAAATGTCGTCGTTGTGTTTTAAACTATTAATTGTCATGAAAATAAAACAAAAAAAAAGCAAATACATATTTTGCACATAAAAAAATATCGCATCCTGACCAGTTTAAATAAATTCTTTTAATTTTATACCAATTTTTATGCAAATTTGTTTAATGTACTTTTTGTTTTTTTTTTTTTTTTCAAACTACTTTTTTGGTTTTACCTTGAAGGTTTCAACGACTCCGCCTTATTTTACTTTAAATTATATTAACGCATTAAAAAGGTTTCCTTATACGTACATATGGATACGGTACAAAACTACTTTAAAAATTATTTGAAAAAAAAAATTTAAAACTATGAATAGGTATATTTTATTAATTTAAAGGACATAACAACAATAAAGAATTTAAACTTTTTTGTTTTTTACTAGGACTAACTACTAAACTCATTGATTATTTTCGGATAATAACAAAATAAGATTTATCAATCTTTATTGTCAAATCCAATAAAACATATTTTAAATTGCAAAAACGAAGAATAATGATAATCATTATCGTGTCATCGAACTTTTGATTATTTTTAATTTATTTAATTTTATTATATTTTATAGTAAAGTACCAGCTTTCCTAAATGTAGTTGATATTGCTGGATTAGTTAAAGGTGCAGCAGAAGGGCAAGGTAAGTTACATAATACCATAGATTAAGAATACAGAAAGATTTATAGCTTCATACAACATTTTTTCAGTCCTTTTTGGTATTTTTATGTGAAGGTGTTAGTAAAACTAAATAAAATTCTTTTCATATATTGATAATTATCACGTATTTTATTTTGTTTTACTAACGCATTCACATAAAAATACCAAAAATAATGTTGTATGAAGCTAACAATCTATGTATATTCTTAATTTATAATACGTAATTATGTTATAAAAGTATACAAATTTTTATCATAGAATACAGAATAGAATGGAAGGAGTGAAACTACTTGGAAACGTCCTTATTTTATTTGAGATTTTTTAAAATAAAAAAAATACTAAATATCTTTCGAAAAGTTCGTAATTTAATAATAAATCATTAAATGTCTGTAATTTTTTGAATAAAAACTTCAAAATCTTGACTTTGACGACTATTCTGTGTTGCTAATAATTTTATATAAATATTGTCCGAAAAAAAAATTAGAATAATAGACTGAAATTTTCGAATCGAATTCATTAATCCTACGACCTACTTTAATTTTTTTTCTTTACTTTGTAGGCCTTGGTAATGCTTTCCTTTCCCATATAAGTGCTTGTGATGCTATATTTCACTTGTGTCGTAAGTATAACTTAATTTTACTCCCATTTGTGATAAATTATAATCAAATGTTTTAACAGGTTCCTTTGAAGACAGTGATGTAACTCACGTTGAAGGGGAAGTTGATCCAGTTCGAGATCTAGACATTATTTCTGAAGAATTAAGACTAAAAGACGAAGAAAAATTATTAAAAAATTTGGAAACTTTGGAACGAGTGGTATTGAGGGGCAATGATAAAAAACTGAAGCCAGAATATGTAAGATTTTATTAATAATTTTAACAAAATGGAAAAAAAAAACATTTTAATGTATTTTTATTAATACAGCTAATTAATTTTTTTAGGATTCATTATTAAAAATCAAAACTACTTTGATTGATGAAAAAAAACATTTAAGATTTGCAGATTGGAACGCACATGATGTAAGTAAAATATTTTTAAGATAAGCTTTTGGATATAATAACGTATAATCAGGTAAATTCTTAATTGTTGATAAATAATATATTATTATAAAGATTTTTGAATATTTCGAATAAATATGTATAGTTTTTTCTACTTCATAATAAATAGACCTTTGAGGATATCTAAATTCGATTTTCTAGGTAATAGGCACTCATTTCAGCGTAACTTAATTTGAATATAGAACGTTTATTATTATACCATCATCAAAATGTAGATTGGAGCATAAAGCAAAGAAAAAAATTTAAAAAAATTTTTTTTTTTTTTAGATTGAGACATTGAACAAGTATATGTTTTTGACATCGAAACCGGTTATTTATTTAGTTAATTTATCTGATAAAGATTTCATAAGAAAGAAAAATAAATGGTTGATTAAAATAAAAGAATGGGTGGACAAAAATGATGCAGGTGCCCAAATTATTCCATTTTCAGGATCATTCGAACAACAATGTTCTGAATTAGATGATGTGCAGCTAAAAGTTTTTGAAGAAGAACAAAAGTGTAAAAGTGTTTTAGACAAAATTATTATACAGGGCTATAAAGCTTTACAACTTGAATATTTTTTTACCGCTGGTCATGATGAAGTTAAGGCATGGACGGTTCAAAGGGGAACAAAAGCACCACAAGCTGCCGGTAGAATACATACCGACTTCGAAAAAGGTTTCATTATGGCTGAAGTTATGCATTACAAAGATTTTAAAGAAGAAGGTTCTGAAGCATCATGCAAGTCAGCAGGAAAATATCGTCAACAAGGAAGAAATTATGTAGTAGAGGATGGTGATATAATTTTTTTCAAGTTTAATGCTGGTGCCGGTTTAAAAGATGCCAAGAAAAAATGATATGATAAAATAGCGATTTGTTTAATAATTTTATTTTATATCAACATGATTGTTTATTCACAAAGTTTCGTAATAATTGTAAAATAAAACTAGTAACTTTATTGAAATGTCTTCAGCAAAAAAAAAATTAATATAATTATGAAAGTTAAAATAAAATTGGTTCTTCTAATTTTGCCACAATGTTTTGTTAACTAAGCCCACTAACTAAAATAAAAATGTCATAATTCAAATAATAATTTTCGGCAGAACAAACAAGGGATGTGAATATATCCATGTAAGTTATCGACGATTTTATAAATGTATGTATATATTAGCTCTGTAGAGGGGTTTCGAAAAACGGAGGTTATATCTGCAGCTCGGGAAAATAGTCATGCAAATTATGAAAGAATTGTAGTTTCTGCAGTTCCATTAACAAAATACTTTAAATTGCGTTATTCATACATTTCTGTAAAATCGTGAATAACTCCCGTGGATAACTTCACACCGGTCAACAAATGTTCTTTCAATTTTTGTAACTTTTTTCTTAAATTATATCAATTATTTTAATATTACGTAACTTATTTACTTTCTTTTGTAAAACATATTATAAATAAACATTTAATATGCTTCTGTGAAATTATTTAATTGCATTTAGGTAATTCGTAATATATTAAATAATTTTAAAATTTTTTTATAGGAATACATGTTTCCATATAGATTAAATTCTCTCCTTAGTAGTATTTTTGTATTTATATCTTACAAATTTCAAGTAAGTCTTCAAGCATTAAAAAGAAAACTAAAAATTTAAATGTAATAATAATAATTCTTGTATTTAAATGTATCTTCTGGTTTTTAGTATACAGAATTCTATGATATAAATTAATATTAATTTGTTTGAAATCATAAATTAAGTTCTTTTAAAACACGGTTTAGTTCTGATGGCAGAATTCCAGCATCTTCCAAATCTAAAATATTCTTTCTAAGGTCATCACTTTTATTTAACTCCACAAGCTAAAAAAAAAAAAAAATTAATATAAAGTTAAAAAAAAATTGTAATTTAAATAACTACGAAAAGGGCTTTATTCTAAAAATGTTTGTGTATTATCAAAAATACTGACTGATTCAGATGATTTTTTAGATAATAGGATATTGTTTGCGCAATCTTCATCAGCAGAAATATTGATACAGAAGATATTTCCAGATTCAAACACAACTAGTTTATTTTACTGGTACAATATAAAATTTTAGGTAAGTTAATTTTTATTTTTTTTATATTTTACTTTTTAAACCAGGAATTATTTCTATTATGTAATAAAAAATTTAAAATATCCACTGTTTTACCCCATGTTACATATGAAAATGAGACTTTCTTCTACTGAAGTTTTTTTTGTTCCCCTTCTTTACGTCATTAAAAAATAGAAGGAATGAGATCCAAATACCATTCTTCCACAAAAAGTTGAGATCTCATTATTACTTCACAAAATAACGATAATTAGGATAGTCGCTTTACTTCGAAAAATTTTAAGTTGAAATATCCGTTTATATAAATATTCTTTAGGATTATTGCTAATATGTATGAATACTAATATATTATGTTAGTGAGTTAATCTACCTTTTTTATGTCTTCTTTTTGTTTATTATCAGATACAAAAGCCAAGAGAACAGCAGCGATATTTGGTCGCTCTAAACGAACGCAGTCTTCGGCAATCTCCCCTAGATCTAGTTTTTTCCTTAATGGACACGACTGTAATAACAAAGAATTTAATAATTAATTTTTTAACTTTGCTCGGTATTTTTAATTTACTTGGATTTTAAATAGACTCTTTGCTAAATCCTCATCATAACTTATTGACTTGTGTCGAGTGGCATCTTTGAATGGCAATCTTAATACCAATTGCCATGCTAATTTTAAACCATCTACGTGTAACAATTCATTTTTAGTTGATAAAATATCCACTAAAGTTGTTAAATGATTTACCTTTGAAAAGAAAAAAACAATTTCTTATAATATAAATAGGCCTATTCGAAAATCCACTATGAAGTGATACATGTTTGAAAATTTTAGTCTCAAATTATATTTACACGCAATTCAATGAAATAAAGAGATTTATCAAATAAATTTCATTTCATAGTGAGTTCTATAATACGACCTTTATTTTTCAAAATCTAAAATTCGATAAATGTAACATTAATAAAAACCGATAGAACATACCATATTCATGCTAATCATTTGGTGTAAAACTCCATTCCAAATTTTTGGTACATGAATGTCAAAACCAACCATAATATTGGCAATTATTTCCATTCCCAATTCGTTTTTAAAATTTTGCCAGATTTTTTTGATAATACACAATTTGTCGTATTCCTTAAATTTTTCCATTGTAAAATTAAAGCCAAGTTTTTTCAAATAATGAACGCATTTAACACTAATGTATTCTTGTTGATTGACGATATATGTATAATCAGTGTCAGATTCAAAATTATTAATTAATTTTGAAAAAACTTCCAACATTTGTAATCTATCTTCAGTAGCAATACTCCTAACAAAAAGAAAAATATCATATTTAGACGATTAAGATACTTGTCTAAAAAATATTCTCGTGTGCAATTTTTTTTTTGCCAAAAGATTTTTAAATTTCTAATTAAAGTTATGTATGTTCATGAAGTTAGCCCCACCATTTTGGAGTTTCTAAAAATCCTTTTTGTGCTGACTTGTGGCTATGTTAGTGCTTCGTTGCGACGAAATTTTTTTTTTTTTGAAAAATATTGTATATTGGCGGAGATAGAGCAACTGCTGGGTTGTGCTCTGTTAGTGCTGGCTTGTGCCGCATTTTTAATAATCAATTTCGCTCAAATCAATCTGGTTAAATTTAATAAATTCAATATAATATTGACTCGAATTTCCAGATCAATATTTTTAAAGTCAATATGTATTAAAATATTTTTACCCTACTCTAGGGCGAAGGTAACTTGTGTAATATTTCTGACATAGTATACTTTTAAATTAATATTAACTAAATTATTATTCAAAAAAACTTATAAAAATATTATTTTACCCTTCGGTTGTTGGATAAATTAGACCAAGTAAAAACCTCATTGGCTCCTCACTTTTCCAGCTTTTTAAAATATAATAAGCCCTAGAAATTAATTAAAGTCATAATTGGTATCATTAAAAGTTTATAAAATATCACGAAATACTTAAATTTTTTTTTTTTTTATTTGTATTTTATTTTAAATTACTTTTTTAGTTTTAATACCTTGTTATGAATTCTTCACTGTGTTGACTATTATAGTTTGTTGAGGACACATTAAGATCTTCAAAAAATGTTTCCTCTAAATCTGAAACTTCGTTAGCTGTTGAAATTGCTAACCATTTTTTCAACAAAGAAAACTGTATTTGTCTGAAATCTATGTTATGTAGCTCTGCAATTTCTTCCGTAAGTTGATTTATGTTCGAATCAGTAGATTTCAGTATTTCATTGTGCTGATATAAAGTGGTAATTAACTGGGAAGGAGATTCGACTAACTGCAATAAATTATCTTCCACGAATCCATATAGATGTAATAAATGTTGAGTTTTGAAAATAGGATATTTCCTTTTAATTTTTGCGACGTTTTCTTTAGAATACTCTTTTTTCATGAGTTCACTTTCGTTTTCTATTGCATATTTATAACATTCATAAGCAGCTTCAACTTGATCTGCTCCTTCAGGTGCGTAATTTGTAACAACATATAAAATCTGAATAATTGTTGATTTATCTGATATGTTTTTAATTAATCGAAGAATAGATTGCAAAAATCCGTTATTTGTTGGGTGCAAATTCCAAACATCATTTTCAGATTGCTGAACATATTCAGATATTACTTTTTTCACAGCAGCAGCAGCAAAATAATCTTGTAAATGAATTATATCGTCATGCGATAAACGATTACTTAAGCTTGCATGTAATCGAATCAATGGAAACCAGCTTTCACAACTCTCTACATCCACTTCTTCACCTAGAACGCAAAAATTGATTAGATAATAATATAATTTATTACAAATTATGTTTTTAAAATATTACTCGGTTACAATATAAAAAAAATACGAAATCATGAATTAAACAAAATGGAAGCAACCATTGACATTACGTCAAAAAGATAAAGTGGTTTCGTTCGGACACCGTCATTCGAGAAAACCATTTTACTTTTCGATCATAAAAATTTGCTAATCGCTTACTCGCTTACTCGCTTCTTACGAATTATGATTCGATCGTAAAAATTAATGAACATCAAATTTTATTTAGTTAAAATTCAAGGAGCAATCTATTGGAAAATGTTAAGGATTTTGGTTCATTCTTACGACAAGTATTATTTCATAAACCTCGAAATATTTCCAAATCTAGAAAAATTAAACCTTACTTATAACAGATTCCTTCAATGGATTCAAAACTATCGTTAAAAATGGTAATCTGTACTTTGAAATTTTTGGTAGAATTCCTCCTTCAGTTTGAAATATCATCCATTCTTCAGTTTCTTTATGTCCAGGTCTATATTTTCGACGTGTTATCATTTTGTATTGCAAAAAACTCAATATACTGGAAAAAATTTTAAATTCATCTCGGAGCCGCCCAATATATGTTAATAATTCAATAATAGCTAAATACAATTCATAAAAATAATAATGAATTTCATTAAATATTTTATACAGTTTCTTTGACAGTTTGTCAATATTTTCGATATTATCAATATAAGGCTTGCACAGCTCAACCATCTCATGTACAGAATTTTTCATAATAAGCTCTTCTTTCCCGAAAGGATCAGTTTTAATATCAAAACTCAGTTCTTGAGAACGTAAAATAGTTGTAACCTGAAAATAAAGACGTGTAAAATATTTCAAATCATTATTTCCATAAAATTTGATTTTGCAAAAAAAAAAACAAAAGAATGCACTCATTTTTGTATAATACTCAAAAAGAGGGTTTCGAACCTTGAAAGTTTTTGGTGCGGGTACAGGTTTATATCGCAAAATTGAGTTCTTCCCACTTCAAGTTTTTCTCCATTTTTTTTTTCTATAAATAGCGGCTCATTTATCAGGAGCTCGTCAGTTCGTTTTGTGTCTGGAACGGTGACGGAAGTAAATTTTCTGGAAATATTTTTTTTTTGTAATAATAATAATTTTCTTATTACCTTCACCGTTCAAGGCACAAAATGAACTGAAGAGCTCCTGAAAAATAAACCGCCATTTAAAAAAAAAAAACAGAAAATAAATGAGTCATTCACACCAATTTTACTCTATTTTTTATTTTCTATAAATGGCGGCTGAATTTTTTTTTTTTTTCTATAAATGGCGGCTGAATTTTTTTTTTTTTTTTTCTATAAATGGCGGCTGAATTTTTTTTTTTTTTTTCTATAAATGGCGGCTGAATTTTTTTTTTTTTTTTCTATAAATGGCGGCTGAATTTTTTTTTTTTTTTTTTCTATAAATGGCCGCTCATTTATAAGGAGCTCTTCAGTTCATTTTGTGTCTTGAACGGTGAAGGACGTAAATTTTCTGGAATTTTTTTTTTTTTTGTAACAATAATAATTTTCTTGTATGTCGATCAACGTTCAAAGTTCAAGACACAAAACGAACTGAAGAGCTCCTGAAAAATAAAGAAAAAAAAAATATAACTAGAGAAAAAAAAATTCTGTGACACTTAGATAAAAATTAAAGAGAAACATTGAACCGGAGCGGGTTCGAAACCCTGGTCAAAAATAATAGTAAGTTACTTGTTGTAAATTTTAAACAAGCAACACTGTAAAATAACAACAAAAAAAAAGTAAATATTGTTCACGTAAGAATAAGATCTAAATAACACGAAACACTCTGATTTTTTTTTCCAATTTTTTATTTAATTTTTCTAGTACGAAAAAAATAAGGATCGATCTTTGATTTCATGAAATTAGAAATATTATACCTACTGTTTCAGTTTTTTGAAATTTTTTAAGAAAACTGTTTCAATGAGTTGATAATTCAACAAAATACCAATCAAATACTATTTTATTCCCTTCAAAATTTAAATACACAAAACTTGATTCTGTTATGGTACCCAAAACTCATTCTAAACTTTTCCTCATAACTCAAATAATTTTCATATTATAAATGCTTTTATTGCATTATTATTTCAAAATCAATACTGCAAAACTTTTAATATAATATCAAATTGCATCCGTTAATATTTTTTCATTAACGAAAGACACGTTTATGCCATTTCGTTAAAAAATGTTTTGATTCGATAATCAATCAAACTTAATTTTCCAAAAAGGTGTGCCAATAATTTCACAAAGTTTTTTAAATTAAGAAGTTATTAAAAAAAACAGCAGTCACTTTTCAGATTTGGTTCAATAAATTTAAAATTAAATTAAAAAAAACAAAAAAAATTTTGTTAAATAAAATATTTTCTTATAAATTAATAAAGAAAAACCAGTATTTTATTCAGGATAAAATAAAAGTATTTTATTCATAAAAAATTCACTAACCTGCATAATAAGAAGATCTTCATAATCTAATTCGAAGTCCTTACTCATCTGTTGCAGTAGCCTTATGCCTAAGAAAAAAGTTAGTGAATAATAAAAAAAAAAAAATGCAATTGATTTATGTTTTTATGTATATTAGTATTTCGTACAAAACACAGGTATAGGGCAAAAATATTGATATGCAACTAAAACTAGAATATATAAGATTAAAAACTATAAAAAATTGTTTCTTGCAGAAATTGCAGAAATTTCAAATTTATTGAAAATTATTAAATAACACTTCTACAGACAAGGTCAACACTTGTTTCCTAGTCTGTTCTAATGCTAGTATCAATTTAATCGAAATAATTTTTTGTATAATTGTAATTGAAGGTGGTCAAATTCTTGTGTTCAAATCTATTTAATTACATCATAATGTATCGGACTAGCTTTATGACATTTTTCAGTTAACTAGAATTCAAACTTATCTCTAAGCTTGTTTTTTTTTTCTTCAATAAAATAATTCTACATCAAACAAAAATTAGAAAATATATGGACTAATAATTCAAACTGATTAACAACAACAAACTTACTCAAAATATTTCCTGTTATGCGAGTGAGTAAAGATGATTTATCAATTATATCGATATCAATATTTTTCTTCAACAGAGGATTAAAATTAAGTAACTCCAAATAGTAATAATATTTCAATCGAAATTCTCGAATTTCTGTTAGATTTTCATTATCCCCAACTTCTGAATAATATCTATCTGATAAATATAAAAAATTCATGTTCTGTTGTTCTGATTTTAAACCATTCCGTAATTTATCCAAAAACAATTGTGGATCTGGATCCGATATTAGCATCGAAAATAAATTATCTGAAAAAAATTAATTATACATTTTTTTTTTTTAACAAATTAAATATTAAAATTATTAAAAAAAAAAATTGTTTTTTATTTTTTCACAAAAATTTAGTTTATTATATTACTTAAGTGTATTTATGTATGTACTATGTGATCCCTGCGCGAACGTTGTTTCGATGCCCCCTCCCCCCCCGTTTTGCCCCTTGCCTTTTCAATCTTCTTTGCCCAGTTCATTTGTCATTTTTATCCGCTTCTTCCCTTTCCGTTTCCTCACTTACGCGTCCTCTTTGCACCCCTACCCATCCGAACCCTTGCTTCTGTCCCAAACTTCCGCCCCTTTTCGTTGCCACTCCTCACTTCTCCCTGTCTCTCTATTCTGCTCTCACTCTATGTCCTTGCCTTCTTCCGCTTCTTTCTGTCCTTCCCGTTTACTCCTCCCCCTTTGTTAGGTTGAAATCGTTCTAATATGTAGATTAAATAGAATATAATTTTTATTGATTTACCAAAATAGCCTGAATCATTTTCTTGACATAATAGAAATCTAAATGCTTTTTGCATTTGCATTGACACAAAATATGGTGTAAGAATTGTTTCAGATTTTTCAAAATGATATTGATGGAAGAGTATACACTTGGCGATTATATACCAACTATTGTGTTCTCTGCATTTTACTAAATGTTCCATTGATTTGAAAAATTTAAACTTTATTCTATAAATAAAATCAAAAGAAAAATTTTGAATTCAAAATAATTAAACTTATTATAAAAAAATTATATCAAAATAATTATATCAAATTTTTTCTTATTCCGAATTCTAATCTAAAATTAATTGAATTTTTAATAAAATACCACTTTTAATGAGAACAAATTTAATTTATACGTTGTAATTTATCTTAGTATAGTATATTAAAAAAAAATTTTCGTAGTCAAAGTTCTACTTACTCTTCAGTAGAATTTTTCACATCATCAATTAATAAATATTTGTAAAATTTTTTAAACATATAATCATCTGTTTTAATGCATGTGATAACCGTTAAGAGTCCAAGAGATAGACACTGAAAAATCGGACTTGAATATATATTTGATAAATCTCGTTGATTGTCTTTAAAATCATCATCTAGTTTATCAAACATTGATATCGATTCTCTTCTGTTTACAGAGTTTCCAAAACCTTTATTTTCCTTATTTGAAAGCTTTAGTTCTTTTATAATATTCTGATTAACTTCATATGGGTTGCAGTAAAATAATTGAATGTTTATATTGTAAATACCATGGGCACGTAATTGAATCCATTTTAGAATCGAATTGATTTCATCTATTTTAAGATACTTTGATGCTTCAACAATTAATTCCGTGGCCAATAAATAAGCTAAAACGTCATTACAATCTGACATTAGAACCGGAGCTGAATGAAAATGTTCCACAATCACTTGAGATATTAATAAAATTCCAAAATCAACGAACAAATCTGAATTTCTTTCATGACAATCAATCAAATTCAACGTATTATGAGCTAACGCGCATGATAAATATAAATTATTCAAATGCTTTGATATTTTAATGAGACCTGAAAAAAAAAAAAATAATAATTAACGGCCGATTTCTATATTGAAGAATTTTGTTGAATTGTAATCTCTAAAGGAAATTAAAAAAAAAAAAATTTTAACGAGAATCTTAAAGTTCGTAATAACCTGGGTGTCTCCCAACAGTTTCACATATGCGGTCTAAATTATTGTATACAATTTCAGACTAATAATTATTTAATATAAAAAAGAGTGAAAATTTGTGTATTATTTATAAATCCACAAATCAAAATCAGAATATCATCTTCTCGTCTGTATACAAAAATATGAATATTAAACCTAATAAAAAAACAGAAAAACTTTTACCTAAAATTTTTTCTAAGTTAAGAGCCGCTGTTAGTGCTGAGATTTTATTCCAAATATATTCTAAGACATTATCTCCCTTAAAATCCTTTAACTTTTTGGAAAAAATTTCAATTGCAAATTCTAAAGTTTTTTCACATTTCTTTGAATCAAGCAAATCATTGTATGTTACTTTGACACAAAAATCAGAAAACAATAATCGCATGTTTTTTACTTTAGCATAACGAATTTTATTTTCTTCTGAAGCATGTTGTAAAATAAATTCTAAAAGCTCTAATATCGAATCGTTAGTAATATAATCATTTTCTGGGTTTTCAAGAATTTGCAAACTAATTGACATGATTTTCTCACAACATTGATTTTTTTCATTCTCATTCAGCTTATGAAAAAAATTAATTGCTTTTTCAATTTTTCCAGTTCTCGCTAATTCGAAACAACAATAAAAATTGGAACACCATCCAATTTCAGAGCAAGCTCTATTTAAATCCATTATATCTTCAAACATAGTGGGAAGATTTGATTTAACAATAAGTTGGATTAGCATCATGCTAACATCCTTGCCAATTGGCCAATTGTATTTTTTTTTTATTAGTTCTATAATTTGAATTTCGTAGAGATTATGAATTTCCTTCCCAAGAGGATGACTTGTACTCCGAAATGCAATAAGTGAACCCATATTTTCTGACCAAGGAACAGGTGCAGCCTAAAATTTTAAGAAAATATATTAATTTCTTTGTAATGAATATTAAATACTGTGTTCAAACATAAAATAAGAAAAATAACGATCATTTTGTTGGTTTATGCGCTCGTATGGAGTTATATAAAAACCAGGATATATTAAATAATTTTCATAGAAGATATGGAAAAGATAAAAATACCAAATTTTCTGAATTAAAATATATTATTAACTTATTTTTAAAAGATTAATCGTAAAAAAACAAAGAAGAAACTTTAATTATCTAATTAATTTTAATTAACTTTTATTTTATTTTTTTTCATAGCAATATTAGTATTAAAACTAAAAAAAATAAAAGCTTACTTTCAAAACCATAATAGCACATTTCAATTTCTCTTCTTCATTATGTAGAAGATGAATAAGCTCAACTGCCCTTTCAAGCCATGTAGTATAACCACTGCGATTGTGAATTAAAAATTTAATGTAATTGGTTATAGCTAAAATTGGTGTTTTTCCTTTTTCCAAATAAATTGGATACACAAAATTAGTTATTAATTCTTTCAAGGTTTTAGTTTGAACTTTTTGTAAAATCCTAATGGTCGTTTCATCTAGAGAACCTTGCTCATAATTATCTAAAGTTTGAGTTAAATTGTATGTTTTTTTCAAGACAGAGAGATCCTGTAAAAGATGATTCAAATGTTGCAACCTTGAAATGCAAGAATCATACTGGCGATAAACATTTGTTTGTAAAAATTTGATATCTTTAAAAATTATTAATACTTTGGTTGAAAACTCTAAACCTATTTCAGGCCAAAGAGATGAATATTGTAGTGATCGAGTCTTCTTATTGCACCACTCAGTAAGAATTGGCATAGTTTTTGGATGAGTATGTACTACAGTTGGTACAAAAAAACGTAACCATTGGACAATATCAAAAGGTTCAGTACTCGAAGGAATTAGATTAAGAATCTTTTCAATATTTTCTTCCGTTAAATTAACGAGGATTGACGAGGCGTGCCTTTTCCATATTAAACCAGCTGATAATAGATCAGTTTTAAAGTACTCGATACAAATTTGAGTTAAACTGGAATGAAAAACAAATTTTTGCCACTCAGAATTGCAATCGGATGGATCAATAATATTCAGTGTTTCAATACGCAATTGCTGTTCTTTAATCTCTAAAATGTGCTCCTCGAATATATCATCTTCTGTTTGTAAATGTACCAAAATTTCATTTAAATATTGAAACATAATTTTTCTGTCAGGAATTTCGATAAAACGTATTGAAATCAAGAATTCTTTGTTTTCGATTAATTTCAATATTGTAATGAGTTGTTGAAATGTTTCCTCTAAACAATGATAACTAGTTGAATTGTGCATTTCTCTGGTATACCGTCGCACTTTTTCTTTATAAATTGGTTGTAAACTTAAATTAAATCGTCTGCCAAATTCCTAAAACAATATTAACATAGTTACAAAAGTTTTTTTTTTAATAATTTAATTTTTTTGATATTAATCACAGTACAGTAAAGAAAATCCTTATTTGAAATTTCTTTTCTTCCCTGTTAAGTTTTTATTGTAGATTGCTACTAACGTTTTCATTTTAGAGTATTATTTTATGAATAATTTTTCAATTAATCAATTTTAAATAAAGCATTATACGCCTATTTTCCAAGGATCTTATTATTTTTTTGCGATTTTTAAAACGAGGAAAAGTTGGCCAGTTAACTGGACGTCAAAACTGAATATTCTTCACTACAAATTTCAACAATTTATATTAAATGCCGGATTGAATATGGATTGAAGTAAAAAAATTTAAGGTTCTTGATTGTTTAAAAAAATAATAAGGCTTTTCTTACAAACTTTTGAATTTTTATGTTTATTGTTCAAATATAATAGCAAATTCTATTTACCTCTGCCTCATCCAAATGACCTTTCTGTATTAATTTATTTAAACGTTGCTCTGGTTGAGTTTCAGCTACTAGTTTCATTTCAATTTCATCTATAGAACCATTATCATTCACATTTTCAGAACTCAAATAATACAAATTCACTGAACAATGTGGTTGATTAATCAACCAAGTATACACCGGCACCTGAACAGTATAAGTACATTCGAACGCTAGAAAAAAGAAAATATTTTTCTTGGAAAAAAAATAACAGTAATGATTTCCTTATTAGAGTGAAATTTCTTTTTTAACAATTTGTTTAAATATTCGGAAATAATAGAAACAATCAAAATCGAAATCGAAAAATATATATTTGGACAATTAATAAAATCGACGATGTGTTTATATATTCAAAACAAAAAATATTTATTTTTAAATAATATAATTCAACGTTTGTACTCGTCAACTATAATATTCTTAAGAACTTACATGGAAAATTTATAATTTTCATTTGCTTTTTTGAATTATTTTCCTCTAATTTCGTTAAAATTAACAATTCAATTTTATCACTATTATTTTCCATTATTATGATATCATCAATTAGGTAATTTAATTCATAATGTTCATAAAATACTTTTATTTCTGAACAAATTTCAAATAAATATCCATTATTTGTTAGCCCCAAACAATATTCATTTAAATTATAAATGTTTTTAATTCCATTATAAATTTCAGGCAATTTCAAATTAATATCTTCAAACTGGCTTTGGAATATTATTTCTGAAGTTTTTGTACCACTAACATACAGAAAATTATTTTCATTGTCGATAATTTTAACTGATGTTACATCATTTCGACCCTTAGACAAGCATTCTAAATTGAAAGTATCATTATTTGCGACTTCATCAAAAGTTTGTGTTTCGTTCTCTTTAATAGATTCATTAATTATTAATGATTCGTAATGTTTTTCATTTATTTCTGGCAAACGGTAAATAGAACCAGAGCTACACATAATATATATTGAAGAATTTCCATACTTATCAATTCCAATAAAGGTTCTCTCTTTTTGAATATCAGATTCTTGGATTCGCCTAAAAATATTGTAAATAATTAGTTTTGAACTTTGGAATAAAATATTGGTCTCTAAATAAAAATAATATTTTTTTAAAAATAAAATACCTACCTACCACATTATTACATTCACATTCGAATTTTAACTGAACTACATATTTTAAAGTATATACAATAGTATGCCTACATGTTTGTGGAATATCTATTAAGTAATTTCTTAAACCTAAAATGATCGCAATAAACCAAAATTTTTTTCTTTAATACTACTAAAATGAATATCAACACTTTCATTTTATATTTTTATAAAAATCATATCCGTATAGGTATAATAAATATGTATTATTAGGTACTTACTTTTGAAAAATTGGATAACCCTTTATTGATATTCCATTGATGTAACCATTAGTTAATCCACAAATTATTATATTGCCAGAATTTGATATTAAAATTGAATCAATTTTCGAATCAAATGAAATAACTCTACAATTTGAATTGTTTTCATTTTCAAGAAGAAAAATACTTTCATCAATTGCAATTACTTTTTTACTATTTTGAACATAGGCCAACAATTGTGGTTGTTCATTCACCTAATGTTTAATAGATAAAAACTTTGCATTTAATTTAGACAGGCTAGTGAGCCGAATGAAGTAGGTACTTAAATTATTTTAGTTAGTTTAGTTACTATTTTCGATTTATATGTTACTTCTCAAAGTGTCAATTTGTATTTATTTTTTTACTTCATATGTCTGGTGGTTGGTCAGTGGGATTTGCTGGCGCAAATTTTTGGGACACCCTCTATACTCTCTAAAAAAAAAAAAAGGGGGGCAAATCGGGCAAAAAAAAAATTCTCCCATACAAAATGTATGAAAACTATGGGGGGCCCTGTCTCCGAAACGGGGCCTTTGTCCCAAGAACTGATGGCGTAACTGCAGTTTACGTGACTTGCTCAGAATGGGCTGAAACTTGGAGGGGGGTAGAGGCGGTGCCCAAACTTCCAAAACTGAAATCAGTTCTTGGGGCAAAGGCCCCGTTTTGGAGATACGACCCCCCAAAGTTTTCATACATTTTGTATGGGCAATTTTTTTTTTTGCTCGATTGGCCCAATTTTTGGGAAAAGGATAAAGGGGGTGTCCCAAAACAAGAGGGGGGGGTGGGGGGCGGCGGGCGGGCGGTCTGGTGGTTGGTCAGTGGGATTTGCGGCTGGAAGTAGACATTACTAGAAAATCAGAAATCTTAGTAGGTCTACCTACCTACCTATCCATTCCAATGTGATATCTCATACTTTATATATGCTATTACCTACTATGCAAGTAGATAGTCTTACCTCATTTTCCGAATTCAATGGTTGTTCAGATGATTTTGTAATTTTAAATATTGAAGACAAGCAATAGCCATCGGTCATTGTGTCTTCATCGTTTGAAGTTCCTTCAAGCTTATCCCACATCGTTATGTTACTCCTTCTTTTAGTTTAATTAAAACTCTCTTCCTCCTATTTGTTTTAAATTGTTAAATAATTTTTAAGAAAACACTTTCAGATTCTGACAATATTTAGCTTGTTGTTATTATTAATAATAAATAATTTATTTTCTTAACTAATATTTTTTTTTACCTGTCTATAATTAATTTTATTTTTTTTATTTATTTTTACAACAATCCTAATTCCTAAAACAAAAACTCAATTTTCAGAATTTTGAGACAGAACATAAACAAAGCAACTCTACAAAAAAACCAAAAAGTCCAAATATGACCAACAAAACTAAAGTAATTTTCTTAATTTTTTTTTAACAGGGTAGGGACAGTTGAACAGCCTTTTTTAAATATTGAATTCATAATAGATTTTGATTTTATTATACCTTACTTGATAAAATCCATGCTATATTTTTTTCATATACATAATATCACAGAACATCATAGCTATATCGCTGGAGTAAATAGTAAACACAATTTTAGCGACAGTGTATTGAATTAATTCTTAAATTTAATAATTTTTCTTCGAAACTAATTTTTAAAGGACTTTAATATTAATTAAATTATTTTCAGCATCTCGATTTAAGATAATTTAACTTCAATCGCAATTAGACACAGGAGTTTGCAGATGATTCTGGGATACCTAACCAGAAACGGTTCCTCATGTGATCTCTCTTTCAGTACCCAACGACATAGATCAGAAAGGAAGAATACTTAGGTAATACTTTCTACAGGGCCCCGAGGAATTAGAGACATAAGACGGGGAAAATAATTAGGTTTGTGAAGAAGTGGGATGGTTTGGCAGGAAAAAATGATCCATCGGGTGGTACAACGGGCCAAAAGGCCTAGCTGCAATGGAATTTTTGCATTCTCCACCAGCTATATATAACCTAACCTTATTTTCATTAGAATCTACTTAAACTTTTATAAAATTACAAATTATTTAAATTTTATATGAAAATTATTTAGCCGTAGTACCCAGATATTCTCATTTTTTGATGGAAAACCGACTAAAAATCAAATAAAATTTAGCTTTATTTTAGCTTAATAAACGATGTTATTAAATGTCAAAAATGTTTAATTATTGTCAGCTGTCTGTTTATTAGTTCGTATTGTAAATAAATCCAAGATGCAGGGGCCAAATTCTATAACTATGTTGTTCAAGACAACATTGTTCATTTTGAAAACAACATTTTTGTGTTGTTACAAAAATTTTACTTTCTATAAGCAATGTTGTTTTCAAAATAAATGTTGTTTTCTATAAGTCTCGACTAAGAAAAAAAAAATTGAAATGCGGCAACTATAACATAATTTACTTCAAATATCTATCAAATTGATGTCAAAAAGAAAAAAATTGAAGGCAGTGTTAGGTAGCGCTTCTCGTGTAATAAAGGTTAACTACAAAATTTTGATAAAAATAAATATTTTCAATATTTTCGATTCGGCATCGATTTATAAGAAATTTGTTAACTTTAATTTTATTGTTAAAAATGAAAAACTATATTTTAATTGTATATTTTAATTTTATCTTTATTTTCCGAAATATCTTTTTAAAGAAGTTTTTATCGTAAAATACTGACGCATTTTACAAAAAGTGAATATTTGTATTTGCGGTAATTGCATTTCAATAACGAAAATAAAGAGAGAGAGTATGCAATTATATTATGTGCATAAGGTTTGATACAAAGTATGTGAGTTCAACAAATTTTTTATGGAGGAAAAATTGAAAATGAAAATAAATTAAGAATATTCCAAACGTGTAAAAATATGTTAAATTAACATATTTTGTAAGGCAAAGTGAAGTCATGTTTCGATAATCGAAATAATCTTTGTATAAAACTGGAAACATTTATTTATTTAATTTTAATTCATAATTTAAAATTGTTGCAAAAATTAAGTACCTTTTATCGGGAACAGAGAAAGGGTCTGAAATGTCCCTCAGATGTCGTCGCATTATTCTCTCAACTTTTTTATTTTTTTTTGAATTTTCAATCTCGGACTCGTCCATAATAAAAAAATTAATCCACTTAACACTTAACCATTTTATTAATTTTTTTTTAATATTTTTAATTTTTTCTTTTTAAATTAAAACGATTTTTTTTTCAAATGTCTAAATTCACCAAAAAAAAATTTAATTTCTATACCAAAAAACCGAAAACAACATCAAATTATATGTCGCTTAAAAAATGTTGTTCGAACAACATTTTTTTTGTTACAGAAAGCAAAACTTAAAATTAATGTCGCTCGAGCAACATTTTTTTGAACAACATAGTTATAGAATCTGGCCCCAGGACAATTTTACTTAAATACCGCTAGCCAAAATTCATCAACTGAACCGACTTATCTCTTAAACGTCGTCGCTGGCAAAAACTTGTAGGCGTTGCAGTCAACATTTGACAATAAAATAATAAAATTGTTTACAAAAAAAATTAATAATTTAATTTATCTTATAGGTATTCTAAAATTTTTAAAGCTAAATGCAAAATAAAACTTATGTTTTAAGTGAAATTAAAAAGAACTGCATAGTCGTATCATATACCTACGAATTCTACGATACTTCGGTACAGTGAAGAAATTGCAGTGTTATTTAATCAATATTTTAAGTAATTATTGGTAACGTAACCTATAATGTAATACCTACCTAATTTTTATTTTGTAAGAAATTAATAATCTAATAATTAAATAATGTTTAAACATTTTAAAATATCAATTAGTTATTTTCGTAATTTTTCTAATATTAAAAATGAAAGAATTTTAAATGAGACTGGATTGAATAGTTTACAAACAAAAAAAATAAATAATAAAACTAAAGTGCCTCTGCAACCAATCAGCAATGCATTAATATTTACTGAATCTGCTGTTGTAGAAGAATCAGTTGAGATTGATTCTAAAACTATTCAATTGTTGGAACGTTTATCGTTAGTTGATTTAGATAGCCAGGAAGCATATAAAATACTAAAAGATAGTGTCAGATTCGCTAATCAAATATTTAATATCAATACAGTTGATATTAAACCATTGTACACTGTTTTGGAAGACCATTGTTTGTATATGCGTGAAGATATTGTGACAGATGGCAACATCAAGAAAGAAATTTTAAGAAACGCAATATCTGTTGAGGAAGATTATTTTGTAGCACCACCAGGTGATTATATTAATTTCAAAATATAAATTTATTTAATGTGGAGTTTTATTAATTTAAATCTCCTTTCTTTGGTCAACACGATTTTTTTTTGCCAGTCTTATTATTATGTGATCTTGACAAAATAGGTACCTAGTACCTGTACTAGATACTTGTACATACCTTCAAATAATCTAATCCAATTTATTAAATTTTTTTTAGATTTTTCCAATAATAGTATCAAATCTTCTGACGATCATTGTCTTCGACACAATCTGATCTTAATCTCATTTACAATCATCATAATCATAATTAATCTAACCAATAATAAATAATTTTCTTTTTTTTAAAGGTAATATACCACTTGAGCAAGAAGAGAAGAAATTCGAATGATTTTGAAATTATCACAGAAGAAACTATAATGAAAAAACCTTTAGCAGAAATTTTAAAAATTTTAGAAAAAAGTAGATTTTTGAAAACCGAACTTAATAACAGTGTAGAGATTAAAAATTATAAATTTCAACAACTGGGATTAATATTATTCAATAATGTTCAGCAAGAATGGCAACAAAATAAAAATTTAATTAATACTTACTCAATTCTCAAGAACAATAATCCAGATTACCAAGAAAACCAAGATTTTCTAGATTCACTTAATTCAAAAAGTTTTCGGGAAAGTTTCTTACAAATTAATAATAAATTTAAAAATGAATATCCGTTCGCTATAAAAAAAATTATGGCATTCAATGAAAATTTTAAAAAACATTATTTAGAAAGTAAAGAGCACGCTGATGATGTGTTATCTGAGGCACGTGATGCACAAATTTTAATTACTCCTAAAAATCATTTATCGCTTCAATCTATTTACTTTTGTATTCCGTCAGTGGCCACAGAACAATTTTATAAAATTCAACGTGAACGTAAAATTTGGTGGATGAAATATTTAACAAATCCAGGCAGATTAAATTTAACTAATTTAAAAAATGAAAATTCTATAAAATCAGTTTCGATAACATCGAAATTTCATTTTGGTGATTTAAATATTGAGAAAATTGAATTAATACCATTGGAATTGCTAAAATTAGAAAATTTTAATGATTTTCTCTTAAAAGATAAATATAACGATACTGCAACTGTGATGAAAAAACTGCCTGTAATAATTAAAAGTGAAATAAATTTAAATTTATCTTGTTTGGGATTACTGTTTGATGCTGTTGAAGAAAGTAAAAATGATCGAATGATTTTGCATCGGAAGATAGTTCCATATCAATGTAGTTTATTTTGTTTAGCTCAAGGTTTGTATTTTTCACTGAATATGAAATAATAATAAAGAAAATATATATTTGCCGTGTACTTTCGGTTTTTTTTAAAACAATACTTGTTTTATTTTAAATCCATGATTGAAGTTTTATAAAATCATTTCACATAAAACATTTTTACTCTTACGAAAGATAATATTTATAGCCTGAAATTATTTTGTTATCTTACGTAAGATGTAAGTGAAATGATAAAAAATAATGCATATTGGTTGCTCCTAGAAATATTTATTTATCACATTTGAGATGATTAATTTTTCAATGCTTTTTAGTACCATAAAAGTATTATATTTAAAAAACACACATTGATTCAGTTTAACAAAATTTTGAATTTTATATATAACCTATATTACTATATAATGAAACAATTTTTTTTATGCTTATTTCAGACGAACAAATTTTATTAGACTTAGAAGATTTAGCTGCCCTTTTAGTAAATGTCATTAGACGTGCTAAGATTAGCATATTAACCCCAAAAACATTTCGTGTTCTTGATGGAAAATGTTTAAATGTTGAAATGGATCAAATGGATAAAATTGGAGTACCATATTGTATTGTATTAGAAGAAGAAACATTGAAGAATGGTTTAATGAAATTAAGAAATCGTGACACTACAATATTTGAAATAATTCATTTAACTGATGTTCCTAATTATTTATTGAAAATATTCAATGTTTTATAGAAGTAGGTTCATTGTTATATATAAAATAAAATATTAATTTAACACAAACGAAATTTATTATTTCTCAGTTATAAAATCATTAGTATAATCCTTAAAATTTGAGTGTTGTCTTTCATTTTTAAATTTTAAAATATTTTTTCCCCATGCTACATATAATCACACAAATATTGTTTTACATTAAATCCAATAATTTTTCCAATATGTGAAATAAAATCTAAACCAACCGTACATTGCAACTTCGCTCCACCTTCCATTATGTTACTCTCACCAGAAGCAAAGTTTAAGAATTTTAATTGAACTAAAGTTGAAATTTGAGCTAATAGATTACAAGTAAGACCAACTTTCTTATCTAAAATAGCGTAGAAAATTGCTAGTAAACGGTCTATGGTGAATGATTTTGGTCCAAGGGATGTTGACATCTTGTATTGAATCTAAGAATATAAAAATATATATATATATATATTAATTAATCTTGTAATAAATCCTTTCTATAAATTTTTGAACTGTTTAGCGTTCTAGAAAATATTTGAATAAAATCCTCCAAAGTATTTTAAGTAATCATATCGTACCTTCGCTTGCGCATTAATTTTCCTCTTTTGTTTTTTTTCCTTTGAGCTATCTTTATTGAATAAACGTTTATCTTCCTTGGCCGCATTATGGCTAGCTAAAAAACTTGCTATCAACAAATATTTAGCATAATATGGTAATTCCAAGGATTGTGCTAATCGTTTTATATTTGGGCAGCCATCTGGCCTTGAATCTTGTAAGCCCTGATATTGAAAAACAAAACTTAAATGATTAACTTTTTAATCTAAAACATTTAAGTAAACTTACTTCTGTTGTCTCATCATAAGCATTTCGCATATAAATCGATGATAATGCCTGTTTTAATGGTTGTGCAATATTTCGCCAGAGTTTTGCAATATCATTTTTTTCGATTTCCCCTTTTAATATTGGTTCACAGTAAATTATAAAATAATCCCTTGAAATAATTCGAAGTTCCGTAAAATCTCTGCAATCACGATAAAAAACATTTAAAAATATATTCAAATAGTTCTCGAAAACATCCAATCCCAAAGTATCTAATATATGAAATCGACTGTCGTATTCTTCCGACGAATAGCACTTCAATAGTAGATTTACAAATAAATGTTTTTTGACGTCGGAATAGTCTGCTAATAAAATTTTCAAAGTATCAATTTTACTGTACTGTTGCAAATATATTTGAATTACTTCTAATAAACCAATTTTTGGATAAAGTTTATCAAATGTTAACTGAGACAATAGTAGGCAGCAAATATTTAAGCCGGTGAATTCTTGAAGACGTGTAAAAGCTGGCAATAAATTGGCATCTACATCTCTAAGACGTTGTGCATTATCCAAACATATCACATACGATTTGTTGGTATCTAAAGTACGCATTTCGTTAATAAATTTTTCAAGTGTATCACATTTCTGATTATTACAAAATTCTGATTTTTTGTCATCACTCTCACAAAATTTCGATAAAATCGTTTCAAATAAAATTTTATTCATATAACATTCTAAACAATCAATGTAAATAGAGTTTTCAGATAATTTATTCAAATATTCAGTTGTGATGCTCGTTTTACCAGTTCCGGAATGACCAAAAATGTATATGCAATTCGGATAACATTCATTTGGATTACCAATTAAATTATGCAATTCATTGAATATTGCAGTACGACATGGAAATTTTTTTTGAAGTTCTTGTAATTTGTTGTTCATAATTATATAAATATTACCTACAAATTTAAATAAAAATTTAATTAGAAAGTAATTTGACATTAATAAAATGTAGAATTTAGTTAATACTACGTAGTAGATAGTAAGTAAAGTAAATTTCCTTTTTACATAGGTAGAGGTACTAAGTATATTTATTATTAATATTTAGTTTAGTCAAAAATTCTCCTGTGCAAAAAGGTAGGTAAATATAAGTATATTTAAAATTGGCTAGGTGTTTTTGGTAAATATAATTTTTTTTTAATAATGTTGCATTGCAGTTCGTTTCCTTTTTTTTCCAATTTGGTACATATTATACGAACCTTTTATAATTAACTAGTAGGTATTTCTTTTATAAGCTGATTGATGACAATTGACAAAAAATAATAAAAACTAAAAATTTTTAAAATTGATATTAAACAATAATTAGTAAACAAAAATAATATTTCCCGCGCGCGAGATTCAAATCTATGCTGGAGATAGACCTCGTAGTATCGCGATATGTCAAAGACGATGTTAGGTAACGACGCCTCTCGTGATTAATTATTGAACTAAAAGGTGTAACAAACGATACGTTTTGTTTTATGTGTGAAATATTTTTAATAATTCCGTATTTCGATATTAAAATCTTAAGAAAACAATAAAAATCAATAATTATAATTTAGGAATTAATTTTAATAGATATTTTTATTATTATAGTAAAAATTTGAATTATTAAAAATATTTTCACACAACTCATTTTATATTAAGACGTCAAACGAAGGTTTTGGTTTGGTTAAAAAGCTCGACGCGACCAACGTGACGCAGCATAAATAATACTTGATCTGCACTTGGACCAAAAATAAGCTAAACTAGAAGAGGAAGGTTTAAATCTCTGCTAAACTAGAAGAGGGAGGTTTAAATCCTTGAAGTTTGCGAAAAAGGAGTTTTTAATCCCTGAAAACCTGCAACGACATGCGAAAAGATCTTTCTATCGTAGACATAGATTATTAAGTTTGCGAAAAAGGTTTAATTCCCTGAAGCCCGCAGGTACTCGTAAAAAGGTTCTTGCAGGCGTGGCCACAGGTTAAGTTCCAAAAAAGGAGGTTGCGTAGCCATTATTTATAATATAAAGTTTTTAACTAAGGGTCAACAAATGTTGGTTTGTTTTGATTATCTTTATTATTAATAAAGTTGTTAATCCAATAGGAAATAATAAATATATACACTAGTCTAGTATGAATCCTGAGAAAGGTAGGAAACGAAACAATACATACCTACCTATCTATTTTTTTTTTGTTTTCATATATGTTTTTGTAATTGTCAGAATTGTCCCTCCGAAATTTCCGTGAAATTTTTGGGATCCGAACGAAAAATTCCTCTCAATACAAATTGTAAATTCGTTTGTGAGATTCAAGTTATGTTGACCCACTTGTTTATAATTTCAACATATTTTTAATAATATTCATCAGTCATCACTAAAAAGTTATGTTTTAAAATGGAAGAATTTAAATTTCTTTCAAAGTTTATATTGAAATTTTATTACTTATTTGTTTTTATTTTTTACATATTGCTAGTTTTGTATAAAAAACTTTTTTACAATTTTATATTTACCTAATCACTTTTACTTAAATTTTCACCACGTACAAAAAATAATAAAAAAAAATAAATTATTAACAAAGTGCTCTAATTCTCAATAAAAATGTATGACCAATCAAAAGTTTTCTTTGCGGTATCATCCAAAAATAAACTGAAATACGAAATTTTTGTTCTTGTACATATTGAAATATTTTACTAATTTAATATCACACTCCAAAAATTTTTAATGGAGTAGCATAATTTTAAGGTTCTTAAAGTTGCTACATAAATTCATATTGTTAGATTTAATCTACTCACTTTTTAGGAATGGAATTTTTCATACAACTTAAATTTCTTCATATAAAAATAAACAAGTACATATTTCATTTTATAGAGAGAAATGAGAAGAAAACTTTTGTTACTATAATTCTAAATTAAAAAAAAAAATTAACTCCAAACATCAGCAGAATATCTCTTCTGAGTCTCCATTTTCTTTAGAAATTGACTTGCTTCTTCTGCACTCATATCGCCTTTTGTTTGTATTAATTCCATTAAAATCTTTTTAACATCATTTGCCATATTTTTAGCATCACTAAAAATATAAAATTAAATTGATTTTTTCATTAAATAATTATTCTGGGAAGACATCTATTTCAATTAATTATTATTATTTTTTTTTTAATGGAATGGAAATCTAAAATAAATTTTATAGAAAAAGAGGGCAAAATTCACTTTCAAATTGTTTGTTATATGCACATTTTTAGAAATTTGTATTTTGTATTAATTCTATTGTACATACCCACAAATATAAAAATGGCCTTTATTTTCACCAATAACATTCCAAATTAAATCACTATCTTCTTTCAGTAAATGGGTTACATAAATTTTATGTGCTTGGTCACGTGAAAATGCAGTCCTTAATGTTAATACTCCATCTTTAGTATATTCATCCAATTCCTTAAAAAGATTTAACGTTAAAAAAAATAATTTTGTTAAAATTTTTTTAGTATTACTTCTTCATAAATAAAATCTTCTGCCTTTTTTCTACATCCAAAATACAAAATTGTGCCTCCAATAGGTTTTCCTTCAGCTTTGTAATACTTTCGTTCTTGTATAAAACCTCTAAATGGTGCTAATCCTGTACCTGGTCCAACCATAATAATAGGTGTTTCAGATTTCGCAGGCAAACGGAATTGCGATTTGCGAATGAAAACTGGTACACGAGGTGGTTCATCGACATCATTAGGATTTCTTTCTTTTAAATATGTTGTTGCTACACCTTTATTAATTCTCCCAGTCGGTGTTTCATAATTGACAAGTACGGCAGTTACATGTACAGTTGTGGGGAATAGCTGTAACATAAGAAATTATATATACATATTTCTTTTTTATCACAATAACGTTAAGAAAAATTTTCGATTATAAGTTAATTATACCTTAGCTGAAGATGAAATTGAGTAATATCTGGGCTGTAAACGTGGTAATAATTCACAAAGATGATCAATAGGCGGCTTACATGATTTAATATCTTCTAGAATGTGTGTAACATTACGGCAAGCATCTTGGATCCATGATTGATATTTGGCTTTGCCTTCTGGTGTTAAGGTGGCCATGCTTCTTAAAAACTCTTTATCCTTTTCATCACTACAATATTCGGCTAATTCTTTTAATATATGTGTGCGTGGGATAGCAGTTAATTCCAAATAATGCGTTAATGCAGTCCGATAAGTTGTTGGACAAGGGAATGGATGTTTCTTACTACTGTCTGTATCTGTATTGATTAATGAAAACACTGCATCCAAATTAGCATTACATAATTTTGCTAATTTTTCGACTAATTCCTTATCATTTGTTGGATACATAGCTAAGTGATCGCCTGCTTCATAACGCATTTTTGAGCCTTCGATATCTAATTCAATATGCATACAAGATCGATCACCAGCTTTGTGTAATTCACGATTAACTCTAATTGGAGCCAAAAATGGATTTTTTGCATCAAAGGGCGGTCTTTGATTTTGCATTGAATGTAGACGGGCGATTTCTCCAGTGTAAATTCGATCAGGTTGTACATCAATTTGTTCGAGCAAACGGTATTGGCGCATGAGCACTTCTTCAGCGCCACCTTCAATGCCAAAGTAATCACAGACAGCTGGCCAGAAGCGATCCTTCCACGTGATGAAGTCATCTTCAATACTGAAACATAGAAAAAGGTAAATTAGCTATCTTTTAACTACTTTAGTTTTACTAACATTTTACATTGTTAGTAGATAATCAAAACGACTAATTTATTATTTTTAGAAACTTACTTCGCATCATCATCACCCAAGCCTAATTCAAATACTCGCGTGGCGCCCAATTCTTCTAACTTTTTGTCAATATAAATAGCAACTTTGTTGTAATGCTCATACGTTTTATTACCTAATCCAAATACCTTAAAAAAAATCAAAATTTTTAAATGTGCGTTTAAAATTTAAAAAAATCTTAGAGGTGGTGCCCGTACTTTATTAAGTAGAAAGGTATCCAACCATTTAATGGCAAAATTACTTCCAGGCTTATAACGATTTTTAACTAACAATTAACTTTTCTTAAATGAGACTATAAATAATAGCAGGGTAGGCGTATGCTAGGTATAGTTAGATAAGTGTCTAGGTAATCCAGATATGTATATATTTTTTTTATTTTAAAAAAATGTTGATTTAAAGCAAAAAAAACTTCTTTTTACCTCTAGACTTATTAAATTTCCGTAATTTAAATAATTTTTGTACGTGGAACATCTTCGTAATGAAATTCTTGTTAACATTACGAAATTCTAATTATTTTTCTTATATGACTGAAGGTTAAATTCGAATAAAAACAATCCATAAATAAAACCATAAGAATTACATAATTTTCACATCTTTTTTTATGACTAGATTATAATATACTACTAATGGTAGATCTAGATAGTTACTACTACTAATAGTGCGTATATAGGGTAAAAGCAATTGTAAACGCCCAATTCAAGAATTTACCGACTTTGACAACAATTCTGTACAAGAGATATTGAATACATCTTTATATCAATGGATAGCTACAACGATTCCCTGTATTGGAAGTGATTATTTTTATTTAAATCACGATTTTAAGAGAAAATTAAGTTTTTTGTGAAAAAAAGTCGATTTTTTCAATATGCCCCCACTATCCGCCTACAAAAATTCTGGAGGGAAATAGTAGATTTTGCTGAAAAAAAAAGAATTTCAGTCCTCCACCTCCCCTAGCAACTAGGCCTATTGACATGTTGTAAAAATCTACCCGATGGGCCTAGATGAGTACCGTTTCCTGTTTTTTTCCTCTGCAAAGTCCCATGGTAGATTTAGATTTACCTATTTTTGAATATATACATAACCGTGAGCAGGCCTAAATCACACTTACATTTTTATAATTCATTATAAAATAATTTGTAAAATGAATTAAAAAAAAGAAAATGTATTTTGTTCCTTAAATTAACTTTAAGCTTTGCTTATACATTTAGTAGTTCATTATGCATTAAGAGCAATTTGAATTTTTTTCTCTAGTTTTCTCTTAAACTGGAAATGGAAAGCGGGCGATTACTAATAACGGGCGTCTTCCACAGTTGCTTTTACCCTATTAATTAAGAGTAAAATACTCTACTCTTCTAATCTAAACCTAAAGTTCTCATTTTTGTTAAAAAATAAAATTATTTTTTAAAAACTCTAAAAACTTGTATGTTGTATAAAATTAATTTTTTTTTTTTTCAAATTTTAATCATTTTTTATTTTATTAATTAGTGCAAAGCACAAAATACAATTAGAATTACGATAACGATACGATTTTTTTTTTTACAAAAGCATGACTGGATTGACACTTCTCTGACAGAATAGAACAATCACTAAATTTAATATTGAAAATTTGCAATTTAAAAAAATAAACACACATGTGAAATTTTCATATGTATTGTGATTTAAAGAAAAATCTAGAATGGTGAATGTATGATAAGAAAAAAAATTCTATTGTGAATTATTAGCAACGCTTAGATGTTATTGCCTGTACAGAAGAAATAATTATAGCTTTTTGTTTGTAATAAGAACCAAAATAAAATAATACGCTGTCTCGAGCCTGATTATTTCTTTTAATCTTAAGTGTTAAATTTAGTTATTAGTTATTGGCAGTGGGATATTCAGGAAGTACGGTGGGGTTACTACTTGTTAAAATTTTCAAAGTTTTCCGCACAGGTTGATAATATTTTTAGCCGTAATAGTTAATTAAGTAAAGTAATAAACTCCAACGAAAACGAATTTTGAGCCTTTTTTGATGGTCGAGATATAGAAGTTGAAAATATTTCAAATGGTCTTTTCAGAGCTGAGAATTCTTCGCAATGAGTAACATTAAAATTTAATAAATACATTTTTTTTCTTAAATATACAAACAAGAAAAGATTTAACGACAACATTGCTACAAGAACATCAATTGGTAAGTCAATAAGTCATAAAAGTTTACAGTACAGACTTTCCAAAACCAAAATTTAATATTTGATATTAATTGTACACTACAAAAATACTATATGAGTATCAAATTTCTTTTTTCAACCGTACTTGTTAAAAATTTGAATATCACACTGGTTATTGGTGAATTCTAAATTGGTATTTTGTTAAAAAAAAAAAAAAGAAGAAATACACTGAGCTGAGGCCAAATTCTTAAAACTATAATAAGTCTACAAATAATATCTAAAACCTATTAGGTAGTTCTAAAATTAGGTACAAAAATAAAATAAAGTAATGATTAACTAAAACTTACAGCATAGTTTAAGCCAGTGAAATCAGCATCACCATTTGTAATCCATTCGTTAAATTCCATACAATTATCAGTTGGATCACCTTCACCATATGTAGCTAAACAAAAAACTGCTAACGAATTAGGTATATCTTTCAATTTTAAAAGCTCCTCCATATCACATTCTTCTGGATCAGCAACCATTCCCTTTAATTGGTATCGGATTCCTTCTTTTGCTAAACGGCCAGCAAATTCTTCGGCTGTACCTGTTTGTGAACCATAAAATACAACTAAACTACGTCCTGATGCTTTTAATTTTTTAATAAATGAATTTTCTGACATTGCTGCTGTATTAACTGTTGTCGGCCTGAAATAAAGTATATGTATACACTTAAGAATAAAAAAAAAATTAAATAAAATAAAATATTACTCACTGAATTGAATATGAACGTATGGGTTCTTCTTCTTTCTTTTTTCCTTTTAAAAAATACCATCCTCCGCCGATTATCAATGCTAGTAATAACAAAACATCTAAGGGTCCCAAAAAAGGCTCGTCCGATTCGCCAGAAATAACATCAAGAATTTGCTCTGTTTGTTGTTCCATTTCTGTCACTTCTTATATCTGTAAGAATTAGAAAATAATGAAAGTGAGAACATTTCAAAACAATATGCTACAAATTCTCTAATAGGGAAAACATTAAAAGTTTGAAAACACAATGTTCATTGTAAAAAAAAACATAAATCCTAGTTTGTTTTTTACTGAAAATCACAGAAATAATTTTTTTTAGATCTCTTGTAACATTTTATCTACATTCGACATAGCAAAATAATTGTTTTCCTTAAATAATATTGTATGTATTATGTAAAGAGTCTCCTAGCTTCCTAGGTATAACTCAAATAATATTGTAATTTTATGTATGAAAACAAATAACAGAATTTAAGTTTCGAGTTCAGATTAAAAAACAAAAATTTTTAAAAATATTTTTTCTCTACGCTTCTTATTAGCTTTAGTCGTTTCGATTAAAATGTCAAAGATTTGTTTCAGATATAAAATATTATTGATAGTTTGTTTTGAGACAATCCTTTATTTTTATTTGAACTTGAAATTATAGTTTAATTCAAATTTCTCAATTTCATTATTCATAAAAAAGTATGCCACAAATTATTTAAAATAAATATGAATTTGCAAAATAGCGAGAACGTTAATAAATTATTATTAATTGATGAATTGCAATTATTAATTTTTAAATTTGCTATAACTATGCACAAGAAAATTGAAACATTATTTTTAAAGACACATTTTTTTATTAAATTTTTGGCACGTTTTACTAATAACTCATTTCAGGAACACTTTTTAAAAATTATAAAATCAGTATATGTAAATGTATATGTATATATCAAACAAACTACCTTATTTTACTTTTTACTAAAAAATTGGATTCTTTCGAAGGTTTGAGAATGATGTAGAACTCTTTTCGAGGAAGTTTGAATAATATGAAATAATTATAAGAGTTTATTAAAATTTTCAAAATCAAATAGGTACTAATTAAGATAGTTAAATTTGAATTTCCACGAAAAATGTAATTAAGTTTCACTACATTAAAAAAATATTCTAATAAACTATTAATAAAGGAAATATGAGAATATTTGAAAAAAAAAAAATTTAATTAAACTTGTCAAATTACTAAGACAAATTTTTTCATTATGAATAATTTTATTAATTAAGAGTTTTGAAGCGGACGCGTTCTTATGTTCTACAATCTACAATATTTGGAATATTTTCAAATATAATCAAATTTAAGATTCCTTTTCACGTATTCTCATAGATTAAATTACTTTATTAAGTGATACTGATATATAATAAAATTTGAAATATACAAATCATCTTGATTGCATGATACTATACTAGGACTTTGAGTTTAAAATATAAACAATAAAAATAAAATAAACATAAAAAAACGTATCATGAACATGACATTTTTTTTTGTTTTATATAGTTCTATGTAGATTTAGGATTCACATATTTATTAAATATATTCTTGTTAATGGATGTGGTTTATATTATATAGTTTTATATAATTATGTATGCATGTATGCATGTATAACGAGATATAATACATATATTCCGTTGAATGTCAATTTCAAACTCAATTAAGATGTTGTTTTCGTAATACATAATGGCATTAGAATGCAAAAAAGTTAAGCAATATCAATGTTAAATAAATGAAGTATTTTTAAATGCAATTTAATATTATTTTGAATACGTAGATGTAAATGCTTAATAAACTAGTTACTAGAAATTTTTTTATAAAAGTAATTATTACAAAATTTCTTTTTTTCAACTTTTACAATTCTTTTTTTTTCTTGCGTACCTACCTAAAGTAAAATACTTGAAAAAATTATTACAAAATTTTCTAATAAAAAATAATAATAAAATTATACGCAATTTTGTATCTTCTTGTCAAGGTCGTAAACCGTGTAGGTATGGCATTTAAATCAATTTCAGCATATTTTTAAACGAAATATGTATGTATGTAAGTATGTATGTACTTTACGTACATAAAAATAACTATTAGAAATAAAATAAATATTTTTTTCAAACTTGATATAAACGTACAAAATAAACAATAAAACGAAATAATGTGAATGAAACTCATCAAATAGTAATAGAAAATGTATTTATTCTTATCAATGGGAAATATGCTGTTACAAGAGCGAGGTGCATATATTATGAATTACATAGAAACTATAGAAATATGATAATGAATAAGAAAACATCGGATGGAATACATAATTATGATTATGAAACTGCGTATTCTGCACATGTAGATAATTTTTTTTTCATTTACGGGTATATTGAAAACAACTAAGTTACAACACTTTTTTATAAAAAATAATTAAGCTTTAATGACATTTAACGAAATAAGCTTAGTAATTTGATATTTATATTCTATTATAATAAGCATTAGTTTTGAGACAGGCTGAAATATTAGGGAAGTAATAATAATTTGATTACATTTTAAATACAATTTCTATGTAATCAATAATTTTTCAAATACAATTCCTATTGTGAATAGTATTGATTATTTTTTAAAATTAATTACTTGTAATCAATACTTTCTAAATATAATTCTTTTTTAAGAAAATATTGATTACTTTTTAAGCAAAATTACTTTGTAATCAATACTTTTCTAAATACAATCCATTTCCAAGAAAAGTATTGATTATTTTTTCAAATACAATAACTTTGTATTTGAATATCGAAAGTATTTGAATTTTTACAACCTAGATAAGTATAATACATTCTAGGTAATCTAAGTTTATTATTTATAACAATAATTATTAATTAAAAAATTTCTCAAAATTTTAATTTTTTCATTATTAAATAATTCATTTATTATTAATTTTTGATTTTTGGAGAACTAATTGCAATAATTGTTTGAATTAAAGTCCGGGTGTGTTTCATTAAAATTAGTGAAAAGAGAAAGTGTTGTAACTATCTGCTTCGATCAAAATGTTTGCTTTTAAATGATAATTTAGTAAAATCTATCTTTTTTAAAGTCTCACTCAATTCTGAAAATTGGAAGTAACAAACCTGTAATAAATGTGTTCTATCTACATGATCATATGCATAAATACGAATTTTCCATTTTAACTAAGAGTTCAATAATCTTATCTTATCTCAAATATTTTGGATTGAGACTTATGACTAAATTTATTAATGTTTCAAAAAAAAAAAATCGATTATTAAATATAGGGTTATTTTCATTGGTTTAATTAAATTTCCAGTTTTGACTTTTCTTTTTTTTTAAATAATTGCGAACTATAAGGAGTTTTAAAAAAATCAAATTATTTAATTTTGAAATAGATGTATAAGATCTATACCCGAACTAAAATAATGTAGAATGGCTTAACCCAGGGGTGGGGAACCTTTTTAGATATAAAGGCCAGGCCAGTCAATGCTATGCCCATTTCCCAAGAAGGCCGCACATAGTAGTTTTAATGCTGAATATAAGTAGATATGATTAGATTCTTAGCTATACTTTTTATTTTAATATGTATATATTTGCAAAATAAGGAAATACAAGCACAATAAAAAGTATTTTGTGAAAAAAAGATAAATAAGAAGTATATTGTTTAACTTTAATGAAGTTTAATGCCAAGAAAGCTGCATTTTACCCTTTTTTCAACCGGAGCATAAGGCCGCCTTTTATCCTCAAAAAGGCCGCATGCAGCCTTAAGGCCGCAGGTTCCCCACCCCTGGCTTAACCCAATTGAACTGGGCTAGAGTATTTTATAAATTTTGAAAGTACACAGTTATAATGTTATAATCAACTTAAGAATTAATTATAAACAAAATTTTGATATTTTTCTTTTCGTTATCTTTGTTACGGCTACCGCCATAAATTTCAACCAAAAACTTTTGGGTGTTTGTTACCGATAATAATAAATAATCCTATAATCGTTTAATTAGATACATATAATAACGCTGTATCTAAGTAATATTTTTGATTGTTTAATTACTTATAAAAATTACTCAAAAAAATGAGCAAACAATATGTTGGTAAGTAAGTTTAAATTTTCCAATACATGTTAATTTGTAGAATTCTAATATTTACAACTACATTATGTATGCATTTCAAAAAAAATTTATTAATTATTTTAACGTAGTAGATGATCGAACGAAGTAGATGATCCAGACAAGGATTAAAAACTTTTTCTATTATATTTTTAACAGTCTTATAAATGTTAGAAATGTCCTTAAAATGCAATCAACATCCAATATGAAAGAGTTATTTTCCATTTTATGGACAAGAATATTAGTTATTTTTTACTTTGATGATGATTACCTACCTATTAACTTTTAATCACACCGCTGTGTATTTTAGAACAAAAAAAACGTGAGCAAACATGAATAAATTTTATTTACAGACCACTGGGGGAGTCAGCTGGTTTATCACAAAATAAAAACATAATACATATTAAATTTGTTGAATACTGGTATCAAGTTTTATTATTTTGGAATTATAAAAATTACTTTTGTCTTCTAAAACTTGTTTAGAATGACTTTGTGAATTTCCATATATATTTTTTAAAATATAATAATTTAATAAATATGTAAATTTATTATTATTTACGTTTTCTTTATATATTTATTCATACTGTACATGTACATAATTAAAAAAAAAAAATTGTTTACGTAGTTTAGTTATATTATATATATGTACATAAATAGTTGGTTTAATGACGTAAATATAAATACAATGTATTATATAATATAAATTTATAGCAATTATTTATGAATCGTAATTTTATTTCAACGAAGTGATAGAATTTAATATTGAACTGCGGAAAAAGATTTCGATTTTAAAATGAACGTAAATGTTCACAAAAGCATCATACTTTCCGTCATAATAACCTCGAAATTCAAACCTATACACACACATTTTTTCAAATACATAATTAATTATTTTAAGGGTAAGGTTGTTGACAACTCCGAGGTTGTTTATAAGTTTATATACGTTCCTACATAGTTTTAAATATTTTTAATTTAAAAAAATAACACATATAATATTATGTACATAGAAAGCAATTATCGAGGCAATTATTTATATAAAAACTACTATATTTCACTCTTTATTCTAAACGTTAATATATAAAAAAAAATTACGTTGAATAAAAATAATTTGACTTCATGAAATGGGAATGTCTAGATTTTTAAATAGATTAATCTGTGATCTTATATAAATAAATTAAATATTTATTTGAATTTAGTTAACATAGAACTTTCTTCAAAAAATTTTTCTTAATATTCTTGGCGTTTCTGTCATATGTGCAAAAACTATGCGTAAATTTACCGAAGAAAGTCGCGATGATATTGTACCAAAAACCAAAGAGAAAAAGAACAGCTAAATTATTTTGTAGGATATTATAGAGTAACATTTACAGCTCATTAATTTGAATTTTATGCGTATATTATATTGTGCACATTTTGAATTGATAAGAACGTAATGAATTGTTTATTGGTTAGAATTTTTTTTTTTAAACAAAACCTTCCATGCTCTTTAAAAAAAATTGTTGTGATATATATAAACTTAGTGTCATCATTTCATTCATCAAAAACATTAAAAATTATAATATGACTTTTTTGTTTATTTCAATATTGAATTAAATTGAACATTTGATTTAACCCGTTTTCTTAGTTTTTATTGTTTTTGTTTAATAACTTTAGTTGTTTAAATTAGTATCGATTTTTTTTTATATTTAACGGATAGGTAATAAATTATTAGCGATTTTAACGTCTTCTGTAATAAATAGTATTTAATTTTATTTAAAACTTCAAATTTAAACAAATAATAATTAAAATTTTATAAAAATCTTATGTTTTCAACTCGTTGTATTACGCCGTGCTTTGGCCAAATAAGCAAACAACGATATATGTTATGTATGTCATATAACTTATTTACTTGTACATGCACATATTATGTTTTTTTAGCTAGATATAAATAAGAAAGTAAAAACCACTATTCATGTTTTCTCTAGGGATATGGGCATTCCTCACTCACAATACAACTTTTGTTAAAAAGCCTGATATTGACTGCCTATCTTGTTTACATCTTAAACAGGAACATATTGCCCATTACCTGTTTCACGTTCTTTAATTTTTAATCAAACAATGAAATTAAAAAAAAACAAATGTAACAGTACATTGTTCCTCCTATAAACTTCCTCATTTGCAACAATTCGATAAAATTTCATCACGCTATCCACTGTTGGTTAATTTTCTAGACTATAAGGGGTTTTTCTGACAGAATAAATTTCAATAAGGTATTACATCCTTGCTTGAAAACTTTTTCTGATTTGTAAAAATTAATCATCGAAGAAAAATTCATTCATGGTGTTTATCGCATTTTTGAGATTAGTATTTATGATACAATAAGTTCCGATTATAAATTATCACAGTGACAGAATTAAAAACGTTATTTGACGAATGAATGTTTACTCGACATTAAAATGTTAATGAAATCGATTTATGGAACTTTAAAAATAATCTAAAAACCGCTTTAGAGTTCAATGTCGTTCAAAATATATAATATATTAATTTTTTCACTGTAATAATAAAAAATTAAAAATGTCCTTTATCATTATAAAATTTATTCAGCTACTTGTATGGCAATTAAAATGAAAAAAATATTATTACAAAAATTTCATACCCATTCAGGTTAGCTGAGTGTTTTTTTTTTTAAGTAATATCTTAATATATATTACGATATTGCTTATATCCTTACGAAATATTTTTGTACTATTGTTGTAATAAAATTCAAAAATTTTCATATTAACCTTACAATATTTCAAGTTTTAAAAGACATATAAATTATAAGCATATATTATATACAAAAAAGTTCAATATTAATTACTCTTTATCACGTTTGTTGTATTTAATTGATGACAGAATTGAGAAGAATAATTAGATTAAATTGTAAATTTTAAATTTTGTTGTCATGCCTACAGGCTCATCGTTTTAATAATAAAACAAAATGTTGAAAAAAATACAATAATAAATAAAGTTACTTTTAATACAGAGGCTTTGATATTCATCAATAAAAATTGTAAAATATTATTTATAGAATAGAATAGAGAATTTCGGAAATTATAAATTAACCAATCTGATATCATTCTTCAATTTTAATCTAAGTGAAACTTGAGATATTTTGTCCTATAAATTGATGATTTTGTTTACTTCAAGTGAAACATCTCGAAATCGTAAGCCAATATAATACTCATTAAAATTATAATGTTGCTATAATACAATAAACTTATAAAAATTATAACCTTGACCACAAAAAAAAAATTTTTTGCTGTTTATTTTATTTCGTCAGCAAGTAATCATTGTTGGTAAAAAAAATTAAAAATAATTTAAAAAAAAAAAAAAACTTTAACTAACTTTTGGCACAGACATTTTAGTTTTTTTTTATCTTTATTGCAAATAAAAATTGGGTTAAAGATCAAAATTAAATGGAATAAATAAACCTTTTTTAACTTTTGAATGAAAAATAAATCTGTCAATTTCAACAACTACAAACTTCTAAAACATTTCTAAGTTAAAACACCATCAGTGCTAATTGAATTGAATGAAACTAACTTACTTTAGACTGCAACAGCAACGATAATTAACAAACCAATGAAAAATTGCAATAATTATTGAATTAAACATAGCGGAAGTCTGATCTAAAATGCATATCACTTTTATATCAAATTGAAATAATTAAACCTCTCTCTTGTTGTCAAGTCTGCATCCTTGAGTTTAATTTTTTTAATATCTTCTTTTTTTTTTTCAAAGAGAGAATATATTTTGCTATCATTCGTATCGTATACATATTCATATTTCTACTCATATTGAGTTATGTATTGGTTTCCCAAAATTATACAAAACCAATATAGTTGAGTATGCAACTTTTTTTTTTGACTGAAAATAAATTAATGTATTCGAAATTGGAAATTATGACCTCCAAAAAACATTTAGTAAATATTTAACTCAAAAAGAAATATTAAATATGTATATTTATAAATATTTATGAATAAGTTTTCGAAAAAAATGTTATTTTCAAATATTTATGATTTTAATGAAAATAAAAAAAAAAAGGAAATTTGATAAAAGCCTTTTTAATTTCCAGAAGCTTCAGAAGCCCTTTTCAGCACATCGAGTTCTACACCTTATTTAAGTTTAACAATGACAATGTAATCCCTCGGACAAGTATAACTAAAAACTATACTAAGAAAAAAAAAACTTGAACTTTGAAACTTTTGGGTAAATAGGATTTTTTTTTCTAGAATTAATTTATGAAATTTAAATTAAGAGACACGTAACTATAAGTTGAAAGCTTTTAAACTAATTATGCATTAGTTTTATTCAAAATAAGAATTTTTTGTGGTCTAAATTAAAAAAAAGCTTTTTTATAATAGGTATTGAAAATTTAATAATTTTGTTTCCGAACAAAAGGTGAAACTTTAACTTTTTTTTTTTAAATCATAAGTTAAGACCAAAGTTCTTCATAAATTCACTTCCTAAATACCGAATTTTTTATCAAAAAACTTCTCGCCGAATTTCTACACCATATCGTACAAATTTACTAAAAAAAAATTCATAGATTATTATTTTAATCAAAATAGATAAAAATATCCTCGTAAAATTATAATTTTGTATTAGCATTGTGTAATAATATTTATTATTCAATGGTATTAGTTATTAAACACTTCATAAAAAAATACTTATCACGTTCTATACTTTCATTACATGATTAAATTTATTATATACACATAATTCTCAATCAATTACCAAGGCAACAGGAGATATACGTTGGTATCACTTCCAAAAAAATTATTAAAATATTTTAAGTATCCAAACATTTATCTATGTAGGTATACTATTTAAAATGAATTAATATACATTATAATATACTAACGAGATAGCTAACACAGCATTCATTCATCGATTGAAAAAATTACGATGTAAATATTTAAACAAAATTAAGTTTAGAAATATTATTCATTTATTATCAGCAACGTACATCTAATAATTGGGTCAAGCATTAAAAAAAAAAAAAATTATAAACAAAAGCTTGCAGTGATAAAATTTATTATAGAATAAATAGAACATAAAAATCGTGAGATCCACCAAAATCCGATAGATACATTTTACTTTTTCATCAATTTAACTTAATTCACTTCAATTTTTTATTATCTACCTACATGAACAATATTGGTTTGTTGTCATAACAATAATGATAATATGACATATGACGAAAAATTATTTTATCAAATTTAACTATTTGTTTTATCATAATGATAAGACTTTTTTTTTTATATAAATATATGCACTTATGATATAGTAGATTACAATACATGGTATGAAAATTTGTTATTCTTGCGAGTTGTGTATACACACAAACACATAGACACGAGTCATATTTATATCACGAGACCGAAGGTCAAGTGATATAATATTGACGAGTGTCTATGTGTTTGTGTGTATACACAACGAGCTGTATAACAAATTTGATTACCATGTATTGTATACTGCTTTAATGTGCATGGGAGAGGAAGTTGAAAACAATACATTTACAATGAAAAAAATAAACAAAAAAGTTCAAAATGAAGCAAGAAAATAAAATTTAATTAATACAGAAGTAAATTTATTTCTCGAAATGATTTCAAACCGGATGATTTAAGATCAGCTAATTCCTAAAATATTAAAAAAAAAATTAGTAATTTTTCCAAAAAAAATATTCATTTTCTTTTTTGCAAAAAGAAAAATCGAATAATTTTTTTTTATAAAAATTACTAATTTTTTTTTATTATTTTAGGAACTAATGGTCTTTTTAAATTTTATTTAATTTTATTTTTAATTATTAAAAAAAATAATTATAATTTTATTTTTATTCATTTTGTTTTTTTGAATAAAAATAAGTGCAATTTTTGAAGTCTGGTTTAAATTTTTGTACTAAAATTCAACCACACTCGTTAAAAAATTTAGTAGTAGAAGTTCGAAGATCCTTTAAAAATAGTAGATTGAAACACATGTTAACAAAATTCATCGACTGATCGACTGGCCGCTTTTTAGAAAAAAAAAAAAATAGCCGCGTATTTTTTTATTGGTTCTTTTTTTTTTTTTTTTGTTTGCTCAGAAGGAAAATATAGATTAGCTCAGAGCGAAAATATAGATTTTAGCATTATAAACTAAGCTTTGTTTGACATTGATATGATGCATGTGAGAGGTATACATTTGCAATTTTTTTTTTTTTTTTGGTATTTGTCTGTATTGAAATATTGTGAGTGTGAGTGATATTATTTTTGTTTACGCAGTTCAAAATAAAGAATGTAAATACAATATAGAGCAATGTAAATACAATTTACATCACAGGGAAATGTAAATACAATTTACATTCCTCTATAATTGCATGTGTATTGATGCATGTAATGGACCATTTACCGAGCTAAATTTGCGAATGTAAATACAACTTACCGAAGCCATGCGCATTAAAATATTTTATCACAATAATGATTAGGCTATTTTGAAGAAGTATGTTCAAGGTAAACAAAAAAAAAAAATTTCTGCACGTGAAAAGCTATATAATATATTTGTTCTGTTCTGTTGTTTATTGCAATCATTTTTTTTTATTTTATCCATTTCACACAAAACGATTGAAATGGAGAAAAGAAAGAAAAAAATCATTATGATGAAACTGAACAAGTGCATTCTTCAAGTGATTATGCCATATAAAGATCAGAGAAGGTCATCAATCTGGCTGGGACCATAACATTAAAAAATATGTAGTTTTCCCTATTTTTGGGAGTCTTTTTTTAGTTTGACAGAATTACATATGATAATATAAGTATGTATGTGTACATTTACAATTTCCGGCTTAAAAAAATTTTAACTAGGTAGGTAGGTGCCTATTTAATAGCTTTAATTCACTTACTTAGACTTTTATAAATTGTTTTTTATTGTTTTTTTTTTTTTTTTTCAAAATTTAGTGAACTATATTTTTTAATTTCTATACTTTAAATTAAACAGTTCGAAACACTTTTGAACATTAATCCAATATTTTTTTGTTTTATTATTTTACTAGCGGAAATTCCAATAATTTTTTGTTTTATGATAAATTTTTCATTTCTTTTAAAAATTAAAAAAATTATATGAAAGTTAATTATATTTTTATATTTTATTTTTTATAAGTATATTTTTTTTTTCGTTTTATATAGAGATCGTTTCTTCACTTTCTTGAAATTTAAAACCGGAATCCAAAAGAGTGAAGTTCAAAGAAATTTTTTCTTCTTTGCAATAATCTTTTATAAATATATGTATATTTTTTTTCAATATTTCTAATACCACTTTCCTATATAGATTTTTATTTTTAAACAATAAAAATTATAAAAACTTGATTTTTTTTTTATGTTGAAAAGAATAAAAAATAAAAAAAAATGTTTACAAAACTAAACTAACTAACGTAGATCATATGAAATAAAATTATATTCCTAATACCTTGACGATCAACATAAAACTAAAAAAAAAAAACTTTTATGTATTTTTATTAAAATTTTTCTTTGAAGTATACTAAAAAAAAGTTATCATATAATTTATATATAATACACACAAAACTTTAAATTAAAAATTAAAAAAAAAAAAAAAATCATGAAAATCTTGAATATACTTAAAATAAATAAAATTATAGTATTTGATTGAAAACCGCCAATGTCGTCGTCGTTATTATACTATACAGAGATACTGCATTCGCGAATTGCTGTTGACTGACTACTTTTATATTTTATATGAATGAATGAATATAAAATAAAATTAAAAAATATTTACTCAGTAAAAAAAAATAGCTGATTTGATAACTAAACGGAGTTATTTCACAATATGCTCTCTTACAATATCATTGATAAAATTATTTTCGTCCAGATATTGTATTTTATTCTCCTGATAGATACAATACATAAATAAAATGATGCAATATTATCAATATTATTTTTCCTGTTTATTATTTTTTGTTTCAAGTTTAAATAATTTTTTTGTGATTAATTTTACAAGAATTTTTAAAAAATTTGATAAACAAGATCGAGAAAGTTCGATTTATTTATATATTTATTATTTTTCAATTTTTTAACATTATGTCCAGATAATTAGCGATCTCCTTTTTATAAATATTTTTAGACCAATATTGAAAACAATTTTACAATATTTTTTTTATTATTATGTAGGTAGGTATTATCATTGAATAAGGAATGATCATTAGAGATTAAACGTTTTAATTGTTGGATTAAAAATATAAAAATAATTAGGAACGATTTTTTTTTTATTAACTACATTTATTAAATTCAATGTTCCAATGCTTCCAAAATGTATATATTATTATTTAATGAGTTGGTTTTCCACAGTTACTCTTAAAAATGATGTACTGTGTATTTGATTTCCTGGTTTGAGAATTTTTATTCTAAATAATTCAGAATGAAAGCAAGTCAGACCAGTAGTATACAATTTGTACTTGATAAGATAATTATGGAATAGTTTATTTAGGCATTACATTTTATTGACTTTAATGTAAATAAAATGAGGAAATATAAACAAATACAAACAAATTTTATTTATTTTTATTTACTACAGTGAAGCACTAAATTCAATAGCTGAATTGTAAAACATTTTGTAGAAGTATATTTTGTTTGTATATAGTTTTGAATCTGTTTTTCTCTTTATTAGTGTGAAAAACAGGGTGATTAAGAATTAAATTTTTTTTTTATCAAATAAATCGCAATTTCAATAATAACTGGCGTGTTTGACGGATCTAAGTTTCGTAAATATTATACTTATAATTCTTGCATTGCATACATAATTCATCAATTTAATCTAAACATAGAACAAATTTGTACAAAATAGTTTAAACAGTACTAGGTTTACAGGATTATAAATGAATTTAAACAGCCATTATAAACAATATGTAAAACAGAGACACTTTGTCTTGACTTTTATGTTTTAAGCAAAACTCTCCGAATATAACTTATTTTAGATTATAAAATTTGGAGAGTTCTATATTAGGTTTCTAAGTAAAAATAAAATCCGTTTCTGCTTTAAAACTAAAGTATACTATAACAAAACAATAGTCTTTTCAACTTTTAAACAACTAAAGATATTAGTTATTAGAAAATTTGATATCAGTGTAGGAAATACGTACTGTAGGTACCGTGTTTCTTTTTAATATTATCTCAAATTATTTCAACATAATTATATTATATATTTTGATCGAAATTTGGAGTTTACGTAAAAGTATTATATCTTTCTCATTTAGAGGGACCCTTCCTTATGTACTTTTCATGTTACAACTTTTTAATTTAAACCTTTTATAAAGGATCCCAAGAAATGAGAAAGCTTTAGTAGGATAAATAAAAAAAAAATAAAAACTGAATAAATTTAGTCATAAAATATAAAAATATGTGAACGAAAAGAGATGCACTGAATATTATACATTCGGTATTATAACATACATTAAATTTATAAATTCAGATTTAAATTAATATTTGACTAAACTTTAAACGTCATAATAAATAATTACAAATCATTAATTTAGGAAAATCACTCTGTAATTGTGATCATCATTTCAAATTGGACTTTTAACGTGTAAATTTATACACCATAATAAAGTATATTAAATTATCATATCATTGTGTTATTCTGGCTTATGTAGGAACGTATATATTTTATATTATTCTTATGCATATAAGTATATAATATTTTACATAATGTTAATATACACAATGCATGTGGAATCGATAACTTTATGTCCGTTTTATTGATTTTACGAAGAAAATTTGGTAAAGAATTTGTTTTTAAGTGATAAAAACGGAATAATAATACAAGATATGCATTTATTTATTGTTTAAAACCCACTATACAAATATTTTCAATTCCTAGTTTGCATTTAACATTTTTATTGAACTTTTCTTAAAACGAATGTTCATTTGAAATTTCATTAAAAAGATTAAAACATTACATAAATAATATAGAGGTAGGTGTACGATACCTATACCTAAGGCTTAGTAGGTACATGGTTTAAAATTATTTTTCAACAAGAAGTTCATAACTTTCATGTTTGTTAATCGAAAAAATATAAAAATACATTAATTAGGTAGGTACAATCCACATTTCTGTTGTTAGAACAAAATCCACAATAATTGAATATACTTTTTTTTTTTTTTTATTTATTTATTTAATTATTTAGTAAAATTTACTATTAATATAATCAATTATAAAAAATACATCAATAATTATCCCTATATTTATTCGAATTTTTCTTTGATATAAGGTATCAACTTCTTTTTGAACTGCACTATACTATTTATTTTCTTCAGACAATTTGGCAGTTCGTTAAAAAGAATCAAACCCTTATGCATAAGCATGTTTTTGTTTCTATAACCTCTGATGTTGTTAACTCTGAAGTGGTTTGAATTTCTTAAATAGTGACGTTGAACCTCTCCCACATACGCAAGTTGACTACTTAAATACGTCGGCAATAAACCAATTTTTATTTTGTATATCATTATTAACACATTATATTGAATTCTTTGGTTAACACTAAGCCATCTTAATGTATGTAACATATGTTGTCTTGGAGTGAACCTGTTCATTTTTAATATACATCTCATGCCCTTGTTATGTAATCTTTGAAGCCTATTTTTATCTTGAATGTTGTATGTGAATAGAATCGATGAACAATACTCGAAATGTGGTTTCACTAGAACATTGTAAACCTTAATTGATGTTAAGAGAGACATTTTATTTCTAATTCGCGTAAAGAAGTAAGTTTTTTTGGCTATTTTTTTACATATATAATCAATATGAGATTTAAAGTTTAATTTATAATCAATCATTACTCCTAAATATTTGATTTCCTTTACTACTTTTATTTTCATATTGTCAATTTTAATATCTGGACTGGAATCGGCGTTAATCACCATAGAGTTGGTTTTATTTATATTTAATTTTAACTTGTTGATTTCGAACCATTCATTAAGCCTTTCTAAATCATTATTTAATAAATGAACACACTCCTCTACAGAGTCACCCACAACATAAATAAGCGCATCATCTGCAAATAACACCAAAGAAGCCACTTCCAATGCCATTTCCATATCATTAACATAAATCAAAAATAGTAATACCCCAAGAACCGAACCCTGTGGCACTCCCAACAGAACATCAATAGCATCAGACACAACGTCATTAACTTTTGTTCTCTGTCTTCTATGATTCAAGTAGGATTCGAACCATTTAAATTCAGTTCCTAAGATGCCATATTTTTTCATTTTTTCCAACAAAATCTTACGATCTACAGTTTCAAAGGCTCTGCTCAGATCTAGAAATACTGCTACTATAATTTTTTTATCATTAACTGCTTCTTTCCAATTAGTTATAACTAAGTTTAATAACGATTCACAGCTATGCCCTTTTCTAAATCCAGACTGATAACCTGTCAGTAAACCATTATTTTCTAAATAACCTTCTAATTGGCTGTAAACTATTTTCTCAAGGATTTTTGACTCTAACGAAATCATGTTAACTGGGCGGAACTCATTACACTTATTGGTATTAGTAACTTTTTGTACAGGAATTATTAATGACTCCTTCCAGACTTCAGGGAAAACACCACTTTCAAGCGAACAGTTAATTATGCTCAGAAGATTTTCACCAATCAAATCAAAACAGTCATTAAGCATTGCAGCATTTAATAGATTTATATCTTTTTTATTATTAAGATCTTTTATAACATTTTTTAACTGATTGAGACCAATCTGTTTTAATTTGAATTGCGTAACAATGTCACTTATATAATTTTTATATTGTCTAGAAGGAATGCTACTGTTTATTTCTTCTACACTTTCCAAAAAATATTTATTAAATTTATTAGCAATAATATTATTATCTCTGTGAATCTCGCCATTAAAATTTATCTCAGTAATTCCTGATTTTTCTTCATTCAAAACCAAACTTTTGATGGATTTCCACATATTTTTCTGATCGTTTATACCATCGATTTTTTTAGATACATAATTATTTTTAGCACTATTTAATTTATTCTTAAAATTATTTCTTATTTGTTTATATTTTAGCCATTCAAATTCATTATTACATATCGATGCAATTCTGTATTGTTTTATTTTTTCTTTTCTTATTTTTTTTAATTCTTCAGAAAACCAAGAATTCTTTTTTTTATTAATAATTTTTTTTTTACATAATTCATTTACTAAATTCTACCTGTGCTTCCGATTTATAGATATTGCAGTGTAGAAACTTGAATGAAATCGGCTAACCCACATATGTACATCATATATTGAATAAAAAATAAATAAAATTAAAAAAAAAAATAGAAACGTATACTACATAAAAAATTCAAATCCATATTCAGTCTGCAATTCTAATGGATAGAATATTTTTAAAGATTTCTGTAAATCGATTTGTTCTCGAACACAAATTTTCATCCAAACTTATTTTTTTCCCATTGCATTATGCCGAGAATACGTACTGACGGTTCAGCTATATATACATTTCTCTTGAAATACATTAAAACTTTTTAAAAATTTAGAAAATATAAAACAAACTTTAGTGGGAATAGGTTGACCAGTTGAAAAAATAAATATAATAGAAGAGAAAAACATAAAAAAAAATAATGAAAACACGAAAAAAAAAATTAACATTTTGTTAGATATCTAATGTTATTACTACATACGTAAATATATATAAACGTACCCACCTATATATAAACTGAGTTGTAATGAAAATTAAAAATATGAATAATATTAATCCAGTAATTTTTAATTCTAAAAAATTAATCAGTAATATTTAGATTTACATATAATAAATTTCCATATGCCTCTTTACAGTTTAGGAATTTCACTCACGGAATTTATTTATTTTTCGGTTCGGATTTTAGATGCCGGAAAATTTATGTAGAAATAAAAACAATTTTTTTTCCTGTCAAATAAATACAGTTCGGAAAATAGGTACATATAATTTTTTTTTTAAATTAAACATTTTATTTTAATTTACGTAGCTATATTAATTTAATTTTTAATTAAAAAAAAATCACATTATCACAATAAATACCATTTCATAACTTTCAACCAAATTCCTACAATTGATTGGGTGCGTGGAGACTCTGAATTTTTTTTAAATTCCGTAGAAAAAAATCCGTCAGTAGATTTACACTTCCCTGGAGATTTTTATATTCTGCCATTGAAATTCACCCATATAAAATATACCTATGCAATTTTTTTTTCCGTGATTCCAATTTCCAAACTGTAAAGAGCCCTTTAAAAAAAATGCATATATTAAATATGTATATATATAATATATAACGCAACAAGCATTGGCTAAGCAAAGCAATAAAAAAATAGAACTGAATAATTTTAGAATAATTAATTTTTATATTACAAAACTTTAAACTTCGACGCAATACCTTCTCTATACTTGTTTTTTTTTAGATCGGTTCTGTTGAGTGCATCTCCAGCAGCTCCAGTAGAAGACGAAGAAACAACAATTAACTTCAATTTATATAAACTACGTAATTTTTTTTTGATTTGATATTATCATTCTTTATAAATAAACTTCAAAACAATCGATTTCGACCTTGAAAAATCTTTACAATTTATAAATTAATTTTTAATAGTTTTTATTGACGTTTCCATTATTATCCACTTATTCCTATCTTACCAACGAGAGCCTGTTTTTAACTCATACTATATAAACCTAATAAAAAAAAGAAAATAGGTAACTAAGCCTATTCCAATTCAACAGGTAGCTATAAAACAAAATTAATTTTTTTAATCGGCAAAAAAAAAGGCACTCAAATCGTAGATAGTAAATTAAAATGAAAAATACCTATGTCGTAAAATTTATTAAAATATTCCAATAAAGAAAAAAATATATTTGTTTTTTTTTTTTTTAATTCTAATTATTATACAATTTTTCAACTAAGGGCACCGAGCAATGAGGTCTGTTTTAGTTTTAATTAAATTAAAAATAAAATTAACCCAACTAAGTCGCAATCACAAGCCTTGCATTGCAATATGAAATTTATTATTTTTGAAATATAAACTTCGTAAATTAAACATGCATTTAATTAATTATTCCTCAAAAACAAATTCAACGTCGATATTACAAAGAAATCTTGAATTTAATAGATAATTAATAATTATTAAAATCAATTGGAGGTGTATGTAGTATATTGTTTTAAATAAGCAACATGTAAGAATGTAGCTTGCATGCTATCACTATTCAGTATCAATATTCATTCACTATTGTGTACTATATTTATGTATGTACGTAACTATCTTCAATTTCCATTTAATTAATATAATTTTTAGATTATACTCACCATCACCAATAATAAACAATTTAATAATTCAATAAAATAATAATTTAAAAATAATTTTTTTTTTTATTTTATAAATTTAATTTGATTAAAAAATAATGATAAATAACAAAATAAAATAAAAGTTAAAAAGTGACAATACGAAAAAAAAAACTCTATTGTTTGATTCACACAACACACGAAGATTCAACACTAGTGCTTGCTAGTCTAGTCAAAAAAGAAATAAATTGAAAACATTTCACTCATTTTACTTTTTCCCATTTTTTCATTCATATCATATGATACAATTCACAATAGTCATAAAAAAATTAAAATTTTGTTTGAAGCACTTACCTAGTTTACATGATAGTCCAACCGTGGTTGAGTCGAAATGTGGTTGAAAAGAGGTTAAGTGTTTACATGATGTAGTCGAAAAGCATGTGGTTGAACTGTGGTTGAATTGAGTTTGAAAACAATAACAAAAAAGAAACAAAACAAACAGCTGTTGCTTATTTTTTAACCGGGTTAACCGTTTACATGGATAGAGTTAACTTAACCGAGCGAATTTCTTAGGTTGAGTCAGGTTAACCCAGGTTAACTCTACCACCGTTTACATGTAGTTGAACCGTAGTTGAACCCGGTTTCAACTCTCCATGTAAACTAGGTAACTGTTGTCGTCTTAGCATTTGTTATAAAACTTAGCAGAGGGCTTTTTACCCACAGCAAATGAGAAACAATGAAAAAATACTAAGTGCCTGTGCCTACCTTATTTTTTTTAACTATATTTTTGTAATTAAACAAACATTTGGAATTTGAAATTCAGTATTTAAAATTCTTTTATTACTTTGCGGTTGAAGCGTGTCAAGCCCTATAAAATTAATTTTTTAAATGAGCCGACATGCAAGATAATCATTTTATAAATTACAATAGTACACAGCTGTTTATATTTTGAATTATATCGAGTTCGTGACAAATTGAATCAGCTGATTAAGAAAACAAAAAAATAGTTTTGTGCAAATTCAATTCAATTAAAAGAAAAATAAAATTGAATATTGAATTAATAAAAAAAAAATAATTAAACCAATTTTTTATTGTTTATTCATATCTTACATTTTTTTTTAAATTAAAAATATTTATTAATTTAATTAAATTTTAAATATAAAAAGTTGTGGATAGATCAGATCTTTAATTTGCGGCTTGAAAAGAAGCACATTTTTGAAGTTTTTTTTTTGCATAATCAACCAATGTTATTTATTTTCACTTTCCTTTTACCATCAACAATCTTTTTATAAGGATAAGGCGAATTGAATAGAAATTGTTTGAAATATGACTATTGTATTAAAAACTATTTTCAGCAGGTCAATAATTAAAAAGTTTCCACGAGTATTTGAAAAGAAATATTCACTAACGCCAATTACATCTGACCGGAACTCAGCAAAAGTAATTTCATCTTCAATTTCTGATATTCATCATCGAGAGGTAAATTTAGTTTATGCACCTCCTAGTCCTATAGGTATTTTGTAATTTTTTTTTACAGGCAGGTATACGTAGGTGTACCGTATCGTATCTAATTCCTTGTCTATTTTCTATTAAAAATTCCATTTTAAATATTGAATAACTTTAAGTAGGTAGTGACATTTAATTGGATGAAAGATTTTATTTTTTGCAGCTAGAATAAGGTGGTAGGTATTAATTATTGCTTGAAAATTTTAAATGTGTCTTACTTGTACTTCATGTAACCAAACAATCTATATCTGCATTTTAAATATGAGAAATTGTAATCATGAAGATATGTAGATACATAGATGCAACAAAATTTGACTACAACGACGATACAATGAGCCAAGTATTACTAGGTATCCCATTTACAATAATTAATATTGTGGCTATCTACTTATTTCTTAAATTTTAAACACTGAAGAATGCCTACTTTACTTATGCTAATTAAATGATCAATAATTCCCCATTCATTTGAATTCCAATTTAATTATCGGATGTGCCTGAAAGGGAATGCGATTTTATTTTATTAAATAAATAAAATTATTTATTAATTTTTTTTTTATTTGCAGAACAGTTGCGGAGAATCAAACATTATTTTAAGACAACACTCCAATGATTTGAAAATTTCATTAATTTTATTAACAGACTTACATGTATTTACACGTAAACAAGGAATATTAAATTCAAAAACTAATATTCTTTTATGTAGTAATCCAGCTATAAATTTAGCAGCGGTTTGTATAGATTTTTTTTGTTTAATACATTTTTTTTAAATCGATCCAATTTTAGGGAAACAAGGATGGAAACGAAACAATGGATTCAGATAAACAACCAAATTTAGAACATTTAAATCGTGCATTTGAAGTTCTAAGCAATACGTTACCTAAACTATTTTTACAACCATTAGATTATTCTATTTATAGTCCTAACTTAATATTTGAAAATAATATAAAAGGCACACGAACAATGTAAGTTTTGAATTAATCGAATGTAAAGTTTGAATTATGGAGGAAAATAAATTTTAAAGAAACTTAAAATAATATTCACACTGTATTGATCCCTACTTAAGATTATAGAGTAAAATATTATTTAGATTAATATATTGGTATTAATTTATTCCACTTTTGGAATTCTTCCAACATGATTTTAACTATATCAAATAGTACATATTTGAATTTTTTATTCACTATTCCAAAAATAAATTATATTACGAATATTTTTTTAGTGGCCTTTACCATTATGTAAAGCAAGTGGCATTACTTAGAACAGTTGGACATTTGAAATACGCTTATGTTAAATTTGAGGTATTAAAAATTACAAAACATCCAGAAGATTTCACTATTAAAATTCGATGGAGAATTCGTGGAATATCAGCTTTGAAGGTAACTACAAAAAAACACTAATTTCAACTGAATTCTAATAATTTTTTCTTTTAGGTGATGTTTCAATTTTGGAAATTTAAATTATGGAAAATTAAAGAAGTTTTTGAAGAACAAGAAGCGTAAGAATAATTTTTCAAAATTATTGTACAATATCTACGTATAGATATATTGTTTAAATTATGTATTATTATTATTTTTAATTATCTACCTATATGTAAAATTTACATATACGATATACCTACCTGCCTATTTTAAAAAAAAAAATCTAAACAAAATAAAAAAAATACACTTCACACTAAAATTTCGTTTAATTACGATAGATTAAATAATAATGACAAGCGTAATTCACAACTTTATAATCTGAATTTTTTTAGATGGTATGATGGTTTTTCAATCATGTACTTAGGACCGGATGGTATGATAATTAAACATGTTGTCGACAAGGTATACTTTTTTATTTAAACAAAATTAAACAATTTCAAACATTTGTTTTGATTGGATATTAATTCAAATTTTAGGTTATGCCAGATGACAATAAAGCACCAGATGTTGTAAACCCCGGAATTGTGTCATCGATTCCAAAACTAACATTATTTCTTGATATCACGGATTTGACGCCATTCATTTCTTGATTGGTTTACCTTAGCAAAAAAAAAAATAGGCACGATAAAAAATAATTTGTGATTTAGTAAATTGTAATTCAAAATTGAATGAAATTATTTTCTTTTCCAGAACCATTTTTCTTTTAATATAAAATATATAAGTTCATAAGTATATACGTTATTCTGATCTTTGTAATTTAAATTTTAATAAGGAAAAGAAAACATGATGCTTGCAAATTAAGTTTTCGATTTTAAATCAAAAAGAAACTAAAGCACTAAAAAAGAATTTAATTTAGGAAGTTTTGTTATTTCATTGTATATTCGAAATTGAGTGAAAATATATCCTTTTCTAGAAGCATTTTTCTTTCAATATAAAATATATATGTATGTTAGTTATTTTCTGATAATTTTGTAGTTTAAAGGAGAAATAACTTATGAAGTTTTGTTTTGCTGCTACCAATTAACAAAGTTTTCAATTCATAAAGAAAGTAATTGAAAATTCGAGTTTTTAATTTTGAGTAGGTACCAAAGATAATAAATGAATTTCCAGATTTTATCTTCCTGGATTATGGGATTATCGATTCAGGATTATCGTAAAAAGATACCATCTTTTTTCACGAGGCCAAATGTCTTATTGTGCCACTAAAAAAATTGTTTTAAATTAATAAAATCATTATTCATTATCATTACCCACTCTTATTTACGTATTTTTAGAACAAATTGCGCGAATTATATTTTAAGAAATATTATAGGTGTAGCTTCAGCCTTTTAGCACAGCTGTCGCTGCTTACACCAACGACACAACAAAATCTGCTGTCAAAATTATTTCCTTTGCAAATTTTATTTTTATTCTTATTTCGCTCTTCTTAGTTTCCGAGTTCTATTTGAAGAAAAAACAATTTTTATTATAGAAAAAAATAATTCGGTTCGCAAAAAAAAAATTAATTTAATTTTTCGTTTTTTTTTTTCATAAAAAAAAATGTTTCATTGTTTCGTTGATAGTAAATAATATTTAATTTGATTAAAAAATTAATAAAAATAAAATCAAAAATCTGAACAGCAGAAATAAACTGAAAAAAGTATAAAGAAAAAAAAATCCGGTTCCGTGACTTGACTTTGACAGCAGCAGGCAAAGTTAACTTTTTTTTTCTCTTCTTAGTTTTGCGCAAATATATTTTTTTTTAATTTTACAAAATTGTGAGAATAAAAATTAAAAAAATTAAACGAAATTTACCATTTTTATTTAAAATTAAATTTATAACCTTTATTGAAAAAAAAAAAAAAAAAAATTTAACAAAAATAGAAATTTTTGAAAATTTTTTTTTATTTTTAAAAATAGCATTCGTGCATCAGAAAATGTGATTTTGTTAATTCCGTTTTTATTTTTATTAAAAAAAAAAAAAAAAAATGAAAAAGAAAATTAAAATAACAAAATTGAGAAAATAAAATTTTTAAATGTGGAAAATTTCTATAAAAATGAAAAATCAAAACATAAATAAATAAAAACATTGTGATTGTGATGTGACGTTGACGTTAATTTTTTTTTTTTTATAATTTTTTTTTATTAAAAATAAATGATAATAAAAATAAATTAAAATAAAAAAAAATTAGAAATAATTTAATTATCAATTTTTAAATTAAAAAAAATTTTTTTTTGTCTAATTTGTGCAAATAAAATTTTTACCTTGATATTTCGTGTTCATGCATTTGATTTTCATCTGATAATTCTCATATCAGTGCGCTCAATTAATACCAATAGGTATTTCGATTTCGTGATCGCAGTTTAATTTTGCAAATACCTACCTACTTCCCGAATCACTTACGATTTATGCTGTGCTTAGTTGTATATTGTATAACCTATCCGCTTGCTTGTATAGCTACATACCTACCCCTCCTACTAAAAAACTTGGATGGGATTTTAAGTTATAATTTTGCCTGCTTTTTGTTAAAGTAGATAGGTATTCCTATCTACCTATACATCGACGCACGCGAATTCTAGCATCTGACGAAATCTCGGAGCAAACTTTAAATTTGTTCCCGTGTTTTTGATTTTTTTTTCTTACATTACCTACCTAAAACTAGATATACCTATTAGTTAAACTGATTTATAGCAGAAAATAGAGTAGGTACATATGCCTAACAAATTTAATTGAACCAATTTTTTCCCCCTTTTTTTAAAGAAATCGAGACTTGGGGTCAATGGGTTAATTTTATGTAGCTTTAGGTGTACCCAGTCAGTAAATTCTAGTATTATCTTATTTTTTTTTTCCATGGTTATTTCGTAATAACGAATAAAATATTGATCGTAACATAGTAACGAGATGTTAGTATTATTATTCGTCTTTTATTTTTGAGGTGATTATGGTGATGATAACTAACCAATAGGCAAAATTCTTTCAAATGAAATTTGCTATTTATTTATTTTTTTCCTCAATAATAATTAGTAGCCTATACCTAAATGTTATTATTTTCATTTTTGCGCTCACTCATGCTGAAATGAAAAAAATAAGTTTATTTATTTATTTTTAGTTAATGCAACTTAAGGAATTTCATAAAAAAAATTATAAGAGATAAAAAACATTTAAATAACTTATTTGTAGTTGTAGACGAACTTATTAGCTTAGTCAGAGAAAAAAATAAAATAAAATTTGCCCGTATTCAGCATAAATTTTTTTTACAAAGAAAAGAAAATAAAAACCGATAAAAACACTTGTTGATGAAAATTAAATAACGAATTTTTAATTACTTACTAGGCAGGTATATCTGATTATATTTTATCCTGCATTTTATATATTTATTATGTAAGTAAGTAGGTAGGTTTGTAAGCGCTTATATAAAATCATTTTATTAAATTTTTAAGCCACAAATTTAGTTTACAAAAAATTGTGCCTACTTGTATCTTCTTTTATAATTAAGTAGTTACATAATATTTTTGAATCTAAGTAAATTAGCTCCAAAAAAGTTCTGTGTAATGCAACTATTGACAGAAGAACATGAAAAATACTCTATTGAAATATTTAGTTACCGTGAATTAATACTTATTGCAAGAATTTAATTTAGTATAAGTAACTACTTATGTATATTGGATATTAACTATAAATAATTCGTCAGAAGTATAGTAGGTATAATACTTACTGGTACAATTGAAAAATACCTAAGTACATAAGTACTTACTTAGAAGTATGTACTTTCTTACATAAGTTAGTATACCTTATACTTAATAATTTACTTATCTTAATTTAGGTTTTGCCTTACATCATCTGTCAGAAAAATCAAAATGATTAATTTTTGCATTATTTAAGAAAAAAAAAAACACTTAATAAATTAATCGACTTAAAAAAAAAAAAATAAATAAAATAAAATAATTATTAATGAAACAAAACATAATGCTACATCGAAATCTTATGAGATTTTTTTTATTGTCAACACAACCGTCATCATCATCGTTGTCGTGTTCTGCATCATCGTTAAAAGATAATAAAAACGATTATTTCTTTATTTATAAAAAACTAAATTATTTTTATAATAAAAATTCAATAAATTTTAAATTTTATAATTCAATATGCCTTTTATTTGTGATATGTTTATTGGGAACATTACCACAATTTTGTTTATGTGGAAATGCACCCGGTGATACAGTTTTAATAGTTGGTAGTGGACGTGGTTATAGCCATCATCATAGTAATATTAATCAACAGCAACATCCACCTCATCAAGGTGCATTGCCCACAGTTGGGCCAAATGGATTACATCGACAGCATACGGTGCAATCGTCCCAACAACAACAGCTTCATCATAGTCATCATCATGCCCAAGGTGCCATAGCCGTCGGTAGTGGTGCTGGGCATAATTTGGAATCACACCATCATAAAAATTCCTATAATTTATTAAGTGAAGCTATGTCACAGGCTGTCAGTCATGAATTCCGTGAGTATATATTTTTATCTCTTTTTTCTTTTTATTGTCCAATTAGAAAGAAAATATACCTAACATCATGATACACTTTATAACCTCGTTTATAACATAGTTTTGATTTAATAGGGAATGATCCTACGTTATTCCGAGGATAATTCGGTTTTGTTTTAAATAAGCTTCAATTTATTTCAAAATTCAATTAAATATTACCTACTTAATGGTACCTAATAACTTAATATCCGAATAATTTAATCAAAAAGTCCCAATTACTAAGGTTTTGAAAGTTTTTTTAATTTAAGTTTTTTACATTTTCGTATCGATTTTCGTTCTCTATATTAAGAAAATTCAAAATTAAGTAAGTTAATAGGTAAAATTTATTTTATTCTTCGGACAATGTATCCCTCGAGCTCGAGATATCCTTATTATATCTACTCGAGTATCTACTTATATATCTACTATCATGAGTCTATACCTACATACTTATATCTACAGTTATATTCTGGGTTTGGTAACAAATTTTTAAATGCGTAAAAAGTTCATAAATTAAATATATATACTTACTTAGGTTCTTAATAAAATGAATTAAAAACTAGAATAAGTAAGTCGTTATATAAGTAAGTAATTAAAAACTATCAATTTATAAATTTGACTTTGAAAATTATAAATCTTCAAAGAAATATTTTAATTGAACCTTTTCGGATCATCTGTTAATTACTATTGTATAAACTCAGATACTTAAAATGTTTTTTTTATAGTGCTTTCACTTCTTCAAACTATTCTGAATTAACGAAGTAAGGACTTGCACAATTTTTTTTGTAAATAAAGGGTTTAAAAATTTTAACAAAGTAACAAATATAGTTGCTCGTACTTTTTTTTTAAAAATCCTCGTAAAAATCACATACTTAGTTAATAAGTTAATTTTTTTTGCTTATATATAAGTGAATACAATAGTAATTTTTAAACTTAAAAACAAGTAAGTATACACCTAGGTGTTCACGTAATTAAGTAAATAAATGGTTACGAATAGTTAAGGAATTTTCGATTTTTTGGCATAACTTTTTTTTTGATGTTATGAGATAATTATCTACTTATTAAGTAGTTATGTAAGTAAGTTTTCAAAACATAATGTAAGTTAGTATCTTGCGATTTTAAAAAAATTTTTTTTGGAGATTTAAGTACATACTTATTAACTAAGTATTTTTCAATTATTTCTGAAGTTGGTCTAACGGTCTGTTGAAAATAATTAATTTAGGTTTTTTCTGAGAATTTTCATTATATACCTTACTTATCTTACTGACTTAGCGGAAAATAATTTTTTAGAAGCCAGTACTCATATGTAAGTACTTTTATTATTTATATTGAAGTTAAGTCTTGAATTTGTTTGAACAATTATATATAACTAAGTACTTAGGTAAGTATAAAAAATTATTAGAAATATCATTTTTTATTAAATGAAATGTGCAAAACAACAGTAGGTACTTATATACATTTGAGATATTGCGGTTGACTTTAATAAATATAACTATTGGATTTAAATATATGTATAGGTAAGCAAGTATCTATCTCAGTATTTATTGTTTTGCATAAAAATTAAAAAAAATTTTTCTCCGACTTTTTGTTTAAAAAAAAAATCGTAGAATTCCAATGAATTCTTTTCCGATTTACATTTGTAGTGCCTTTGAATGATTTATTTTTCTATTTTGACTCTCCTTTATTATACAAAGAGGGATAAGGACAGGACTCATCATTGAAAATTCAATAAAAAAAATTAAATTCTATATATCAGTACTTACTTAAGTAAGTAAATTTATAATTTCACAGGAAATTTTATTGTTCCATATACTTACTTATTACTTTTTTTTTAACCGAAAACAAATTTCGTAGTCTTAGCAATTTATTTTTTTTGGGACTTTCAATGTTTGCTTCTATAAGTTTAAGTCAGGGTTTAGATTCAATTAAAGATTTTAGAGGGTTTTTAATTTATATTTTTATAAAACAGAGGTAAGCTGTTACTCAAGTTTTCGTTACGATAAATTCCTTTTATAAGTATATTGAAAAATTAAAATGAAAAAAGCTTTGATTACCAAGGTTTCTTCTTTAATTATACATAGTTATAAAAGTAATTAGGTATTTAATATTCTTGCTGGGTCGTTTGTTTGAAATTAGATACTTATTTGTACCTCGGATATAACTAAGTTATTATATAAGTAGATGTCATTCCGAGTAGGTAAGTATTATAAAATTAAGTGTTGTTTCTTAGAAATTTTTTTAATGAAGTTACAATTTTTATAGTTACTCACTTAGATGTTTCTTTAAAGTATACTCATTTAAGTTATTGAGATTGAAATTATGATATGTTATATAGTGGTTATAAGTACTAAGTAATTACTTATCTAACATTTTTTTCAAAAGAAGAATCAAAATCGTGTTTAACAGTTCAACATATTTACATACTTTTTTTTGCTTTTTAATCAGAAAAAAAATCAAACAAGTTTATCAATATGATTTTAATATTGATTATAATAATGACGTTAAGGGTATTTTATATTTTTATCTTACTTACATAAGTTTATATATGGAAACTGTTAATAGAATAACTTGTTTCCAAATTTAGTTATTTGCGTATTTTCGTGATAATATGAATCATGTCATTGTTCCAAAATATCTAAAATGATTTAATTTAAAAGAATAATTCATATTTTTGCTGATACTAAGTTAATAAGAAAAAATTAAATAAGTACCTATAAGTACTTATACCTGGGTTTAAACTTAAAGTTTCCTCGGACTAATTTAATTTAGCAGAAATGAGTACTTTAATAGTTAATATAACTTTTATTATTTATGTTTAAAAGCCATTAAGTAAGTATGTTAAGAATTCTAAAATGATAAACATAAAAAAACGAGGAAAAAAATATTTAAGTACTTTTTAACTTATATATATTAACCTCAACTCAACATATGAGAATCAGAGCCGGTCAGCGTTAAATATTTAAATATTTACTTCAAATTCTTTACTTTCCAAATTCTAATGGTACTTATACTTACTTAACCTCTTTTAAAAACAAAAACGTAAAAACAATATTAAATATTGGATTGACATAATAAACAAAAGTTCAAGCATTTGTAAAACGTAAACCTAAAATATTATTGACATTATTTTTTATTAATAAAAGAACTTAATAAAAAAAAAGTTAATTGAAGTCAATTGATTTTACATATTTTTAAAAATTGATATTTTCTGTGATATTCATTTGATAAGTAAAGTAAGTAAATATTTCTAAAAAGCATCAAAAGAATAATTTTTAATGATTAAAGTATACAATTGTTATACTTACCTTCTTATACTTAGTTTTTTTTTTTAAATAACAAAATCAGTAATTTGTTTATTAACTTCTAGTAGTTAAAAATCCTTAATTCAATAATTCAAACTATGCATATTAAATCAAGTTGAAGTCAAATAATAAAATTTTTAATTTAAACCTCGATTTAAACATATTAAGACCATGTAGTTGTAGAGTATTGAGTACATTTATCTTTAATTTGCACGAATATTTTATTACATTGATCAATAGCTCGATATACGTTTTTGTACTTAAATATCTTCATTGAAATCGAGATTGCAATCATACATCCAATTTTTAATTGTAAACAACAATATTTTTTTGTTCTTTGTGATATCTATTCATTTAATGAATTTTTAACTTTCAATTCGTGTCGACTTGACATAGTGACATCATAATTAATGAGTATAGTATCAGTTAAATTTTGTATTTGGAAATAATTTTTAAGGAAACTCAGACGAATTGTTTGCCTTCTCGGTGTTGTCAAACCCTTTCACTAGTAAATTATTTATAAAATAATAAGACATATTAATTCAGTTGTATAATATATAATTAGGTATTTATTTAAGATTTATTTAAACTTCAAAGTTTCATTTATCTTCCAAACTTCATCAGGACGACAATTCTCTAAAAGCTTTTTCTTATTGTCGGCAGCTAAATTATTAGAAAAAAAATCAAGAAAAACTTGCATAAAAACTGATTTAGTTATAAGAATTATTATTTATATACACATATATTTCGCTTCTTATTCTGAGCTCAATTAAACACAAACATTATATTGCAAAATTACCAAATTTTCCAAATAAAACCAAAAATTTATAATATCCAATAATTTCAAATTTTCTGTAAAATCTAGAAAACTTTATTTTTTCTAATAAATTAAATACAAAAAAAAAAAAAAATTATACTTAAACTATTTTTTCCTATTTTAATTTTAAAGTGTTTGTTTTCCCGAAAATTTTATTTTGTATATAAATATACTCGTACACATGAAGGTAATGTGTCGTTCAATAATGTTCAAGTTCAACAAGACTAACACGTCCGGTATTTGCTTTAAGTATATATTTTCTATTTTATTTATTTTATTTCTCATTTTCTTTAATTTTTAAATCAAAATCAGATAAAATTCGCAAGTAAGAAAACAGAAAAGATTAATTTTTATATTTCGTCTCATTTAATTCTTATTATATTAGTGTTTTTTTAGGGAAGAGAGCAGGAAAATTTTTGAATATCTATTGAAATATCAGTATAAAAATTTAGCAACGTTGCAATTCTCTAGAAAACACCTTTAAAATTATAGAATTGAAAATAATATATCACCTGGTTAAATTGAACAAACACTGAAATACAAAAGAAAATTTATATTAATTATATAGTTGTGACTAAATACGTAAGTATAAATGTATGCCTATAACTAAGTATGTATATAAGTATTTTTAGTGAATGTTCATTTGGGAGGTTTAATCAAAAATTCAAATTTTAAGATGCACCTACCTATATATAATTAATTTTTTAATTTTTTTTTTGTAATTTAAAAAAATCTGTGTTCTTAAGTATAAGTAGATATATAATAGTAGATTATTGAATATGTAAACTAAATTTGTTATTAATTAAGAGTTCTGTATACACAAAAATACATTGACACGAGTCAATACTTATATCACGAGACCGCAGGTCGAGTGATATAAATTGACAAGTGTCAATGTATTTTTGTGTAAATACAGAACGAGTTGTATAACAAATTTTGTTTACATATCCAATATACTGTTTTAATGCGTAGGGGAGAGGTAGTTGCAAAGAGAGAATATTTTCTCTTCTCATTTTTTCTCATTTTTTTTTTGTATTTGGCTGTATTGAAATATTGTGAGAGATATTATGTTTGTTTAGGTATTACGTAATATTCAAAACGAAACATCTAAATGATTTCATTATTTACGCTGATGCATCTAAATTTTTTCATTATTTACGCAGATGCATCTAAATGATTGCATGTGTATTGACACATATAATACTCTATTTAGTGATCTAAATTCTATAGCACTAAATACAACATAACGATCCCCTATGCATTAAAAGTTTTTAACAGGTACCTACATCAAGTAAGTAAGTACCTCGGTAAGTACTTACCTAATTATGACAATTAAAATTTTTTAGAAGTAGGTGCTTATAGATAGTTAAAATCGAGGTTAAAATAGAAAGATATTTACGATTCAAAAAGGTAGTAAAACTAACTTCGTATTAAATTTATTTCAAATTACTTTTAATTAAAAAAAAAATGTATTTCATATTTATCTCATAGGTATTTAATTAAGCATTCATATCGCTTCGTTACTTTTATTTTTCTCTTAAGTATTTTTATTATAAAAGTTTATGGATTTTTTAAAAAAATGATTTCAAATTGTTAAACAAAAAATAAATGAGATTTCTGATTAAACTCACAGTCAACAAAATATCGGCATAGCGCTTCAATGTACACAATTTACATTAATTTTTGAATGTTTTTATGTTGATACACTAATAATTTTTTATTTATTTTATATATTCATCATTTTAAATATTATTATTATTATTTATTCATTCTCAAATTCTCGCATATAAGTATAACAGATAAGGGGCCTCGCTAATGAAAATTATAAACACAATTCATTTTTGAAAATACACGTAATACGATTTGTAATTATAATTAAATTTTTTTTAATACTTTTTTTGGCAAACAATTAATAGGCATTGAGTTTATTCTTCTTGTTTGCTAATAGAAATATAAAATTTATTTATTTTTTTATTAGACAAAATATTATACTTTATCTCTAAAAAACTGAAAAACAAAATTAATTTTTTTTTTCATTTAGCTTATATTCGCAATTTTTTATTTTATATACAGGGTCATTTGAGAAAGTACGTTTACTGTTAAAAATTCCATTTTTAGCCCGTTTTCTATCAAAACTGAAAAAAACGTACTAAGTACTTATGTACTAAGTACTAAGTTTACTAAAATACTTATAACTAATGAACTAACTATCCAATCGATTTTAATTCTTTGAGTACCAAAATATGCACAATCTCGTTCACTTTGTTGGTTCACATTCGAAGTGCAATCATCAATCTTGCGACGTTATCAAAATTGACAGCAATGATAAGTTCTTCAATTATTCTCAACACCTTATAATCAAGTTTATTGAATAAAAAAACACAGAGATTAATTATTATATGATTTCAAAAATAATTATTTCTAAATGCTGAAGCAATTAACATGTTCGAATTATTCCAAACTGATAAGTGTTTAGTTTGTTGTTTTTTAATTATTGGTGTGTCAGATTCAAACATATTAGATGAGATTGGCCTGCAATTGCTCAATTTTTATTCAAAACATAAATAATTGCTAAACTTCAAGACGATCTTTAATTTTTATTTGTATAATATTTTTATACATTGATAATCATAAACAAAATAACTCTAATTTATTAAGGAAATTTTCCAGAATCTACAAAATATAATTTATCAACAGTCTATCAAAATAAATCTTTTTTTCATGAGTTTTCAATTCAAATACTTATCCACACTAATTTAATATTTCAACAATAAATATGAATTATGAAATAAATAAATAAGAATTTTAAAAAATATAAACCTTGTTTACTTATATCTCTTTCACAAAAGTAAAAGTTTTGTTTTTATATAAAATATTTGTATATGTAGTTCTAGTCCTACATATTAATTTATTTATAAATGTAAAGTGTAAGTGGAGAGTTTATTTGTAAGTACCTAAGTATAATTTGTATCTAATTTTATCGATACATAAGTATTACGTAATGTAATTTCGAAATTTTGTTAATAGCAATATGAAAGCAATACTACAAAGCACTTCTTTCCGCTATATTTCTGTTTGCATTCCATATCTAATTTACATTACCATTATTATCATATATTCTATTTTTTTTTCTTATCAATTAAATGAAGTTCCATCTGTATCAAGCTGGCACAGCAATCAATTCTAAACCCCCAGAGCGTAAAGAAATTTTTTTTAAATAGTTTTTTTTTTTATTACGAGTTAGATCAAAACGAGCTTTCAAGCATTTACATCTATTAACACTCTAGAGACTGGTTCATATCTGCCATATATTGTTCGGAGTTTTTCGATATGAAAGAGTTCCACTCCTCTGAGCGAGTGATTCACAAAGCGAAAGCCAATTTTACCAAATATTTGTGATGATGATATTGTACCTTGAAGGTTTTGATGCACTAAAACAATGTCTGCCACTTCTCTACGTTTCACCAGTGAGCGAAGATTTAATAATTCTAGCCGCTCTGAATAAAAAAGATTGCAGATAAAGGGTCAAATTGCACACGCTGGAATAGCAAGCCTCTAATGGCAAGAGTAGTAAATTTCCACTGTACCAATTAGTCGAGATTGATCTTTATAATGAGACACAGGCAATGAAGTTGATTCAAACAAATTATGCTTACTCTAAATAATTTTCTAAATTTAAATTGATGATTTTTAATATTTACCGCCAAACAGAAAATATTTTCCTTTTCTTTTTTGTAGTAAAAAAAATCGAATCAAAAATTTTTCATCTATAAATATAATGTGTTTAATCATCATTCATAAAACATGTTTATTTTCCTATTTATCTTCTTAAATTAAGTTTGTATTATATTTTTAGTATGTATAAGGAATAAAATACATGTTTTATAAATAAACAATTTTTATTTTCAACTTCATTAATAGAAAGTGGGATAATTTAAAATAAATCCAAAATAGCAAATATTTTTTTAGTAATCATCATAATAAATTTATATGTTTATAAATAAAACGCACATTAAAAAATTTCAAGTTCATTTAACGTCCTTTGAAAAATTATATGTATGCATGTTTATCTATAATTGTTTTTATATACATACATTGCATTATCATTACAAAACGATCGTTTAAGAGAAAAGTGGTTGAAATGTAACCATAAAATACTTTTAGAAACAAATATGAAAATAAAATTTAAGTTTGTACGATTTTTAATTAGTAAAATAATTACTTATTTTTCTAATGAAATTAAAAAAATTGGTTCATTACAAGGGTACCTACCGAGATAAAATTTTTTATTTCTGAATAGAAAAATAAGTTTTTTTTTCTATCTTCCTTGAAATTGACATTTTTATTACGTTAATAGACATGAAATTATAAATTTATTTAACTGAAAGAACTCATGTTTGCCAAAACAAAAATTTGTAGTATTTTCTACAAAAGAGTACCGATTATGTTTTAATCTTAGTTTAAATACTTACCTACTTAGTTTAATTTTGTTTAAATAGTTTTTAAAATTTTAAGTTTTAATTATAAGTTACACTGTAAATTACTTAAGTATATGTAAAATGTTGTGTGAAATAGCTTTGAGAAATATTTACCTGAAAACAGTTAATAATTTTGAACTTTTAACATTTCGATCTTATTTTTTTAAAAAACTGTTCTAAGCTAAGTATTTCAATTTCAATATTCATGTTTATTTATTTAAGATACTTGCAATCATTTAAGATAATATGATACACAAGTTTATTTATTAACATAAATGCCAGAGTAGAATGCATTATTTAGTTTCAACTTTTATATCAATTTCATATAAATTTTTGTTAATTAATTTCTTATATTTATTTAATTACTAACTATATTATTATCACTAAGGTTTTCAGACTCCTCTTTATTATAATAATCTTCAATATAATTTAATTCCAACTCACGATCTAAAACCAATTCCAATAATTTTACAAATATTTTTTTTTTTATTAAATCATTAATTGTAGTATTTTTAATTAAAAATTTAAATGATAAGTCAATTATAATTATTTGTGTCTCAGTTATTGACTTATATACCAAAAAATATAAGTATTGGGTAAGTACCTACATAAAAAAATTAAGTAAGTTAAAACTATTTTTAAATTAAGAAAAACTTATATTTGTTTCTGTACAGTTTGTTTACAAAACTAATGTATATAACATAAGCATATGTATAATGTATATATATAAACTTACACTCATATGTATTTATATATTTATAATATTAATCATATTTATTTAAGTATAAGTATTAATTTTTGTTTTTCAACAATTAAATAAGCAAGTATTAAGTATATTTTCAAATTTATTTTTAAAATTTTAGAAACACAAACTACTAATTAGATGTTCAAATCTGATCAATCATATCCAAGCTTATCATAAATTGTGTTTAAATTTTATGAAAATAATTGTTTTGGAAAATTAAATTTGATCACATCAAAATGTTGAAAAAATAAAATTATTACAAACAAAATTTAAAATACAAATCAGGACCATAAGAATCCTTTTACATACTAATTTTTTCCTTTTTTTTTTGTTAACATACATTGTGTTTCTTTTCACTTACCTATGAATTTTGTCGTCAAGTCAATTTAAAGAACATGTTATTACCTCTGTTTCATTTTTTTCTACAATTTTGCTATTTTCATAGTTTCTTTCTCTAATTCGTTGCTATATTAAAAATCTCGTTAAAAATGATATCAACATTTATTGATAAGCCAATAAGACTTCTATATCATGTTGCAAAATCCGCCCACCATACAGTTAAGTAAGTACTTAGCCACATATTTGGTAAAAAAACATATTTCGTGAACAAAATTTATTTTTGATAAGAAAAAAATAAATAAATTATTAATATTATTTAAATAATATTTATTTCTCGATTAATACGTATACGTAGCGCAACATGTTTAATTTTTTTTTTTATTTTTGATATGTTTTCAGTCAATATTGTTTTTTTTCGCAGTATAAATTATGTAAGTAGGTACTTTAACTATATTAAGTATTTAAGTAAGTAAGTACCTGTTCAGAAATGTTTTTTAAATGTAATTTACTTATTTATTCAAAATATGCGAGGGTGAAAATTTACGTGTAGACTTACCCTGTTAAGAGTAAATATACCCTGGAACATACATTTAATTTATTTCAGTCATTACATACTATAAATAATTGATCTTTATTATTTATTTGACATAACTATAGATTTTTAAACAATTTTGTAGTTTTTTTTTTGTGCACAATTTAGCTAGCTATAGATTTTGAATAACGATCATAATTTATATTTTTTACTTTTTAGAAATATTTTTATTCATTTTATTTATATATGTTTTAGGATTCATTCAATATTTTTGAATGTTCGAAAAATTCAAAAGCTCGAAATTTTGTAGATACGGTATATACCTAAATATATTCTATGAATAATTTTTCAAAAATGTGTGAATTTCTGATTTGTACATATTTTTTTTGTCAAAATAATTTTTTTCTATATTTTGTCGTCACAAATCTTTTATGACGAAAATATATAATTTTTTTAAATTTCGTTAGGGAAAAATTCTACAGAATGCTTCATTTGACATTAAGAAGATGAAAAAATAATAATTAAGTATGTGGGATACCTCAAAAAATTTTAATTTCGTCAATTAATAATCGAAGTTTTATTTAAACTTTTTTTAATAATATAATACATTCTTAATTGATAGTTACCTCGAGGTTCACCAAAAATAAACTCAACTTAAATATATAACTAGTAGTTATAATAAATAATTTCTACAAAATCTGGAACATTGTTGTATGTATTAAGTAATCTACCTTGAAAACTTACATTCATAAATTTTTTTGATTCTTCAAAAACAATGTCAATTCGAGTGAAAAATATATAATTTATATATAATTTTCTAGATCTATTAATCATTTTGCTTGCAGAATCATGTGAATATTGAAAATATAATAATGACATTCAAATTTGTATATACAATTTAGTTTTTTATTTTGTGGTAAAACAACTTTGTAGTTGCGTGAACTATGTATATAAATACTTGTATGTTTATTTAACGTTTAACATAAACAAATAATAAAATAATAAATAATAACTAATGAAAACATATGCTTTTTATTTTGTTGTGTATGTATCTACTGCGTACAATAATTTAAGTATAAATCTGACCCTGCCCTCTAACAGTATCGACGCATTACTTTCTTATCTATATTAAAAATCTAAATAAAAATAAAATCTCAATTCAATTTTCTAATTCTGAATGAAAATAAAAATTTGTAGGTACTTACTTACAGCAATATGAAAATTTTAACTTTTTTTTGCTATGATCAAAATGAAAGTTTAATGGCATTTGTTAAGCACCCTTATAAATAAAAATAAAAACTTAAGACCATTATGTTAACATAGACCAAAATCGTTCAATCTTTTATTATTTTCTGTATTACGGAAAATAATTTTCAAAGTCGGATTAAGTAAGTATGTGCGTTGCAATTTCTAGCCAGATTAAATACTTATAATGATTTTCTAAAAAACCGAAAAATTTTGTGAATTTCGTAATTTCTGAAAAATATAGTTTGGAAATTTAGCTTCAAAAAATCAACCGCGGGTGGTATTTTATTTCTCACCTACCCTGTATATCTACAGAGCGTTCCCCTATCCGCCACCTGGGGACGCGCCCTCTAGGGATACAGCTCCCCCCGAGGGAATAGCTGTTTCCTTACTCAACACGTTAATGTTTAACTGTGTCGTAAATTTTTAAATTGTTTCCAAAAAAAACCCTTTTTTCTTCCGTTTTTATCAATTTTAAAGAGCTTTAAAGGAGTCGACCGATAATTATGAACTTATAAGACGGTTTGAGTTTTTGAAAAATCAATCAAAATGCTTTTGAACTTATTAGGTTTCATATACTAAGTAAATCAGTACGATATCTATGAAAAGAAACTGGTTGTTAAATGCTCGGTATTATTAATTTATTTGTTATAAAAAATATTATTTAGTTATATCAACGATATAATCGTTTATTTAAAGATAAAAAAAGTTAAACAGAAGAAGAAATAGTTCTTCACTAAATTAATTTTTTTCAATTTCCAACATCTAGACATAATATAATATACATATACATAATATATATAAATAATATATATAAATACTTAATATATATAAATAATATATATAAATAATATATATAAATAATATATATAAATAATATATATAAATAATATATATAAATAATATATATAAATTATATATATAAATAATATATTTTGACATGTCTCAGATTCTTAGATAGGTACATTATTAAAGATCTTCTTTTTTTTTTTGTTCAAATGTGTTATTATTGTACATATTAGAACAGAGTAAAACAGAATAATTTTTATTTCTATTTTATTTCGTGTACGGTATATAATTTTTAATTTTTCAAAATTGAAGACTTTCTACTTATATTAGTAAACATCATAACCATAACATTTCTAATATTTATATGTATAACCTAAGTACAAGCAACAGTTCAATAGTTAATCAGATTGATTTCGAAATTAATAAATGATCCTTTTTTTAACAATATTCTAGTTAAAAAGTTACTTAGATACTTAACTTAACATTTCAACAAATTACTGAAAAGGATATCATAATCATAGTACAACAAATAAATACTTACCTAATTACAATAATACTTAAAGTTAGGGGCATGTTTTTGGAAATTCAAGTGGTTGAACATTATGAATTGCAATTAGTAGAAACCGAGGTAGAAACCGAGGTAGCAACTTTTCTTGATTTTTTATCCTTCTAAAGAACTAAATTTAAAACATATTGAAGTAAGTAAATAGTTTTATACTTAATGTACAATATACATCAGCTAAGTCAATTTATTTAGTTAGTTATAGAACAAAGATAATTCCATCTTGCCGATCATATCATTTTCGATGACTTAAATTAAACATGTTTTTTTTTTTAATTTCAGATTCTCTTGGCAGTGGGTCAGCTGATGGAGCTTGCCATGTTGATGATATTGAATGTTTGAGTTCAACGCATCGTTTAGAACTAGAAGCTATAAGGTCTTTGCATCGTCAATTAGATGATGACGATAATGGTAACATTGACCTTAGTGAATCAGATGATGTAAGTATGTCTGTGTTGCTTAGACTATAAATTTCAACAGCTGTTAACCTTTTCAGTTTGCACATTCTATTTTATAAGCTTTTAATTTTAACTTAGATGTATTCTACATATGTATTCGAGACGTATTATATAAAAGTTTTACGTTTAATATGTGCATATATAGATAATATAATAAAAATTCGGATTCATACTTATTTAAAAAAATGCTTTTATAATCTATAGAAGTTTCATATAGATTAAAATTTCTTAACGAAATATTATTGAAATTTTGGAATAAAAACATATTTAACTATGTCAGTTTCAAGATCAAAACTACTTATTTCTATTTAATATCGTTCCTACTACGATAAGATAACGTTAGCACCTTGGTTAGCACCTTACCGATATTTGTAATAATAATAATAGTAAGATTTGCATTGTCAAAAATTTCCTGAAATTTTAGTTCGAGAAACAATAAGGTTGGTCAAATCTGTTTGAGCTGTGAATAACGATTTAATTAGAAATCCAATTTATTTTTTATTGACTCAATTTTTATCATTCTTAGTGCTTATGTTAATTTTCAAAGGTTACACGGAAGCTTTTTGTCAATGTAATTTAAAAAATGCAATACACACTTATAAAATAACACTAAGTATTTCTGCAAAAAGCTTTATTTTCGATGAAAATACATTGCATATAAAATAACAAAAAATAATTGTGTAGGTATACTATTAATTACACTAATATATAATTTAATTATGCGAGCATTAACTAAAAGCTATAATGGCTTATTTTTAGGTAAATATTAGGGCTTAAAAAATAAATCTCAATGTACCCGCTGATTAGGAATATACGAGTATAATATTTATTTTTCATTTAAAAATCCTTTGATAAATTTTGTTTAGTGATAATAATTTATTAATTTTCTCATTTATATACGTATATATTTTTATTTTTATTCAGTATTTAAATGTGTTGGTGTTATGTTAACCGATAAAAAAGAAATTCTCATAAAAAGATTTCTATTGGTGTTTCCGCATTTGTACCGCCTTGGGAATTTGTTTAAGTATTTTTTCCCCATAAATTATTTACGAAAAATGTTTTACATTTAAGTTATTTCGGAAATTTTCGATTCAACAGTTAATGAAATTTTTTTTTTGTTTAAAAATACAGGAAAATAACTAATTTAAACTAAATATTCGCAAAGGTGTTTAACTCTTTTTGCTTTATTTGTTGCAAATGTTTATTAATTTTTATCTTAATTTTTATAAGTGCGCCAACGTCAAATTAAACCAATATAAAGTACCTATCAGCAAATTTGATTAGGTACAAGATTTATTATTTCTTTATTATAGAACGAAAAATCAAATTAATTGAATTTTATTGATAGCTAAAATGTCATTTAGAATAATAATAAATAGCGATAAAACTATCTCATGCATATAAATTTAGTATTCAAATGTTAGTTTTTACATTACTTATTGTATATAAAAAATTATACTGGTACATAATTTAGCTAATAATTAAATAGATAAAAATATAAATACATATACCTGTATTATTCATTGAATAAATTCTATAGACACTTTTATGGTTCAATCAATACATTAACTGGGAAATATATTAAATACATAACACATTAAATGTATTTTTGGCAAAAGAAAATTTACAATTTGTTAACACATTTTGTAATATTTTGATACTTTTTCTCTTATAATTTTTCTTGTTTCTTTAAAAACAACAAAATAATGGTCTATTTATCATATCTAATTAAAAGAGTTTTAATTAAATTTCTTATTGTTTGAACAGTAAATTGGCTTAATGCCATTGAAAAAAAAAAAAAAAAACAAAAATAAAATTATTTGTCAAACCAATATACTTTTTATTTCCATTACTTTTTGTTTTTTATTTTATTTTTATTTTTGAATCCTACACCTGCCTTAGTGCATAATCAAAAATAGTTAGTTAATTTTAAACTTGTTGTCACAAACGCAAAAATTACCAACTTTGATAATTCGTATGAATATAACTATTTATACATAAAACATAATATAATTCTTAATTTTCAAAATATATGGGATAAATCCTAAAATTTAAGGTTACTATAAAAATAAGTCATTATTTAATCATTTGAAAATAACCCGGATTGTCTTTTGGCAATTCCAAAATAATTTAACTACGTTCCTAATTTACATAATTTGTTTTTGTTTGATAAACTTTGATAAAATATTTTAAGTCTGTTTTTCATCAAAAATTAAAAAAAAAAAAAACGGACTATGTTTGTCTGTCTGTCGCGGACTGAAATACCACCTGCCCGATTTCAGTCGCCAAAATATGCATAATCTTGTTCACTTTCATCGAAGTTAAAGCATGAGATTCTCCGAGACCGGACTCTCAACTATGACTAAAAGTCGAAATTATTTTCGTATGAAATTTATATAATATTTTAATTTGAAATGTTGAAAATGGGCTCCATACTTCATTTACAGAGTACTGTTCTATATTTTTATCTTCATGTTTGAAAATAAATTAAAAAATATTTCGGTGTTTTTTTCACTTTCGTCTGAAAATTTTATAATAAAAGATAATTTCAATAAAAAATTGAATTAGAAGCGGAAAAGAAATTAAAACCGGTATTTGTTCGAAATAAATTTAAAAAAAAAATGTAATCTAAAATTAAACAACAAACAATAATTTTATTTTTCTTATCTCAGTAATCTGATTGTAAAGCTTCTGCACTTTATGGAAATTGAAAAATAAAATAATAATTTTTAATTAAAGAAAATTGCATACAATCTTGTATTTTATTCCAATTTAACTACGCTTAATTGGTAATTTAATTTGAATTCAATTATTTTTTTTTAACACTTTTAAACTATATTGCGTTGTATTCTAAATTTTCTTCACTATACAAATATATATATATATAATTAGAAGTGTAATATTTCAAAATAACTACGCTTCCACTTTATGAAAACTATTCTATTATAGGAGCATAAGTATATATATACATTTACGTTATTTATTATGCCGATTTATTATTGGTGTGTACAGTGGGAATCTGATTAATGTTGTTTATAGATTTTCATATAATCTCGAAATAGTTAAACTCAAAAAATAAAATTTCAAAAACTTACTGGTAAAATAAAATGCATTCTTTAGAAAAATTCTTGAACTAATACTTTTGGAAACTTTTTTTTTTTTTTTTGTTAAAGGAAAATGATTGCTTTGCATCGTAAAAAACTACAAAATACATTTTATTCATTTAGCTGTAGGTGTACGTACGTACATATACATACAATTTTTAATGAATAAAATAGTTAATAAAATTTAAGAAAAATAAGTATTCCTAATAAGATACGATATGTTTTATGATCAAATCAAATAGACGTTACTACTCATTTTTTCATATAAATTTTTTTATCATAATATTTATTTTAGTAAATTATGTTCAATCTTTTTTATTTCAGTTTCTTCGTGAAGAACTAAAATATGATTCTGGCTATGAAAAAAGACAAAAAGCATTTCATTTTAATGATGATATGCATATATCAGTCAAAGAATTATGGGAAGCATGGTTAAGATCAGAGGTATTATTTATTTTTAATAAAATTTATTGTGCCTATTTTAATTTGTTTTCTTTATGACAAGGTTCACAATTGGACAATTGAACAAACAACGGATTGGTTGGCTCAATCGGTACAATTACCTCAATATGTCGATTTGTTTAAGCAGCATAAAGTCACTGGAGGTGCATTGCCTAGGTAAGCATAACATTAAAAATAACAAAATTAATATATTGTTAATATTTTAGTTATATGAATGTTATTTGTGACAATTTTTTTAACTTTAATAAATATTGATTTGCTAATACTAATTATAAGAAGAGATTTTTTTTGTCATTTTGTCGGTTTCTCAAATTATTATAATCAACATTTATCGTTATTTTTTATATTTATGATCCGTGCTAAATTAGTGTTGCAATGTGATTCTAATTAAATATATTTTTATATTTGAGTTTTTGAAGCTTTCTAAATTAAATAATTTTCTTGATTTGTTTTCATAATTTATGTAAAAGTATAAATCAAAAAAATAACTAGTATATTAATTTAAAAATGTCATTTAAAATTTATAGTTTTTAAACACCTAACCTAACTATAATTATTTCCAAAACACAATGAATTTTTTTTAAGTATGTTTAAATTGGTGCTTTTTAAAAACTATTAATAATTTTTGAAATAAATCGTGTTAATTGTTCTAGAAAAAAAGTTAATCAAAAATTTTATATCAGATAATATTATTTTTTATTTATGTATAGTGCCTTTGACAATTAATTAAATCTCTGCATTATCTGCATAATTATTAATTTGAATTATCAACAGAAATTACAATTTGTAGAAAAAGTAAATATGGGTTATTTATTATTCAGTTATTCTTAACAATATCTCTAAATATAAAAATAAATAACAATAAAAAATTATATAATTTTAAAAAAAATTGTTAACTCTTATTTATCTTTTAGAAGTTCTTTTTAAACTATCTATTAGTTTCTTGTTCAACCATTAGCATCGCACAGCATAGATCTTTAAAAATATTTAAACATAAAAATAAAATATTTTTAACCTTGAACTTCTATTTAGTTTTTCATTAACATTTTTATTTTAATATAAAATTGTTCTGCGGTTTACAATGAATCCACATGAAAAATAAATTTGATTAAAATTTTAATCATGAATGAGCCAACTATTCTTTCACTTGAATGAGTGTACTATATTATATTATATTTATACAATACATATAATTATTTTACTAAAAAGCTACAAACGGTGAATTTGTTTTGCTTTGTAATAAAATAAAAAAAGAAAATAAAAACTATTAAATGAGAAAAAAAAATTAAATTCATCCGTATTTTCCTATTTACTTTTTTTTTTTTGTATACACCTAGCGCAATACACAAATAAAATGTTTTAAAATAAATTTTAGATTTGAAACTTATACTTAATTATTATAGTTTCAAATATCAATTATATTTTTTAATAAGAAATTTACCTGACATAATTAAATATATACAATGACATTAATATTTAATTGGATTGGAGCATAATAATATAAAATCATAGTTTTGTTTTAAAATTATTATGTATGTACGATTTATTTATTTAATTTATATTATTACTATTTAATAATCACATGAAGCTTATTTTCAAGTTAAATGTAATGAATTTTTTTGACTTACATTTGAATTTCGCGTTTTTCTTTGATCTTAAATTCGTCTTTTCCCATACAAAATAAAATTTCATAATCCGAAAGAAAGACTCTAAAGTACTATCTTTTTGTTTGTTTTTTTTGTGATTGTTTTTACAAATTTCTTGGTGTCAAAAATATAAATATGTTTACAAAAAAAACAATCAACAAAAGACACTTGTTCTAAGACTCAATTAAGTCTACTGTAGAAGAATTATAATTTTTATACGGTTATTATTATTTTTCTATGATTAGATTGAATATCTAGTAATAAATAAAAAAAAAACAGTAATAAAAGAACTGCAACAAATTTCAGTTTTAATTTAGTAAAATAACGATTATACTTAATTTATAAATAAATTATATTCAAAAAAATCCATTAAAAATTTTCGAAAATTATTAATTTTATGATAAAAGTTTTTCCTAAACGAAATTTTCAAAACATGCCTACATAATTAAATTAGTATACATATATAGTAGTAATGTTACACCAATAAAAATGTTAGCTTACGTGATTGTCTATTATTTTATATCTAACATTGACTTCTCTAATTAAATCATATATCTCACTTTTACTTATCTTTTTTTGTTTAAATTCTCTAACTATATTTTTTTTGTATTGAAATCTCGGTGTGTTAAAAAAAGTAAAAGTTTTGTGTTATTATATTTTTAATAAAAAATTTAATTTTAAATTTTTGAATTTTGTTATCTTTTTGCTTAACTGGTTAAAAATTTATTATGATAATATTTTACAAATAATTAGATTTTTATGATGTCACTAATTTAGAAAATTTTCCTATAATATAAATTAAATCGTTTTGGCGTTTAAAATTTAAAATTGTCAAATTCAAATATTTTGTTATTTTTAATTTTAATTTTCTTAACACTATGAATTTTAAATAAAAAAAAATGCTATTCCTCGTTTAACCCGAAATATTATTTAATACGACTTTAAAGTTAAATAAATTCAGTTGAAAGTAGAAATAATTTTAGTCATTAAAAAATTAGAACTCCTAAAAATCGGAAGTATATAGCTACTAATTTGTACCACACACTTCTACTTAATTTATCTACTTAATATGGTCTTTAGAAAATCTTAGTTTACACAAGTCTACTTACAGCAAAGCAAAACAAACAATTTTTAATTTTTTTTTTAATTTTTATTGAATTTATTTTAAACAAATTAATTAAAAAATAGAAGTGAAAAGAAAAGGAATGATTTTTAAATAAATAATCAATTCTAAATTAATAACTAAATAAAAAAAAAATAAAAAATGGGAAAAGACGCAATTAGGATATAAAAAAGAATAAGACTCAATTAAGTAAAATTGTCTAAAGGGTACAAGTTTCAAAATGTTTCTTTTTCATTCAAGTTTTAGGACTATTTACATTTTTACCTTATATTTTATTAAACTCATAAAAGGCATTTAGTACGACCAAGTTATTTAATTTTTTTTTTTAATTTATCTAAACATTACAAAAGAAAGTTAAGGGACATAATTATTGTTAGTTATTCATTTATATGATTTAAAAATAGTTTTCGACTCTACGTCATTACTAATTACAAGTTTATTACAATAAACTGGTTGAGTTGAAAAATAAATAAAGTGTGCTAACATTTTTTGAACATTATTTACTAGTTTATATTTACAAGTTTTATATTCGATTTGTTAATATTTTTGTAATTATCTACTTAACTAGATTGGCAGTTAATAATATGCATTATGTCAGTAATGTATTGGGCATTAAAGATCCAATTCATAAACAAAAAATTGCTTTAAAAGCGATGGACGTAGTTTTGTTTGGACCACCAAGAGGTAAGCTTCAATATAAAAACATAGGTTAATCAAAAAAAAAATAATAAAAAATTATTTGACGAATTAATGAAAAAAAACAATAACAAATATTATTTTATAATAAATTTATTTATCGTTAATTATATAATTTTTTTTTTTTTTGATTTAGTTAGTATGTTTCCGCCAATGGTTAACGATTATTGTTTTTTTTTTTTGTTGGTTTAGTTAGACTAAATATTTAAAAAAAAAAAAAATTAAAAATAATATGTTAATAAGATTTTTAAGCATTCTAAATAGTAATTTTAACTTGATTTTAGAAACTGGTACTCGATGGAAAGATTATATATTGGTGACGTTGTTATTAAGTGCAATTATTGGCTGTTGGTATGCTTATCAACAAAATAAAAATGCTAAAAAGCATTTAAAACGAATGGCACAAGACATGGAAGGCTTACAGCGGGCTGAATCAGCACTTCAAGAAATGCAAAAGGTAATAATTTAATTTAATATCTACAGATTTTAATTATTTCTAATAAGTTCAGTGATTTAAAAATCTTTTAAATGAGGAATGAATGAGACAATGTCAAAATGTTTCCTGTATTGCTCAAAAATTGAATTCATAGCTTACTCGACTTGGAAAAGGTGGTTGTTATATTTTTTTTAATACTATTTGGCTGCAACTGAAAAAAACTAAGTGATGTCACGTTATCACGTAATTTAATATGTTTCAAACTATTATTCCTCTCTATTCCTATTACAATTTTATAAAAATATATTTTATGACTATAATATTTTATTCATTACTATTCATGTTTCTGATTCAAATTTGGATGTAAAACGTATTAAATCTGTAGTTCATTAAGTAGTTAATGATAGTTTAAAATACAAAGACTGAAAAAGATTCGCAGTCAGGAAAGAATATACAATTTAAAAATACGTTGTGTTTGTATAACGTACCGAAATTTTAATCGGCGATCAAAAGAAGTGAAAATATCGTATTCATTTCAGCTATTTCAATGTTTACTAATTGTTTTGATTTCTCTGAATTATTTGCAAGTAATGAATTGTAATTATATTCTATTATATGTATTATTTCTATGATAACCCGTGAATATAATAATTTTTTTTTTTCGAGTAGAATACTTTTCGTTTTTATGTATTTATGAGAAATAGAATCATTAAAAATATTTAATTATAGGAAAAACATTTTATTGATGTGATGAAAACAATCTTGTATTGCGAATTATTTTTATCTCGAGAGAAAATGTTTTTCTATTTGTTTGTTTTTTTCATTGAACATTTTTTTCTCAAAATTTCTAAATAATTCATTCAAACCAATATAATAAATACATTTATTATTTATTGTATATATGTAATTTTATTTATATGTTGAAAGAAGCATATACATATTTTTATAAATAATTCAATTCAATTGTTTCTTATAAAAGTTTTTCAATGGCAAAAAACACAAATTAAAACATTTTTCTTCCCTTAGCACAACCTACTATATTCCAAAAATGTTAAGTTACAGAATTTTCTATGTTAAATTTTTTTTAGGAACTCGAACTAGCACGAATGGAACAAGAAAATGTTGCAACAGAAAAACAAGATTTGGAGCGTCGTCTAAAAGAAGCCCCAATGTTATCATCTTCAAATTCAGATTTAGAATTGCAACAATTAAGGCAAGAAATTGAAATGCTACGATCAGAATTATCAAGAGCTGAAGTGGAATTAGTTGATCATTGTTGGTCACCACCACCCCAATTACAACAATGGCTCCAATATACTTATGAATTGGAATCAAAAAATCATTTAAAAAAACGCGTTTCTGCCGAGAAACAATTACAAACAGCAAGAGAAGCATGTGAAAAATTAAGGAAAAAGCGTTCAAGTTTAGTTGGAGCTTTTGTCTCAACTCATGGTAAAAGTATTGATGATGTTGATCGTTCCATAGTAGAAGCAAGAAATTCTTTAAGTGATGTCACTAATGAATTACAAGAGCGATTGCATCGGTGGAAACAAATTGAAATGATGCTAGGTGTTTCAATAGTTAATAATAATGGTCTTCCCTATTTAGAAAATGTTCTGTATAATAGAAATGGTAGTGGTGGTGGAAGTGGTGGTAGTGTCACCGGTAAGAGTTCTAGAGGTAAAAATAAAACACAAAATCTGGTTTCCACAACTAACTTTTGTAACAATAACTTTTATAATATTTTAGTTTAAGTAATTAAATCTTAAAAAATGTAAAAAAATAAATTCATTTTGTGACAAAAGTACGCAAACGTGATGAAGCATTTTTTTACGTGAAAATTCGAAATTTTTTTCTTTTATTTGCGAACGAAGGTTTCCAGTTACAAATAACTTGTTTAGAAATTTGGTTAAATAAATTTTTAATTTTTTTTTCACAAATTAAAATTTTTTATTCATAATTCAATTTGTTTTTCAGGTCGACTAACAAATAGCACAGACGATTTAGATGATGATTCTGTTCAAGGTAAGACTTTAGATAATTTTGCGTTGTTTGCTACGGAATAGAAACAAAAAAAAAAAATTATTATTTATTTATAATTTTTTTGAATTTGCTTTAAAATTAAAAAATAAGCTTTATTAATTAGTTTTTTTATAAGTTTTTTATAAGTTTTATTTTTATTTTATAAATATTATATTTTTTTTTAATTTTTCTGATTTCAAATTGTTTTTTAGTAAATGATAATTAAAAATAAATGGGAATGTATCTTTTATTTGGTATTTTAAAAAATACACTAATGTGTTATTTCTTGATTTTTTTTTTATAAAGATAAAGGACCATTCAAAATTCCTTACTATTAATATTGACAGTGAAAAAAAACTTGAAAAGTACTACTGGTAAAATTCGTTACTCGGAAAAATTCGTTACTCAATTGAATTTTATTGATGAAAGTACAAAATACATTATATTTTTATTTATATTCGTAAGGAATTTTGATTCTTTATTATTTGAATTTGGATTTACAAAGTTTTTTTTTTTTCTTTTTCAATTTTTATACTTGCATACTAATTTTAAAAAATAATTTTTCATCAAAAGCAGTTTTAGTACTATTTGTAAAACTGAATTTATAATTTCAAAATAATATTGCTTAATAATCACAAACTTTACTTTTATTAATATTTTTTCCAAACGAAACTAATATTTTTTGATGTGTACATATTTGAAAAGTTTTGCCAAACCTTTTTTTTTTTTGTTTACATTAATAAAAATTTTAGATTTAATAATTTTACAATTATATATTATCACAATTTTTTCAAATAAAAGAGCCCTGTCTTTTAAAGTTTTTGTTTTTCTTTAGAGAAAAACCATCCCTTCAATCGAACGAGAGTTTTTTTTAACATCTGTTTGACGTTATTAAATTTTTTTTAAATAAAATCAGATTTAGCTGCAAAGGAATAACAAAACTGAAATCATAATATAAAAATAATGTATATATACTTCAGAATTTATTGTTTTACTATTGAACACATTATGAGAATAGAATGAATATGGATTAGAATACTTTTTTTTTCGTAAAAAGTTGAAAATATATTTTTGAGTAATGTTATTCGTGAAAGACAGGTCTCTTAAGTGTTTAATGAGGACAATGGTTAAAATTGTAATAATATTTCTCACAAAACTAATTACTTTCATCAATAAAAATTCCTGAGTGTTTTATGTAATTTTTTTTTTTTTTTTTTTTTAATTCCCATAGATTTGCAATTTTATGATTGAAGAAGAAAAATACATTAGATCAAGTTTTTCTGGGTCATTGTTTTTTTTTTTTTTTTTTTGGATAAATTATAATTGGAAATTTTAAATGGTCCTGAAAAATCTAAAATATTTTTGTTTATTAATAAAATATATTTATTATTATTATCGTGAATTCATATAATTAAAAAAAAAAGATTGTACTTAATATACATTATTATGCCTATATATTATTATCTTTTTTAATATATTTTTTTTTGTTTGTGCTAAATATTTATCAGTCTGAATTGTTGAAAATTTTAGAATGTTGTAAAAATGCACAAAAAAATCGAATCTACTTTAATGCAATTTTAAAAAAAAATAAAAATTAATATGTTATTTATACTTTAATATAAAAAAATGAGCCCTTTGTAGTTCGTAGTTATTTTGATTATATAAATTAAGACGTTATTAAAACATACGGTACAAAAACAGAGGATTAACGTCTAATGAGGGATGGAAAAATTATCTTCCGTAAAATTAGTTAAAATTTTTTTGATTTTCTGTGAGATGTCTTTCAACAAAACCAAACGAGAAAATTATTATATTTTTTAAGTTAATTTCGAATTTTTTAATTTCGAATCTCCCGTTTACAATTGAAAAAAGAATAATATATATAACTATAATTCATTTCATTCAAGTGAAATAAGAGTTAAATTTAATTAAAATAAAAATTGTAAAAAAGATTTTCGAACATGTGTTATTTCGCAGTTAGTTCTGGAATATACTTAAGAAAATTTTGATCCTTCGAATTAATAATATTGTTGAAATAAGTAAAAATAATGAAATCTTAAACCCTTAAGAGAGAATATAAAAAAAGTTGTCTTTGAGAAGAAATTTTATTTAATTCAGATTTTTTTTTATAAAAATCTATTTTCTGATTTAGTTTTTCAACACTATTAACTTAACTAGGTATTAAGTATGAAATATAAAAATATGAAATTGAATTTTACCAATAATAAAAAAAAAAAAGAGAATACTTTAGATTAGGAAATTAATCTTAATATTTTTAAGTTTATACCACGAAGGATGTAAACGTTTGTTAGTGTAAACATTTTTTTTTTTTTAAATGAGAGGAATAAAAATTTCTGACTTTTCTGATTTTTAAATCAATTAATTATTTTATATTAGTATGTGTTAGAAATTGTAATAGATATTAAAAAATCGTTATGCTTGATTAAGCTTACTTGATTAAACTACAATAATAAACATTAATAAAAATATAATTATTTAAATAAAATAAAAAAGGTGCTTAAATAATTATTAAAATTGAATTTCAAAAAGAAAATGTAAAAATTTAAGATGCACTAACACCTGTTCATAAAGTTAACGAAGGCTTCAATAAAAAAAAAAACTCTTTGGATATATTTTTTTCTTTTCTAAATAAACACTTTTTTAAAAAATATGACAGAACATTATTCAAAAAAATCTAATTTCCTGTATAAAAAGCTATCTAGGTACTTATTTTTGGTTTTAAGCATAACCAAAATTCAGAAATAGAGACTTTAACAAATGTATGTAGGAAAGAAAAATTTATTGTTATTGTGAATTAGGAAAAAATTATTAATTATTTGCAATTCATTGTGAAATTTTGTTAATTGTTAAATGTTTTTTATAATGTTATTACAAAATTCAAAACTAAAGACATTATAAATAAATCCGATTTATGGTATAACATTATGATTATGTCAAATTAAAAATTAAATTAATTAAGGTTTGAATCAGTCTTATGTTAGATAATAATATATTTAAATTCACCTTAATATTTACCATCAGGAAAAAAATTGAATTTAATTAACTTGTCGTGAAGTAAAACTAAATTTGATTGAATTGAAAAAAAAAAAAATGTTTAAATAATCTTAGTAAAAGATTTTCTTTTTTCCTGGACTAATTTGAAACCATCTTAGATATTTATTTAAAAAAAAGTGTTTTTAAGAAAATAAAATATGTTTAATTTTAAGATATTTATGTGTTTATTTGTAATGTTTTATTGAATAACATTAAAAAGATGTGTTAAAAACTTAATTAGTTATAATTATTGTAATTTTACAATTAAGTTGGATATTTAATGCTAATCTGGTTTTCAGAGTTCTTTTTTTTTCTATATACTAAAAATAAAGGGAAACTTATTCTTTGAGAAAACTTAAGTATTATAAAAGTGATTTAATTGATAATTTTTAATTAAATACCTGATTATTTGTATACAGGTTAAATAAAAAGAATTTCAAAAAGCAAGTAAGTATATTATTATCATCTCCTTTTATTGTATGAAGAAATTAATTTGATAATTATGAAGTTAAAAACTAATCCTTTTGGTTCAGTTTAGATCACTTTTATAATTTTTTGTAAATTTAAAACAGTCTGGGGAGTGGTAATCATGTTATTTGTTTTGTGAAACATTAAATTAAATATAAACTTTAATTATTTCATCCATTCAATGATACGATGATATGATATGATGTACGATGATACGATGATATGATGAATAAAAATTTAATTGTACGTCAGTAAATTGCTTCAAATACTTACTTATCTGATTAATTATGTAGTAAAGTGAAAAAAGGGACAAATATTATTTATTTCGCGTACTAGAGGATCGCTCTGTTTGTATTTGCATTTTTTTAAAATCGCAAGAATTTTTAAAAGTTGCAATGACCTTGTATTTTCATTTTCTAGATAATTCGATATTAATGAAAATAAAAAGAACTTAATATTTATAAAATATTTGACTTGACTTGTAAAATGGTTACCATTCAAAAATTCTATTGGCATAACAAAAAGCTTTTTGTTTTTAATAATTTTTTTTTTTTTTTAAAAAACTAGTTATATTTACTTATTTTTTCTTTTTTCCTCTGTAGCCTTTTGGTATAATTGATTTATTTGAGATACTGGAAATAGAAAATTCAAAAAAAAATTATTTTAATTACTTAACTAAAAAAACGATCAAATTAAAATATTAAAAACAACTTTTCTGGAAACTCTCCTAAAAATTTATTTTTCAGAATTGCATTTATTGCATTTTTGATCTTATTATAGTTATAATTTATTCAAATTATTATTTAAATAAATATTTTATTATTATTATTATTAATGTCATTAATTTAATTTAGACAAAAAATATGATAAACTTAATCCCTTCTGGTGTTAATTCAAAAATCCTTATTTCGTCAGTTTGGTTTATTTTCGTTCTTAACTATTATTTATTTCAAAACATTTCTAAGTAAACTTTTACAGAATATAATGTCAACTCCTTTTGTGTTGAAATTTTTTAGTTTTTTACCGCAAAGCTCTTACACTGTTCTCTATTATATCATTCAATTTTTTTACTTAAAATTATATTTCAAATTTGTGTTGTTTTTACTTACTGCTTCCCAGTCATATATAATTAATTTTAACAAAATTTATCTTTTATTTTAATTTTAAGTTTGATAATTGATAAACCTATACATATACCTTTAAAAATAGTTCAATAAAATGAATTTACAGTTTATATCAGTCAAGTCTGCTTATATTTTTTATTGCAATTAAGTTTAATAAACAGGAATATACTTAAAAACAAGGATACATTGCGTATTTTCCATATCGAAGTGATAAATTTCTTATCCGGTTGAGGAATTTACAAACACAAAATATTTATTGACAGAAATCTCAAACTTGTCAATAGTTTAATTGTTCAAAATTTTCAACTTTTTTACTTATAATATAAAAAAGTATTACCTACTAATTAACTAAATAATAAGAGCCAACAATTTTGCAAAATATTAATAAAACTACATAAAATTGCGTAAACATTTTAATTGTAGTTTTATATTTTGGTTAAATTTATAAAGCTACCAGTGATATTGTAATACTCAGTGACTATTTTATAATCTTTTGTATCTATCGTCGTTTTTGAATTTTTTATAATATTTTTCTACTTTGGAGTATATTTACAAAATACATATTATTATTATTTACATATTATTATTATTTTGGTTACCTAGTTAACACATTTAATATTAAATAGATGCTAACTTAGGACTTGCATTATATCTTTTATCAAGTTTTACTTATGTACCTTTTAATTCTCTTAACATAATATTAGTTGCCTTAAAATTTAGCAATAATATTACAAATTGATTAATTCTTTATTTATTACCGTGTACTAATTTTATTATGATTAATGTAAATTATCATCAATCAGTCAATCGAAAATTGTTATCATTATAAATAATTCAGTTGAGATATTATAATTCATATTATTTTAGTTTTTTTGATTTAATTTAAAGTAAAATTACACCATGTTTCATGAAAATTTCAAAGATATACATTTTCCTACTTAACAAAACAAAATAGTTTTTTCTTTTCAATAAAGAAAATTTGTTTAAGATTTAAATTTCAACACTGGAATGGGTTAGGTCATTAAATAAATAAGAATACTTTTAATAACATTTAACTTAAATAAAAGACTCAAAAGTTAAAAATTTTTGATTATATTTACGATTTTTGTAATACTTAAGTTTTAAACTATCTAAGAACTAAAAAGGAACATAAAAGTTATGTAAAAATTTAGAAATATATATCTATAAAATATATTTAACTGAAAAGATTTTGGAATAAACATTTATGCTATTTTATGAAAAAAAATCTTTTATTTTATTAAATTAAATAAAAATCTATTAAAAGATTTATATACTTATAAGCATTATGAAAGTTTGTAATGAAGAGAAAAAATTTAAAAATGTAATTTATAAGTAAAAACAAAAGTATAAAGCACACTTTAATTACCAAAACTTTAAAATTAATTTTACTTTAATTTTACTTTTACAAATAATACATTTTCTCGATATTTTTTATTTAAGTCCTAGAACTTATTTTAGAGGTTTAATTGAACATAAAATGTAGAAATAGAAATATCACGATTATTTCTGATATGGCCCAACATATCAAACACATTATATAAGTTTTTTCAAAAAGAGATTCCTTTTATCTTAGAAACTACATTTTAAGATTTCAACACAAACCTTATTAAACACATTAAATTCTTTTCTTTTTAAATTTTGCAAATAATGACATTTGTCATTTTAAATTTATGATATGCAATTCACCATCATATAATACCTTGATAATCATGCACAATAATAAATATTTTTCAATTTATTATAACATTTTTACGGAATCACAATCAGAGAATTTGACAATATCTATTATCTTGGTTATTTTATAAACGACACAAATTCTTCTGTCCACAATAGAGCTATGTGTGAAATTAATATAAAATTATGAATTAACCTCGGAATTAACAGAAATATAAAAAAGGATTATAATGGAAAAAATTTTGCACTACGTATCAAAGAAATTTTAAAAAATTTGAATTATATTGCAATGAATACTTGCATTCAGATTTCAAGAAATTGCGTTGCGATTGAAATATTTCTAGTAGGTTCTTTTGAATATTCACATTAATATATACAAAATCGAGAGGTTTTTAATTTACAATAATTATAAAGAAATTTTTTTATTTCAAAAGTATCATTATTGAAATATTTTTTAAAATAAATATAATTTTCAATTCGAAATATTTCATAATTGACTTCTATCGATTAATTTTTATTTAGCAGTAGGAGCGTCATATTCAATTTAGAATCTTTTTCAGAGTTGCAAGAGTTTGTTTTTTTTAATGTCAGAAAATAAAAATAAATTGTTTATTTTCATTATTTTGTATATAATTATTTAGTATTTATAAATGAAATTTATAGAATATTTATTTAGGGAACTATGTGAAGGGTAGAATAAAAAAAAAGCAATTAGGTATTTTAATGGATCGCAAATATAATTCGTTCATTTTTATGAAACTTCTTCAAATTTTTGTTATTCTATATAAACAATAAAATAAATTTTAGCAAACTTAAAGCAAAAAAAAACTTCTTACGTAGGAAAATAAATTAAAAAAAAGATTCATATAAATCCAGCCCGAAAGAAGTTTCTGAAGAAGACGATATCAAAACATTTGGTGAACGGCGGATTAATTTTAATTAACGCAAGTTAAATTAAACTTTAATAATAGAAAAGGGGAAGCAGAACTAAAAATTTTCTAATGTGCAATCATTGAACAAAACTGTTTTGACCAATAATTTTATTTTTATTTGCAATTAATGCAATTTCTACTCTGTGCAATTTCTACTCTAGTTTTCATTTATCTTCAAATTCAAAACTCAAATCATTAGTCATTAATAATATAAACATAAACACTAATCAGTTAACAATACGTATGTACATAACCAATTAAAAAAAAATAATATTTGATTTTAATAAAATAAATAATACCGTAATAATATATATTATACATTTAATCCTTATATAGTTTTAGCAATCTAACGATATATAATTTATAAATATAACAACTATAACGAAATGTAGGATACAACACTATAGAATAAAGTAATAGAATATAAAACAATGAATGATGCATAAAAATTTGAATCTCTAATTTGGAATTGTTGGATGTTAATGAAAAAAATGTTCTGTGTTGACACTAAAAAATTAATTAATGTTGGATATTAGAGTTTATATTTATTTTATATTTATATGAAAATTGATTTTGATAAAAAAAATTTATCAATAATTTTTTTATACAAAATTAAAATATTAGTTCAAAATATGTATAGGAAATAAAAACAAAATTCATACTTTCTTTTATTTTATAGATTTAATTTTAATTTAAAAAAAGCTGTTCTCTGATAAAAATAATTTTTTGATGGTGTAGGCAAAAAATTTGCAATCTTATTTCGTAGTCATTATATTTCTACTTTTCGTGTTTTTTTTCACTTTCATTTTCACTCGAAAACAAGCTATGCGAATCAGATTTTCATATTATTCTATTTACACAATATACATACAGTTTAAATTATTCCCAGTCGTTAATTATAATCGTGAAATTAAAATTACCATATTTTGGCCTGAACTAAAAACAAAAGTTTTTTTTCGATAATTAACAATTTATAAGTAAACCAAGTGGCGTTCGTTTTTGCATGACACAAATTTTTTGTTTATTTCTAGTTTTAAAAAACCCTAATAATATAATTGATATAAAATACAAACAGAACGAACCAAAAATAATAACTTTATGGGAAAAGATATCTTTTTTAAAAATAAAAAAAATAATGTTAAGTAGTTAAAAAATTAATAATAAGAAATTTCAAAAATTAAGGGTTATGTAAAATGCTTATAAAACTCCAAAATTTTGCTTTTGTTCTAAATATGCATTAAAAAAATTCTTTAAACGTTAAATAGCATCATTAAACTAATAAAATGCCGAGTATAATTAAATTAACATAAAAATAAAATTAAAATAAGTATTTTTTTTTTTTGCATGTTAAAACAATTTAGATAGTGTAAAAAGGGTGTTTTACTACTTATTTATTAAGAAAAATAAAATTATATTTATAAAAAATAAAAAGCCCACCTTATCGTAAGGAAAGAACTTATCTATTTTTATCCAGGTTATCATGATTATGACAATTCAAATAGAAATAATCATATTGGTAGTAATATTAGTGGTGGTGGTGGTGGTGGTGGTGGTGGCGCTTATTCGTTACAAGATGATTCATCGGTAAGTGATGATGGAGAAAATCAATCAGGTGTACATTTTTATTTGGGATCGCAGCCGTCTCAACAAACGTTATATGGTGCCCATTTAAATTCTTCTACATCTTTAAGAAATTTAAATTCAACAATGACTTCAACATATTCAATAACAGGATGTATAAGTACACCAACAACAACATCCTTAGCATTGCCAAATCATTTAAATTATAATCATATTGGAAATAACAGTAGTTCTGGAGGGCCGCCATTGTCACCAACATCGAATTCATATGAAAGGTTAGTGTATATTTCTCAAATTCCACTGTGCGATTAAACCCTGGATAAAATTTTTTAGTGCCCCCAAAAAGGGAGAATCAAAAAATTTTTAAAGATGATATTTAATGTTAGAGCTACAATTTTTTTCTAATTTTTGCGCGATATGTGACGATACCCAATTTTTTTTTTTTTTTAAATTTCAGTAACCAAAAATATATAAAATAAAATAAAATAATTTTTTTTCGAATTTTAGTTCACACAATGTTATGAACGAGAACCGTAGTCCCTCTGTTTCATCAGAACGTTCAGTGCCAGTTCCACCGAGAACTAAAAAATTGTCTGCACCATCATCGCCAACGAATATTAATACTAGTAATATCAAGACTGGTAGTAATACATCAATATCAACAATTTCAAGTCAACTTCCGCCACCACCTACACCACAGCAACCAATTGGTAGAACTCCATTACCCCCACCTCGAAAAACACAGAGGTATTGTTCTTATTAATAGAAATATATTTTAAAATTAATTTCTCATAAAATTATGAAATATTTAAATTTTCATTAATATTTGTAAATTCATTGAAATTTTGTTCAAATTAATATAGATAGTGATTAATAATGTATATTTTCACCTTAAGTGAAAATTTTCATAAGGCTTATCATAAGTTGAGGTTTTTTCTAATAAAACATTAATTTATATATAATATTACTACTAATTTTTAAGAATCAAATGTTATCAGGAGTGTCAAAAGGTTAAAACGAATAATATGTGTTTGAATAATTTTAGTAAGATATTTTTTAATATAAATATGTAAAAAACTATAATTGGTAGAAGGATAATGTTCCTTATGATACTCCTTTTTAAAGTGATTCAATTTTTTTTATAAAAATATTCTTTTGAGGATAAACATTAAGAACAGAATACATTTTTTTTTTTAAATAATATTCCGTTTGAAACCAAACTATATAAATCTTTTTGTTTCTGTTTCATGAAATTTGTTCTATCAATTTTGTACGAATATTTTTATTTTTAATTCGTAAAATATTGGTTTCATAAATTTTGTACGGATTTTAGTGTATGAATAAGACTAAAGTTTAATACCATTGCAATGCGTGAAAGATGAAAAAAGTTTAATTTAAAAAGGTTATTTATATGCAGCAGTTACAACAAAAATTAATTAATAAAGTTTGTTCTGGTTGCAGAGCCAACTGGCTAATACTAATAGTAATTAAATTACGTTAAAAAAATATGAAAAATAATGCTACTTTTAAATTGTATAAAATTGAATCATTTTCATAAATAATTTTATAGTATGGGTGTTTTTGCGTCATATTTCATTAAATTGTCAAAATTTCAATATCAAAATTATATTTAAAAAAAAAAAAATAATAATTGACTTAAAAAGCATTTTTATTCTAGAATAATAATTTTTATAAACTTTGTAGTTAGTAGTGTAGGTACTCATTTATTTTTGTAAATATTTTTCTTATAATCTTATTTCTTGCTTAAGCTTTTTAATGAAAAACTTATGTGATATAATAAAATTCCTTTTTTTTTTTATTACGGTGATAAACAATAGACATGATATAGCATTTTATTTATTTATTTTATAAATGTTTGATACAATTTCCTACTAATATTCAAAAAAAAAAAAAATTCAAAACAAAATTAAATGTTCGTGTTTACATATTGTTAAAAAAGCTATCATTTATGACCCAGAATTCAATAGCTGTATGTTATGTATCAGCTAATTTATTATTGTCCTCGTAAAATAATTCATTAAATTTAAATTGCTAAGCATGAAGAATTATATCAGCACTTGTTTCGTCTTTTTATTATTGAAAAAAAAAAAAATGATAAAAAATTATTTATCAAGGATCTCTTAAAATTTTCATAATTCCAAATCATTTTTATAATTGTAATAAAATTATTTTCATTATCTCTTCAAATTGTATTCTAATTTTTTTATTCATTTTTTTTGCATTCATTGATAAAAAATTCAAGTTATTTGAAATTATTTATTTTAATTTTGAATTAATATTTAAAATTTTATCTAATTTTGTATTTTTCCAGACAAAATAAGCAACAAAAAACATCATAAGTTTTTTTTATACAAATGTTTCAACTTTTTAATTTTTTTTTTTTGTTATTTTCGTAGTTAAAATGAAACAAATAAGGCTAAATGATAATTTTTTTTTTTTTTATTTCTGACACCTTTTTTTAATCTTTTGTTATTTATACAAAAATTTAAATAAAAGTATAATAATAATAAAAAAAAAAAAATTTATTAACTAATTAATTTGAAAAAAAAAAAAAAAAAAACAAAGATAAGTAAAAAAAATTATCAATATTCGAATGCAAAAAATGCAATAAAACACAGTATTACTTAATTTAAAGTTAAGAAAAAAAAACATTGAAAGTTATAATTATTAAGTAAGATATATATTTATTAATATTATTTTCCCACCTTTTTAATTTAATTTGTGAATCCAGATTTTTTTCTTTATCATTTAATCATGTATGTTTCTTTGTTTATTTACACTTAAAAATTAATTCGAATTTAAATAAATTTGTGATAAATAGTAATATTTTTTATTCGTCATAACTTTCTAATCTCACAATTTTAATAGCTTTTTAAACAAACCATTTTTAAATGAAATTAAAGGTTTGACATAAAAAAAAAAAAATTCAAGCCAGTAAATTACTATTAAATTTTTAATAAAATTTTATTTTACCACGGTTTTTTTTGTAATCCAAACATTTTTTTAACTGTGAAGATGACTCAAGTAAATAAATATTAATTAAGCATTCCAAAAAGCTAATAGAAAACTTACAAAACTATTTCTTAGAGCCCGTTCCCAAACTGAGACTATTTTAAATCGTAAAATATACCTTTTCTGCTAAAGAAAATTCCTTTTTTTCAGAAATTGAAATAGTCTTGACATTTAATCTGTATCATCTGCAACGTCTGCTTAAATTTTAAATTTTTTGTTTTTTTTTAAAAATGAGGTGCACTAAAAAGTACAACTATAAACTGAGTTTGTTATGGGAAATTTAAAATTTCCCGTTGAAATATCATTTCGGAACGATTTTTACGTCAAAAAATCTTGATTTGTAAAATAATTGTAAAATAACAGCTGTAAAATCGTGTCGTTCCAAAACTAGAAATTCTAGAAATTAAAAAAATTTTTCAGTTTCTAAAATAGTCTCAGTTTGGGAACGGGCTCTTATTCTAAAAGACTGAACTCATTTGTTTTACATTTATTATATTAATCCTGTAGTATACATATAATCTGCATTTAACTTGAGCAATATTCGTTTAGATTAATTAATAAATAAATTTCACCATTGACTGTACAAAATAAAAATAAAATTAAAACTCACCACACTGCACTGTTTGTTTAATAATGTTAATATAACAAAAAAAAAAAACAAAAAGAAGCAAACTTTATTTATTTTATAATTGGGATAATGCGACTGACTTAATGAATTTTATAAGATATTCTAATCTAATGATGTAAACAAAATTTAATAAATATTATTTTGTTCAAAAATTAAAATTATTTTCTCTAATTTTTTTCTACTTTTCCACTTTGTTTTCTATACTTGTTCAAAGAAAATTTTGAATATTTAAATAAATTAAAAAGCAAGACGAATTTATCTTATTTTTTTTAACAAACATAAATTAAAAATAAATAAAAATATTTGTTTATTAAATTATTTCCATAGTTGATGAATAATTTTTGAATCCAATTTTTCTTGAAAATAAACTTTCGGATTTTAACACTTAACTGATTGTCTGCTGCCATTTAAACTAAAATCAGATTTATCATTTCTATTTATATATGTTAATTCGCTAATTTCTATGCTTTTATTTCTGTTTGTAATTTTAAGTTTTGTTAATCTTAAAAAAATAAATAATAATTGTTCTATATTAAATATTTTTCTTTTTTTTCTTTAATACAGTGAAACCAATAGACCGGAAAGCTTTGACCAGATCTCGTTGGACCACAGCCATTCGGTCAGTCCAAGCTTCCAAACGATTTCAGCTTCAGTACCTTCGACGACAGCGTCTTCAATCACAACAGCAGCAGCAGCAGTCTCAACAACAACAGGCACTCTTGCAACAGGATCATCAACTGCAAAACAATTTAACTTTACACCATCGAGCTCGATCGGGCTCACTGGGAGTGGTAACATCTACCAGCAGTCAATCTCCAACGCGATCACTCATTACCCAAAGCTCACAGCAGGAATACAAGGGCAATGCTTTGAAATTGGGCTATTGTCAGCAGCAAACAGAACCCCATCCGGTGGAGTTTCGTCAAACTTTATCGGAGCCAGCATCCCTAAATCAATTAGATCAACAACAACAAAAGGCGATAGCCAACAAATGGATGATAACCAGTCAACAGATTCATCAAGTATCGACGGTGAAACAAAAAAGCATCGCAGAAAACTACGATTTCCTTTCGGAAAAAAATCTAACAAAAACAAAAATGACTAAAAAAAGCTCTAATGTCCCTGGTGGTCTGAATGATTATTTTAATTCAAATAGTATTGCGGATGACAGTTTGTGTTTAACTAAATTAGATATATTTAATATTCCAAATAGTAACACAAACAATAAAATTTCAATAGAGGAAAGGGAAATGAAAGAAGCAATTACTAGAAATAAAAATTTTAGTTTTAGTTGTAGTAGCAATATTGACCAAGGTGATAATAATATTTGTAATAAATCTATAAATAATAACAAACTATAAAATAAACGTGATTTAGCAAAAAATATATAAAAAAATACAAAAAAAAAATTAATAAACAGATCAATGTTATATTGTAACCATAATTTTTATTTTGAGCTTTTGAAATTGTTGAGGTTGACGTTAATGTTAACTCTACATTTTTACATTGCTTTATACCTCAATCAGATTTTCTCCATTAAATAAAAAATTGGATTTTATTTATGATTTATCAAAACCTGTGAGAATTATCGTTACTAAATGACAGTATCGATAATTTTTTGCTTGCGATATATTTAATAATTTTTTTTGTTATGTGCTTTAAATGTTTTATTGTAAATTTCTTTTTGCGGAAATAGTAAAAATATAAAACTACAGGTGTATTTAACATAAAATCTAATTCCTTAAGAAAATTCTGAACGGTTGTGAAATAAAAATCGGCTCATAAAAGTAGCAGACATAATTTTTCAGTTAATTTGAATAATAGAAGAATGTGATCGAAAGCTCTGAAATTTATTGATAAAATTTCAGCAATATTGTACTCAGAAATAAAAATTGTTTTAATAACACACCTTTGTGCTCTAGCATTCCGCTATTTTTTCCGAATGTCTGTCCAGCTATTCAGCTTAGAAAAAATATAACATATAAACATTTATTAAAGGGATACATATATTAAATACTGAAACCGGTTGCTATAAAATAAGCTAAAATGAAATAAGTCTTCCATTTCTAGAAATCTTACTTCTAATTCACCAACAAAATTTTTTAAAATTTAAATTAAAATAATAGTGTAATCAAGTCTAAATAATTTAGAATAATGATTTAATATTATATTTATTATGGGTGTATGATGCAATGTAAATCTACATAAAGTATGCAAAATAAAAAATTTATTATAACGCTAGTATAACCCGATAAAAAATCGTTCATATATCCTTCCGTTTGATTGGGCCTAAAATAATACTTATAATTTAGTAGAATTTGGTACTTATTGTAATACAATATTTTGAAAAATTTTATAACTTACAACATAACTATTTTAATGGCTTTAGTTTAGAATTTATAATTGTTTGTGATAGTATTATTATATTGTAGATAAAAGAATATTATTACATATTTTAATGCGTACTTTACTGAAATTTTTTATTCGCCGACTAATATTATGCTCTCAGATTTCAATATAAAGAATTAAATTTGCAATAAATTTATTTTTTGGTTTCTTTTAATTTAATTACTTCCAGTGTTTTTTAAAAAATTTGAAAATTAATAAATGTTCAACACTGAAATTTCTATATATTATTTATACAAAAGAGTAGGCTGAAAAATAGAATCTAAATATTCTAATAGAAATTTATTGAAACGATACATAAAAGTTCGTTCACTTCACTAATGAGTTTTTATAAGAGCGTTGGAGCTGTGTGTATGCTACCTATAATTAAACCTTGTTAAATTCTGTTGGCAAACGACTTTATAATTTGATCTGATGAGATAAAATGAAGAATCATAATTTATTAAGCGTGAATTCAAGCAATATTTTTTTATTTTATTTTTGATTGCATTTGCCAAAAATTGAATTTTGAGAATTTTGAGATTTATAAATTTATATGATGGATGTATGTATATAGAAAAAAACTAAAATTTACCAAAAATTAATATTGTTAAAACTTTCAGAGATCCAATAGTGTAATTATTTAAAATATTATAAATGATTGTAACGGATCCTAAGACCACTAGCTCAATTAAAGCAATATAGTGTTAGTATTGCATTTCATTATAAAAATATAATTTTTATAATGTAAAAATGTAGTAAGTGCCTTTTGGAACCAAAGAAAGGGTGTGTTACAAACAATTACAATAAAAAAATTAATGGGTTTCTTTATTTTTTAAATAAAATTGTAAGTTCTAGCTGATAAATTAAAATTTTGTAAAAAAGGCACATTAGTTATAGATTATTATTGGTTTTTTATTTTAAATTTTTATAAAAATTTCATTTTCATTTTCAATTTTATATAGGCGAATTTATTTCTACTCTATAAGTATATCGAGCATAGTAAGATGAAAAAAAATTATAATAAATATTATTCCACCATAAAAATTACTATGACATTTTGATATTAACAAATTAAATTAACCAAACCGAATTGCTTCGAATCTCGTAAATTACGTTTTCCCACAAAACAATTCCGTCCAAGTTCAGTTTTTTAGAAAATTCAGAATATCCACCCATTTGAAAAAAAGACAATATCCTTCCATAAATTAATTCAAACCATTAAACCTGAAATTAATTTTTTTTTTTGCGTACGAAAATATAGAAAAACTTAGATGATAATAAAACCAATAGTATTATTTTAAATTAACATTTAACTTAATAGCTTTACAGAGCTGATTTTAGATAAACAGTTATAAATTCGCCTAATGCGGTCGATATCATCATTAAAACTATTTTTTAGTTTACAATAATTTAGATAAATACAATTCAATATTCACAAGCAGTTGGTTTATGTACGATATTTTGCATTGAAAAAAAAAAAGAAGTTATTTTAATATATGAAATTATATATGGACTTCCATAAATTAGTAATGTAAATAAAAATCTAAGTAAAAGTATTATTTGAAAATGTAGTTTTAAGTATTTTTTCTTAAAATTGAATATAATAATAACTTTATGTAAATTCTTTTTTGTTTGGTGCCAAATATGATCAAAAAAAAAATTTTTTTTAAACAAGCGCGCCAAATCTTTAAAAAGACAATTTTTTAAATACATTTTTAACTAAACTAAAAATTAAATATAATTATATTTATATTTATCATGATTAATTTCCCTTCCGAAAAATTATTATATTTTTTTATAAATATTATTTTAGAAACTTTATATGAAAATATATAAATTTAAGTTTTTTATTACCAATTTTCTTTTTAAATTTTAATTTATTAATTTTGAAAGGATAATAACTTCATTTTTTATTTTATTTTTTTGTTAATTCTACTTTTGGATTAAATGTACATAACGTACTTAACAAAAGAAAAATTTCTTAGTTTAGTAAGTAAAATAAGCTTTAATCAAAGAGCAATATTTGACTTGAAAAGCACTGATGAAATTGAGTTATTCTTTACAAAATAAAAATAGTATAATATGTATAATAAAATATAGGTAATATTTTGATATTTCAAAAACTTTAAACAATAATTAAGCTCGAAGAATAAAATTCAGGCATTAAACATTTGACTTATTTCGCTTATCGAATTCTTTTCAATAATTATTAATTGTATAAAAACTTTATAAAAATCCTGTATAATTATCGTAACCGAAAAATGTTCTATACAACAAAACATTTTTTTATAAAATTCTAAACGGTGATGCGAAAATAAATTTATGCCTCATTATTTTTGTTAATGTACGAATAATATGACTAATAAAATGACACGGAATGAATCTCATTAATAAGATTATATAAAAAATATGAATATGAATTTTACATTTTAGTTATTGTATTCGAATAGTTACGTATCAGCTCTCCGATTTTTTGAATTCACAAACAATATTCGTATTATATCTAGATAAATTAATAAAACTAACATTGTGTAGCAAAATTTTGTTCTTTAATTCTTATTTATTTTGGTTTGCGAAATTTCAAGTCATATAAAATACATACATAGGTTAAAGCAATATATATTTTTTTTTTTATAAAATTCTGTTCAAAATGTTATTGAACTAAACTATTTAAAATAAATTCAAATACAAAAAAAAGATTAAAATTTATAATTGAAATAATGTTCATAAGAAAAAATCTTCTCTAGAATAAATATAATTAATAATTTGAAAAATTTTAGGAAGAAGAAATTAAATACATTTTTTTATTTTAATTAATAAAAAAACATTATACTAAATTAATTTATAATAAATTAAATTGTTAACATTATTAAAAAAAATTATATACTTGTATTTAATGAAAAATAAAAAAAAAACAAAATGAATCAAATAAAAAAATGCAAAAAAAAAACAAAGATTGAGTTTAATAATAACATTGTAGGCCAATGGTTCCCAACCTTTTGAAATATTTGTACCCCTTGATAATGATTTGAATCTTTACGTACCCCTATAAAAGAGTGCATACAGGTTATAACAAACGGAATAAAAAATTTTAACGCACGTTGTGATTAGATACGCCTCGCTTTGTTAGCACCAACATTGATGCAGCATCATTGTTTCAAAATCACTGCGAGTTTTCATGTTATTTCTCAAGTCAATGGGTTCATCTTTTGCGTTATCATTATCAGTGTCAACAATCTTGTCTAATGAAATTGTGAAGGCGTTTCGAATCCAATTATCGACATTAAAAGTTGGAGGAATGATACCATCAACATTTTTTTTGAAAATTTCGTTATGAGTTTTAATATTATTTAAAATACACACAATTATACACAATTCACAAAATTTTGGAAAGAAAATTAGATTTTGAAATTATGTGTAAGCCGTAAAAAGGATATACATATATTTTTTTCAATACGAACAATTCCACGTACCTCTCAGAATTGGTTAACGTACCCCCAAGGGGTCCATGGACCCCAGGTTGGGAATCTCTGTTGTAGGCAATAGTACGGATTATATTGATAATATTGGACCTAATAAACAATTCTCACAAAAAATAATTTATATCGTTAAATAATTTTTATTTTAACTTCGATACTATGATCTTCATTACGTATAATAGTATAATTTAATAAAAATCTGAAATATCATGCATTTCTAATTATTTCACAGCTATTAAACAACATTTACTCTTTATACATGAATGCAAAATTTTTATCATATCGCATTATTAAAAAAAATTGTGACCAGGGTTTAATTTCGTATATTCATTTATTATTGTTTCCATCACGTTTATTTTACAAATTACATTCAATCCAACTTTTTATCCTTCGCAAAAAAAAAAAATTTACTTTAAACATTTTTTATCTCTTAAAAGAAGTTATAAACACGTGCGCGTTAATTTAGAAAAAAAAATCGACGTGAATTAAATTTCAAAAAAAAAAAAAGAAGAAAAATTAACTTGTTGCAATAAAGAGATTTTTATGACTTAAGGTTTTACTGATAAATCTTCACTGTACAACATATGTTTGTAATTTATTTTTTATTTTCAATGATTCATTTACTGCGAGTAATAAAATTTGAACACTCATTTATTATTACTCTTATGTTTATGCTCCGAGAATTTTATGTATATGTATATATAGAGAATTTAGTTCCGATTCCGTTTTGAATATTTAGTTTTCTTATTTTGTATCAGATATTTTGTGCTTAGACTCTTATGTGTACAAACATCATCATTATGTATAATCATAGATTAAGAATACACCAAGATGGGAAGTTTCATACAACATTTTTTCAGTCATTTTTGGTATTTTATTGTGAAGGTGTTAGTAAAACTAAATAAAATTCTTTTCATACATTGATAATTATCACGTATTTTATTTTGTTTTACTAACACATTGACTTAAAAATACCAAAAATAATGTTGTATGAAGCTTCCCATCTTGGTGTATTCTTAATCTATGGTATAATCTAGTCTAAGGTAATGCATCAAAATATCCAGATTATCGGATACATAGACCAAGTTTTAACGAAAAAAAAAACAAATCGGATTCACAACATATTCAAGCCCCATTCTAACGAAAAATAAATAAAAGAAATACAAAAAATTCTTTATGTAAATTGATACTTAATATATTGAATACAAAATCCATTTAATACTAATAGTTCGTTTTTAGTAAAAACTGAAAGTTTATACGAACATTTTTGTATATTTCTTTCGAGTAAAAACTTATTTAAATTAACATCTGATGACGTTATTTTGTTGAGATAGATTGAAAAACATAACATCTTTGTTATAATTTTCGCAAATTTATTATTCGTTTTTCATCAATTCATATAGCCCAACTAAAACATATTTATTATATGCATATAAATAATGTTTAGATACAAATGATATTTTACATAAAATTTTTGTTTAGATACTTTTTTTTTTTTTGTATGGTGATCTTCATGTGATTTTTGAATACATATGGTAAAAAATTGGCTAAGGTTAAAGCACAAAGAATAAAAAAAATTATAATAATATTAAAATACAAATCAGTTGAGTTTTTGAATTTGTACAGAGTGAATGTAAAGCGCGTTAATTTCATTCAATATTTTTATTTGAAAAATAATATTCATATTGTTGAATTTAATAATTTTCATTGATAAGAGTTCACTTGTGTTCATGAACCGTAATATCAATGAGCGAGCGGTTTGAAAACAACAAAATAAAAGAATTGTTATTTTTACCATTAAATTTATTATTATTATTATTTTTTTTTAATTATTATTTTGGAAACATAATAATACGAAATTTTCAAACTTAAAAGCTAAAAGCTTTAAAAAAATATATAGTATGTATATTTTACAGTAAAGTGAACGCAATAGACCATAATTCCGACAATGGGCTATGCAAACATAGTTAACAAAAAATAAGACTCCCGCATTCATTAATTAAAAAAAATTTTTTTTTTTTTTAATATTACAAATTTTAAGCTATTTATAACTGTCCAAAAAAAAAACAAGATTAGCTAACATAGTATAATGTAATTTAATTTTCGTTTCTATAAGTATAAAAATAGTGTTATTGGGTGAAGAAAAAAGCTTAATGCTTCCGTAGTACGCAGTAAAAGTTAAGAAAATATTTTTCAAGTAATATTAGAAATAAGTGAAAAATATAATAAATATAAAATTACAGACTTTTTTTTGCAAAAAAAAAAAGAGTTTCCAATAAGTAATTTAGAAGAATTTTGTCAAAGACAAAATAACTTTGTATATACATATTTCTCGAATGTGCAAAACTAAAAACCAAAATAAAATTTTGCAATAAAAAAAATTAAAAATTCTGTACTTTACAAATATATACGTAAATGTGAACGATTAGAATTTTCAACAAGCAGCTTCGATTTGAGCTTAAATGAATCAGGTAATTATTTAATATTATATTCTTGAATTGTATTTTAATGAAAATGCAGGTCTATATAGGAGTAGAAATATGATTTAGGATGATATGTATTTAGCCAGTGGTGAGAATTTCTGTAAAAAAACAAAATTGCCATAATTTTAATTTTTACTCGAATTTATGTATCTTATTAAAAACACCTTAATAAAAATGAAGCTGAGTTTTATATAGATAGTCAATTCTATTGTGTATAATAATTCGGTTTCGATTTTTTTGTACCAGAGAAATATTTTTCTATGAAATTATGAAACCTTTTAAATGTTTTTTTAGTAGCCGTTTAACACTCTTATTCTAGAAACTTTCGTTTGTCACCACTGTTTTTGGTACTCAATTAAGGCTGAGTGTGTAGCCATTTATGTTATCACAATGGCAATAGATACTGAACCAGAACAAAATACCGAAAGAAAAAAATTATGTAATTTTGGATCAATGCGCACAGCAATTATCGAATTGGAGTAAATATGGTCTTTATATAGTGCAATTAAATTGAACAAAACGAACTCACATAAGCTTTCGGAGAGTTTTGACTCAACTTTAGTTTTTTTCTCATACAGTAATTTTGTCTTCTAATAAGCCAAAGAGTAAATTTTCGTCCAAAATTTCACAATATTAACATTTTTGTAAATTAAACTAAATTGTATACTTTTACATGTTACGTGTTATCAATATGTTGAATTAGTATTGAGATAAACTCTAATTGATATCCAATTTATTAAAAAAAATTTATTCGGATAGAAATATATACTTAATGTACCTTCTTATGAAAACTGACAATAGTAGAAAACTTGATTCTGAGATACTATAATTTGGTAAACTTTATCTATATATTTCTTGCTTTATATTTTTTATTATCATATTATAATGAAGTTCGTGTCTTAAGTCTTTCGTAGTTCTGATTATTCTGTATGTAAAATCATAAACCGTACACCTGTGTAAATCATGAAAGATACAAATTTGTCGTAATAAAAGCTAATCAAACCAATATTTATTTTATTTTCATATTATTTTGTAAAAAAAACTACGATATCAATATATTATAAATAAAATCTAAATAATAATAAATAGTTCAAATAATTTTTTTAATTTTTGTTAAAAAATTATGTAAATTTTTAATATAACATAAATTATAATCAATATGTCTGAAGGCTTTAAAGACTACTACCTATCACCCAAATGTTTCGTAAAATTTATGCGGATCAATTTGTTATCGCATTGATTTTAAGTACATTTTGGTTTTAGACCTACAATCTACTATGAAAACGAAATTGTCTTGATAAAATTTAATTCTATGCTGCAAGTCAGAGTTCTCAAACGAGCGAAGAAAATGCAAAAATGGCAAACTCATTGCACCCTACGGTAGACAGAATATATATTTTTGTTCAGAGAACGCAATGATCTGGGAAATTTTAATAGAGTAGAGATTAAGTGCAAAGCATATATTTGAAAGAAAAATTAAATTATTAATAATTACCATTACCAAGCAAATAAGTTAATGTTAAAAAAGCATAAAAACATTTCTGTTTTGTTAACTAATTTCTAATTTAGTTAATTTCAGCTAGAAAAGAATTAACTAGAAAACTTTCTTGCTTCCTACTTTTCATTGTGTGAAATAATAGAAAATGTTTACGCTTTGTTGAAATAAGACCTCATTTCATATGACGAAATAATCTTTCAATATAAAATTTTATACAATCAAAAAAAAAAAAAGTAAAAACAAAAATAATTTTATTTTTTTTTTAAACCAACAAAATAATACAAATGGTGCAAAATTTGGTGTATATTCAAATTTTTTTTATTGGTTTTTGAAAGTGAAATTCTATCGAATAAAAAATATATACATGCATATTATATCTTTTTGCTTTGTTTATTGGATTAAAGTTTTTATTTTGAAATATACACAAAATATTTATTAAATTGGCATGGTGAAAATTATATTAATCGCATTATATTAAAATCAAGTTAACAACTTATTACATGTTCCAGTCGAATTTGTAAAATAAAATTATAATTAATTTACAAATATTATTTTAATTGAATTCACCATAAAATGAATTCAATTACTTATATGGGTTAGACGTGACATGTATATATTTTAATGACTGATGAGTCCAATGAAAATAAGGTATTCTTTGTTATTTTATTTATGTTAATTATAAATTTACTACGAATAGTTTTCCTTATAATTTTTTTTATAAATTTGTTCATAATCCGTAGCTCACGCAGTTCTAATTGAGTACGAAAATAGAAATTCGCTAGAATATTAAAGGTGCTCGACTATTAAACAATTTTGTGGAAAATACCGGTCTTTGTAGATTCAATTAAGTCAAATTCGTAACTACTAACTATAAAACGCTTGGCACACTGAAAGAGTTAACTATAATTATTTAAAAATAAAGTAAGAAAATATATTTGAAAGATAATAATATAGATTGCTACAGACCTGCTCTCAAATTCGTAAAATAAAAAACCTTAATGCAAAATTAATGCAGAGAATATAAGTGACTAATAAAAGTGAGATGTGCTATAACAATTTTTTCATTCTTAAGAACCATTTAGACAAGTCGAATGTTTGTTCAAAGCTATTGTTACAGTTGAAAATTACTTTTTACCATCATCCAAAAGTCTATATCAACATTACTACACGAATGATCATCTGGTCTAATAGGCTGATAGACAATAAACATTCAACAGCAGGTTGATAGACAAGTTGAATAAACATTCAACTCCCCTGTATCCTGCATTATGAATTGCATTATCCATAATATAATTTTTTTTACAAATTTGTTTTTTCGTGAAGTTTTCAACGATCAAAATTTACTATATTTATTCTTTATTGTATCTCTCAAATGTATCTAACAAAAAATTCATAATGGAAACTAAAGTTAGTTAAAAAAATTCAAATTTTGAAAACATTTTTAATTTTACATAACAATACTATATATATAATGTAATATGTTTCGTTATGAACTAATTTGCCTATATAATTCTTTGTTTTCAACAAAAAAAAAAAAAAATGCATAAATATTTAGTTTTATGTTTATTGTTGTGCCAATAATATTTGCATTTTGCATTTAATTTGTTTTGTTTTTTTTTTTGCAAATTTTTATGCTATTACCTATCGGAAAACATACCAAAAAAAAAAAAAGAATTCATTCAATAAAATAAAAATTGACAATTTACATAATATTACGAAAAACAATGTTTAATGTAAATAAATTTTGATATTCCGGAGAGGAAATGTTAACAAAAAAATAAAAAAAAAAATAGCATTTCGTGAATTAAAAAAAAAAAATGACTGCAATAACAAATTTTTACCGTTATTTAATTATGATGTGGGAACAGACAAGTGCATTGCAATTAACATTTTTTTTTTTTCACAACAAGCAAACATAAGAAAACAATTCAACGGAACTCCGACTCGTCTTTTTGTTACAGGAAAAGGGTTATTTTCAATAAAATAATTAAAAAAAAAAAAGAAAAGATTATCGATTTTCATTGACTTAAGTAGAGTAAAGTAAATTTATGAGAATTTTTTAATATGTTGTAAAAAAGATATTATGTATACCAACATACTACATTTATATTTATATTTTGTTAAGAATCATAGGCATATCATTAAATGTTCTATTTTGAATAAAGTTTGTGGAAACTTAATTGCATCGATGTTTTGATAGACCACAAAAACAAGATATAATGTATATACATTATGTTTCAAATTAAAACTTACATATCTTCTTAAAGCTTTTAATATATTTATTATAAAAAAATTACATTGTTATCTGTTGCAATCTGAATTATGAATATATGATGGAGGAATGATCAATGACGCGGCCGGTACCCCAAAACCCTTGAAACAAAAAAAATCGATTTGGTTCACAAGCAAAGTCGTATACTTGGTACCTAAAGAAATATAAACTTCTTCACGTATTAATATACATAGATTATATTGTATTTTTCCTTTTGACTTTACTATAGAAAATTGGAGTAAAAAAATTAACAAATTGGGAAAATTTATTTTCGAATTTTCTTTTTTTTTACTCTATTTTTTCCTATCTGCTCAAAATAAGGTTCTTTTAAATCAGAAAAATATACTCGAGAAAAATGTAAAAATGTTGAATAAAAAATATTAAAATAAAGTCAATAAATGTATGGCTTATAGATATTAAATTTGACATGATAAAATTGTTCTTCATATTTGATTTCCATACTACATGTATTTTTTTCCATTAAATTCGACCCAACTAAAAGCTGTTGTAACTGGGACCAAAAATAAAATAATAAAAAATAGCAAATTGAATAAAAAGAAATGAATTCTAAATTTTTTAAACACACTAAAAAAAATCGAATCAAAATTTCATTAAATTCTAAAAACCTTACTTGGCAGTGGCACTATGTTTCATTTGTTTTGTATCTTCTTACATACAATTTGTAAGTAAGAATTAATGTATCAAATTTCATTTTAAAAAGAAAAAATTACAAAGAAAAAAATGTCTTCTTCACTTGATTGATTTACTTTTTAAATTATCATTTTTTTTTTTTTTTTAGTTTCTTCTATAAACACGGAATTCAAATTAACCAGTTTTTTTTTTTTTGCTTTTTATTATATAACGTGAGAGAATTTCCAAATTCTTAGCATGCAAGCTTTAACTAAATAACAAATAAAAAAAAAATATATATATATATATATATATATATATATATATATGTTTTAACACATTTTTATATGTTTTTGAATTTAATTCGCAATGTGTGAAAATTTATGTTGTAAGGATGCATTTCAGCATAAAATTTTTAAAAGAAAAAAAAAAAGAAGTTAACTAGAGTGATTGCGGTTTTCTTTTTACTTTGAGAATCAATTCTGAGTTGATGGCGCATGACTTTGTGTGCAACGATTTTCTAAAAACTTGTTATCATAATAAGAATATGATTATTATATTATAAACGGATAACTTTTTATTATTTTAAATTTTTTTTTTTGAAAAATTAAGGAAATTGGCGGTATTAAAGAAGGAAATCCGTTTTTGTGGTTTATGGATAATTTAAAAATTTCAAAATAATAATTCTTTAGAAGAAAATAAATTTTCTATTGATTTGATGGAATATAAAATCATGGGAAAATTATACTTTACAATGTACTTTATGCGGTTGAATTGAAAAATAATAAAATTAAAAATTCAGATAGAAATGTTGACACTATATATTTAAATAAGAATAAAAAACCAGTATTAAAATTTTGAGGTATAAAGATTTTTGTCTAATAAATCAATATTGTCTACTAGAAAAATACATAATTAAATTTTTTTAGATGATTTAAATATGTTGCCTTAAAAACATGAAACTTACATTAATGAATTTATGTGAATTAGTTTAAAATTATTTTTTTAGACACATACTTCCGTGTTGTCGGAGATGAGTAAGGTATTTGAGACTTGTTGGAACAATTTTTGCTTATTATCTCTTTTCGATGAGGTTCTTTGAGTTAAATTTCAAGTAAAATGAAAATAATTGAAATTTTTTAAAAGTAATATTATTTTAAAAGTCGTTGATCATTTCATTACTATGAGGACAGAATCAAAAGTCATTTAAATTTGAAATCAGTCTTATATCATATAAATTCATTTTTGAGTATTTAATTTGTTTTGCAAGTAGGTATACATTTTGCCGGAAAAAAACTTTAGAAACTTGTTCTTTAAAAACATTAAAAACTAAAAAAAAAGGTATTGGTATTATGTTAGTATGAAATAATGTTTAGTGGTTATTATATTTAAGCAACATTGTTATGCAATTAATGTTCTAACTGTATAATTTTTATAAGAAATTACAATATTCTATAGTGTTGCAATGTAAAACTTCAAACAGCGCGATAAATTTATTTCTCTAAAATTTTGAATTATTATATTAAAGTTGAATTTTTTATTCGCTTTTTCATAATAAACTTTAAAATTTTGGCTTTAGTTCAAAACTTGTACACAATTAAATTATTCTTGATAAATAAAATTCATAAAAAAAAAAAAAAATAGTTATAACTTTTTTAAATTGACCTATTCAACATGTTTTATGATGTTAAAAAAAAATAAAGTTTATTGTTGTTTTGACTTTAAAACCGCAAAATTGAATAATGTTGCCTTTTCTCTAATAAAACGCAACGGAAGCGTAAAATTTTATGGAAATTTTGAAAAATTAAAAAAAATAATGGTTTGTTCGAGAAAACTTAAATTTTCTTTTTGTTTTCAAATTTCCTATAAACATTATTTTACAATCCTCTGATACTTATACTAGACTTTATAGGCTTATGTTATAGTTCACTCTTGACATGGATTGTGTAATATTAGAAGATTGTTTTAAATAATTCTATTTCTTTAGCTGAAATCGAAAACGAAGATTTTTTTTAAAAAATAATAAAAGTTTTAAACTTAATTAAAATTACGAAAATTATTTATTCATACTTAAGGTAAAAACAATTTTAATAAATGTAAATATTTATATCCTTGAATGCCAATCTGAATATATTGGTTTTTTTTTTGTGATACTTGTTTCCTACTTTTTTGAAGTAGTATAAGTTGTAGCCAGTTTTTAAAATATTTAAACTAAAATTTATTTTTATAACACTGTTATCACAGTCCGATGATGAAATATTATTTTTATTATAACTAATTATATAAATTTCCATTATTTTATAAAAGTTATACAAAGAGGTTTTTGGACTAATTTTATACTCTTTATTTTAGATATATAATAGCAAACATGAAAGCTTTCAATCAACAACTAAAATTTTTTTCTTTAATATGAGTTCATTAACAAAAGCTTCTAATGGTTTAAAATATTTACTAACTATGTATATTAAATATATAATAATGAAAATGTTAAAAAAAAACAAATATTTTAAAAAAACTAAACCATAGATCTGATGGCATTTCGCTTTCATCATATAATTATGAATTTTAATAGAGCAAAAAAAAATAGTGTGTTTTGTGTGTCCCAAAAAAATATATTTTAGTTATTTGAATTATTTTTATTTGAATATTGTAAAATTTTGTAAACTTAGCACCTTCATAAACATATACATAAATAAGAGTTATGAAGATTAATTAATAATAAAATATTTTAGATATAAGTATCTACTTAAATTATTCTAAAGTACATATTTGGATCAACATTTACAATAAATAGTCAATGAAATTTGTAGAAATCTTTATTCGACCTTTTTCTTTTCTCACTAATTTTAATTGAAATTATGAGTTTATCAATCGATGATACAACAATTATTGATCTTCTATTTTTCACTTAATATGATCTTTTTAAGTTATGTTAAAAAAGATTTCGTACGCTTAAAATTTAAATCGCCAATTGCAAATTTTCTTTTTTATTATTTGACATTTGGTCAAAAACTTAAATCGTGATATCATATGAATACGTATCTAATTAAATTAATTTATTGATTTAATTAAATTACTAAAACAGCGATTATTTTGAATTTTTTTTTTGTATTTTGAGTGTTTCCTGTGCGATATTTTGAACTTGCTTTGTGTTTTAAATTTTAAATTTAATGCGAATTAAAATAAGCCAAATTTATCAATTAAATTATTTTTTGTTCATTATTTATTAAATTTATGTCGATCACTTGTTTGTTTTGATTTTAACATTTTTTTGATATAAAGTATCTATACCTGAAGTTAAAATTAGGAAAGTTCTCGTAGTCGGATGATTTGTGAATTTGTCGTTATGAAAGAATATTAAGTTCTTAAAATCAGTAATGAAATTTAATCATTTTATTTAATTTTTTACATTAAATTATTGTATGTAACAAATAACTTCATTTGTAGTTTGTAAGTAATCAACTTTAAATAACTGCGTTTACAATAATATTTATATATTCAGAATAATATTGTTTAAGGGCACCAATTTCCTATTTAAAAAAAAAAAACATATTTTTTTAATTGTTATTTTTATTTTCGAAATTGAATAAATATTTTTTTTTTATAGTTAATTAATTTAAAATGATTTCAAGGCTTTGATTTACTTTTGAAAACTTTTAAAGTTTAAGAAATATGTATATAAATATGAAATTAAATCATTATTAACTTCGGTACACACAGAAAAAAGAATCTTCACATTTACTTTAAATGGACAAAAAGTCTCTGTAGAAAAAAATTGGTTAAGAGAACAAACCTTCAATTTTCAGTTTTATTTATTTTAAAATTTATTGAAATTAAGATTCTTTCATTTAACTTGAAATAAGATTACACTTAACATAATTTTTTTTTTCCAATTGAAATCAATTATTATTATGGATCTTAAGGATGAGGACATTAAAGAAAATGAAAATTAAAATTTTATTATAATCATTCCAATATATTAATGAGGTTAATTCGATTTAGCACTGCATAAAATTGAATAAAAAAAAAATGCATAATCAAGTTTATCGAAACGACTTGAATGTATGCAATTTAGGTCGTCTGGGAATCTTAGGTAAAATAAAATACAAACTTCAATGACGAATGCCAAATTTCTAAAGAGACATGCAATTGTTTACTTGGTGTTTATTTTTTTTCCCCAATGATGTAATATCCGCTAAAGCCTGATACCGAAACATTTTGGTATAGTATATAAATTTAATTTAAACTTAGAAATTAGTTATGTTTTTTTTAATGAAAAATTCATGAATTTAGTTTAGAAAAAAGTTAGAAATTTTTATTTTAAAACTCATGAATTTTTTTCTTCAAATAAAAAATGATTGTCTTGTTGAATTTCCTTTCTTGTTTTCATAATTTAATAAAATGTTTGTCAAAAATTAAAAAAAAAAAATATTATTCATATTTAGATTTTATAAAATGTTATTCAGAAAATAAAAAAAAAAAAATTAAGATAATCTTTTACCAAAAAATAAATAAATAAAAGTATAAACAAACCATCATAAAAATATGAAATTTTTAGTTATGTTTTTTTTTATCCAAATTATAAAATACCGTAGATAGAAATTAATGTTAAATTGTTTATTATAATTTTTTTTTTTTTTTATATATAACTTATGAGAAAACTTAGAGGGAAAACAATAAAATCGTTTGAGGTCAAACTACTTTTAAGAAAACAAAATATTAAGATTGCTTTTATGTGCTTTTATGTATCAAATGTTGGACTAATTTTTTTTTTTTTTTTAATATTTTTCATTATTCAAAATAAGATATTTAATTAAAGCTTGCCAATATATAGATTTTTGGGATGACGTTTTAAAATTAGAATTAAGAAGGCGAAAAATTTCAATTGTTTGAAAATTTTAAGAAAATCATATAATTATATTTTTATTTTTCGTTTTCATTAACAAAGTGTTTATGTATGTTTTTTATGGACCAAAAGCATCAAAATCACATTGCTGTTTCATCATAGAACTTATATTTTGTTATTCTACCAAATTCATTTACTATAAAAGCTAAGAATTCAATATATTACACGTTAACAATATCTGCTTTTAAATATAAAGGTTGGTTTTAAGGTCGCCTTTTAAAAATCCGTACACACTTCTTGTATTTGAAAATGGTAAAAGATTGCCAACTTTCATGACTGCAAGCTGGCTTTTAACACAAAGATTAATTTTTTCTGTACGAAAAAAGCCAGTTTATAGGTTAGTTCTTAGGTTAGTTCAAAGATTAGTTTTAAGGTCTAAGTGCAGTTCCCGTAAAAGTGTCGTCTAGAAACAAAAACAAAGTGGGTAACAAGGCAATACAAAATTTTGATGTTTTGACTAAATGACGACACTTTTTTAATTTTCACAGTAGTTATCGTTGGAAAAGTTTTGGAATGCTCTACCATCTAATAGGCTATCTGAAAATTAAGGGAAATAAGAAATACTTAAATTTTCCTGCATTTTAAGGTTAATGTGATGATAATTTTTAGATTTTTAGAAACATTTACATAATTATGTCTTTTCTTGTGGCATAATTTTCAAGGTTTACAATGAAATTGATATTATATATACTTCAATAATTCATCTTCAATTATAATTATACCTTTCTGGCACATCAAATAAAAAAAAATAAAAATCTCAATAAATAAATTTTTTTTTAACCGTTATACTTTTTTTTTTTTTTCTAATAACATTAAATTTCAATATGTTTTTTTAATCATAGAAGAGAGCTGAAAAATGTAAACCATGCGAAAATAAAACAAAAATCGTTACACCTGAAATGAATACTTTTTGATATATATATATATATATTTATAGGATTCTCAAAAAAAAAAAAATTATTTTGTGTCTCTTGATCACAATAAATACACTATAGTTTCTGAATAATCCGTACATTGTTAAAAATTGTTGATCTTAAGAGACACTGTATTTAATATTTTATTAAAATCTCGAAAATTAAAATTAAAAAGTAAATAAGAAAAATGCAAGTATTTAGGAACTTCGGAAATATAACCTTGGAACTTATCTTAAGTTTAAGTCCGTCTAGGGTTTAACAAATAAATCCGCATTAAATTTGATAATTCCTTTTATATTTTACCAACTAAGCGTATAACCGATATTTAGAAGGAGATATTTACATTTTTATTTATATAGCTAGATAATAATTAATACATATAATAAAAAAATCAAATTTAGATATTTTAATATTTAGACTTCTTTAATATTTGTGTCTACTACTATTCTCTAAAATGTCAACGGAAATATATTAAACCTGTTTTCCGTATAAAATTTTACCAGTTTAAATTTCAATCTAATATTCAAAACAGTGAAACCTTAATTATATCTATATCTCATTTTCTTTGCTTTTATAGATTAATTCTTTTGCAAAAAAAAAAAAAAAAATAATTATATTTTCAGTTGAAATAAAATTCCCACTATTGTTAAGTTCATTACTATTATTGTGTCATATATTTAATTTTTTTCTGTGCTACACCCAAAAACACTTTATTTTATAATGTTCTAATATATAGAATATATGACATTTTATTCAGACATTTTCTTTTATATATTGTAAATGAGTATAGTGTTTATATATATACAAAAAACAAGGCAGATTATATCAGTTTTTTAATTAAAAAACATTTTTTCAATACAAAATATTTTATTTTCTTATTTTTTATTATCTTTTTCAAGTTTTTAAGAATCCCAAATTTTTGTGTAAATCTAATTTTAATTACAATTAATTTTTTTTTAACTAGGTATATGCTAATAAGATTTTTATGTTTATGTAAAAAATCTAACCTATATTATATATATTTAAATGAATAGTCATGGGAGGTAAATTTGTACATCAGTGACAGAAAGAAATTAAAAATCCTAAAGCGGGGCTTATTCACTGTGCTATTGTCGCTATTGTCACCAAGGAAATTAAAATTTCTGTTTGTCATATACTGCAATATTTTAGTGTCTAAAACTCCAATTATACACTAAATTTCTTTTTTTATTTGAGTATGGAAGTAAAAAAAATGCAGATGTAAATTTTTTTTTTTTCAGAAATTTTACATATAAAGCTCTTTTTTCATAAATATAGGAAAAAAAAAAGAATAAGCAAAAACATATTTAAAAAAAAAATTAACCATTATAAATTGATTCAAAAAATACATAACATTTAGAATTTCTTCATTATTCAATTACCGTATTTCTATTTAATTAAATATTATGAAATTCTATGTTGTATGAGCATTGTTTTCTTTTTCTTGTTCTTCTTAATTAAGTTATTCACATTGATTTTATTTTTTTTTATACCCAATTGAATTTCTAATCTTAAAATTAAAAAAAAAAAATTGAATTACAAAGATTACATTTTCTACATTTGTTTATAAATTAATATGAATGATTAATACCTATATAAACTTACCACAGATGTATGTGTCGAAAAAGTTTGCAGGCAACCAATAATCACCTCCATTGTGTAAGCGAGAGACTTATGAAAAATTGTGTTACTAAAGTTATAGAAAGATAAATTTTCAACAAATGTTTGAACTAACATTAAATAAATATTTGAAAACATGCAGTGTAAACCTAGGTTAATAAAATAAATATAAAACAAATTAATATGATTTTTTTAAATATAAAATTAAACTTATATTTGCATTATTGTACTTTACTCGACTCAGCAATAATTCTTGTTAATATATGATTTTATTTTTAAGAAATTGTTGAAGCTTAAAAAAAAAAAATAAGAAATGATTAATGACTGAATAATGAAAACAATCACTTTGTATTTTAAATACAAAGTGTTTCGCTTGCTTTACTTTTTTTAACTTACTTAATATACGAATTTAGAAATAATTATTTTGCATTCTAAATTTTTATTTCAAATTTATTATTCAATTAATTTAATATAAGAAGAGAAAAACTGGTAGATAATATTATTAATTTTTTCATATAGACATAGAAAATTTTTCTTAAAAATTGCATTATAGTATGCCTACATAATTATTTTCAATACAGTACTACAGTACTACTATCTATATTTGATTTTGTTTTCTTTGAAGAATAATTTTCACTAAAAATTTTTTATTGCAGAAATATAATCTTTTTTTTAAACCTCTCAAACTGTTAACAACTCGGAAAATCAAACTGTATATGTTAACAACTCGGACAAACTTAAGGCTTAAATTTTCTACGTAATGAATAAATATCTGAACATTCGAATATTATAAAGCCATAAAGCTAAAATAACAAAATTTTGAAACATATGTATAAAATTTGAAAGTCATTGCCCATACTATCCACATCATGTTATATATGTACAGCAACGGTTTGTTCAATTGTATATACCTTTGGAAGTACATACTTAAAATATTCTGATTAATGCATAAAAAATAAAATGAAAAAAAAAATTGGAGCATAATTTGTAGTTTTCTTCAAACCAAGAGAAAAGTAAAATTATGCAAAAAAAAAAAGAATTAATTTATGTTGAATGCATAGGTGCATTACTTAAAGGTATTCATTTTTTTTTGTTAATAGGTAGGCAGTCATCCAAAACATCAATCAAAAGAGTACAAAGTGCAGAATTTTATAAATTTAACATAAATTATTTCAGGTCTAAAGAAAAATGAAATATAAAAAAAAAATCATAAAGTACATAATTATGCCAATATCATTGTTACAACCATTCATTACTACCTTAATAAAAGCATATCGTTTGATATAGAAATGTTAATTTTTTTATGTGCAAATTTCATTTGTTACATATAATCTGTAAGGAACTGAATTACCTACGGATACATTGTAAAAAATATAAGATTATATACATAAAAACAAGAACTATAAATTATTTAAATTTAAAATTGATAAATAAAATAATAATTATTATTTTTCGTTTAAAAAAAGATTATTACAATTTTAATTGTTTTGTAAGTATATAAGTTATCTCTAATTTTTTCCGTTAATTGCTCTAGGCTTACTTATTAATATACACTATGATTGAAATTAATTATTAATATACACTATGTTTGAAAGAAATTAAGATAATTCATCGACAGAAAATAAAACAAATATTCTCAACATTTCGATTTTGTGTTAAATATATTTATTTAATTTATACCTTGTTTCATAAAATTAAAAAAAAAAACATTAGATACTTTTAGCATGAACACTGAATAGTCAATAGAACCTTTTTAAAGAAGTTAATTTAATTATTTATTCAATATGTGAAACATAATGAACAAATAATATAATTTTTCGTTCAGTTGTCAAACTCAAAATACATTAGAAATTAGCATAAAGCATTAAACTATAACATAGTTATTGTTATTATTTGTTTATGAACAGATAATATTCAATAATTAAGTCTTCCTGAAAAAAAATCAGAATAACCTAGATACTTTTTACATGATTAAATATTTAAGAGTTCATTTAAAAGAACAAGTTCTGATCAAGGAAGTTCGAATTGAATTTATAAATTCATGCGTACAAATATAATACATACACTAGCATACATAAGTTCAATAACTTAATTATTACTTAATTTTGTATTCAAAGCACAATTAAATCAAGAAATCGAAAATGAAAGTAAATTCTTATAATTTTGTATGGGATCTTAACTTATACATATAGTTTCAATATTTTACAAAATGTTTTTTTTTATTTTAATTTTTATAACTAATATTGAATATTTTATTCACGCATTGCATTCATTTGTTTAGTTTTTTATTGCATGTAATTTTCATAATAAAAAAATATTGATTAAATTGCATAAATTTAAAATGATATTAAGTAAACGATATTCATTAATTAGATTACTAATTAAAGTAAAAGTAAAAATTTTAAAACTGCCGTAATAATATCTTCATTATTTTTTACTATTTCATTCATAATATTTTATAATATTAATTCATATAAATATAATATTATTATTGTAATAAACATAATTCATAATTAATTTAAATTCAAATGCGGAAAATCGAAATCCATTCGAAACTAACTTTACTATTTTTTAAGACACTTTAATCTTACTAATATGGATCACAATTAAATTAATTTACGGCCGTATATTTGTAAATTTTTATTATATTTCCCAGATTTTTCTCTGTTTTGGCAAAATATTACAAATATGTACATGTTACATATTAGACAGAAAAATATTTTCTCAAACAAAAATTTTCATGAATTGTACAGACAAATATACATAAAGGACTGAATGTCGTCGAAAATACTGAAATGTTAGCATAACATTAAATCCAATTCTTTTTCTTTTCTAGATTCCGAAGTATTTACCACACTTTAAAATGGATAAATTTGTGCCAACTCAAAAAATGGATAATTTTATAAATAATAATCAACAGCAGAAAAATATTAACGGTAATGAATACAAAAATGGAAATCACCAAAAAATTAATTATGCATCAAATAAAATTGTGCAAAAACAAGTTGCGCCAAAAAAATTGGAATGGTCTACCAGTGATTCAGATATACAACCAGCTAAAGTTAAAATGAGTGGTTACCTAAAAAAGAAAAGAAATGTAATTTTTGTATATATGTATTTTTTTTTTTAATATTATTAAACAATTTTATATGCGAATAATAAAAATAAACAATAAATTTAATTATATTTATTTTTTTTTTGTAAACAGAAAGTTGGTGGTTGGCGTAAAATGTGGTTCGTTTTACAAAATCAACTCTTACTTTCATTCAATTCAAAAGAAGAATATGATAAAAAATTGGTATCATTTAAAGATGCTTTAAATTTAGTGCCAGGAACAATTGTTCGCCCACTAGGTGGAATGAGATTTACGATTGAAACAACATCAAACTTGTGTTATACTTTTGTAAGAAATATTTAGTTTCTTTAAAATTATTATTATGATCAAATTTCAAAAAAATATTCTGATTTTTAGCGCTGTGACGATTGCAAAACATGTACTGATTGGATTACAGCATTAGTTGGAAGTTTAGCTTTAAAAAGCAATTACAATAATGCAAATAAAGATATTAGCTCTGAGCGGTAAGTTATTTACATATTTTTAAACTTAATATTTTTTGTTTCAAATTAATTATAACTTTAGGTATCTTGTATATTTACGCTTAAAATATACCTAGATCGAAGCGTAGGCTTAGCTGAGCTAATACCTATAAGAAAAAATGTAAGGCAATAAATAGATTTAGTTACATATTATTTAAATAATTTAAATTTGAGTTCTCTGAATGAAATATTTCCTATAATGAACGTGGTGTAGTACAATTCTAAATTCTGTATTTTAAACTTGAATTTTCATGTTATCCACTTTGGAATTTTCATATTATTATTCATGAATTGCTAACCAGGTCTTAATAAAATAAAATTTAAAATAATAAAAAAGATAATAATTTTTTTCAATTATTTTTTCTAGATTAAGTAAAAAATTACGTAATTATTCATTGGAAAATATACAAATTCCTTTATCATCATCATCATCACCTAAAGGTAAATTGCCAAAACAAATGATAAGATCAAGCAACAGTTGTGATTCAATTATTAATCAAAATAAAACCAAATTTCCCAAATTACCGATAGTAGAATCAACTGCACGAATGTTACGAAATGGTGTTACATTAAATGATGAAAAAAAATCTAAGAATCTGATTGAAAATAAATCAATTCAAGAGAATAATTCAATGATACAAGGATTAATTGAATTTGAAAAATTAGAAAGGTAGGTATTTTGAAAGTTTCCATACGCATGATTTTTAGGGCCAATATTAATATTGCTCCGAATGTTTTCGTTAATTATAAAAAAATCTAAATCATTATTATTATTACAAAATGTTGTTGACCTAAACATATAATTAAAAATTATTTGGATATTATTTTAATAAACTCTTTTATATTTGCGAAATTTTCAATGAATGCTTATTTCGAAATTTGTTTAAAATTTTAATGATTCTGTCGATCTTTTCTTATTCTAGTTTTCTTATTTCTGTATACATTATATTTATAACATAATAAGCATATTTTGAATATATATTTCAATTACCTAAAAAGCATTGACTATATAATATTTATTCGTGATTATTTCACGGCCAAACTTTACGATATGATTAAAACGATTAGAATTAGAATTTAAATAACAGAAGATAATAATTAATTTGAACTATGATTCACAGCTTTGAATATTGAATTAAATTTTTTGGTAATTCCTTTTATTTAAAATCATTTTTTTTTTTTTACCAAGAATTAATAAATTTACAAAATTCGTAATTTTTTTATACTGATCGTAATGCGGAAACTTTTCAGCAAGAATAAATAAATAAAGCAGAATTATTTCACAAGGAACCAAAAAATTTAAACAACTTATAATCTTAATCTTGTTCTCAGGTGTGACCTAATACTCATAAAAATATTTTCATCAAATGAACTACATAACATAAATCAATCTTTTATATACATAAGTTGTTTTTTTTTTATCTTTTATTTTCATTTGTTATGCAAATTTGTTATAGGCATAAAAATAATATCATTTTCAATTACACTACTAATTTTGATTCTTGTGAAAAAGAGAATTACTAATTTTTGACAACACACAAAAAAAAAGGTGTATATTTTTGACCTTGAACACTGAACTCTTTTAATCTTTATGATTCATTTTGAAATTAATTTGTTTTTTTTTTTTTCGATGCTAAATATTTATGTTTCTTCCTGAGGATGTATTAAAATAATGTTGAATTAAATTGACGGAAGAAATAAAATTACTACAACTGTTTGTAATAAAAAAAAAAACTACTAATCTCAGTTAATTATAATTTTTTGTATAGAGTTGAATGAAACATAATAATAATTACATATTGTTGATTTTATGACATAAAAAAATATTATCTACATGTAGTTAGTTATATATACACGTTTTTTTTTAGATATCATTTAAGTAAGAAGAGGATAAGAATATAATTCATAATCTAAAAATTTCTGGGATTAGTAAAAACTATCAATTTGTTAATATTATTTTTTTTTTTTAAAGATATGCTTTCCAATGACCCTAATTAGGAAAATTTCATAACGAAGTCAAATAATTATGATGATTGATTGAAAACGTGAAATCAAAAATATATTTTTTTTTTAACAAAAAATAAGCAATTAAATTTCTGGTAAACAATATTGAGAAGACGACTTTTAAATTATATGATTTTATTTTATCAATATACTGTTGAATATTATGTATACATATCATCTCAAGTTTAAAACTGATTTCTGATAAATTTATAAACATTTAATGGCGAAGTGCAATAACTCATCGGTACTTAACTCATCGGTCGATTTTGGATAAGTTATATCCATTTTAACTCATCCGAAAATTGGCCGATGAGTTATATCCTTTGGAATGACATAACTCATCCACCTCAATGCTTATTTGTGACAAACACTACGGTACTTATTCCTTGGCCGATGATTGGCCCCATTTTTGTGTTAGCAGTATTGGGAGTGTCCCAGAACGCGAGAAGCGCCGCAAATCCCACTGACCAACCACCAGTCCGCCCGCCCGCAGCCCTCACCCTCCGCCCCCTTCTCGCGTTCTGGGACACTCCCAATACTGCTAACACAAAAATGGGGCCAATCAGGTCGGTAAATGTAATGTATTTATCTTATCGGCCAATGAGTAAATACCCAAAATTTTGTCACAAATCACAAATAAGCATTGAGTTGGATGAGTTATGTCATTCCAAAGGATATAACTCATCGGCCAATTTTCGGATGAGTTAAAATGGATATAACTTGTCCAAAATCGACCGATGAGTTAAGTACCGATGAGTTATTGCGCGGACCCCATTTAATTACATATATACACAGTAGTACAGATATGTTTGTTTTCACATAAATGTATACATGAGAATGATAAATTATTGTTTTTGTTATAAAAACTGTATTTTTTTTGTTGATAAACATTTCCTAACTTAATTGTTTTCATGAACAATCTTATGTTAACGTTTAAAACAAACGAAAATGTCAAGAAGAAAATCCAAATTACAGACGGGATAAAGAGTGTTAAAATTATTTTCATTAGATTCCTTCTGAGAACAAACATTAAATGAATCTAACACATAACACATTATACCATAATTTTAGATAAAATATATAATATAAAATATAACAAATTTATAGTTTTCTTTTCATACACCGAAATGTGTTTATTTTGTTTTAATCATAATTTTCATAATAACATTTTTTTTCCTGAGCATAACTCCAGGGCTTTGCATTCCAATAAAGTTTACTTCCTCTTCAACTTTATTAATTAATAAAAAAAAAAAGAACAATTCATAATTTTTCATTGCCAAGTGCAATTATGATGGCTTTTTTAATATTTATGTTTTCCAAAAATAAATCATGACATATTCAATTATCATTAGTCATCGCATAATCCAAATTCTTTATCCGCATCATCATTCATCATCTGAACTGAACTTATAATAACTAAAAACTTTTTAAAAACAATAAGAATTGTACTTACATTAATGTAGTCACACGACTCGTACATTCAGTCACTTAAATATTAAAAAACATAAAATATAATTAAAATTTTATGAAAAGTATTTATTTCATCATTTGTATTTACACATTCTCGAACATTAATGTTGCTGGTACAATAGCTGAAGACAAAAGACATAAACATTAACATCAGAAAAAGTGTCATTAACATGTGCAATTAATATTTTTTGGATCGAAAAAAAAAAGAAGAAAATTATATGTATATATTTTTAATTTAAATACACAATGCAATGTTTTTATGCCCTTCAGACACTTTGAATATACAAATACCTAAAAAAAAATTACCCTTGAACATGAATATATAGAGAAATCTTATGTTTTAGATTAGATAAAAAGAACTGAACATAAAAATGTTAAGATATCTTATCAGTTAAGAGGAGCCCTAAATTTTAGTAATTTTTTTTTTTGTGTAAATTAAAAGTTCTGTAAAAAAATTATTTGATAATCTATAAACTATCGAAGACACCAAAATTTAGACTGAACTAAAATTCTATTTTAGCTCAGAACGAAATTTAATTGAAAATTAATAATAATAAATTAATCTTAAAAAAACATTAAAACATGTTTTTAATTCTATACTTATTTTTTAGTTTTTTAAATTAAATAACACTTTAATTCCTTTCTTTCTATTCGAAATTATACATATTCGACTTTAGACACTTGTTATTTCGAACCAAGTTCACGAAGCCCAGGAATGAATTTAATTTATATTTTAAATCTTAACAGCATCATATTCTCCCTAAGCAAAGAAAACTATTCTACGGTTTTAACCAAGTGATGTTGTGATTTCTATATAACAAAGAGAAAATAATTTTATTTGTGGATGTCAATTTTTGTTTTGAGTAAGAAAAAATTAAAATTATTATTTTATTTGGATCCTTAATATGTCTAAGTATAAAAACAATCTGTTTATCTGAAGATTATTTAAGAATATAATGTGTCTGAACTGAAATATTAAATATTTATTTTACTCTTGTGTATACAATATATATTAAGTGCATTTTATAATATTATGGGATTTTCTCGGAAAATTTGGATCAATCTATGTACAGATCCATCTTATATATAGCTATTATTATATATTATTCAACATATTTTATAATATTGAAATCATAAAAAAATCAGATATATAAAAAATATTATTATTAAACACAAGAATCGAAAACGGTATTATTATTAAAATTTTATTTTTTTTTTAATTTTTAATCGAAACCTATAAATTTTTACTTTTTAATGTTATTTCGCCCTTGAAGTCAACTAAAATTTATGTAGGTACATTATATATATTTTACATTAAAAGCATTATCCCCATTTAAAAATAAAAACAGTGCACAATATACACAAAAATAATATAATATGTAATTTGATTGCAATTCTGTTATTTTCTATAAATAGAATTGAGACAAAATATAACAGACAATTCTTGTTATTTTGTGCATTTTTTTATACAAATATAGATAGCACTTCTTGATAAATAGGTTTTACAATAAGATTTATTTTTGTACGTGAAGAAAGAGACATTATTTTAAATTTAAGGTAATTGATGATTACATAGATTCAGAAGATAAGTTGTATATAAAAGCATAAAATATATTTTTAATAAAATAATAATAATATATACTAATAATATTAAATTGAATTTAAAACATAAATTCACAGTAGTGTAAAGTAATTAATTATAAATGCACTGTACAAGTAGGTACATATTATTAAAGACAGTTTATTTTTGCATCTTCTCACAAAACAATTGAAAATAATGCATTTGATATTAGTAGCTGTTGTTGTAAAAACATTATTATAACATTATTTCATTCAATCTCGGCTAAATCATATTTCTGTGTGCAATTTTTTTTTCAAGATCTAATGTTTAATTTCAGTAAATTGAAACAAAAGGAGTTCTTAGAAATTTGGTAAATTCGCATAAGTAGCTAATTAAGCCCAAAAAAGTGAATATATATTTAAAAAAATTGTTCATGACATATAAATGACATATTGAGTTGAGAAGGTTGACAAACCATAATGAATCTTTTTTGGAAAAATCAAAAAACCTTAAATCGACAAAATATCATTCTGGCCCAAAAACTTCAACTTGATGAAAGTTAAAGATAAAATTACTTTATTGACAAATTGTTTTAAATTAGAGGCGCCTTATCTTTTCCGCTTTTTTTTTTTTTTAATTTCTTTTGTAAATTTGATTTTAAATTTTTATTCCCTGTACATTGTGACGTTAGAAGTCAAAAGTGTCTAGATTTTTATTAAATCGTATTTTATTTACATTCAGTCTATCAACATCAATTATTCTGCATTTTTGCAATCAGACAAAAGAATGTTCGAACAAATTTAGATATTCAGTTATGTTTTGTGAAAAATGTGAGTATAGTGAGATAATCAGTATAGTCTAGTATTAAATATTATTTTTTAGATTTAGATCGAAAATATGGATTTGTATATTGTATAGAATTCGAAGCTTAATCATAGTAGCGACAAACTTAACATTTCCAACATCTCTGTTTACAAATAATTCTTTTCCAAGAAAGTTAAACAAATAATTTTATATTTTCAATTGTAGGGAATTTGACTATTGAAATTAATATTCTTTAAGTATTCTAACCCAATTATATCTAACTTTATAATCAATATTATACCTATACAGTATAGGTAGGACATATATTTAATCGAGGTAGAAAAAAAAAATGAATGTTCGTATAATATTAAATTTTTTATTTATATGTAGAATTTACTTTAAAATGAACTTTATACTTTATGCTGTATATTTTGAAGTTTGCTTCTTAAATATATATTTTCTACACGTTATATTTCAATGTACTCAAAAATTCATTCGCGCAAATTATGAGTTTATTTAAATGAGTTTTGCAGTACATATTTCTCTTATGGATATACATAAAGTATTCCACATTATTTGATTGTTTAAATTTTAAAGTTTTGATTGAAAATGCAATTTATATTTTTAAGTTAAAAATTTAATTTTATATCACGAGACCACTAACAAGCTCGTATATTCCGATAAGAATAATTTTGATTAATATTTTTGTAAGAATTAAATAAGACTTAGTTTTGAACTTACCCATAGATTTTAATTTAATTTTAATTTTTCAATAATCAAATGTTGAATAAAAGAATCAATCGTAAGAAAGTTTACAATTGTTGTAATTTAAATTTTACTATAAAAAGAAACTGTGTTCTAGTATTAATTATCTTTTGCATAAAAATCAAAGTACATAATGTTTAAAAATATATGTATTATATATAGTTAAATATACGAATTTTTGTACGTCATTGTATGTACCTATTATTTTTAATAAAACTCACAATTTTTATATATTTACATACATTCTATACTTTATATAAACATATGTTGTAAAGTTCAACAAAACTTTTTATATTAATACTGTTGGTACATTATACATTATATGAATTTACGTTCTACTATGACTACGTAAAATTCATTCATCCTGAATTAAAATTTGTAGACAGAAAATAATATTAATACATATAGTATAGTATCTAGTGTGTACTTATGATAGTTTGTTCAGCAAAAAAAAAGAAGAAAAAAAATTTTAAGAGAACAATACAAACATTAGGCGGGTAGAAATTGAAGGATAATGAAACTACTTCTCCATAATATAAACAATATGTATTTTTTATATGCAAACAAACATATGAATATTATATAATATAAATTAGTATGTTTATAATATAGAGAGATGATTATAATTTTTTTTTGTCGGTAAAATAAAACTTTAGGATGCATTAATGTACAATATTGAATTCATAAGTGTAAGTTTTATGGATGAAAAAATATCCTTGTGAATGAAAAGATTTTTTTGGAAATTATCTTTGGGAAAATATGTTTTGGGAAAATATGCAACAAGCGTATATTTTTAATTTGTTTTTGTATAATAACAAAAAAAAAAAACTATTAAATTAAAATTTATTTAGATTAAAATTTTAGTAACCAAAGTTGAATTAGAAATTTCCATAAGGAAATTAATTTAAAGAAAATGTTGAAAAAATAATACAGAAACTTTTTTAAAAGAAATTCGTATATACTATGCAAAAAATCAACCAGTTTCTTCTTTTAGTTTTGAGTACAGATACACAATGTTGGGGGTTATTTGAATCGGCAGAATAGGCATGTTCGACAGGGTTAAGAAAAGTGCATCATATGAAAATTTTGGTTATGAAATAATATAAAGAAATAACAAATTTCCTATTTAATTTTTTGTGGTATGTTTCAATTAACTTGCTACTTGAAGAACTTTAAAACAAGTCGTGTATTGATGTATGCATTATAAAATTTAATAAAAATATGTCATTTATTTTTAAAAATTAAAATAAAGGAAATAGAGAAATAGAGAAATAGATAGAGAGAAAATTTATGGCAAATCAATTCAAGTCTGGTTCGAATTAAAAATCTTTAAATAATTTTGTACCCAAATTTTGTATTTGATTAAAAATGATAAAATTTTTGCTGTTAATTTATATATTTCAATGATTTATTTTATTATATACTTATGTATATAAAATCAAGTTCTGATATGACAAACCTTTTGACAACTCTTGTCTATTTAAAATTGTTTTAATGTTTCCCAATTATTAAAATGCATCCATCGTCATAATCATAAATTTCCATTTCAGTAATTAAGTAAATTTTAATAATGGTGAAAATTATTAAGTAAACTCCTCACCGTTGACTTTCTTGAAATAGGCATATTACGAAAGATGTTAGGCAAAAAAACAATATTGAGAGAATAGTTCTTCAGGAAGACATTTTTTTATACATTTGTCTTGAAGATAAGCTTTAATAGAGAAATACAATATACTGAATTTAATTTATTGCTTAATGATGATGAACCAATTTGAAATCCAATTATTTCTAAATTTAAATAATTTAAGCCGAAAAAATGTTTTTTCACTAAATCTTCAATAAAATGTTTCAAAAATATCCTTTTTGCTCTGGAATATTTTTTATTAAACATTACTTTTTTGATTCAAGATAAATTATAAATATACATAATTTTTTTGCATTTTCATATGTGTATACCTATACTGCCTATACATAATATGCAATAATTACAGATCCTACAATGCAAATGCGGTTTTAATTCTAAAATTCTTGTTTTTTTTTTTTTTAGAATCTTTAGTCAGAAGGACCATAACGAATATGAAGAAAAAAAGCATAAAGCGTTATGCTTTTGCTTATTAGAGTAAAACAATAAAATTTTTTCTTGAATATCTCCCGCGCTTTCAACCTACATTTTTTATATTATTATTTTTTTTTTAAACATAAAAAAGTAAATACGATACTATATTTGCACCGTATAATATTCACTTGAAAATTTTACAACTCCTCATTAAGTATTTTTCATTCATGAGTTGCAATACGAGTGCACCAGAAATGCATTCATTTTACTATATATGTGATGAAAAAAACAAAATCTCTTTCAATAAAAAGGAAAACGGAAAATAAAAGAAAATTATGTGCATATAAATATATATTTATTTTATGTATTATAACGTCTAAAGTATATAAACATGTATATGTACATTTAAAATATATATAAATTTTTTATTTCATAAATCCCCCTATTTTAATAATTTATTAAAAGATCTTTTTTCTATATAGATATAATATGGATATCGAGTAGATATATACAGTATACATTATGTATATAAAAATATTCATTTACACATTCAAAAACAAACAAAAAAATGTAATAAAGCCTATCGGGAAAATTTCATTCACTCAAACATTCAGAATAAAAAAAAAAGTCAAATGCATAAAAGAATTTTCCTCCTGAGGCACTATTCTCTCAATGTTGTTTTTTTGCTTAAAATATTTCATAATATTTTCATAGGGTGGGTCAATGACAATAATCTTTTTTCCCAAAGTTGAATATAACTCCTAATCTTATGATACAAAATATTGTTCCCCTATGGTTGTGGAAAATGAATTAAGGATAAAATCTGAATATATACTCTATTATTATCTTGTTTTGTGATATTCTAACTTCGATCAAATAGATATTGCGATACAGGGTAACATATTTGTTCTAGAAATTAGATAAAATTTAGAAGGCAAGAAACACAGGAAACTTATGAAATATATCGCTTCTTTATTATTTGAGAATATTTTTCTTGCAATTACTGAAATTACGTTGCGGTGTGTCAATCATGGGGCTCATTCTGATGAGTCTGAAGCTTGACATAATACGAACATTGTTTTTCACCGAACTAGAACAATTCGGAATATAGTATTTGCAAGACTTAAAATCCAACACTTTTTAATTTACGAATAAACCACTCTAGAATTTTGAAAAATGAAAACCGTTTTTCCATATTTTCCTCTCTTTTTTTTCCAGCTTTTAAATGCATTTTGTGTTTATCGCTAAGAAAGTCATAATGTGATTTTCATCCATCTGTTTGTGTATATGTGATGTACTTATGAAAAATAAATATAAGTATATTAAAAAAAAAAAAAAACTGAGTATTTTCCTTTTCCTCAAAAAAAAAAATTATTTTTTTTTTATGATTTTTCTTTTTCAACAACATAAATAATTTAATCCTAACTAAAATTTCAAACAAAAAATTCATAGAAAAAAAAAAATCATCTTGCTTTATATACAATTTTTTTTTTTATTTATTTTTTTTTATTTACAGGGCAAGAAATTTTCGTCTACATGAAAAACGTAAATCATCTGGATTTTTAAATCAGTCTGATGAAGTGAATCGGATAAATCGTATGTTTAGTCGGAGTGCAACAATTATTGATGAAAAAAATAAATTTGAATTGAGAAAATCTATTTCTGTTGAACGAAATACCGGAATTTCAACTTCCTGCAGCAATAATCCATTAAGAAAAATTTTAAGTGGCAGTTGCGGTGAACAAAAAAAGGATAGTGATTTTTCGAATAATATTATTAATAATAAAACATCAAGTGAAAAAATAATAAAAAAAATTTCAAATAATAATAATAAAATAAAAAATCCTAGAAACAATTTATTTCCAATGGAAAATTGTTATGATGGTAAAGATAATAATATTGGTGATAGAGTTTACAATGAAAAATGTGATAAAGATAAAAAAACTGATATTATTAAATTGAATAATAAAGGCAAGGAAATTGATTATCGTGATTTAAATCAAAACAGAATGAATAATTTGGAAAAATATTTTTATGGCATGAATAAAAATAAAGATAGTAGTACCAGGTAAGAGTTTTATAGTTATATAGCTAAGTAGGTATATGTAGAAACAAATAAAAATTTTTTTATCACTTTAAGAATATTGCGAAAGACCTAAGTAGGTAAATCTCAGTACGTAAACATATATGAAATTGAAATATCGTAAATTTATAAATAGAACCAGAACCTCATAACTTTGGCGTTGAATACATTCAATCTTTTGAAAAAAAAAAAAAAACAGCACAAAAATAATTATTTCTATTTCAGAATATTGACATATTTCTAGATTTGACATTTGTGAATTTTCGCGGGTGAAAGAGAGTTAAATACCTAAAATTTTAAAATAAAACTTGAGTCGTTAAACTATAATTTAGATAATTTAGATTTATTAGATGACATAATGAAGACTATTAATTATAAAAGAAAAACAATCATAATTGAAAATTAATCTCAAATAACTATATGGTATTGGTTTAAGAATAAGTTTAGTTTCATTTCCGGAAAAAAAAATTTATGCAGAGCAAAGCTTTTAATTATTACGATTTACTTAGACGATAAGTTCGACAAGAGTTTCTTTTGAAATGTTTATAGTATTGTTTGCCGTTTATATTTAGTTAGTGTGATGTTAGGTGTAAGTAAAATATGCAACTTTGTGCTTGCATTCCATTATGATAAAACGTTTAATTTATGTTCAATAGTCATTATTTGATAAGTTGTCATTATCGTGTTTTTTTAGTACTTACTTTTTTTATTTATTTATTATTTTTTTCTGTTTATTCATAAAAAATTTATTAACTTATAAATAAATTATAATTATTTATTTTATTTTTTTTTGATTTGAAAATAATTTTATGTACAGACTCCCCAATTAATTTTAATAGTTTTTAAATTAGTTAGTACTCTATATTTTCATCCTTTCAAATGAAAACTTATTTTGAAGTTTTACTACTTTATTATCATAAAGAAAAAAATTCCACCCCATTTTGAAAACAAAATAAAATTGAATAAATTTTGTTGACGAAAAAAAATAAAAATTGTTTTTTCTGTATTTTAATTTAAAATTGCCTATAAAAAATCTAGCTACAAAGAAGAAAAAGAAAATTATTGTAATTGAAAAGTTTTCCCTTCTTTTAAAAAATAAAAGAAAAAAAAAATTCTGATGAAAAAAAGAAAACTATCAGGAAAAATAAATAAAGAAATGAAATGAACTATTTTGTTTTAAGAAAAATATAATAATCTGTTTTTCTTTTGATGGAAAAATCTATTTATGTATAAACATAAACAATGTACATATGTATATTATTGGAAAATAAAAAAAATAAAATAGAGACTAATATATACACAGGTACTTTTATTATAATCAAAAAAAAAAGAAGACTTTTAATGCCATTTAGTTTAATCTTGCTTAATCTTAAATCCAAAAAAAGATTGTGCCCCTTTTTTTTTTTCTGAACTGAATTATTAATACACTTATCCATAAAATGAATTAAAATTTTGGTTCATATTTTTAACATAATTTTTTTTAAGAGATAAAAATTTATAAGAAATATTTTGAAAGATGTTATATTATAGATTATACAATATTAATTATAATGACAAGAATCAGTGATTGTTGATCCACATTTCCCAAAGATTTAAAAATTTTAATTTTTCATATATACCTATCTGATATTTTAGCTTTTCGGATTCCGAATTTACTTTCAATTAAATTCAAAAAATTTCTTCCCTGTAATAAGATTTGGCTAAAGTTGCTAATATTTTTTCATACACTCAGTCTAAATAGGTTTAGCTTTGATATTCAACTTTCAAACTGTACACATTTTTTTTCATTTTTTAAAATCATAAAATTTGGTAATTTATAACACTAAAGAATTTTCTATATAGAAATGAAAAAATAAATTTAAAACCTAATTTTTATATTAAACTGAATATAAAAAAATTTCGATTACAAACGACATCAGGAATGCATTTGCTTTATAAAAATAAATCAATTAAGCAACTTGTTATGTTTGTTCTAGAAACAATTTCAAAATAGACTAAATTTTTCTCTGACTTGAAATAATTTGATTGACAAGAACAAGAATAAAAAAATACGTATAACAGTTTCAAACAATATTCCCGTTCGAATTAAAATATTGACAAAATGATAATCGAGTTATATTCATTAAACTTCCATTCATCCCAACAGTCTGAGCTCTTCAATACCGCGATTCAATTCATAATCTGGGAAATAATATGCAATTTTCGATAGCATAGAATCCAGTAACATGTTTTTCTATACATATTTAAAAATAGAAAATATATTATTTTTATGAAATTCAGAACGTAGGATGTTTATTGTACAATTCTAGGATCAAAAACCTATTTATTTTTATCAATAACATTCCCATAAACATAATATTTTATGAGAATTTTGTTTAAAAAAAAATTTTTTTTTTACATCAAAAATACTTAAGGAAAATATTTTTAAAAATACATTTTTAAAAATTCTTACATATATTAGATATAGGTAGAAAAAAAAAAAAACTAGGTAATTTTTCATTCAATAATCGTAAAAAGAAATGAAAATATTGCAAGAAATATATGTAAATGAAAACGAACTATACATGATGATTTGAAATTTATATTATAGAGGTATTTTACATGACAAACTTATACCACTACTCTACTTATCATATTTTTGTTTTAAAAGAAGTCTACTTTTTTTTTTGTCGTGAAATTATAAATTAAAAACATTTTTTTTTTAATTTAAAATCAATGTTTGATTATGATTGATATTTTGCTGCGTTATATATTTACGTGAATTTGAACTCGTGTTATAAATCAAACGCGACAATTTCCTGTTTTGGTTAAAAAAAAAGTTGAAAAGTCGTTCCGTTTCCCATATTTCGATATTTTCACATTCCATGTTAGGATCATGTAATCGAAATAAACTAATTTTCATAGAAATCCATTTTAAATTAAAAAAATATAAACTCTGAATAGGAACTCGGAATCTTATTTTTAGCTTAGATGAAAATGAGAATTCATATATTTTGTATATTTAGTAAAGCTTAATAGCTAAGATCTTTTTAGTGACTCGAAATGGACAAAAACAAGGTACATGCTAGACAACATTACGGCACTAATTCCTTCTCTTCAATATTTTGGAAAAAGAAAGAAGAAAACTTTGTGTTCTGAAAATATGAAAATACTTAAGATTTTATTAATAGTTAATATTATTTATTACACATAGGTTTGACATCGCAAACGGTTAATTAAAAAAAAAAAAATTATGTGAGGTAAAACTGAAAATAATATCAAGTAAAATTAATGGGTATATAATATATATAGTAGAAAAATATGACCCATTAGTGATATTTTATACTAAACTAAAATAGGTCCTTTTTCTTATTATAAAAAGCACAAACCACTCAGCAAATATGTAAAGTAGTTCTATTTTTTTTTTTGATTTATGAAACCACTAAAGTTAACATTACAAAAAGAATCTGTTGGAAAATGTAGTGGTACCGTAATATTAAAAGTTTTTTATAATAAGAAACATTCTATATCTCTGTAAAAAAAAAAACTTTAAAATTAATCAACCTCATTTTTCAAAATGATAACTTTATTCCAAAAAAAAAAATTCTTTAGTTTGTGGAAAAAATCCTGTATATTATGTAAGACATAATTTTTATTATACTATATAAACATACAAAATCCTACATTAAATTAACATCAAAATTCATTTTCATTCTGGGATAAAAAATTTTAAGTAAAAATTCTTAAGTAATGAAAATAGAAAACAACTAAACAATCAGACTTGTTACTCCAAGAGTTTGTGTATTATCTTTTTTTGAAATAAGATCTGGAAACTTGTAAAATATTTTCCTATGTATATGTATGTAATGAAGGGTTTTCGTCTGTTAAATAAAAATTTAGTTGGTTATGCTTCCCAGATTTTATCTTCTTCTCCTTGTTTGATGACCATTATTTTTATTCATTATGTTATTATGCGCTATAAAACCAGATATATATTCTTTTAATTTAACTGGGATTCTATTTCCGGACTATTATTTATAAATTTTTAAATCAAAATATATACCCAAAATTTAAATCTTTAAAATATATACATACAAAAACATATACATAACGAACTATGTTAAAATTATTTTCTCTGCTTGCAATAAAAATTAAATTGTAGTTTTTTACCGTGAGGGTGAACATATTACGTCAAAAATATCAAAAAATAAATAAGAGTATATTCATAAAATATGCTCTAAATATACACGTCATACAGCAAGGAAGCTTACATAAGTTTATAAAGGATATAGTACACAAAAACCTACATTTTTTAGCTCCTTTCATATTATAAAAGAAAAGCTGTTAAAAATTAAATAGGTTTATTTTATATTTAAATAAAAATTTCCTTCTTAAAAGGTATTTTCTAAAAATTACGTACAATTTTATACATACATAAACTCTTGCTCTAATACGTCATAGAATTAATGTATATAAGTATCGATTAGGAGAAGTGTGATGCCTTTAAAGAAATCTTGTGTCGAATTCAAGTTTGATGAATTAGATTTTGTACTGGATAAATTACTTCAAAATTAAATATTTAATTTAAACGATTTTTCTGACATTAATTGTTATTTGTACCAATTTCTTTATTTAGACTTCGATACAAAACTAAAATAATGAATTTAATTTTAAGTGACATAATTTTTCAAGAAAATATATTAAGTAGACTAGCAAGGATAGCAATGACAAAATGTTTTCAAACTATATTGGATAACATAAAAAAAAATCTTTTTTTTTTTATTAATAGTTCATATGAAAACCCAATTGAACAACAAATGAAACGATTGAATCTTAAAGAAGAAGAAAAAAATTCTGCTGCTACCACCACATCAATGAAAAAATTATATTCACCCCCTAATATGAACATATTAAATACATCTCCATCTCATAAAAATGATGATAGAAAAAAACAGATGGCATCCTACAAGGAAACAGATAATCCATTATTTTTAATACAAAAACATTGTCCTATAACACCAGTTGATAATAAAAAAATTTCTGGTTTGAGTGGTGAAACAGTGGGAAATTATTGCGGTGAATATACTGAAATATCATTTTCTGGTTCATCAACATCAAGCAATAGTCCCAAACATCATGAGTCAGAAGAATTATTAAATGAAATGGAATTCAATCCCAAAGGAACAATAAAAAGTTTATCGCCGACTGAGGATGCAAAAATTGATAAAGCAGAACCAATTTATGCAGTTGTTGACCTCAAGAATAAATATGAACGTAGAAAACGTATGCAAGAAGAACAACATAAACAAATGACCGAGCTAATAAATGGTGTAGATACAACTGATGGTATTCTTTGCAATAATATTACGGATGAGGATAATCAGGAGAGACCAAAAAGTGCAAATTTTATTACAAGTGGTGATTATGAAGAGGTTAAATTTAATTTGTTTTTATTTTTTTTTTATTTAGTTTTTTAAAATTTTAATTTTTTATGATTTTCAATTATTTGTTTCTTTAATTTTTTCTGTTCTTTTGTTAAACATCCTTGAGAGAGTTTAAAAATTATTTATAGTAACTTTGTGACCTAAGTATTTTTAGTATGATAATATTTTAATCATAAAGACCTAATTTATATAAATAAATTTGAAACAAAAAGATTTTTCTAGAATTTTGAAGAGTTTAATAAATTTTGAATTTTATGCTCCTAGGTAAATGTTATTAGCAATGTCAATGTTCTTGGAAAAATTAATTTAATGTAATCCTTTTATAAAACGATGAATTTTTCAAGGATATTTCTATACATTATGTATTTCTTATAAATTATTAATTTCATTAAATTATGTAAAATTTTTCGTTTTTTTTTTCTTATTTACAACATAGATGATAAAATTTCCATTTGGTATCCCAATTATCCTTTAAAATTCAAATAAACTGTTGTTAAATTTTAATGAATTTGTTTTCCATTATAATACTTTTATTTTGATAATTTTTTTTAAGGTTTTGAATTTCTCAAATGAGTGCCTAGACGATGAAGATGATGACGACGATGACGTAGTATCTTCTGAAAATGAAAATATATATGAACCAGTAAGTGAAAAAGAAATTTCTGAAAACAAAAATATATATAAACTAGAAAGTGAAAATTAAATTTGCAAATATATATATAAATACATATATTTTTTTTTTAACAGTTCCATTTATTTTAGATAAACATTCCATATAATTCACAATACCATCGAAACCCCCATCGTATACATGCCCTTTGGAAATATTTTCCTCGTATTAACATTGAAGCACTTTTCGAAATGGCACGAAACCGAAAACCAGCACGCAACCATACATCTAAACTAGAGCATAGCATAAGTACGCCAATAACTACCACCTTGTGTGATAATGATAATCATAATTCTCCATTTTCGGAGATTCGTCGTAAGCTTTGTAATCATCGGAAATCAATTAAACTCAGAATGAAAAAATTTTATAAAAAAACAGATGCATTCTCAGGAGGAAATTCACCACCAATTATTATTAATGACCGAAATGCTTTCAGTGATGATGAATTAGACAGCCAGGGAGCCACTGGATCTGGTGGTTCAACGGGTTCTAGAAATTCTGATAATAGTTTGAAATCTCTAAGTGTCAACAATACTAAAAAGCAAACTGATTTCGATAATTTTAGTAAATATCGTCGTGGACAGAATCAAATTTTTGGTAGCCTAACACGTTTAAGAAAAGGCAGAGCATCATTATGTTTGGATGAATATTCTTCAAATAGTAGAAAGAAATTTTTATTGATTCCAGTAAAAAATAGTAATAATTATCAACAAGAGATAAAAAGGGAATCATTGAAACGACCTGGACGAAATGTAAGTGAAAATACAAATATTGTTTTGTTAGAATAAAAGCAAACAATATTTCAAATTAAAATTAAAATCAGTGATTCCTCTTCGTTTAAAAGACTTTCAATCAATTCATATTATTAAATTTTTGTAGTTAATAGTAAATTATTTTGATAATCAAGAATTTCCAGTAGTGGTTTCGCGCAAGTTTGCATTCAATTAGCCATAAATTAAAATTGTTGAATTACTAAAATATGACAGCTGTATTATGAAACTTTAATTGTTTACAAAAAAATTATAACGTAAAGATATTTTATAATTAAATTTTTTTTCATTTCAGAAGGATTCGTGCCATAGTAAAATTTATCATTAAACAACATCATGGATGAAACATACCATTATGGATGAAACTCCCAATTTTTACCATTAAATACAATTTTATAAATAACTATATTTGTATAGATTTTAGAAAATTATTTAAAATAATGTTAGTATTTGAAAAAATGTTAAATTTTAATATACATATAAATTTACTTATTTATTTTACGTTTTGTTTCTAATAAAAAGAGTATGTAGTGTTATAATTGTTTTTTAACAAATTATTTTTTCAAACGTTTAGAATTATTATTTTAGATATTTTTAAAAATTATTATATTAAAAAATATATTAAAAAAAATTTTGTAGAAATTATTTAATAAAATTTGATTGAAATCTTCATTCTGTGTTCAATATTATGTATAGTTTTTTATGAATATTTAATTATTAATAAGTTAATAATGATAAACAGGTCGTGCCAAATGAAATAATGGTTTTTTTTGTCTTATTCTTATTATTCAGTATTAACAAATAAAAACCTTTTACTCTTTTGTTAATAACTACTCCAACCAGAATCGGAAATTTTTTTTAAGGATTTTAAAGGAAAATAAAATAATTTTAACCTGCAATGGGAATCTGGATATTTTCTAGATGTTTTCTGGATATTTTCTAAATGTTTTTTGGGTGTTTTCTAAGAAGAAAATAAAGAATATATATTTGGAAAATTAATGTCGGCACAATTTTTTTATTTTACACAATTTTTCACAGTCAATTTTAATGTCAGAAAACATCAAATATAAACTACATGTAAAATTTAATATTTCTATAATTTTTAAAATTATTATTATCATTAATTTCAGATAACAATAATAATAAAAATGCAATTTTATTCATTTATTTAATTATCACGGAGATTTTATAATAAGTTTAATATTCATTAGATATTATTCAACAACATGTTGTTTAGTTAAAAAAAAAATATTTCTTGTTTGCCTAATCATTATAAATTAATTATTATTATTAATTAATTATTTCGAAACGTGTTATTGAATTTTTATTAATTTAATTTTAACCAAATATGTAATCGTAATTTTGTAGACCCTTATCAAATTTTTTCTTGATAGAACATAAGGTAAATGCACACACTACATAAACCTAGTTTAGTAATTACAAGTGTTAAAAATGATCCAAAATGTTCGGGGTCCCCACGCCGGTTATCGTTTAATCTTATGTAACTAAATAACTACAATAAATTCATTCATGATTTAAGAGGAACAAGCAAAGTATAATACGATGTGCTATTCTGGTTGTGAATAATTAAACCATTATTTCTTTCTGAGAACTGAATTCCTATTTAATTATATTAATACCTAGGATTTCCAAAATTTAAAATTAACTTTAGTTGAAAAATAAAAACGAAATATCTAAAATAAAACTAAAAAAAAAATAAAACTTCTTATTATTCGTCAACACATTAATTCAATTCATCTGCTACTATTGAACTGACACAGAGACAATTTATAGCTATGTTTTCGAAACTTATTACTCAATTAATATAAAATATAAAATGTGTGAGGTAAATACACGATATAACTTATAATAATAAATAATTTATTTTAATTTTAGATTCTGATGAAGTTTAGATTCTGAACTGTAGTAACTTTACTTTTTAACATTTTTGAAAACAAAGCATCATCTACATACATTATGTATATACATATATATTTTTCCCTTTAAAAAAACAATTTTTACTGCAAAAAAAATAAAAAACATAATTCATAAAAAAAATAATGAATTTCATTAAATATTTCATAGTTTCTTTGACAATTTGTTAAATTGCTATTGCCGATTTTTACAATATAAGGCTTGCACAGCTCATAAAATAATTGTAATCTGAAAATAAAAGAATAAACATTATTTCTACTATGATACCCAAGAACTTTACTAAAAATTTGATTTTACAAAAAATCAACTGAATGAATGCATGTCCACATATACAGAGGGGTAAAAGTTTCAACTCTTTTAATTTATTTTAATTAGAAAGTATCAAATGTTGCATAAATAATTTATAGAATTTGATAAAAATTTAAATTATAAGAACGTAGGCTTCAGCCGTAGAAAAAAAAAGACAACCTACATTTAAAAATAAAATTTTGGTAAAATGTCATCATTTTCATCGATATAAGAATTGCATTGGCTGAAATCTGCAGAAACGTCATCGTAGTATTCCTCTTCAGTTAAATCAAAATCCTTGAAATCATTATTTTCATGGTTTTCAAGATCTAAATATAAGTCTTCTACTACAACATTTTCGTCGGTTGATGTTCTATTATTGAAGTCCCATTTAACTATTAAATCCTGATTTATTTTATCCGAATCATCATTCTCTTCGCTACATTCATCTTCGAACGGATATTGAGCTCGGTCGGATATCAAACATCTAGCCAAATCTTTTACAAATGTTTCTTCATGATAACTTGAATCTCGATCGAATCTTGCTTTTAATTTATTCAACGTAATGTCTCGATCTGAATTAGAATCAACGAACATTTTACTAAATTTTGATCTTGATTCATTTCGAATAGAAAAAAAAGATTTTTTATTTGAAGCTGCAGACTGTATTTTTGATTTTGACTTTGATCCGTACTTGGAAAATGGATAACTATTTTGTTCTGAAGATCTGTTTGTATATGTTTCCAAAATTTCATCGCAGAAAGATTTTTGTTTGAAGCTTGTTTTGGTTTGTAGTGAACGTTGTTTAATTGTAGTTTTATTTTGTAATATTCTTGAAGAATCTTTTTGTCGAGGTTGAGATACTAGCATAGGTTGATAATTTGATATATCCGGGAGACGAAAATGTTTTTCACTGTTCACATTTAAGTCTTCTTCAAAGAAATCAGAGTTATCATAAGGTTCATCGGAATCAGAATCTTCGTCAAATATTTCTGGAACTACTTGATTCTCGTATATTTCCCCCTCACATATTTTTTTGAGAACATCGAAAACAATATAAGCTGATCCAATTTTGTTAAATCTAAAATTTATCGTGAAATTTCCAACCTTGACGTCAACATCGCGAAGATAAGTTTTTGTACAATCGGATTTTGTTTTCAACCAAAATGACTCAGTATCTAAAGTTTCATCATCATTCTTTAGATGGTTTTCACAATGTGAAGGCTTGTCTTCTATTATAACATTATTATAATTTGACGGTTCTTTGAATTTATTTTTTGTAATTTCCAAACTATGATTTATGCAATCTTTTTCTTTATTCTTTAGGGCTTCAGTTTCATTAGTATCATTTTCTGTTTCCGCGTTTTCAGTTATTGAAAGCAATTCTTCGGAACACTGATATAACATTTGATCAGTAGATTCATCGTCTTCGAAAAAATTTTCGACATCATCTTTTGACTTGAATTTTCCATTAACATCATTTGTACGTAAATTTATTAATCCATTATTAACTTTAATTTCATTGTAATATTTACTAGCCGACATAAAGTCATTTCTCATTGAATTTGATTGAACTGACCTCCGGTTAGCAGTGTATTTAAATAAATGATCAGGTTTGGCAATATTTGCAATAGATTTTCTTGTTCTTCCCACACTCAGCTTTCGCTTTTTATTCAACGAATATAAAAATTTTTCTGAATTTATTTGCAGTTGACATTGTTTATTATTGAAATTTTTTGGTGAAAGTGAAAAAAGATCTTTGTGTTCGGCTGAATCTTTTTTCGTCATTTTGTCAGATAAGAATTTTTCCAAACCGAACTTATTTTTATTTTCTTCGTCAGTTGAATCGAAAGTTTTCTTCGTCTTAAAATTTGAATAGGCTTTCAATGCTAACGGATCCAGTGTTTGAGGCACTTTGTATTCAGAAACCACTGATTCGGAATTTGTAAAAACATTGTCATCACTCTCGTCGATATTCCCAAAATGATTTATTAATTTATCTAAATATAAATTATTACCATTAAAAGTTGATTTTTCGTAATTAATAGATGCATTTTTTTGAATGATCGAAGGATAAACCCTTTGGTCTTGTTTTATTGCCTTTTGAGTACAAATATTTTCAAATACTTCATCATCATTCATAAAATCTTCATAATAGCCTTGATTAAAATGGTTGAATTCTACATTAGTAGTATTGGTAACATTATTAGATTCGCGCTGTTGCTTGAAGTTGAGGTGAGATCTCGTATAAATGTTATTTGACTCATTATCTCGAGTACGATTTGTTGTAGCTATGATTTTATTATTTATGTCAGTCAAATTAATTAATTTTCTATTGCTTAAATTGTTTTGATTGAAAACTCTATCTTGGCGGAAACCTGTCAGACCTGAATTTAAAAAGGTTTTTTCGTTGTTTTTATAAGGAATTTGAATATTTCGAATTTTCGATTGCGTTAGTTTCTTATAACTAAAATCATAAGGTTCAATTTGATCAACATTTTTACGAGTTGTGACAGCCTCCATTTCAATAGAACTTTGAGCAGCGATCTCTCTAACTGTTAAATCTATTACTTTCTCACTATTTGAAGTGTTGACTGTTTTTAAAACTTCGCAATTTTTCGTTAAGTCAACGATTTCTTCTAAATTTGGTTTTCCTAAATTATAAATTTCTGTACGCACTTGTTCTAAGTGGTTTGTTTTGGCAGTTTTACAAATGTTTGATTCCAATAATTTGTTTGCTAATTCGGGATATGATATTTTCTTTACGGCAGCATTTATTATGCTACTTGGCCTTTGATAATAGCTTAAAACTTTTGATTGACTTGCAAGTGGAGTAAAATTTCCAGAAAATTTTAATTTTGGTTTGCAATTTAATTGGGACCAGTTTGAAGCGCTCTGTGTTTGATATCCCGAACTTCTATCACTGCTATAAGCATTTTCATTCAATTTTGTTGCCGATGAAAGTTGTTGCTTTTTCTTAAAATGAGATGAAAATTCTTCATAGCTTTCATCGCTGCTGAAATCATCAGTCGGCCCACTTGTATCAGATGTTTTCAACGCCTTTGGTTTTTTATATTGAAATGAGTTCAAAGAACGTTTAATGGTCTTTTTGCTCTTGTTGGAACAACTAGATGAGATTTGGCCGGAAAATGTCCCATGCGAAAGAGAGGATGTTAATGAACTATCGCCAATGTGGCTCGACGTTGATTGTATGTTTCTAGAATTAGAGTCGCGAATCACATCTTGACTAATAACTGAACTCAATAAATTTTCATAATCATCTACCAACATTGTATCATATTCATTTGATATTTCTTCAAAATTATTTATGCCCTCTGGAACGTCTCTTTTTTCTCTTTTATTGGCTTTAGAAAAATCTATTGTTGTTTGAATCTTGCGTTTAGGAGGCTGTTTTTGAATTTGAGTTTCTTCTTCGTCATTATAATTTAGTGTAATTGAAGCAGTCTTATCAGATCCCACTGAAATACAAAATATTTTCTATATACTGGCACTTTTCGAAGTTAAAGGTATTACCCAAATCAGAATGAATCAAATGAGCATAAATTGCATGGACTGCCATATTCGGAATTCGAACAATTCGATAAAATGTTCCATTTTTTTTAATTATCGTGTCCCTGAAATAATGCACAAAAAATTTAACTAACAAGAAAATGTTAAAGAAAAAGATATCATCACAGAGAAGCTATGATATTTGGATAAAATGATTCTTTTGTTTTCTTAATATATTTTTATTAAATATAGGTTATAATTTAACTTACACTTGATGGCTATACAATAGCAATTTGTTTTCAGTATCTCCAACTATTAAATAAGAATTATAATTCCGACAATTATAATTTTGATTTACTTGACTAACACTAATTTTAATCATATTATTTGAATCAATTTCCATTTTTAAATTATAATCAGGAAATTGTGAAAAAGCATCCAGAATTTCACTACCGAATGGTGGAGGTTTGTTTAGAATCTAATAAAGAAAGTTAAACCATAATGAATATGAAAAGTAAGTAAGCAAAATAATAAATTTTGTTTAAAAGATTAGTTTAGATTAAAATCTGAAAATTATACAAACATATAGTAGATAATTTACACAGAACAAGTTTAGTGTAATCGGTGATTTTTAAAATGCAAATTGAACCTTGTATTTTACCATACTCTAAGTTGTAGAGTTAGGTGAATTTTGTACTTATTTAGTAATTTAGTAAAAGTACGGGTCACGGGTACTATTTATATAAAAAGAACTATTTTAAACTAATTTTTCTCATCATGAAATTAGTAAAAAAATTACAAAATAGTACTTTAGATCAAAGAAAACTTAGAATCTTCAGAGTTAACGTAAAAATAAACATTTGATTTTAATACTTAAATTTTAATTACCATTTCTAATGTTCGTGAATCTGTCTCTAAAATTGACTCAACTGTTGTTTTACCAGCTTTTACTAATAAGTTTGAATAGGTATTACCAATTTTTTTTAATTGTTTGCAAATAAATTTTGAATCTTCCCACAATTTGGCACGATAACATTTCGATATTATTATTACATTTAATAACGCTTTAAATGAACCATTGACCCTTAAACGCTTTTCTGATATATTTATATATTCAACAAGACCTGGGGAAATATTTTTAAATGGATAGCAGATATGAGTTATTGATAATTTTACATTTTAAAAAAACTGAATTTATAAATTAAATTAGAAATTTTACACAATTCTTCTTGAAATATAATAAACCCGCAAAGTTAGTTAATTTATTTAATCGAAAATAAATTAATGTTAATGATGTTAAAATTTTTCAAATTTTGGATTTAAAAACATCTATTTATATAGTCTTCTTATGGCAGGTTAAATATTTTTATAATATTTTGTTTTTTTTATTTTAAGGAATTGTAATGTTTCCATAAACATAACATTAACTTAACAAAATTAAGTTAATTTTATTTTTTGATTATTTCAAACAAAAATTTTTACATTTTGATATTCTTTCACCGATCCTTATCATTTTAAGTGATTCTTGCATCATTCCTGGGTCTTGAATAACAAGATTTCCTACATGAGCTTGAACTAAACTGGAATACATAAAATGTAAATTTTAAAAATTTTCTCGAAATTAAGATATTAAGAAATAGAAATTTATATTTACAATAGAAACTAACTGCGTAAAATTTGTTAATGTATAAAGTTTCTATAACGATTAAGTTAATAAACAAATCTAAACAATCAATTATTTAAATAAAATAGTTAATTTAAAATCATGATAATTTTAAGATATTAAAATAAATTGTTTATTTTATTATTAAATTAACTGATCAGCCATCGAATATAAGAATTTTACGAAAATTATATTCTGGTTCTGATTCGAATGAAATAAGCAGTTTCAAATTAATCAAAATAGAATTTGAGAATACGATTTTTACGATCGACAGTTTAAATTTGAGCATATCTTCAAAACTTCCGACCTAATTCTTTTTATATTTAAAAATTTTCATTTACCATGCAATTTTATTTTCATTGGTTTTTATTTTTCCTTTAATAGGAAAACGTATCGGTGAATCGTTTAATTCATTTAAAATCTTCTTTTCATTTACACGTAATGTAAATTCTGAAAATTCTTTACATCGAATTATTGTGTAAAACATTTCCAAATAATTTTCGTTTCCACGAATCTGTAAGGAAAATAAAATATTATGTGGTTATTATAACTTGATCTTAAATATAACTACTATAAAAAGAGTATTTTCAACTCTTTTGGTTTTGAATAAAACTTTGTAAAATTCATACAAAAAATGTATGAAAATTGATAGATTAATAAAGCTAAAATTTATCATAAAGTTAAAATTAAAAATTGTACCTTACGAAATAGTTTCATAGTTTCAAATGATAAATAGTAACGTGCCATTAGTCGTCCATACGGTGTTGCTTTAATAGATAATCCATATGCCTGATCTTTGGTGATTAATTCATTAGATTCCAAATCGTTAATTTGAACTAAACACATTTCTGGAACAAATAAAAACAAAAAATAATTCAAAAACTAATTGTATAAAAGTATACAAATATTACACTAACGTACTGATTATGTAGATATATTTTTATGTATTTCGGCTAGCCGTTTATTTTGACCCACCTAATTCATTTAATTTATAATAAACAACGAACAAAATGTATGCTAGGAAGGTTTTTTATAACAGGTCATCAAGTTCCACTATAGCAGGTTTATATATTATTTCTGAATAATTTTATTATACTAGTACATATATATCAAAAAAAAATTATTCGCCTTGTGATTACAGATTACAGTTCAAAATGTCAAAATAATATTCTGTATAATTTGAATTATATGTCTGAGAAGAAAATGATTAGCCATTTATTCAAAAAAAAAAAAACAAAAAACCAAAAAATTAATTGAATTTTTATGCCAAATTTTATATTTTTTTTTTCCAATTTATTCAACTATCAATTTTTTTTTTTTTTTTATTATTTAAAAGAAGAATTTTTATGGAAAATATAATAATAATAATAAAAAAAAAGAAGTAAACATTTGCATTGTGACGAAGTTTCTGTAAGCACGCCTGAATTTTTTTTACCATATTTGAAAACGATTCACTCTTACTTTCAATTGAAGAATGCTTGAGATTTTTTTTTTTTTAATAAAAGAGCCGCCAAAAATAAAATTTATTCAATTATTTTTATGGTTAAAAAATTTCCATGTCATTGTCTTATATTCTGCAAGTGGTTGGTTATCTTTTTAATTTGTACAAATTTTTAATATGATAATTTTAACAAAATTTTTGTGTTTCATTAAATCTGAGCTTTTATGGATTAACTTTTGTAGCATCAGAAATTCTAAACATAATGAGAATTTTTCATTTTAAGTTACTATATACCATTCGGTTCATCTAACTAAAAAAAATTATAATGATTTTGCAAATTAAAATCAATAGATTTCAAAATAAATAATATTGATGTTTGTACTTTTATACGTTTTTTTAACTCAGAGACTTTGGCAATATCAAAACCTACATTTATTCATTCATATCTTTAATAAGTATTTAGTTTACAATTCAATTTCCCAGATAGTATTTTTATAATTCTTCGAATTGTAAATTTATTATATATTTATATTTTCTTTTTAATTTTTCTTATGCAAAAAATAAAATCAAAATTCCATATATTCTTTTTGTATGTGAACGAGCAGTGAAATATAATATTCTTTATATTATTTTTGTTTTCATATTTAACTATATTCAGGTAAGTACTTTGGGAAAAAATGATAACTTAATAAAGATAAATGTATAATGAATTTCAAATTTATTATTGTACATATATTATAATTTGATGTAGAGATTTTAAATCTACTAGACAATAACAAAAAAAAAACAAAAAAAAAATACTTTAATGTTGTATACCTAATGTACATTAAATTTTATATATTTAATTAAATAATAAAATATACGATTATTTAATTTTATTATCATCATACTACTTAGGGACAGATTGTTTGAATAAACAAAATGAGCTAATAATTTTAATTGTAGTAAAATATTGATTAGTTAATTAAGACAGATTTTTAATTTTTGATATAAAACGGACCAAATATAATAATATTTTCAAGACTTATTTCTAAGACATATTATAGAAACTATAAAATTATATGATGCACTACATAAATTTAAACTGATAAGACATAATTAAATATGGAGTTAACTGACTCCTCGGATAATTCTTGGAAGAATTTAAACATATTATACAAAAAAAAAAGAAAATAAATTAATATAATTTTTATTTTTTTTTATTTTAATTCTACAAGTTAATATAAACATTTTTTTTTTATAAAATGATTAAACTTAGTAAATTTATTGGAAACACCAAAAAATGTAAAACAGTCAATCATTTGTTTTTCATGTTCAAAAATCACACTAAATTACAAATCATCAATATATCAAGACATAATGCAGCTATTTTATTCTTAAACACTCTGTAAATTTTTGTTTTAATATTATGGGTCAAAAATTATAGTATTTTTGTGGTTTACATATTATATATATGTGGTATATGTAAGAATCTTTATTTTTCTTGAAAACATTTTTTTATAATTTTACCAAATTGTCAAGGACGTTGTCCTCATTAATGCCGTGGTTTATTTAAATATGCAACTTATACTTATATTATAAAACAGAAAAAAATTATGTTTTTAAATGGATAGAATTTATATTAATTTGAATTAAGTTGATTTCGTTTTGAGGAATCATGGCAAAAGAACTCATTTGAAATAAGAATTTGCTTTGAACGTAGGATAGGTGGATATAGGCAATGGTGATATTCGAAATTTTTAACAACCGGTACGCTTAATAAAAATATTATTCAATATTTATTTATACATTTAAAAAATATTTATTTCCGTAAGAAAAAATTTAATTAAATAATGCCCAAATTAAATATTGGTTTTGACACGGGACAAAATCTTTAACCCGTTTGTCACTTGCCAGATGATGCCTTTGTCGCAGGCCCTTGTCGCAACCATAATTTAACATGTGGTACAGCATTGATTTGTCCATTAAATTTATTGTCTTTAAATGAGTGGTAGTTTCAATTAGTTAAGAATTTCTCTTATCATAAATTATATTATTCATTGTGCTGAATCCTCTTTGAGCTTCGGCGGAATTAACAGCAATTACATTTAAAATTCTTTTAGCTCTCATAATAGTTTTATAATAAGTTTTATTTTCTATATCTGGCATATCAACAAAATCTCGAAATTCGGTTATAGTTTCAATTTCAATATCACGAAATACAAAAAAAAATCAATCATTTGATAACTTAAAAACACCGTTAAAGCAAAAAGCATAATAAACAACAACCGGTACGGAAAATTTTGAAAATTTTAACAACCGGTACGAGCGTACCGCCTCGTACCGGCTGAATATCACCACTGGATATAGGTATATTATAAGTTTTTTCTTAATCTTTTTGGAAACAAAACAAAACTGCTGATCTCTAGTGAATTTAGGTGACTAAATGTATACACATCCACATATTTGAGTGTTACGATCTAAACAAAAAATTTAATAAAAAATTCACTTTTCTTCGTGATACTGAAATAAAAAAGACTTTTTTTAACATAAGGGTTTCATAGGACGTTTAAAATTAGTCCAAAAATATAAATTTAATTAACGAACGCCACAGTTTTATTGAGAACTAAATCTTTGAAAAATTGATTTTGATAAAAAGAACCACGAATGGAATTTGTTAAGTATTAAAATTGAATATTTTTATAATGCATTTAAAAGATTTTCCAATCCAGCAAGTTTTTCATTTACATTTTACATTTTTTAAATTTTCTGCACATTGGGGTCAATTTGTTAATAGTAATTTATGAATCAAAAAACATTCTGATCTTTTATCAAAAAAAAATAAAATAAATAAAATTAATGCAAATTTATTTATTAAGTATTTATAAACAATATAATGTTTGTACACATAATGTGCATAATCATTCTGAAGATGACCAATTTTTTGTTTAGAATTTTCATGGTTTCTGCACACCCCGCACTAATACAATTCAGGTTTATAATTTGTAAATCATGTAAAAAAAATATAAATTAACAAATACAAATTTTTAAAAGTCCTATATATTTCTAAAGATGAGAATAACCATGAACGAATGTTTTGGGAACCAGTATATTTTGGAAATTTAAAAATTATCAACATTTCAAATACAAATCTAATTGAATCGTAAAAAAAAACAACAGCCTTGAATTGGTCTAGCTACTATATGTTTATTGTAATTTTAAAAATTCGTATTATATAAATTTATCAAAAATTTTTATTCTGCATTGGATTCCATATAGTTTTTAATTTTAGACAATCAACTTTAACATTTTCCATATTTTTGTTGCAAAATAGAATCAGAAATGAGGATTAGTAATAAAAGGGTTTTGAAATATAGTATAAAAGGTCTCGAAGCTTAATAATATTATCAGGAAACTAATCTTTTTTATTATGTTAAATAAAATTTATGATTCGCAGTCGTCAATTTAGTTTTCTTAAACGATGGAAAACAATTTCTACTGTATCTGAATTTACAAATTTTTGTATTTTTTTTTTCTTATTTTTCTGGTTGGTATTGACCATTTATGCGAAATTGGTTATGCTGTTATGTAATTTTTTTATGGTTTTTATAGATGTCGAAGCTTTGATTTTACATTTGTACATTTATTGTGTTTTGTTTTTTGTATAATAAAAAATAAAAAATTTAAAACTAAATAAGCTACTACTTTATTAATGGAAAGAATGGTAATACGTAAATTTAATCAAATTTAAATAAAATTGTTGTCTTTTGTAATTAGTGTTTGAGAATTTGTAAAAATGATGATGTTTATATGAAAATGATGGCCATTAATTATATAATATCATTTTTTTAAGAACATTATTTGAATATTGTTGAACATAATGTATATAGCTGTGTAAAAATTATTTTATTTTCACCATAAAATATTTTGGTTTGAAAAAAAAATAAAATAAAAATATATCCCTCTTGTCAGATAAAAACCTGAATGACTGACATTCATATTTCAAATAAATTAATACAAATACAACACAAAGTTAATGAAAGACACAAAAAAAAAAAAAAACAGGGAGCGTGGGTAAAAATTTACAATTTTCTAAATCTTATATGGCAATATTTTTTGTCTATTATAATTTATAATTAACTTTAATTTTGATGAATTAAGGTGTAAAAGCATGAGAATTTTTTTTTTACATTAAAACGTGTGATGCATATTTGAAAAAAACAACAAAATTTTTTTTTTGTTTTTCAAAATTCTTGACAAATTCTAAAAATTAAATACCTATTGCAAAAACAAACAAACAAATTCGCATAAAATTAAATCAAAGTCATGCGAAATAATAAAAAATAATTGAAATGAAAATGATTAATTAGCTCAGAATTTTTAATTTTTTTTTATTTTTAAGAAAATTCGTAAATAAAGTTTTCATTAAGTTAGTTTTTCAAAGAACCAAATTTTTTTTTAAGGGATAATAATTAATATATTTCCAATATGTTTTGTTTCCATTTTTATAACAATCAAGCCAAAAAAGAGGACGAAAATATATTTGCGAATAAGATGATTTAGGTTCTTTTCATTCTGAATATAGTTAGTAATAAAGTTAAAAATGAAGGTCTAAATCAAATGATAACGCTAAAATTTGCTGATCAGTCTTGCTCCGATCGCTACACCACAGCCATCATTTGATATTTTCAATTATATTCAATCAAAACAATTATCTGCATATATATTTTTAAATTATTATTATTTTATTATTATTTTGTGACAATAAAAAGAACGTTCTTTCAAGTGTTTATTATATTATTTCATTTTGATTATCATACACATAGAATTGAATTCCGTGGCAATGAAATTCTTAATAATATTTATGTATTTATATTTATATAAAAAATAAACACATAAAACTGAATTAATTTAAATTGTATTATTAAATGAATATACTTAAATAAAAAAAATGTTACCTTCTAGTTTTTTTTCAATTTTTTCTTTTGACATCCCAGATGTTAAGCCATAATTTATTGGTGTTTTACAGGCTCTAACATATAAAAATGTTGAACGTATCCATTCCATTGCAACATCTAAATCTGTAATTGTTTGTAAAACAATCTCTGAATTAAGATGTTCTGTTAAATGTTTATGAAGATGAGATTCAATGGGATTACAACCATTCATTAAATTTTCATACTTTTTCTGGAAAGTTAAAAAAAAATATATGTTTATAATTATATTTACTTATTTTATTTTAAAAATTGTAATTTAAATACCTATTCAGTTTTTTGTTGAGCCAAAATTTAGGCAATAATATGAAAAAAGTAAACTGAATATCAAAATGAGCGTCAAATAAATGTCATGTTTCGTAACCCATAATAATTTTTTGTTTTTAAATGTATGTATTGTATATTGCATTTGATTAAAAAAAATAGTGTTTTATATACAATTAAAAGAATATTTATGATATTTTAACTTATTTCAGTAAGGCACAAAATTTCAACCGTCAAAATTAACAAAATTAGTCAATTTGTCAATAATCAAGTTTATATATTATACAAAAAAAACAACTAATTAAAACATTATACTATACATTAATTGTTGAAAAATTGATAAAAAATTTACTGTTGAAGGTAAACAAGTTAATTTTTTAAGTTGAATCGACGACTTTTCTTTGATTTATTGAAAAAGTGAAAATGGTTTTTCTGTTAATGATAAATATTCATTTTAAATTCTTATTTTATAATTTTTTTTTCAAACAAGAATTAAGTGTAAATTTATAGCTAGAAGAATTATTAATTTATAAATATAAAATTCGAATGTAAAACAGAGGCATAAACAATTTTATATTTTTTATAAGTTCAGGATCTGTTTCTTTTCATATAATGAATTTTTACAAAAGACTTAGGTACTTATTGCATTTATTTAATTGAATTATTTTTTTGCTTCACACAACAATTATTTGACATATACGGAATAACATTCAATACACCTTAGGGTCTCTTTTCATGCTTGAATCTTAAACTTTTAAATGCAATTTTCTCTCTATTGAGGATTACTTTCTGAATTTTAAATTTGTTGTTATAACTATTTTCAAATAAAATTATAGAATTAATAAATATTGCAATATTTGTCTTAAAATTTATTGCTTCTCAGACAAAAACTAATAATGTGTAATTTCAATCAAAAATGTAATATGAGGTTTGGTGATTATCATTCTACATAGAAAAATATGTAATTGAAAACCATTATTGATATTTATCATATATAAAATATTGTTGACTTTTAAAAGAATGAAATTGTAGAAGAATTTTTTATAATAATAAAAATAATTAAATGATGCATGTAAATCATTGTTGATTTGAAATAAACGTCGTCCTCGACAATTATAAAATGTAGGAAATTGTACGAAATCTGTCTTCATTTATTTTATGCTTCTATACAGAAATAAAACTTTCATTAGTATAACATTTGAAATTTTTTAATTAAAGATTTCTAAAACAGTTCAATTTAAGGATTGCACTTTTTTTTTTTAAATCCAAGATAAACTTAAAATTAATTAAAAAAATTATTAAATTTCAAAATTAAAAAAAAAAAAATTGTAAGTAATACAACGTTTTAAATTGTTATTAATAGTTAGTGGAAAAGTTAGAATATATGTATACTACCTATTCCAATAATGATTAATGCCAAATTTTAAAATAACTTATAAAGATAGTTCAAACGAATATAAACTGAAAATTTAATCCGTCATAGAAGATTATTATGGTAATAAAATATTAAAATCCTCTTTCAAAGTTCCTCTTGTTCATTAAAATTATAAAATTATAATTTAAAACATTTTAAATAGATTCTTTTTATGAAACCAAGGATGTGTAAATTTTTTTTGTTTTACAGAGTTGTTATAAAGACGTGCACGCTATTAAGATTGCTATGGAAAAGTAAGCTGTAATTAATCAAGAGTCGGATTTGGGTTATAAAACTTTAAATATTGTAAATAAAATCTGTTGAAAACAAATATAATCGTTTATCGGTTTTGCCGTAATCTACAAATAAAAACTTTTTAAATCCGAACAAATGCTTTCTTCGAAAACCTAAATGCAACTTATATTACAAATTTAAATTTCAACATCTTGCCATTAAGTGTAGAAATGATTTGTGCTTGTGCCCTAATAGAAATTTTCAAAACATTATTGCACAATTTCATATAAGTTTTTTATAGGTTTAGATAGCGTTATTTTTACATCCTTCAAAAAAATAATAATTATTCTAACCGATTCTAAAACAGCACTCCCAAAAACCTTTATGTTGACATGGAATATTAGAAATGCTTGTTTTTTTTGTTTTAAATTTTATGCAACTTTGAAAAAAAAAAAAACTTATAAAAAATTGAAATTAAATCTTAACTAGATTGTACAATCTAGTTGGGATAGGTTAATAAAAATATTGCACAGTTTACAAAAAAACAACAAAAAAAAAACACAAAAAAAATTAAAATTTCTTTCACATTTTAATGAAAATCATGTTATAGAAAATTAATTAATAATATAAATCAAGGTAACACAGAGCGCTTGTCAATGTTAATTGATTCCACTAAAGGCATAAAGTTTATTATTAATTCATATTGTTTGTAATAATTGAAATTATATAATTGTATTTAATTAAGAACTACGAACAATGTCATATTTTTCCATAATTTTTAATAAAAATTTAACAACACATTAGAAAACTGTTAAAAAAATATATATTATAACTCACAATGTCATATTATAAAAGTTTGTTTTTATAAGCTTCAAAGTTATGATCATAATTTATCACGATTTATCACAAAAACCCACAATGAGATAACTTGCTGCTTAAATGTGTTTTTTTTTTTATTTTACGAAAAAGTATGAAAGACTTTGCAAAATTCGAGTAAGAAAAAAAATTTCAGTATGTATAATATTTTAATTTGGCAACATATATCTTTATCTAGTTTCTAATATGCAAATTATCTGAACTTCTTTAACTCTGACACAAAAATTTTCATTGTTTTAAATATCTTAATGGTGAGTTTTTTTTTTTTAAATCTTACTCAAGATCAATTTCAAATATATAGTCACAGATTTTAGTTTAAAGTTAATTTAAATGTCTGAATTCATTTTTAAGATTATTATGAACCCAAGAAGTAAATATTTTTATAAATAATTTTAAGGAACTCATAAATTTTCTTTTAATAATTGATTCATTTGTTTGCTACTGCATTTACCATATATTTTATGAGTTATCATGTTACAAGAATTTATATAAATTTTTGTTGCACTGTACTTTATGTACTGTACTACAACAAATGTAATGAAATATATAAAATGAAACTGGAAGTTCTTCATAATAAAAATTAATGATGGTTAATAAAACGCATTTAAAAAGGTAGACATAATGATGGTACATAAAAAATCATAATGTCCTTAATAAATTATGCTTTGAACTTATTTGTACAAAAACATTTATGCTGAAACCTTAATTTTTTTTACATGTAGCTATAGAATATAAATTACATTCTATAAAAAAATAAAATATGGTTTTAGTTTGTATAATAGCAAGTAAAATGTATGCTAATTTTTTGGATTTTTAATTAATCTTAAAAGAATCAGTGATGCATTAGTATTTTTTTTTGTTCTTGTTTAATGTTTACAGAAATAAATTATATATTTTTCAATGGTACTTGAGTGCATATATGTTTGTATACAAAAAATTCTTGAATGTTGTTGTATCATTTGAGTAGTTTTCAACAAAATTTTATCCTCAAATTAATTAAATTGTGAAATTCAAAAAATTAACTTGCAATACATGTATTTTATGATTTTTCAATGCTTGATTTTACTGTAACTAATGGCTCAGACTCGCAATTGGAGTCAATATATACTTTTTAATAATTTTAAATTTGATGAACCATTTTTTAACTTGTTGTTTGTGTTATTTAAAAAAAAATGTGTTCAATGATTTATTTTAATGGTGACAAAACACCTTAATCAAATTAATAAAAAATTATACAAATAAATAAAATGTTGTTAAGGGCTCAAAAAGTGTCTAATATACAGATATTTCTCATTACAATTAATTGATTTTCCAACCAAAGTTTATCGGTTTGATTTGAGTTTTATATTTTCACATATCAAAAAGTTTCTGCCTTAAGTCTTTTGTTTTTTCATAATAAGTTTTGTACGTTCAGTTAGTTCTATGATCTATGGTTTTAAGAATTTAGTTTATAGGCATATTTTATTTTTAATCAAGAGTGAAATTAGATTTCACAAATTTAATTTTTTTTAAATATTTAAGTACTTTTGTTTTTAAAAATAGTTTTATTTTAATTTTTTCATCTGTACATAATTTTTTCGGAATGATACAAAAAAATTAACTTTTCTAATGTAGCTTCACCTGAAATTTTAAGTTTCTACAAAAATTGTTGAATAAAATAGTTTTAGTTAAATTAAATAAGAAATATTTTGCACCCAATATTTTTTTTTAATAATTTTTTGTTTAATTTTATCATAATTAGAAAACCCTTATTTCAATAAATAATTCACTAGATTTTAAAAATTTAGGTGTGTTTTAGAAGATGCTTTTAATAATTTTATATTATTTCTGAAAGTACATAAAAACAAGTTACACCTGAATTAAAATATTTGTGCCATAATATAAAAATATTTTTGTCACCAATATAATTATTATTACAATTTTATCATGAGTAAAGAGTATTACAAAAAATAATTGGTTATAAACAACCAGGGAGTGCTTTATTACCAACATACTAAAGGCTGCATTTATTAATGCATTAATTTTTTTTTGCTAACGCCAGGAAAAAGGATATCAATATGTATGTCTATAACTCCAATAATTCTTTTTTGCCGCTGTATTAAATATGCCTTATTTTTTATATTATCAGATGCATATTTCTACATCCTAGACTACTGGAGTAAGAAAATTTTAAGCCGATATTAATTTTCGAATGTTAATTTAGAGAAATAAAATATTATCCACTGAACTCCGTTTTTGAATTTTGTTTGTTTTTGGAATTAAAAAGAAATATCCATAAAGCGTTGTTAGAAAACATTTTATAAAAATGTTAGATCATAAATAAAATCAAAGAAAAAAAAAACATTATCAACAGATGATAGCAATTTATTTTATATTATACATAAACGATTACTTTGTCTCACCCAAAATATTAATATTAATATTAAGAATATTAAATTAAATTTTTATTAGAAGGAGTTATACTTTATGTCAATAAAATAATAATAAAATTGGAAATTTACCATAAATTTTCAGTTAAATGATCAAAATTTTGTAAAATATCTGTAAGATTTAATATTTAAAAGGCTTGTAATTAAAATATTATAAATAAATTCAACTCCCACTTTAACTTAATCAATACATTACAATTTTAAGTGTTCAAATAAAATATAAAATTGAGCTTATGATGATGATCTTTATTCGAAATAATTTCGCGTGTCTTCATTGGATCTCTAAACGTTTATTTAGGGTTCACATTTTTAAGTTTATGATTCTAAACACGTTCTCTATATAGTTATTACATTAAAGGGATATCTTTTATGTCTATATAAAATAAAAAAAGAGCAAAAAGTTTATTTTATTTAAATTTCTTAATAATTTGACTTCTATTATGTATATTACAATTATACATTTAACAAATGCATATACAATATTTATGTATTATACTTATAAATATAAATTTCAGAATCAAATATATTTTTTTGAAAAAAAAAAAATACTTAAATGCAATATTTTGATGCATAATACCTAATAAGGAAATTGATTTTCAAAATAGTTATTGCGAAGACCAATTTTAGAATCGAATAACTCCATAGTGAAGCTTTCATAATTTAATTAAGTTGATCAAATAAATGATTGGAGAATTTGTTCTGAATTTTTGAAATTATTTAAAAAAAAAATGTTAAACGATTATTAGAACATGCCATATGAAAATGAAGAAATTTGCTTGGTTTACTTAAAAAAAAAAATTTAAAAATAATTATCCAAAAAATTTAAACTTTTTTTAATTTTTAATATTATTTTCTTGAACTTTTCGAGTAAATTTGAGCGAAAATATTATTTCACAGTCTAACGAAATGTATCGCGCATTTATACTGAAAATAACTTCGTTATTAAAAATTCCGTGATATTAAATAGATACAAAAATTCAAAGAAAATATTAAATTAAATTCTAAAAATTTCGATAAAAAATTTTTATATTTTTTTTAACTATTAAACAAAATAAAAATAGTTGATGATGGCCTCACCTGATCACGATTTTGAAGGTTATATTCCATAATGGTAAAAACAAATAAAATTGATTTGTGGTTTAATTCACCATAAGAACACAATAAATCCATAAACTGCCGTAGATTTTGCTAATGCAGAATAGCATAACATTGCAATTTTTATTTAGTGTATATAAAGTAAATTTTTTGGTTGAAAATGTAATTTTGATACAATAAAAAGATTACCAAGAATAACGTGATTGGAAACTATTGGAAAATATTTTTAATATCGTATTACTAAAATTTTTGAAATATTCTATTGTGAATGAAGTATGTACTCCTTTTTTTTTTGTTTTTTATTTAAAGATTCCAATGTTAGTCATACTGAAGTTATACTTGAATTTATACTTGTTCCAATCTTGAGTCATACTGAAGTTATACTTGTGATTATTTTAATAAGACAGCATAAATAAAAACTTTACATCCTGCTCTTACAAATGATATTAATCCGTAGACAACACTATATAAAAGAAATTTATCATAAATTATTTCTTAAAAAAACTATTCGCAATATATCGCACCGAAATTTAAATATATATATTTTTTTTTATTAAATTTTCATTAAGATCAAAAAATTGCTCTTTTGAAAAATTATAATAGAAGTCAAATTATTTTCAATTTATATTTATTTTTAATATAAATTGGTTAATACACTGCTAAATGTTGGGCATTAATGTGGTGCTTTGTTGATGAAGAAAGAATAAAAGGATGAATAGAAATAGAAAAAAAAATTTAATGTTGCATGGGTAAAAAGAAAAAGATTTAGATTAGCTGCCGCACCGCAGATTTTTTTTTTTTTTTACATATTTTTTATTTTGTTGAAGCTTTAACCACGATCTATAATGCTTTGAACTTTGTGACGCGAACTGTTTTTTTTATTTGTTAATTTAAAATATTTAAATCTTTTTTTGTTATAGATCCGCGAATAACATAATGAACATAATAAAAATTAAATAAAATTATAGAGAATGGTACAGAGGCAATATGACTGGATTATTTTTTTTTGAATATTAGTAACAAAAAGAAAAATAAACTAACACTTCTCTTACGTAATGGGTTAATAAACAGGTAGCATTATTATATAGAAATTTATCCTTTTTAGATTTAATGTAACTCATTCCATGAAAAATTCCAATATTGGAAGTTTCTTATTTTCTTAACAGTTCGAACATATGATACTTTGAAACTTCTTTATGTATTTATCGCCAGCTGTTGTTAATTGAAGAATAATAAAAAATCATTCGTCCACCAGAAAAGTAATTGGAATTGAGTTAAAACAGTGTGGTAGTGTCGTGAATTTACTCTTGAAGCAAATATTATTATTTTCTAATTTTTTTTCAAAAAATAAATTAAAAAAATAATAACATTAATAGGAATAAATAAATCGATTATTTAAAAGAAATTAAAATCGAGATATTGTTATTTAATAAAGATTAGATTCTCGCTTTAAATACAGTTTTTAAAATTATAACACTTAGATAAATATATGCATATATACACTGTTTATGTTTATGCAATTTAAGATATTGTAATTTTAACATAAAATAAAAAATTCTGTTAATGTAATTTACTAATGATGTTAAATTTATTATATAATAGTTAACATTTATGCCATGATGATAACTATAAAAATAAAAAAGAAAAATTTGAAAAGAAAAACTATTTTCAATGTGAATTGAAATTTTCCATGCAACAATTTCAAAGAAGAGTATATATTTATAATAAACATTTGAAAAAGCAAAAAATAAAATAAAAAAATTATATAAAATAAGAAAAATTCAATAAAAACATGAATTTTTGCATTCTTATTTAAAAAATTACATTCTCTATTTAACATAATAAAATAACATTAAAAAAAAATAGTAATAAATGAATTAACTAAATACCTATATTTTATAACAATTTATTTTTTCTTTCCACTTTTATTTTATTTACATTTATTTATAAGTTTTCTTGAGAAAAATAACTCATCTTTGCTGTCTTCTTCTCATTTAAAAAACAATTTTTTTTTTTAGGTTTATTTCTCTTATTTATTATATATTTACTATGTATTTTTAAAGTAGAAAAAAAAAAACAACTCAATATCCCTCTACAATAAAATAAATAATAAAATAATTAAAAAATTGAATTAAATTTATTCATATTCAAATAATTTATTCAATTAAAAATAAAAAATAAATAAAAAAATTGATTCTAATTATATTTTAAAATATACATATCCTGAACTAGAATGCAATTTATTAAACGAAATTTTATTCAATTACCAATCTTTATTGAGTTTAATGAATTGGTTTTCGAAAATTTAACGTTAGAGATAGATAGTTAGGTACTCGGATGCAGAAACAAAAAATTGCTCTGCAGTAATTATAAATATATTTGAAAGTGGAAAATATTTTTTTTTAATATACATTGATTATATTATTAATGGGTTTCTTTTGGTGCCAATACCTGTTCACCTCCATGAAAGATTTAAGATTAATTTGGATAGCTTCACTAAATAACGTCAATTATTCTGTTATTAAACGCATAAGTGGTTTAGCGTGCAAGGTGGTCAGATTTTGAGTTCTTTTTCTTTGTTTAAAATGTTTTTTGTTCAATTAGTAGTTTCATTTAAAAATTGATGGGAAACAAAATACATACTCGTTTAAGCTTTCTCAGCACTAAATTATTCAATCGTCAATTATCAAAATCAAATTGATTTTAAATTTCAATTGAACAGGCAAACACTAGCTCAGTAAAATATTTGTATGTACAAATCCCAAGCAAATAGGAAAAAAATCGAAAGTTCAATCAAAATCAAGAAATTTAAATATCAATTCATGAAAGATTGTTGAACAATTTTATCCAAAATTTAGTGATAGTTCTTGATTGCCAAATATATTATGGTCCTTTGATCTTAACAATTAGACGAATTAAATGAACACACCATTTAATATTATAAAATATAGTCAAAATAAGATGCACTTTGGCCTTTTTTAGCGATAATAATACATAAATTACTTTTCTGGTCATATCAGTTTTTAAATAAATATTAATAAAAAAAAAAAAGAATCTAGGTACCTATTATCAGAAGTAATAAATCTGCTAAAGATTATATTAACAAAACCTCTCATGAAACTAGGTGCTGTTTTGTTTGACAAAGCGTTCAACTTGAAACTCTCCCACATAAATACTAATTTTTTGTTTTTTAGGTAAAGAATCATCTTCACACAGTGGGATATATGTTTGTCTTCTAGTGGGGCATTTCTAGTTTTTTTTATCTCTCCATAAATATTGCGAAAAAAAATGTTTTCTTTACAAACGCCGAAATGTTAAATTTCGGAGAAAATATTTCATACATAATTTAAGAATGTAGTGTAATAAAAATTCCAAAAAAAAAAATGGAACGAAAGGACTGTAAAGTTTCCCAGAAATTTTTAACTTTGTACCTAACAGCATTTGAGAAAGAATTTATATATAATTTCTAAGGCATTAAAGAAATCAATAATATTATTATTAGTCATGTTAAACTTCACTATACACAATATCTGTTACACTAAATCTTTTTTCGACCAAAAATAGATTTGATGTTAAATTTTTGACTTTTGCAAATGAATACCAAACGTTCAATTTAATTTTTCTCCTAAAAAGCACCATCACCGTGTCATTACACATGAAAATGCAAAAAAGCATTTAATACATAAAAGTTTTATAAAAACTTAAACTTTTTAAATGATGAGACTATCCTCTTTATTTTTTATTTTTACAAGTTAGTTTAATAAAAAAAAAAAATGAGAATGTTTTTCGACAAACTAAAAAAAAAAATAGGGGACTCCACATTGATAGAATGACACTACAAAATTATATTTTTTGTTAAAGCTTATACAAAAAAAAAATTGTATCTAGATACCTTTGACCTAATGCTTGTTGCATCTTTGAATTTAATTTTTTTTTTTTGTGATACCTTTCAAATGAGATAAATTTTCATTCGTATATAAATCTGTCCCCAGTTAAAAAAAAAATCATAGTTAATTTACTACTTGAAGGTGTTATTATTTTAAGCTCTATAGTGGTTAAATAATAGGCAAAAACTAATTTAAATCTAATTAATTTTTTGTAATTAAGGACCTGTAAATTAACAGGTTAATAAAAATAATAATAATTAAAAATAATTATTTCGAAATATAATATAAATTATAAACATATAGAAGAAAAATGATAAAAATTATTTTTGTTACTATCATTTTTGCGTATATCGTTACGGCTCGTCCTCAGGATGAAAAACCAGAACCGGTAAAAAAAATTTCATAATTTTTATTATTATATTATTTTTTTTAATAAACAATTCTACGAAAATCTAAACATTGTTTGAAATTTAAGAGATTTAAATTAATAATTTAAATTTAATTAAAAATTAACACAATTATATATATATATATATATGAAAAAAGATAATAATTGGAAAAACTCAATTCTAATTCAAAATAAAATGTTAAAAATTTAAAAAAATATAAGTTTATAATTTTGGGAAAGAAGTAAGACAATTTAAATGCCGAATTTTTCTATACAAAAAATTCATTTATAGTTTTAAATAATAATTTGTAAGTTATTTTGAAATAATAAATAATAATTCCAATAATATAGAAAAAAGGAAGAGCTTAACATAGCAGAAGACACTGCATTACACAAGTAAAAAAAAATACGATTTAGAACCGAAATTTCATATCGAACCGAAACCGTATTCGAACCGAAACCGTATTCGAATCGAACTGTAGTGATGGTAAAAAATATTGACGGATTTTCCAGACTTATCGCTTGCTCTCGAAATTCGGCTAAATGTGATCTGTTGTTGTACAGATACCAAATGGTTTGTGTGGTCAGAAAGTTAGCAGATTTATATAAGGATTGATATTTAATAATTAATTATTCGATTTTACGACCTATGTTATGTTGGAAATCCTTATCAAAATATAATCTACATAAAATTCATGTTAAAAAATAAAAAGATAAAAATAAACTAAATTTTAGTTGTATTGAAAATTAATTTAATTATAAACCATATTTTGCTAAAATTATTAAATAGTACAGATCGAGGATCCGCTGTAAAAAAAGTTAAGGAACGAAATCAAATCGGCGGAAATAAACTTCGGTTCAACTCTCGGATTTGAAAAATATTCCTAATTTTTTTACTTATTAACAAAAAATTTTTTTTTGATTTAACACTATACAATTATAATTTGATTAATACCAAAACCAAAATTTATTATGTCGAAAGGTAAAATGAATTGATTTTAATTTAAAAAACATGTATTTTTATACAGTACATATAACAATTAAAAATTAAATTCCAAGGATAATTATTATATTTTTTTAATGAGATTATTGTAAAATAGATTAATTTTTTTGAACAATACTCTTTTTTTTAACAATTAATTTATAATTAAAATATATTAATTGTATTTATTATTTATTTGAATTTCGTAGTGTTTTTTTTTTTGTTAAAAAATCTTTTAAATAATTATATTGATATTGTGTTTGATTTTTACATTAGAGCTTGTTTTGTTCGTTACTGCACAAGTTTAGTTCTTTATTGGATATTTTTTTGTATTATCTTTGTCAAATTATAATAAATTCCAAAACTTTTATAATTTTATATGTATTTATAATCGGTATTTAGTAAAATTGAGTCAACAAACAACATTCTTCAATAATGGTGGAATGTATACTTTTTTTTAAAAGTTTTCATTAATTTCAATTATATGCTAGTTACTATATCAAATGAAAAGAAATAATTAGGGAAGGTGATTTAAGGTCTTCATGAATAATGTGGTGCCTTTTGGAAAATATATTATTTGTTGTATTAAAGTGTCAATATTGTGCATAGGTATTTTTGACATAAAGAAGGATGCATGTTACCTGCAGATATATAAAAGATCAGAAAGGTCGAGAAGAGTAAATATATATTGGACCTGTCATATTTAAATAGAAACTTTTAGTTTTGAAATAATTTGTTCATACTAAAATGAATAAAATAGTACTTGTGCATTGTAATATTGTTGTATGCAGTGTTAAAAAAAATATATATAAAAATTATATTTAAATTGCGCATTATAGTTGAATTAATTTTTTTTTATAAATTAAAGAATGCACTATTGCATTTCATAGTTATAACTATTACATTACAATAGGATTCGGATTTTTAACGTTTTATGTTTACTTAAAATATGTATATGATGCTTATGTGTACATAGTTTGTTTTCCACAATATTTAAAAATATAATCAAAGTAAAAAAAAAAAATTGTTTAAGAAACCTAAAATAGCTTCCAAAATGTTTGCAGATACTACTTTTCTTTCCTCTAAAATCGAACGAAATTTATTAGTAAAAATTAAACTAATAAAATATTTTATTTATCTTAAAATATTTGAAAATACATATTCCAAAACTTGTGTAAACAAATTGACGTATTTTTTTCGAATAGATATTCATCAAAGATGAAACAAAAATATTATTTATTAAAATTTATAAGAAAATCCTAATCCTAAAAGATATAGTGTGAATACGTAAAAAACTTAGGAAATTATTTCAATCATTTTCAAATAAAATAGTTTTTGACTTAAAAAATAATTTCTTCTTTTTCTCACATCATTCAATTAAAATATGTATTTCGAATGAATTAAAAATTAATACAATTTAATTACATTGTATTCTAATTTTTACATAATTTAATTTAAAGTAGTACAAGTACATAGTACAAGTATTAGAGGCAATTTCAGACTGACAGCACAGTAAAATTGTTAAACAGATGAAATTCTTAAAGTATGTAGAGTTGTAGAGTTTCAACATAATTTAGATTAGAGAACAGGAAATTTTATTGTTTATCAACTACATTTAACTACATATTATTTATGAAGATCAAAAGCTAAAGGCTGGGACAGATTTTGGTCATGAATGAGCGGTTAATAAAACTTCTTGGTTAACAGTTTATACTTCAAAAAAAAATTTAGGAGAGAGAATTACGGAAAACTTTTTGTTTGTACATTAATTGACAGTACTGACCCTGAACTTTGTTCAGTTCATTAACAATAGTATGATTTGATTTGCCTTAATTTAAATAAATAATTAATTTTTTGTATAAAATAACAATTTTGTGTAAATTAAATTTCTTCTTAAATTTTTAAAGTGAAAAAAAAAAACATTCCTATATTTTTATTTTTTAATTTTAGTATCAATATCAATATGAAGTCAAAGATCCGGAAAAGGAGTTATTTTTTGATAAAAATGAAATTGGTGATGCTGGTGGAAAAGTAAGCAAGAATAATTTTTTTCTGTTTATATTTATGAATTATTTATTAATCAATTTTACTAAAATATTCTTAGGTAACTGGAAAATATTCAGTTTGGTTACCAGACGGACGTTTAATGACCGTTGAATATTCTGTTGACGGAGAAAGTGGTTATGTACCAAAGGTAACATTTGATACAAATAATCCACTTGGATAAGTATTATAGAAATGCTTTGGATTTTCTCAATAACAAAAATAGCCAGATTATATGACAATAACTACACAACTTAAATCAATTTAATCGTAATTATTCAGATATAAAAAATGTAAATGAAAATTATTAGTAACAGAGTGTTCCACTAAAAAAATATGTGTGTCTCAAAATTAACACAAACATGTTTTTAAGTTGAACGCTAACATAAAAAAAAACATAAAAGAAATTTCTTTTGAATGAAAATTATAAAAAAAAATCATTTAATTTAAGATCAAAAATGTTTTAAATATTTGTATTGTAATGTTTGTTTTTCATTTTATACTCATAGAAATAATTATTATTATTATTGTATGTATATTTTTTAATTTTATTTTTTATCCTGTATATCACCAATGCCACCACTCTTCCACCAATTACAACTAGGTGGTTGATCCAAACAACAAAGCATATAAATTGAACGCCATTTCTTTCCTTTAGTATTCTGTTTAAATATATTTTCCTAGTTCTTATAGAGATTAAGCTTTAAACAAAATTAATCAAAATAATGTAAAAATAATGTAAACTATCGAAAATTTATATTAAATTGAATAAAAAGAAAAAAATATATGAAAGCCAGTTAAACAAAAATTGAATTTTATTTATATGAAGCAAAAGTATATTTTACTTTTGAAATTTTCTTTCAAAAAAAGGTGTGTTAGCTGTAGCTCACATAAAAATTTTAAAACTTACCACATATTTCTGTTGCGTCATAATAACGGCGACTCCGTTTACATCATATTGAGGTCGACCAGCTCTGCCTATCATTTGTAGAACAGCACTTTTTGAATACTCAATGACTTTGCCATTGATAAAAGTTTCGGTTGATTTGATTATTACCAAATGTGCGGGTAAATTAACACCCATTGCTAAAGTATTTGTACTTACCAAAACTGAAATTAAACCTTTTCGAAAAGCATTTTCAATTAAATTTCGATCTTCAAATGTTAGTCCAGCATGATGATAGCCAATCCCATTGGAAATCAAATCATGAAGTTTTTGATCACTAGCACTGAAAATAATATAAATTTGATTTTCAAATACAACTAAACTATAAGAATTAACGAATTGACTTACTTTTTTGCAATTTCTATCAAAATAGATTTTTGAATGTCACTTATTCGAAACAAATATGACTCCTTTTGTAGAACAGCAGCAGCCATTTCAACAGATTTTCGACTACTGCAGAAAATCTAAAATTGAACATTTTTAAAAAAATCCTATCAGAATTTTTTAGCATGATTTTCTTACCAATGTCGGTTTACCATTAGAATATTTTTTAATTATATCGATTAATTTATAATTCAAACTCAAGTCAAATTTGAATGATGGAGCAAAAGTGTTGTAGCCAATTATATGCTTCTCTAATTTGACGGGTCGTTCATTCTCGCTAAAACTGAAAATTATTGAATATTATTGAATGTTTGAACATTCTTTTTTAAGAATATTTCAATTTAGAACAATTTTTTTTGTCAAATGTATTTGTTGTACATCAATAATTATATATTACGTTTTTTAGCTCAAAAAACGTTTGAATTTATTAGAAGATAGTTAATATTGAAAATAATAAAATATAGCTTAGGTTATAAATGTTATAAATATTACTTGTAAATATAAAAGTAAAATTAATATGTCTTTAAAACCAATGAAGAATAAGTTAAACTCACAAATAGTGAACAGTTTCATTCTTGTTATCTTTTCCTTTAATCCATTCAGAAATATCGATAACATTCGGTATTGTTGCTGATGCACATATAAATCGAAGCTTCATTTCATTGCCCACATTTTTCATTGCAAACTGAATAGTCTTCATTCGTGATACAATTGCTTCTAAAATCGGTCCTCTGCCATCTTCATTTAACAAATGCACTTCATCAACCATAAATAATTTAACACTAGACACAATTTCTTCATTATCTCTCCATTTTCGTGTCAAGGAATCCCATTTCTCTGGTGTTGTTATTATTAATTTAGCATTTATTAATTCAGAAAAATCTTGAATTTCACTATCGCCAGTAACTTCCAAACATGAAATTCCAAATCTATTAAATTTTGATTGCCAATCATAAAATCGTTCTGCACACAAAGCTTTTATTGGTGCCACATAAATGATTTTGAAATCATCATAATCATTTAAAAGTAATCTTATTATTGCTAATTCAAATACAGCAGTTTTACCAGACCCTTAAATATAGAATTTCATTTATTGCAAGATCAGATAGGACTATAAGATCTGCAAGATCAGATACACTATAAATTTATAACAATATTTACTCACCGGTAGGTGCACTGACAATTATTGATTTATTTGAATGATAAACATCGTTGAAAATTTGTGATTGAATTGAATTGAAATGCTCATATCCTTTGAATACGGAGCGATACGGTGGTTCTTTATAAAAAAATTCACATTTTATTAAAAAAACTAAAATACAAAAATCATTGAAATTACCTATTTCTTCGATTGGTTTCATTTTTTTTAAAACGATTTTAGAACTCCATCAATTCTAATTAAAACTGTTTACTTTTTGTTCTTATATAAAATTTTTATGTATAACGAAATTTATACATTTTATTTTTCAAATTCAGTGTAAAAGTTAACCGTTAATACTACGATAAAATTTTTTTTTTTTAATTAGATTGCTAGTTTTAAAAAAACCGAAAATTTAATCGAATTTAGTAATAATCCGAATAAATTGATTTTATCTCTCAAATGTATTTTTCTAATTAATAAATAATTTTATCATTTCTAAATGTGATACCTGATACATTTCAAAGAAAAAAATAATTTTCAACTCATGCTGATGCACACAAGACGTCACAAACTTTGAATTTCAAATATGTATATATTGAGTTGATATAACGCTGACACAGATTTGTAGTTATAATATTATAGGAGTTAATATTATTATATAACCTACAATTTAATCGATGATCACAAATTATTTTATTTTCTGTAAATAATTAATTTTAAAGTCATTCAAAGAAAATCTCATTAAATTTTAAATACAAATAAATATTTACAATGATTTCTGCACTGCTGTTGTGTCGTTATATATGAAAGTAATATCCATATACTATATATAGTAATTCTTATTGTTTAGACTTTGGAAGAGAGACATTCTTCTCATTATTTGCCTTTTTTTTAAATTAAATTTTGAGAAAAATTTTTTTTTTCAAAAGTATATAGCATTTTAGTAAGTCGGACAATTGATTCCATTTGAATGTAGATAATTTAATTTTTATTTTATCGCTAGCTACGATGAAAAAACATTCAAACGCCGACTTTTGAAGTCCAAAAAACAGAGCAAAAATGCAAAAAATAGCGATCTCACACTATTTTTGAAAAATTTTCTCCCGGTCTGCAATTCGTCAAAAATTCTCAAAATGGAGAAAAAAAATTTGGGATATAAATATAAAAATATGATGAGCCTATTCAAGTTTCCATCACTGTATTTATGATTCTAAATGGAAACTAAAATTACTATCTTTTCAACTTTTTGTTTGGAAAGGAATTATAAGGTGTATTTTTGTATCATTTTCTGAAACTAAATGAATTCAAAATTTCTTATAAATTTTAAAACAAATTATTTTTTTATTACAAACATTTTTTATTGAAAAGTTTAATATTTTTTTTATATCATATTAAAAAAAACTCTTATTCTAAAAAAAAATAAATTTAAAAAGTGTTATAATTTTTATTGAGATAAAAAACAAACGGGCATATTGTGTGAAATTAAATTTTTTTTGATGATATTTAGATGATATTTATAATCATGCTTCATGCTGTGCATTTAAATTACATGTCGTTAACAAATTGAATATGAATGAAATTGATTTATTTTTTATCAATCAAAAATATCAAAGTTAGTTAATTGTAGATTAAAAATGAAGCAAAGTTGAAAAACTAATTGAAAAGTTAACCAAAAATACAAAATATTAATTTCACTATACCAAAAATTCTTGCAATTAATAAATTTATAATGAAATTGAGAAGACTTATAATAATTTGAGAGTCTTAGTATTACAAACAAAATTAACATTCATTGAAGATAAAAAAAAATTAAATTTACATAATATATTAGTTTTTAATGACAAATTCAAATAAAAATTATCTGAAGAAAATGCATGATAAATAAGTCCAAAGTATTATTTTTTAATCATCATCTGAATCGATAGATGTTTGCGTTGGAGATATGTGTTCTTCCAATGAATCCACATTAGTCTTGACAGGTGATTTCTGGTCAAAATTTTTAGTAAATTCAGCACTCGTACTTGCGCCCTGATTTACATCATCATGATCAAATTCTACAGTACAAGACTGCTTTTGGTCGGCTAAATCAGTTTGCATTTCTGACTGTTCTACTTCATTTTCTTGTAACATTTCGGTCAAAACTTCAATTAAATTTTTAGCTTCATCTAACATTGCTTTACTAGTGTCCAATTCTTGTTCTAAACCGTCAATTCTGTCGTAGAGAAGTTTATTCTCCTCTAAGGTGTCTTCAAGAGCAGACAGCCTTTTTTGGGCCAAAATTTCGAAATAATTTTCACTTGGCTTCTCTAATGATGTTAAATCATCTGCAGTTACAACAGGCGGAGATTTAAATGAAGGTGATTCGGTTTGTGTTTGACGGGATCGGCAAATTTTCTTCCTTTTTAAGGCATCTTGATTAGGTAAAACTATTTCGTCCCTGGAAGTAAAAATTGTGTTAAGTCAACTTCGGTTTCAAAAAATAGATTTTAAAAATATATACCTAGTCAGTGAAATCTTTTGGTAGAGAGAAATATTTTCCTTCTTTTTTTTTTGACTTTATAAACATTACATTTTTTCTTTAATTACATAAGTTTTACTTCCAATTTTGCTTTTTCAGCAAAAAAATGTTTACTTATTATTACATAAAATTAAATTGTGGAAAAATAAGAAAGTAAACAAGTTCAGTAAAGAATGAAAAGAAATGAATAATCTTGAAGCTAATTATTTATTAAAAAGTGCTGATTAAGATTAGATGGTAAGTATAGAAAAAAAAATGTTTTTCACAAAAATCTCAATAATGATAGTGTCAGCAATTTTTGTTACCTATAATCCAGGTGTTTGTATGAATGATTAATTATAGATTTTGTGGATAATGCAACATAAAAAATAAATAATAAAAAAAAAACGTACGATTTTGATTTATTGAAACTTGTTTTCCCTCTTGTCAATATTGAATTGCGTCCAGTTAAATTCTCTTTATCTATGACAGTTGCTGGTATTGCCGATTTCTGCAATACTTTGAAAGTTTTTCGGGCATTTTTTAAATGTTCCTAAAAATAAATAAAAATATTAGGCATTGTAAGTAGCCTAGGTAGGTAAAGGTACCTATTTTGAAAAATAATAATAATAATAATATAATTGATGGGTAGGTAATTAGGTAGGTTTGGTAGATATACCTCTAAGTACCCAATTATAACTACAAAGGCAACAGATATCAAGATAGTAGGCAATGCAATAATTTTGTGAAAGATGGGAACATGATTTTAATAAAATTTGTTTTTTTTTTATATTCAGGCGTATGCACTGAAAAACCAACATTTAACAGGTCCTCCAAATAGTTGTAAAATATAATCCAATACAAAATATAATTAAAAAAAAAATGCTATTTAAAAGTTAAAAAATTGTTTTATTTTTACGTTTTGCTCAGCTTGGCTTTCAACTTTGATGAAAATTTTTGCTGGTGCGTTTGCGTTCGACATTCTCGTCGTTTATTATTAAGTTTTCGATAAAAAAACAATAATTTTCTTTATTTAAAACTTTAATTTTAATTATTATTCATCAAATTTTATAGCTCGTTTTTCCCTTTTTTTTATTATTTTTTTAAACCTATTTAACTTTTATTCTGTTTCAAGAAAAATTTTAATTCAATTTCAATAAACATTCAAAATTTTATTTTTGATTTTGATTTTGGCGCGAATTCTCAACTCTGACAAACAAATGTGACATTGATTGGATGTGCGCGTCAAGCAAAAGTTAATGTCAGCCGTTGATAGTAATTAAGCCGCGGCTTTTTAACGTTGATTTACATTGAGTCGTGGTATGTAGTATTTTTGTCAAAAAAAAAAAATGTAAAAAAAATAAAATTAATTTATTAATTACACTCTCGGTCTCAGATAGCCGACGTTCAGTCCATAATCTTTCACCAACATGATTATAAATATTTGTTCAGTTTATGCAGGTCAGTAACTTTGAGCTTATCTGCGAAATAAATCGACCAAAATATGCCAAAATATCATCATCATATTGAGAATGGAGCCACGTCCCCTGGTGATAATTGCTACAAACAATTTGGTGGAATCAATTTTTCCTTGTACTATATATCGAAAAATATAATCCACAAAATATTTTCCGAGAGCAGCTTCTAATTCTTGATTATTATTTTTTGAAATTCCTTAAAATAAGCAATTTATATTTATAGTAAAAATAATCAGTAAACTAAGCTATTGCTTATTAGGTCGATTTTCCGGCTATCAACATTTATTTGGGCTATATTTTCCATACGATTTTCCAAATTTTCTTTATCCGGCAAATTGCTTATGTATAAAGCTCAATAGACGTCGTTTTATTTGATAGTACTTGACATCATAAATATAAATAACAAACAAAATAATAAGTGTCATCTCTCATCTTCAGTTTCATTCAATATAATAATAGTAAAATTACAAATGAGGAGTTAACAATAACTTAACTATAATAGCAAAACATAACACGAGATCTAATTTTAATTCAAATTTCAATCCAGAAGATTATAAAAAGGTGATTTGTATTTTCGGATAGGTATGTTGTACTTAAGGCATTTAAATTCCTAGAGTTTCCTTTCCTACTTCTATCATATTATACCTAGTGATAATACTACCTATAGTACTGACTGAAAACTGAAATTAAATTGCTTGAGTACGGGAATCTTTTTCCGCCCACACATTAAATTCATTATGGATTAAAACTTTTGAACAACATTTAATTATCTGATATTGTGTAATTGACAGTTGTGTTATAATACTCACAATAGCTACGTCTAAAACATAAGTACCTACATAGCATAGGATGTAATATTGAAAATTTGACTAGACGTTACTTACCTCATATAATTCATTACAACAACAAGAAGAAAAACATTTAGTTTAAAGCAAATATTTTTAATGTGCCCTCCGAATTTCCGATGTTGAATTGTTTTAAGCTTCTTTACTACAATTCACTTATGTATTATAAATATTCTCGTAGCAGGAGGAAAAAAAAAATTATTACAGTAAAAAGTTTTATTTTATTTTTTGATTAATAAGATAACTTATTTTTGGTACTGTGATAGTGTATATATTCTTTTTTTATTCCGTACATATACCCTCCTAATAGAATTAAAATCAAACAGTTGATTTTAGCTATTATCTATTATTGGCTATTGGTATTAATATAATAAATTCCTTATTGAATGTTAGTATTTTTTCGTTTATTGCTTATGTCTTATAATGTTTAAATACAACTTTCATATAAATAGCTAATTCAACAATAATGTTATCTTTTTTAGATTTCGACCACTACTTTTAAAATGTCGGATGAAGAGGAAAGTGTTTCAGAATTTCATAAAGAAAGCCAAGAAATTTATTTGAGAGATAGTGAACGAAATGAAGCTGATACTATTTACCCCAGATTTCTAGCAGATGGAAATGAAGCTCCAAAACCGGCCTCCAGAGCGAAATGTTTCAATTGTGGCAAAAAATTTTTAATTTTCGATGACTCAGATATTTTACGTCATTATTTGGAAAACCCACATGATAACATTGCGAGTTGTTTATATTGCAAAAAATCTGTGTTCCAGTACCAAATAGAAGGTGAAATTTTAGTTTTTCATAATTGCAATTCATCGAAAAGTGAAAAATCATCTAGGAAAACGACCTAGTACCTGCTGAGATTTATTTGTGCAAAAAGTTTACAATATTAGGAAACTGAAAGGAAATAATATGCATTCATCGATCAAAAAAAAAAATATAAAAAAACTGATTTTTAAATTTTTTTTAACTCAATCATTAGAATTTGAAGTTAACTTACTTAAATAAAAAGACAGAATATTAAACGGAATGATATAGTCAATTTTTTGAAAATAACTAATCAGTGCTTTTATTTTAAAATTTTACATTTAAACATGTATTTTATATAATAAACACATAATAAAAAAAATTAAATATATGGGTACTTGTTTATTGGCATAAGAACTAAGTTATTATTACAATTGTTATAAAAATTTGTTAATTTTATTAAATTATTTTACCGTTCGATTAAAGTTTTGTTTAAGTTATTCTTTTCACTTAGAATCATGATAGTTAATAGTTCCTAAAATAAAATTTACATTAAAAAACTATTTGTCGAAAAAAAAAATTAAATCAGCAATACAAAGAAATTAAAATTACTTTTTAGCTAATAAATCATCAAGTTTAATTAAAACTACTAATTTGATAATTTTGTTGGGGACGTTTTTTTTTTGAGGTTGTTAATTTTTTTTTCTGTTTTTAATAAAGATCGAAAGAAAAGATATAGTAATATAATGAATTTCAACTATCATTCTTGTAATGGTTAATTCAATTAACCAAATAATACTCTTCAAATTAAACTATTTTAGTATGTATTAAAAGTTGATTTACGATTTTATACTTTTTCTACGTAAGAAATATTTTACGAAAGAAAATTTTGATCGTATTTTTCATATCTTAGTTTCAAATTCAAATTCTTCGTTTAACATTAAGGAATAACTGAATAACAAAAAAAAAATTCATATAAGTTAAGCATTTTTTATTTACTACATATGTAATACTAAATTATTAAAATTATCTGTATGTTTTAAAACAAATATAAATTTAATGTCCTTTATAAGATGCAATTTTAAATTTGGTACTGTTTATATTACGTTTAGGAGGTGACCATCTCAAGCAAGAAGGATCCACAGTTAATTTCGGTTTCTTAAATTGAGGTAATTGCAAATGCTCAATAACTGTTTTAGGGGTAACACAAATAACGTGCTGACCTTTCCAATATTTAACCATTTTCATTGTTTGAAGGGTATAAATGATATCTTCTTGCGTTATTCCGCTTAATTCACTTAATTCTTTAATAGATTGTGTTGTCGTTCGACATTCTTTCATTAATTCAAGCAAAGTGTAAGCCCAATAACTTCTATAACTCAATCGTCCTAAATCGGACAAAGGTTTTTCAGGACTTCCGACAACTCCTTCTCGCCTCGACAGTTCATAGCTAAAAGCAATCAAAAGTTTTCCATATCCTTTCCTTTGGTATGGTGGTAAAATTAAAATGCATGCAACGTTATTATTTTCCGGAGATTCTTTTTCTTTAGAAAAATAACCAACAATATGAGCACCTTTTTTATCAATCTCACACAGAACATAAAAATAGAAGGGCTCAACATCATAATACAAAGTTTTATGATCTAAAAATAATTTTGCCATCAAACACAATGTTTGACAATATATTTTGTAATCTTTTCCGTCAATTTCGAATATTGATATAGTTCCTTTACGATAAATTTCATTCCCAGGTGGTTGCCTTTGAGCGCAATCTGTTGCATGATATCGATAAGTTTTTGCAAATTTCATATATTTTAAACAATATTCACACACATACAATGTTCCGACTTTTCCATACTCATCTGGATAAGGACTAAAATACCAGGTGTCAATTTCAAATTTTCCAATTCGAAGTTTATCAATATATTTCACTTTTGTTATAGCTTCATGTTCTTTTTCTAAAGCAGCTGTAGTTGGATCCATTTCAGAGATAGACTTTTGTACGTGATTAATTTCATCATGTCTTCGTTTTTGATTGCGAGTCAATTTTCTATCGGTATTTTCAACCTAAAAAAAAATACAAAAAAAAGTATAACAATAACGAAATACCTATTCCTTTAATCGAAAACTAATCATACAAAAATTCAAATCAAAATCAGTTTCAAATCGGCCTAATATTTTGATTATTGCAATCATTTTATTAAGTAACGAAATACCTATCTAACAAACAGAAAATAAAATTCATAGCAATTCGTTTTTTTTGTAATTTTTAATGTGAAACGAGTAAATAATTTGATTTAAAAGTTTGTTAAAATATCAATGTAAGAAAAACTATTTTTTATCTCATAAATTATGATCGGAAAACTCACAGTTGGATTTTCTAATGAAGCGATTTGTTCTTTGCTTAGTTGCTTTAATGTTTTAGCACTATTGTTTGAATTTTCGGAATCATTTTCAGCATCTGTTGCACAAGATGTAATTCTGTCTCGCGATACCCATTCATCTAGCCTTCTATTCAAACCCATGTAGTGAACATAAAATTCTTGTACTTGAAATTCATTACAACGATCTTGTATAATTTGTGCTGCATGTAGATTACCTGCAATTTTAATTAGAAATACAGTGTAAGTAGATATATGATATTCCTCGACTAGAGTATAGGTCACTTTTTTAAAATTTGAGTCGTCTATCTATCTCATCATAGGTTTGGGCAAATGGTCTTTTGATATAAAAAGAAAATCATCCCTAATTAAACAAAATTCATTATCGTGCTTACCATCACCTCTACGTATCATATAAACTTCTCCAGAATTAATTTCCTTATCTTCAGCGGTACCGGTTTCTTTTGATAATGTTAAATTCTGATTTGCGGCAGATTCTGTTTTTAGTTCTTTGGCTGCAGGTGATTTGGATGAACATTCTAGGGTTGATTCATCACATCTTTCTTTCATTTCTGTATCTTCATCTTTAGTTACCATTTTGAAATTTCAAAATAAAAATTTTTTATTTTTTTTTTTTTGTAAGAAAATTTATTTTATTTTTTTTTAATTCATTCAATAGAACTTTGGAATATTTAACCTAAAAATTAAATTGATTTTTTTTTAATTGAACTCCACATAGAAATGTAAAAAAAAAAACAAACAAAACAAACAAAAGTGTAGTCTGCTGTCGGTAATCGTTTATAAACTTTAAAATTAACAAAATAATTGTCAATTTTAATTAAAATAAAGAAAAATTGTTTCTAAAGTTTTATTTAATTATTAAATAAATTATAAATTTTAAAAATTTAGAGAATTTTGCTTGGTTTGATTTTCTTTTTCTTTTGATTTTTATTTTACAATATGTCAAACTTTTTCTATTGCTAGATATTAATTTTATGAAATTACGAAATAACGCCGCATATGCAGCTTACTTTACGTAGCCCGAAATAAAACTTTTAAGGAGTAAACACAATTGGGGCGACAACGACGGCGACAACGACGACTACAACGACAGCGACAGCGATATCACTCGAGTGAACACAATTACGGCGACGGCGACGAAATAAATATACAGGAAAAAAGTAAACAAATAGAAAAATAAATAAAAAAATATATGGTTGTCGTTGTCGCCTGGCGACAAAATAGAAAAATTTCTAATTTGTCGCCAGGCGACAATGTCGTTTGTCGCCAGTCGTCTCAATTGTGTTCATTCTCATACAAATATATGGTTTCTATTTTTTTTTGATAGTCGCTATCGCTGTCGTTGTCGCTGTCGCCCCAATTGTGTTTAGTACTTTAAACTCACACAATTTAGTGTTACCATAATTTATATGAAAAGTTTCAATTTCAATAAAACGCAACATGTTTGATATGCAAGCAATATAGTATGATACAAATATAGTAAAAATTGTAAAAATGAATTATTTTTATGATAATAAGTTGTTTTGGATGCAACGATAACTTTTCGTCCGGATCGCAACATAAAATTTTATTTATTTCTTGGTCCGCAGAATAAATTGAGTTCAGAAACCCTGCTTCTAGACGGTATTATTTTTGATAAATTGTTGCTGGCGACATAAATTCAATGCGTAATGTACTAAACACAATTGGGGCGACAGCGACAACGACAGCGATAGCGACTATAAAAAAAAATAGAAACCATATATTTGTATGAGAATGAACACAATTGAGACGACTGGCAACATACGACATTGTCGACTGGCGACAAATTAGAAATGTTTCTATTTTGTCGCCAGGCGACAACGACAACCATATATTTTTTTTTGTTTATTTTTCTATTTGTTTATTTTTCTATTTGTTTATTTTTTTCCTGTTTATTTATTTCGTCGCCGTAATTGTGTTCACTCCAGCAGGGCTGCCAGATTGGGGAATTTTTTCCCCAAACTGAGGAAATTTTTAATTTCGGGGAAAAAAAAAAAGTTAAAAAAAACGTGGGGAAAAATTTGAGGAAAATATTTTTTTCTGAGGAATATTTGAAGAAATTCAAAAATATTGTGCTGACGTTGGCAATCAACAATATTTAAAATTTCAGACTCGTCAATTTTTTTTACCCTAATAATTTTAAGAAATTGATATCATTACGACATCCTTCTACGTACGTTGAACTCAAAATCCGTTGTTGGAACTAAACTTTTTGATTTGGAACATTATAAGTCCGGCATAAAATCTGAACATATTAAAAATTTGAGGAAATCTTGCAAAAATAAGCTGTTTTTGGGGAAAAATTGCAGTGAGTAAAACCGTTAAACAATTTTTTTTTTCTAATTTAGGGCAAAAAAAAATTTTAGAACACGAAAAATTAAAAAAATTAATTTCGAGGAATTTTTTTCAAAAAGTGTCTGTTTTGGGGAAATTTCTTAAAAATTTGAGGAAATTTCATTAATTCCATCTGGCAGCCCTGCACTCCAGTGATATCGCTATCGTTGATGTTGTATTCGTCGTTGTCGCCGTCGTTGTCGCCTTCGTTGTCGCCCCAATTGTGTTTACTCCTTTATACAAAATATTTCTATTCATTCATGATATTGAATTCTGTGATAAACAATATTGAATTGAAAATATATATATAGAAGGCTGTGGTAGAAGCCTGACTGTAAATTAATTTCATAGCCGACTGAAATAGCAATTAACGTGTTTGTTTTTCTTTCTTTCTCTCCATTGGTGAAATATGAAAAAGATCACCAACATTTATCCCAAGCTGATGCGATTAATAAAGTAATTTTTCTCGACAAAGAATTTCAGAAAAAAAATTTAATTAGTAATCATTTATTATTATAAATCTAAAATATTTCTTGAATAAAATAAAATATAAGAAATACATAATCTGTGAAATTTTTTTAAAAATTATTTGTGAAATTTTAATTAGAGAAAAAAAAACAAGAGAAAAATGTCTGGAATTGCAGTGGCTCGGCTTGGCGAAGAACGAAAAGCTTGGCGGCGGGATCATCCATTCGTAAGTTTTACATGGCAGTCAATAATATTTTATTTTTTAATTTTCTATTTTTTATAAATTTTATAATTAATACAAATTTTTATTCATTTCAGGGATTTGTTGCTCGGCCAACCAAAAATACAGATGGAACCCTAAATCTTATGATTTGGGAATGTGCTATTCCCGGAAAAAAAGGAGTGAGTCGAATTTATTGTTTTTTTTTTTCTTTAAACTGAGATATGTATATTTGAAGAAAACTCCATATCTTACTTTCCCGCTTAAAATAAAACCTGTCGATAGAAAAGTAAATAAGTTTTCTACAGGAATAAAAAAAAAAATCAAAAATTATATACATTACCATCCTTATATACATCACCTGTTTGCCTTCTTGCGTAGGAATAGGTAACCTATTTCCAAGATTATCTGAAATTGCGAAATTAAACCGAAATTTTTTATACTGCCTACTAGGGTTATTTTTAGTATAATTAAAATTATATCCGTATCTTACTAAGCTGAAATTTGACTTTTCATTAATAATTCGACTGAATAAACCCAGACACAGGTTGGTTGGCATATTTTATCTAATACTGTTGCCAGAATGGATTTGTGAATATTTAAAATCTAAAAATACAAAATATAGGTATATACTACATATAGTAGAGATATACATTTGATTAATTTCTGGAAACAAATATTTTTAAAAACTGTGTTTTTGGAATCGTCATTATTATTTGGTTTTCTTTTTTAATGCTTTTTTATTCATAAATACGATCATTATTTACTTTACAATATGTATTCTTAATCTGCATTTTCGTGAAATATAATATTAAATTATGCTATATCGCTCCTTTGTATGTATACATACTAGTAATCGCCTGCACTCGAAATTCGAGTGAAACTATTTTTCTTTGACTTTGTTTCATTTGTCATATGGTTGGTGCAAATATTAAAAATTAATTTCATGATTTGAAGGTGAAAAAACACAAAAATCTAAAAAAAAAAAGAAAGATGCAAACAAAAGTATGATATCTTGATTTAAAAAAAAACATATATCAAAATCAGTCCATAAATCTCGCCTGCAGAGGTGCCCAAAGGTTTGTATGGAGGAAAGTTAGTATATTTATATACTTAGATAAATGTACTGTACCTACATACACCTAAACGGGGAATAGTTTTATACTAGGTATTATTTATAGATAAAAAATAAAGATAGTTCATTTTAATTTCAAGACAATACCTTCTATTTTTTTCCTCAATAAAAAATTATTTTTACTTATTTTAGACTCCATGGGAAGGCGGATTATACAAATTAAGAATGATTTTCAAAGACGATTATCCTACAAGTCCACCAAAATGTAAATTCGAACCACCATTATTTCATCCAAATGTTTATCCATCAGGAACAGTGTGTTTGTCATTGCTGGATGAAGAAAAAGATTGGCGTCCGGCTATAACTATCAAACAGATCTTATTGGGTATTCAGGATTTGTTGAATGAGCCGAATGTCAAGGATCCAGCACAAGCTGAAGCGTATACAATTTATTGGTAAATATTTGATAACGGCTCTTAATCAATTTCTAACTTTTTATGATTTGTTATTTTATATATCACCATTAGTAGATTGGGAAATAACAAACTTTTTTTTTTTAAATACTATTAGATAAATTTAACAAATTTATATTTAAAAACATATTTCTGTTATGAAATCTTATTTTTGATGGACGATTTAACTCCCAAACTTACTTATTGTTTAATTGATTCATTTAAGTTAAATGAACCTACATTTTCATAGGTCATTAGAACTAAGACTTAGAAGTGGAAAATATTCGTCATTTAGAAAATCAGAACCTTTATTCACAAATCACAATGCTTTGAAAATTTAGGTTTATTGCAAATAAAGTGAAACTTTTTTTATTTTTAGGAAAAATTTCATTAATTTTATTTCTTTCTGTCCAAAGTGACATTATACAAAAAAAAGGGTTCAAATTTTTTTTTTGCCTTTTGTAGATAACATTAATTTGGTAACAGTGTTTGGTTTTTACAAAATAGGCAAATTATTTAGTTATAATGTATAAATTTGCATCAAAATAAAATTTATAAATTAATTTTTTCTTATTTTCAGTCAAAACCGATTGGAATATGAAAAGCGAGTTCGAGCACAAGCTAGAGCGATGGCAGCAACTGAATAAATAAAGATGAAAATTCCTTTATCATATAACAGCTTCTTCAAAAAAATCCACATATTTAAAAAATATACTATTTTCGCAAAATTATAATAAAATTCGGGGTTTGAATTTAAAAAAAAAATGAATTATCGATACTTTTTTTTATGAATTTTGAAGACAATTATAATTTTACCTTGAATTTCTATTAATTGCGATTTTTAAATTATATCATTTATAAAAAATGAAATTCAAATATTTAATTTTTTTTTATAATTATATGAGAAACTTAATTAAAATTTTATGAATAAAAATCTATAGAATTAAATTGTTTGTTTTTCTTTTTTTGCGACATATTAAGGATTATTAAAATTTTATTTCCTTAAGAAGAGGTTGAAATTTTTATTCCAATTCTCAACTTGTCTGTCCTTAGTTCCTTAGTTCTTGATATGTTTTTGACTAAAAATGATTAACAATGTGTTAACATTCCAAGAAAATGCAATTTATAAAATAATTATAAAACATTAAAAAAAAATTAAATAATGGAAATTTGTTCATTAATTTTTTATTAAATTTTAATAGTTAAAAATAAAACGGTGATCAACCCATCTTGTAATGCTACCAATCATTATTGTGTTACCAATCATTATTGTGTTACCAATCATTATAATATTCATAACTAATTAGTTATGAATATATAATTAGTAATTATGTTATATACATAATTATTATTAAATACATAATTATCTTGTTTTATGAGTACTTAAATTTTATAGCGAGATTAACTATTTTTGAAGAAAATATTTTTTTATATTAACTACAAAGTTGAATAGAATTAAATGAAATTGATTAATCAATTGAACTTAATTAATGATAGCATTAAGAATAACAAATAATAAGAACAAATGTTTCTAGAGTCAAAGTATGAAGAGTTGAATTCAAAAATGAACTTATTCTAAATAATTGAAAATAAATTCAATTTTTACTACTCTTTTATTTTAGTGAGAATTTTTTATAGACAAAAAATTAGTCAAAAACAATTTTTTTTTCAATAACTATTTCGATTAATTGATCAACAATGATTATTCATTCCAGTTGATCGTAGGGAAATGGTTGTACATTTATATTTTAGTATTTTTGTTCTCTTTGTTAACCTATTAAAATAATGTTAGGTAATTAATACCTATAATGTAATAAAATTAAATTTTTTTGGCACTTTATTTTTTATTTTTTAATTTCTTTTAATTATTGCTTTTTTACATAATATTTATTTTTCTCTGATAAAAATTATTTTTATAGTACATACACATTAAAATACATTTTAATCATATATAAAAAAGATTTTATAAAACATTAATTTATATTTAATTTTTTATTATGTTAATTAAAATTTACAAAATCTAAGTTTGATAGTTATTTCTGTGTTTTCCAGTATTAAATTTTTTATATATATTTTTTTGTATGTAGTATATTTTTAATATTATATGTAGATATTATATAAAAAGTTATTTGAACTATAACTAATATTAAATTTTTAAGACTTCTAATATTATTAACGACCGAAAAAAAGAATATTATTTTTTCTTAAAATATAATATTTGCTATTAATTAATATTATTATTAATTTTTTTTTTATTAAAAAATTTAATAGAATTAAATAAATTCTTTCTTAAAGAATTAAAATGACTATATATTAAAATGACGCCAAATTTTTGAAATTTATTTTAATTTTTCAATAAATTTACATATTTTTTGATTTGTATTGATGACTTAATAGTGTTTTTCCTTAAAGTTAAAAGATAAATAATTATGTTTAAAATCTTTTAATAATTGAAACCTGTGGCTGTTTGAGTTACCTACATTTTTTTTTATTAGACATTATATGGAGGATATAATATTTTAGTTTTTTTTTTTTGGCGCCAATCTAAAATCGATTTTAATTAATTTTATTTCTCCACATTGCTTAGATACGCGGATAAGCTTTTTTAGTTATTTATAATTTATTATGTTATTACATTAAAATATACTTTATTTTAAATTAGTTATAATAATTATTCATAAAAAACTTTATAAGTTTGGTGTTAATTAAAGTTATAATAAAAATAAACGAAATAAGTTCATTAAGTTCATTAATTTACTATCTTTTTTAAGATTAAAATGTTTAAAATGGCAATTACGGTTTTTTTTTTGTATATTACTATTTATAATTTATTATAAAAAAAAATATACAAAAAATACATATATATATTAATATAAATAAAAATATATATATATATTTGATTTTTTATATAGAAATACTAAAAGGATATGGATAACAAAACTCTTCTTGGGTGATTCGTGCAATTTTTATTATCATTATTTTTCAATTTTTGCACCATTATATTTTTTTTTCATAATATCTTTTACTTATTTATCATTCATTTTGCATATTCTCAGCGGCTAAATTATTTTTGAATCATAATAACTGAGTAGAATTAATTAACAATGAAATGAAGTTGATATAAAAAAAAATTTAAATATTCTCCACTAAGGTTTAATTCAATTTAATGATAGTTTTAAATTTTGAAAGCTTTTGAAATCTGGACCGAACGCAATAATGATTGGGAATCCTGCTTCGTTGGTGTAAGGATTTTTTTTAAAAATTTGTTTACATTATTTCACATCTATGTAACTTGTTGCGCTACAGCAATTAATATGAAATTATCATACTATTAGTTTCGCTTCAACCTTTTTGATATTCTGATATGGTGATAAAACACTAAGGCTGTTTACAATATCAAAATATAAAATTCGAAAGCTTTTGCTTGTGTTTAATAAAAATACTTAGTAGTGAAAATTTGTAAAAAAAAATTAGTGTGTGTTATAGAATATTGAAAATTTTTAAACCAAAAAATCTGTATAAGATAGTAATTTTTTGTGTTAATAATATATGGCTTTAAGAAAATTTATTTGAATCGGAGTCAAATTAAACCAAAGCCTTAGAAAATTGGTCTAAAATTAATGTGAATTGTATACAGTGTACAATTTCAAACATTTTATATAGCACACATTCAATGAAAACTTTTGGAGATTATTTAAAAAAAAAAGGAAAAAAAAAAACAATTTCCTTAAACATTGTGTATTATTTGATTGAAATCATAAATTAATATTTGTATAATTTTCTGATTAATCAAAAGGATTCCAAACAAAATCATTTATTTTCTTGAGTTTCCTCGGACTTCTATTATAGTTGTACCCCCACCAGAGCCACGACGTTTTTGTTCTTCATAATATTTTAAATTTGACATTGGTTCTCCTCGATAACGGCTTGTTGTTACACTTTTTCGTTCCGTCGATTGCACAGTTTGATATCCACGACCGTCTTTACTGGGAATATTTTTCTTTGAGTAATTTTGGACAGTATTTGTAACACTAGGACGTTTTGGATCTGTCGATGTAATCTTATAACTTTCTTGATAATCTTCTGTACTCGAACTTCCTCTTCTTATTATACTAGCTACATCCTTATTAATTTCAATTGGAGAACGAGATCCTAGAGAAGATGGCTCTCGATTCGGTAATAAATTTGGATATTTATTATTGTTTCCGTTTTTAATTGGATCCTCGTCACCGTGCAAGGTTCGATATAGTTCAGGTGCTTGATCCTGCAATCCTTTGAGGAATGCGTTTTTCTTGTCGTAATAATTGTTATTGTTCCCGTTGTTATATTGAACATTTGATGAATAACGTCTGTCAATAAGATAATTCGGATATTTACGATCTTGTTGGTCATCTAAGCGACTTAAATCCCTTTGGCTGCGACTTATTAAATTGACTATTGATGGACTTTTCAATTGAGGACCAGTTTCATGTAAATGAGGATTTGACTTGTGAATATTATTTACATAGTTATTGCGAGTCAGTTTTTCAATATATATTGGACTAGGATTATTTGTTCCGTTCATGCCATGCACATTAAACGATTTACTTCGATTCAATGACTTGTACGTTCTGGCAGGCTTAGCAGGTCCAGTATTTTGTGATGGCTTAATTTGATTGACAATTGACACGTTTATTGTTGATGAATGATGATTTGGACGATGATGATCTAATTTTCGTGGTAAGGTTTGGGCACTTCGATAGTCGTGATCTAAGTTCGGAGTTGAACCTAATAAGCGTTGATTAGATTTTTGATAACGTCCCAATGTTGATGAGGTAACATTTCTGTAAAAAGAAAGAATGCTTATTATTTTATTGATTATTAAAAATAAAACGGAAAATACCAAAATACATAAAGGATTTTTAATAATTTCTGATTGCCAATAAAAAAGAAATTGTTTTTGGAATCATGCTTTCTAGATACTCCAATTATTTAACTATTATGTAGATAAATTTTATAATATAAGATTTGCGTAGGAGAACGTAACATACACGTTCTGTCCATGTAGTAACACATAACTATTTCCGCACACAAATAATTAGATAAAAATAAAATAAAAGCAACATTGTATTTTCTGATTTTTTATAATGTTCAAGAATAAGAAATCTCTATAGATTACTGAAGAACTGAAGTATTTAATTTGAGGTTTGTGCTTCATTTTTATTGTATACGTTAAATTCATTAAAATATCGCTATGTCCAAGCCACTCTAGAATAAGTAAAAATTGTTAATATAGTTTATGAAATGAATGGCTTCAGTTATTTAAGTGTTCTAAAGAGTAGTCTAGACCAACATAAAGGACTAAAGTTGTTAATTAAAAGTAGTAATGCTGTATATTCCTATTAGAAGATGAAAGAGATTATTAGCACAATTTTTGCCTGGAGCACTTGAATGCCCGGTGTTAAATTAAATTTATTTTGTTTTTAAAATTTTCTATAAAAATATCGAACATAAAGAAGGACCCTGCGGATATGATAAATTCAAACTTAATTTACTAGAACCAGTACAAAACGACACAAACTGATAGAACACTTTACATAATTCTTTAAAAATAATATTATATTATGCTTATGCTGTATATATGCGTATACCTTTATTTATAATATAATATGTGTTGTTATAATGTTTTCTCTAAGTGGATCAATAATTGCTATATGAAAATACGTAAAATATTGTACAAACATGGTATTTTTAAATTAAGATTAAAAGAAAATCATAACATAAATTGTTGAAAAAAAAGCCTTAGGTTGACGGCTTTTAATGGTTAAATATTTATGCAATCTTTTGCAATCACAAAATATGCTTTGCGCATCATACAAAATAAATTTTTATGCTTTTATTACATTAAGTGCTTGCTTTGGAAAATCACATGTAATTACGTTTAGAGGAACTATACCAATAAAATATGATACTACCATACCATTCATAAAATATGATGTGATTAAAGAGAGGTAAAGAGAAATGTAATCATTATTTTCTGGCTAATAGTAGTTTTAAATATTTTATAAAAAAAAAATAAAAATAATAATTATGTAAAATCTGTTTTGTCATCGTAAGCTGAAATCTAAATTTTTATTGTTTCAAAAAACAGTCAGTTTTTAATTTGTAAAAACTCAGTTTAAAAACTTTTTTCTGACTAAAGCTGGCATTTTTAAATTAATAGAACTTTTAAATAACCAAAAACAATTTTATGTATTTTTGCATAATTCTAGAAGCTCGATAAATGTATTCGCATAATTTATTAATAAAAATTAATATTAATATTAATGAAAAAGTTTTTCCTTACGTACTATATGTACATATATTTAACTTTTTATTTAATTTAAATATCATTTAACCTTACTATTATATTAATATAAATAAAATATAACATTTAATATATATAACTATTCCATTTGTGTAACAAACCTAATTTTATAACTCAATAACTTTATTATGAGCATAGATTAATGCAATTAACTAGTAACGTGAACACGGGTATTACGTTATACAACCTGCAGAAATTATTTTTTTTAGCATATTACTATTATTATATATAAAAAAAAAGTAACAAGTTCAAATTAATTTGTTAAATGAAACTTGTTAAATTTAAATATATATTTAAAGTCTGACATAATAAACAATATAGATTGACAGCTTTAAGGTCAAAAATATATACTTTATGTATGTATATAATGAATTCTTTTATCTTGTCTTGTAGAATAAAATTTAGATTATGTATTATAAATGTATGCTAATGTGCAGATTACAATATAGGAGGTACACGAATATGTACTTATGTTCATTAATTAGTACATATACAAACATTCAACAGTGCAAAAATATTATAAAAACTGTTAAAAATTGTTAAAAAAAATATGTTTAGTAAAGTTGTATAAAATGTAGTTAAGTTTACTGAAAAATGTTGTAACATTTTGTTACCAATAATGTTAAGTGATTAGAAAAAATTCCCATCGGCAGAATGAAATAAAATCCAATTTATCATAATGTAATTTGTCAATTTTATTTAAAATAGGATTAGTGGTAAATCGTGGGTGTAATACGATTTGCAAACAAATTACATTTATGTATGTATATTAATATCTACAAGTAATTTAGAATGCTATAAATATAATTAAAACGAGATTTTTTTTTGGTATTTACATATAATATTTAAGAATAAATAGAATATTATATATTCATTAAATACTATGCAACTATGAAACTATGAAAAAAATTAAAATAAATTATTATTATACAAAATAATTGCGTATAATGGCTTACACACAGGGTTGCCAACTCTTGACCGAGGAAAAACTGGAGAGTTGAAAAAACAAAAAATGTAGATAGAAAAATAGAAAAAATAATGAATTTATAAATTACATTTGTGCTTCACACTTAAAAAAATTTAAGAATTTCAAATTCTGAATTTCAAATTCCTAATGTATTTTGTTAGTGTGATTTAATGTCAAAAAAAAGTTTCGCACGAAAACTTTTTTTTGACATTAAATCACACTAACAAAATACATTACTTTTTTTCACTTTTATTCATAAATTTCAAATATTAATGACAAAGCTGCCAGAGTAGGATTTTCTTTAGAGGATTTTATTACATCGGGGCAAAAATTATGAACAAAAAATTATTGTACAAGGAAAATCAATTAGAATGACAGAACTTGAATTTCAAAAATTTTTTTTGTTGTGTGAATTTCAAATACACGCCTCAGCCAGAGCGTGTATTTGAGATTCACAACAACAAAAAAAAATTGGAATCTTACACAACAAAATACATTAGGAATTTGAAATTCAATATTTGAAATTCTTAAATTTTTTAAGGGTATGAAGCACAATTATTATTAACATAAACAAACGAAACATAAAATAAACCGCATATACAAAAATAATTCAAATTAGAATAAAACTTTATAGTAATATAAAATAAATACAATTATTGAAATTAGAAAAAAATTAGTTAATTAATGAGATAAATTATTTCTTAAAGGTATTAATAACTTTGTTTTGGAACAAATGATACTATAGCTAAATGAATAACAAAGTAAAATGACATCTACTGGTGAATGGCTTATGTGAATTTCTTTTTACTTTAAAATTATTAATTTTGAAAAAAACTGGTAAAATTTTAAAAAACCTGGAGACTGGAGTTTTAGTTGAAAAACTGGAAACTCCAGGGTAAAACACCCCAGTTGGCATCCCTGCTTACACAAGTTTATACCTTCCACAAAATCTATGATTAGTAGAGTGTTCTACATAGAGACTACTTAATATTAAAGTGAAGTTATAAATGAATGGTATTTTGGTAAGCGTTCTCATTTCACCTTTGCAGAAAAAATAAAATGAAAATATACATGAGAAAATAAGATACATTTCGATTTCATTAATATAAAAAAAAAAAAAAGAATTAAGTCTATTTCGTATGAACAATTTGATTGCACATATAAAATGCAATTAATTATGTAATTATTTATATCATTTGTGAGCAGATTTGGGGACTGGTCGTCATGTAATTCATATTAATCACAATTTTACTCCATTTTTATTATTTTTTTAACTTTATTTGTGGCACAAAAATACTATTTTTACCACTCCTTTTTTAGAAGAACTCTGTTGTTTGCAAAAAAAAAAGTTGTCGTCATTTTCATTTTTTTTTTAAATTTTATTAATAATAATTTTATAATTAATTTCTTTTAATGTTTATGTAATGTATAATCCTAAATATTATGTTTTCGAAATAATAAATTTTTGAGGGTTTTTGAATTAAAATTTAAATATTATGTTAAAGCTTTTCCATATGGACATAATAAAATTTGTAAAATTTTCATTCTCTTCGAAATTGCTATGATAGTTTTAATTGTGATATATTTGTTACTACTGAAAGTAAAGGGACAATAGTGAGGCTTGAATTCATCGGTTTTTCTCCTTCACGTACAAATACATAATACAAAATTAATTTTAATTGTGATATATTTGTTACTACTGTAAGTAAAGGGACAATAGTGAGGCTTGAATTCAACGTTTTTTCTCCTTCACGTACAAATACATAATACAAAATTAATTTTAAGGTTTTTTCACTTGTATGTATGAAATGCTAGTTACAATTTTTAATTGCCATTAACAAACATTGTTTAATGTTATAAAAGTTAAAGATTTTTGTTTTTATTTTTTCTGTTCTGGAAAATTAGGAAATGACGGTTGTTATATTTAATAATTTTCAAGGGATTCTATTAAGACTACAATTTTTCAATATTATTAAAGATTTTAATTGTTAAAATAAAAGATTACTATGATTTAAAATCAGATTAACAAATCATTTCAAATGAAAAATAGCACAATTAAGAGTCATAAAATATGATCAAATCATTATTATTATTAATTCATCAAAGTTATAAAAATAATTTTTATTTTTAAATTTATATTACAATTTTATTTAGCGATGACGTTGAACATTTAAATTTTTTTTGTTATTACTAGCGCTCCAAATAAAATAATGAACACTGTTGGTGTTAAAGTCCAAATACACACATTAGGAAAAAATTTATTTCTTAAATGAAAACAGTGAATGTTTTTTTTTTATTCTGGCATTATCAAGTATTCTCTAAAAAACCATTCCCATATACCTAAATGACTAATTTTTGCTACCTATAATAACTGTTTCTGATTGTGTTGACCTTGAAAGTCCAGACTGGTTCTTCGAGTGGAGTCAGTGCCATAATCTTTGGCTAAATTGCTAAATATGGAAAAAATTTAATAGATAAGTTACTTTAGGAAAAAAATTTTAATTGTTTTTAAATATTTTTATGCTAATATTTCTGAAAAAAATGATCTTAATTCTTAGTGTTGTATTTATTAACTTAAATTACAATACTAATCTCAACTATATGTATGTCACAAACAAAGCTAGTTATAAATTTCGTAAAAACGTCAGACACTGGATTTTGAGGATTCGTATAATCTAAAAAACATATTTTTTACTTTCGGACGACCTATTTTAAAACATTGCTGCTCAAATGGATTCCTAATTGCAAAACATCAAGAATCGAAAATATACAACTAACCTATATTTTCCAAAGAAGTTCAACTCATTATAAGTACCATTTATGTTGAGACACCTTTCAACTGTTGATATAATGAAAATATAAAACTTGTATTTCTATTATAAAATAGAATAAATAATAATTAACAGCTAAACTTAACAGCTAAACTTAAGAGAAACTTATTGCCCACAGTTTGACTAAACATAGTTCTATCTATACCTTACTAAAAATTTGTACAAAATTTCAATAACAATTTATGTTAGAAGTTCTTTTAAAACTAAATAACAAATTAAATATAATATTATGTAAGTGTAATAAATAGTAGGTAGGCTTGTAAGAAAAGAAGAAAATTAATGTATTAATTTGTTTCTGAAATTACATTCATATTTCTTTTTAAATAAATACAATTTTTATGTAAATATTTATGTTGTCTAAATTGAAATAATAATGTAGGTATGCCTAAAAAATTCTACTATAAATGTGTGTAGAAAAAAATATGCAATTCTTTTTTTTTCCTTAATACTTCCTGATGTTTAAAGTTATTAGAGAAAAAGAAAAAAAAAATTAGATGCATGATAATATGTATGTACATTTTGGTATATAATCAATAGAATTTTTTTTTATTCAATTGGACTAGCTTTATCTTGTACAAGCTAATGGGTGAAACTATTTTTTTTTGTCTTCTCTATAATCTCCAATCTAAATCTATAACATATAATGGCAGCTAATAATAAATGACTCATTTCCCTTTTTGATTAGATTCTTTTGAATCTTTAAGAATATGCATTTTTTTTCATTTTTAAAGCAGTTAAACCCACCCACGACAGTAATTATTATTATAATGCAAAATATTTATTCCAATTATTGTCTAGTGTAAGCAAGTAATATATAAACAGAATTACCAAAGAGTTTGTATTTCAATTTTTTAGATAAAAATCAAATTAGAATATAATAATCATAGATGCGTAATATTTAAATAATTTGTTTTTAATATAAATCCTTTAATTGTAATACATATAGGGTTTTAATTTTAAATATACATCTTATGTCACAAAAACAACAAAAAAAAACTAATTTCGTTGCGGACTTAGAACTACATATTAGAAGAAGAGTGAACGTAGTTTTCAGTTATTATCAATTTTACTGAACAGTAGGTAGTTATAAATTTTTATTTTTAATTAGATTTGAAGAAGTTTTTGAGATCAAGAAATAAAAGTGTAATGTTTTTAGTTATTATAATTTTTGAATACTAGTTTAACGTCTGCGGCACAATTTACTCGGCTGACAACTGTGCAAATTTAAAATTTTAGAATCATCAAAATGATATTGTTATATTAATTAAAATTTTGTACAGGAATAAAATATTTTAAATCTAAAAATTTTAATTTAATCAATATTGTATAAATTTAAAATAAAAAATATATATATATATATATATATATTTCGAACGGACAGTTAGACAATAAAAAATAAAATAAAATAAAGTAAAAGGTTTTTAAAATGACTTTTATTTGAGTTATCAAAATGTTCATTGAATTCAGATAATCTTAAATGTATACATGTTTAATGATTATAAGGAAGAAAAACAAAGATGTTGTGTAGTTATATAATTTTCCAACACATATGACCCCATCATTAAATTGATTGCATCGATTTTAATAGACAAAACCCTGGAGGGATTTTAAGTTAAAAAAAAAAAAAGTTATAATAAATATTTAAAGGTTTTTTTTTTTTTTTGGTTTTTGTTTGTATCAATATGTAATTCCCTAAGTATTTGAGTCTTTGATTTTATTTTTTTTTTACATTTTGTTTGTGTTCATGGAGTAATATACATATATAAGAAAGATAGGAAATGATTAAATTCTTATTTTCTTTATTATTACGGTACAATTGCATGACACTTTACATTAAAGTTATAAATGAATATTATGTAAAAATTATTCTGACGGCATGATGGGCATTAGGAATTTTATATATATAATAAATAGAACAATCTGTTTAAGGTCAAAAAAAATTTCAATCATTAAGAAGTTTTTTTTTTTGATTATTTTAAAATAACTTTTCTTATGTAGGTACGATGAGCATATTATTTTTCAGAAAATATTTTTACATTATGCTAAATTGACAAGTCATGATTGGTATATACATCTAGTCGGGAATATAATAAAGAAATTTGAAAAAAGCATTTGTTCTAAGCTTTTAAGATGTCATAGAAATAAACCCAACAGATCGAATATGTGGATGGAATATGGATGTAGTTTGGCTTTTTAAAAAAAAGAAGAAAAAAAAAGAAGGATTTCGTCTAAGTTAAAAAAAAAAAAATATAATAAATATAAAATAAATATCAAAATATGAAGAATATTATGCTCGTTAAAGGTTTTGTTTTCTTTTTTTTCTAGTTCTTGAAAATATTTCAAATTAAATAAGAAAATATAGATGAATCCAATATGCATAGTGAGTCCCACATGTATTTTGTACATAGGAAGGAACTTGATATTTTCTAAAAGGAAACACGTTTTAAATTCTACATTAGTACACAATTTTCTATTTCTTTTGCAAATAGTATAGGAAAAAAAAAACCTATTTTTTTTTTGTAGAAAAATGTAGGAATAATAATCAATACCATTGAGATTCAGATTTATAAAGTATTACGGAGGATGAAAAAGAAAATAATAAATGTATTTCGATTCTTCCTAAGATTCTCTTTGATTAGGTTTGATATGTGAGTTAGTGTAAAAAAAGATTCTTTTAATTTCTGTGTTAATTTGTTGCATCGTTATTTATTTTATTTCTTAAATAATTTTAAATATTTCAAATATTTTTAATTATATGAAATAATTTTTTCATTTTCAAAATTAATTCTCAATACAATATAATTGTTTCCTGAAGACAAAATAAATTATAATTTAAGAGGAATTATAGTTTGGTTGAGTTTTTTTTGAATCTGTCTGATTCTAAACAGTGTTATTACATATTATTACACTTATTGAATTTTCAATATTTTCAACTTAGTCTTCACAAATTGGAGAACTATGTGCCAAAAATAGATTTTTGGTCTAAAAATCTTAAATTCTAATAAAATAGGAAATAAATTTGAATATAGAATTTTTAGAAATAAAATAACGATTGAAATTTAAGAAAATCATTCAAATTTAAAATTATTAAATATATTTATTAAACTTATTGGGCTTAGAAAGAATGGAAAATAGAATGTTTTTACTTAATTTATTTTAAATTGACTTTTGTTGGGTGTCTTTAAAAGGCTAGAAACTGCATTCTAAAATGAAAAAAAAAAAAAAAAATAAAAAATACTAACATCCCACAAATAAGTGTCTTTTTCTCACGCAATAAATTTCCTGTTTTTATATTATTTTTTTTTTCCTTAAAATTCTTCTTATACTTCTTTTCTTTTTAATTTATAGTGGACAGAATATATATGTATATATTTTTTTTGTGAAATTTATTTATATATATATACAAAATAATAATAAATTAATAAAATTAGAATTTATATTGGAAAAATAATAATTTTTAAGAGATAAGATTTATTAGTTAATCAAGGGTAAAAATTTTGTTACATAAATCTTAATTTGATGCGTTTATTTTATTCGAACATATAATGTATGCATCTAACTAGTAACTAGTGAGAATGAAGTATTTTTTTCTTTTATGAATAAAACAAGATGTAATTGAAATAATAAGAAAAATTTAGAGATTTAGAACATAGTTTTCATAAGTTTCCAGAGATTTAATACAGCGATCAAAGAGATGTAATTGCAGATTCATTCAGTTCTATATCTATATGTTTGGTAGAATCTACACGCTAAAAATCCATTATCCAACAATAATTATAAGCTAAATGGTGAAATTTAAAGTTTTTATGGTTTTAATTGTCACTAATTTAAAATAATAATAATGTTGTATTGCAAGTATAATTGTAAAGTATAAATTGTATACTTAATTCCTACTTAATATTTTTTAATTCAATAATATGAAAAGACGTTTTGTCTATATAATAAAACTAATAATAATAATAATAATAATAATAATAATAATAATATTAGCATAGTAGGAATCTCAGTTTGTTTTATGTAAGCAAAGTGTGTTTTTCACTTTTTATCTATTTTTTTTTGTCTTAACCATTTAAGGAAAGAAGAAATTCATTGAATTTCCAGTTTCTAATTAAATTTTATTTTTATGTAATAAATTTTTCTTTTTTATTTTAATTTTTTTTATTTTAAATAATTTTTTTTTTTTTATTAATATACGAACGAATGAATATTATTTTTAGTTTTATTTCATTCATTTAAATTTAGTTCTTAGTTATAATTTAAAAAAAAAAATTCTGAGTACTTGTGTATAAGAAACGACTATTTGTGTAACAAAAATTAAAATAATACAGAAAACAAATTTTTTTTTTAATGTATTTTAATTAATTTGCATACCAACTTTCAAGGTAATTTGCTCATGAATTTATTGTCACCAAAATTTTTATATAGTTTGCCTTGGATCCTGAATAAAATTTGAAGTCTAAAAAAAATTCAATACATACTATGATTTTTTTTATTCCTATATTCCTTGTATGGTTCTAAATACCAAACTCCAAAGTCCAACTCTAAACTCCAAAACTATAAATTATAGATTACGCTAACTAACTGATATTTAATAATTTTTTATGGTACACAAAAGTAAAGCATTATTTTTAGAGATATTTTAAACTATTAAACAGGCCCCATTCAATTATAATAAAGTATTTATTTTTAAATATTTAATTTACATTTTCTATGTATGTACCTATATATTCAGGAAAAATAGTCGGAAAAGATATTAAGAATAAATTAAATAAACTTTAATAAAATTTAATTTATTTTTAAAAGCAAACATATACAATTATTTACACTTTTTAAACTTAAGTTGTTGAAGTTAAATTTCTGTTTTTTTTTGAAATACAAATAAAGTTATGATTTTCCAAGAAGTAAAAACATTAAAATGAGGAAATTATAAGAATAATTTTTAAGTAGATAATTTTTGTTCTTTCATAATATTTGCTACATAAATAATTGTGGTAGATTGCGCATTCATAGACTGACTATATATTATATCACTACCCAAGAATTATTAACTCTATACAGCTTCTTTGAAATTTTACAAGAGAAGCAATTGTTTTGTACCTTTTCGAGGCTATTATTAATATAAATACTAAAAAACGTCTTTTTTATTTAATTATTAATTAAATTTCAAAATGAAAAAAATTTTTCTTTTGCAATCGGATCCAATTCAAGCTTTTTAGTCAAATCTTCGTCTATAACTCATTCTTGAGAAAATTGGCTCATAGTCGATTATACGTCATAGGTACATACTAGTAAATTAATTTGATTTAAAGTATGGACGACACTATTCGAAATTTCCGAATATAGTTATTTTAGCAATCTTCCATTTTGTCGTAAATATTCCCAGTTTTGCGGACTATTATTTTTATTCAGTAGTTAAATCAAACGTATAAAAATATTTTCCAAAGCTTAAATATTAACTTGAAAAAAAATTTGTATTCAAATAATGTCAGTGTTAAAGTCATGGCTTATAATTTTAGTTATTTATCACTTAAATTGGAAATGCCTCACGCACGCTTTAATTTTTAATCCATTAAATACATATTATGTTGGTACCCGCCTTCGTAACGATTTTTACGTTATCAAATAATACAGCGTCTCCACAAACAGTCTGTAAACCGTATATATACAAACCAACCCATCTACATATAAAACTAATTTAGGTTTTTATTTAAACATTTTTTAAATAAAAAAAAAAGAAATAATTCATTAAAAATTAAACTCAATTAAATTCTTTTTGTTTTTCTTTTTTAACTGCAATGATTGCCAGTGTTCAAGGTCGTCACGATTTTATGTTAATTGAATCTTGTTATCAATGAGACATAAACGTAAACACATCATTTTAAAAATATTTAAAATAAAAAAAAAACAAAAAAACTAAAATAAAACATTCAACCATTATCAGATATATTTTTAATAACAAAAAGACGAAAAAAAAAAACTTACCTTTGAACATAAGTTTCACGTGGTTGTTGTGGTGGTGGTTGCAAGTCTTCAACAACTCCAGCTGATCTTCTTATTATTCGTCCACCATTTCTTAAAGCTAGACTACCATCAGCATATTTATTTTCTTTCCCAAATATACTGCCACCATATGGATCTTCACCTAAATAATAACGTTGTTTTGGGCTTGATAGCATTTCTAAATCTGAAGAACCGCGACGTTCACGTTCTAAACTACTAATTGGAATGCGATCTCGCGACTCACGTTGTCCAGTTGTTGTTGAACTACTAACAACACTTGATTCACGATTAATTGAAGAACGTGTTTGTGATGTTGTATGTATTGAATTATTATTATTTAAATGACTAACACCATTGTGCGCACCAATATGACTGTCAATAACATTATATTGTTGATATGTGGGTCCATTAATACCAGGTGGTGGTGGTGTTACTTGTTTATTATTACCGTTTATTAATGGTGGTGATGGTGATCTTTCGCGGCTTTTGCTTTTTGATTTAATTTTTAATTTTCTTTCTGCACTTGCTGAACGTATTTTTCCAACTAATTTTCTTAATGAATTTCCAATTGCACTCCCAACTTTAGTTGTTTTCGGCGGTGGAGATGTTTGGGTTTGAATAGTTTGAGTGGAAACAGCTGGTCGAAGTGTAGTCGGGGGTGGTGATGCAGAATTTATCTGCCTATGACTTGCCGATGACGACTCTGATGCGAAACGTGTACGTTGATTACTTTTTCGTAAACCGTTTGAAACTCCATTCATAACTGGAACGATTACAGAAGGATGATTGTGATGAATTGTTGGAGATATAGAACGGCTTCTTGGTGGTGGGGAATAATCTGGCGGCGGTTCAGAATGTTGTTGTTGCAGTTGCCTGAATGGTACTGGTGATGGGGGAGAATAACTATTTTGCTGACGAATTTTTTTCTCAATGGCACGTTTACGTTGCGGAACGGTTGGTCGTGATGTAGTAGCTGACGATGTTGTTGTGGTTGTTGTATCTGGCTCATAAGGTTCTGGAGAAGGTGAACGAACTCCGCTGTCAGGTGTTCGTAAAGGAGTCTTTGGCAAACGTGTTTCGGTGAAATAAGTAGATGAAGAAACGTAAGCTGAATCATCCCGTTGTATTAAAGAATTTTTGTACTTTTCATGACGATCGTCTTCAGTTTCTCTGGGATAAGAAGTCCTGATATCTTCTCTGGAATCTTTAACATAACCCGAGTCTTCTCGCTTGAGATATCCATTACTCTTACCTCGAGCTTTTAAATTACGTTCTTCATTTGAATCACGGCGGTAGCGAACGTCCGTTCTAGATCCACTTAAGTAGCCCAAATCTTCTTTTTGAACTCTAATGGTCTTAGAATCGTCGCTCTCCTCTCTTGAATCTTTTCTTTGCCTCAAATCTTGTCTAGAATGTCTTAAATCCTGTTTCGATTGTAGCCGTTTTTGCTGAATAATATCTTCTCGTCGAACATATACATCATCTGGTTTAATATTTTTTGGGAAATGTCTCAAATCCTCTCGAGATGCTACATGACGCAATCTGTTTTTCTCTAGTGTTCCTTGTAATTCTTCCCTGAAAGCTTTTGAAGCAAAATGTTTCGGGGTCGATTCTTTTCGTTCGGACCAATTTGATATACCTTGAAAATATTTTGTTTTGGTATTTGGTGCTTCACGATCTGTTACCACAACTTTAGATGCAGACGTTAAATTTCCGTTACTGCCTTTTCCATTTTGTACCGGTTTTGACGTGTTGTTCAAACCAGTAGTTGTTTTTGACGCGCTTGTGAGGTGATGACTATGAGTTGGTGGATTTACATTTTGATTTGATTTAATCGTAACATTAAAGTAGGTTTTTTTCGTTGGTTCAATAATATCAACATCATGATCGCCGTCCCTAGATTCCGATGATGCAGTAGATTCACTGCCAAAGTGAGATTCTAACCATTTCATAGTTTCACCCTTGCGGGTTTCTTCCTCTCTATCGAAATCTAGAGGTCGCTTGGTTAGCGCATCCTTACGGTCGGCTAACAACGCTGCTTCTGGAACAAAAAAATTCCGAGTAAAGAGAAGAAAATTAAGAGAACATGTATAAAAAAATAAAAAAATTGATATATATATTTTTACCTTTTTGTTGTTGAAGTAATGTTTTTTGAGTCCTCCTTGTTTTTCGAATGCGATCAGACAGGCTATCCCAATCGTTAGGTCTTTCGGGGGGTCCATCGCGTTCCATTTGTTCTGTCTCGGCAGCGTATCGCATTTCTTTGGCTATCACTTTACCATCAGCAAGATATTCAACATTTTGCTCATCTCGTTGCTTGTAGTATCGTTGTGAAGATTCCTAAGTTTAATAGAGAAAAAAAAAGATATGAACATTTGTTTTAATAATGCCAAACTTTCATTTATCACTAAATTTATACAGAGCAGTTAAGGCGATGAAATTATTACTTTAAAATGTAGCGGTGTTGAATTTTGTGATTTTATTTTTTATATAAATTTTCAATTTGTGCCTAACTTAATTCTATGGAAAATTGATTTTTTGTTTGACGCAAAATGTAGTTAAGCATATTTGCTATTTGGAATGTTAGAAACAAGCATTAATTTTAGCATAGTTTGTATGTGTAAATTCACGTTTTTATGTATAGTTAAATAATATATACGTTCAATATAAAAAATATAATAAAAAAAAAATATTTGTTTTGGTTTTATTAAGTTTAGAAATCATTAAAATGAATTAATTTATTGAATGTTTATATGTACTTCAACTTGAGGATTGGAACAATTTTTTATTTATAAAGTCAGTACTAATTTTAATTAGAATATAATTTCATAGTTTAAAAACTAAAAATTTCCTCAATAACTTACGGTTGTTTTCACTTTTTCGTGACTTCCAGCTGAATGGTCGTCTTCGTCAGGAAGATCTTCGTCGAAAATTTCTTCGTGCTCAGTTGTTTTCTTTTTTTCAGTTACCAGTGTTCCGTCTGGCTTCGCTAAACATTTTTGTTCGATATCTTCGGTGTCAACTGTCTTATGTGCTTCAGTTGATTGATGAACTGTTTTTGGGCCTAGCGGAACCAATTGTTTTTGATGTTCCGGTGAATAAAGAATTGCTTCAATATTATCAACTCCACTATTAACTGCTTTCACATATGCCTGAAATAATGCAAAAAATTCCAATATTATTAAACATGCAGTTTTCAAAATAATATAATGTGTGAAATATATCAAAAAATCTAATTATACAAAGGAAAAACTAATACATACTTAGATTTGACTTTAATTTAGATAGAAATACTTTTCAATCTTAATGTATTAAGTATGTATTAAAAACTTAGTATTCGACTTAATCGATCCCATACATGTTAAAATTTAAAAAAAAAATCTTTTTTGCAGATAGTTATTGATCGATCTCACATACATATATACTTAACATGTATTTATTTTTATTTATATTTTTACAGACAATTAATATAATGTGAAGCAAGTTTCATTGAATTAATTTTAAACCAGAAATCAATAATAATACTATAATATAATAAACACCTGAAAAAATATTTTTTTTTTTTTGCATGAGAAAAACAGAAAAGTTATATTATATACCTACTTACTTCTGCATGTACAAGTACATGTATGAATTTTGTTTTTTATTTATTTAATTTTAATTGTGTATTAGGATTTTGAATTAATTATTATTTTTTTTGTTAATGTAAAAGTAAAAGTTTTATTTTGACATAATATACATTTGTAATCACAATTAAAGCTTTAATATAAAGAAACATGCTAAGAAAAATAGTTTCGTTAAAACTTATAGAAATTTTGTTATTAAATTTTTTTTGTGGAATAAAGTTACATGATGGTCTAAGAAAATTTGTTAAATTTTCACAAATGTCTGTTTTCAAAATATGTATAATTTTATGATATATTTTCTAGAAATTACAGAATGGGCTTTCTTTTGGCTTTTTCTTATATCAAAACGAATTCACAAGGAAAACTATCATTTTATTATATTATTTTTACTATAGGAATAAAAAAAATTTACTGAATGATCAACAATTTTTAAGGTGCAGTTAACATAACTAAATAGTCAAAACATTAAATTACTGAAAAACCAATTGAAGTATTTTGTTGACGTTTCTGTGATTATTTTGAGATAGTTAATCAACAATATACGGAACAATTGAACTCATATGAGGAAAACATATATGAGTGTTTATGTAAATTATTTATTTAACTGAAGCCCATCTCAAAGATTTTGCCTTTAATTTTTTTTAAGATAAAATAATGAAAGTAAAATAAACTTCATATAAGTTTTATTTATAAGTTTAATATAAAAATTTTCGTTAGTCAAAGAAATACGATGCTATTATAGTTTTTTATTGAATTTTTTTTATATATAAATTAAAAATGATTATTCAATCTCATAATAAACCTTTTTTTTTCTTTGTTTTTACTCTAATTTAGGAAGAAGATTCCACCTCAGCTGTTTTTATAATCATTAAAAAAAAACACAAATTGACAATAAAATATACTTCACCAAAAGTATTGCGAGAATTTAATGGACCATTTAAAAAAAAAAATTATTTTTATTTTTGCAGTTCACTAAATTTTTGTAGTTAATTAATTATAATTTTTTATTAATTTAGGTTTATTTGAATTTTACTAAAAAAATTCACAGGTTAACATCTTTTTAAGAAATGAGGTAAAAAAAAGTATTTTATATTGCTTTAATAATGATTATAATGTTATAGTTTTCACATGAAAATTTGTTTTTTTATGATTTATGTATTAAAAACCTTAAATTTAAAATTTTAAACATTTTAATCAATGTTGACGAAACTACTCTCTTTAAGTCTTTAAAAATAATTGCTTTTCCATAAAGGTTTCACCAAAAAATATTATGTAAAACTTATTGAAATTTTATTTCATGAGAAGCAATTTTTTTTTACTAATCGATATACTAAAATTATTGTCATGAGACAATTTAGGCGGTTAATATTTTATTTGCTTTTGATATTGTTGAAAATTAGTTTAAAATATTTTTGCTAACATTGCTGACAGTCGAATTTATTTTAATATTATAAAGTTTAGAAACATTTGTAATGCTTAAAATAGACTGGCGACATTTGTATTTTAGTGAACACCTATATATTTTAGTGAACACCTATATATTTTTTTAAGTTTCATAGAATTTTTCGATCAAAAATTAATTGGAAAAACCTAAAAATTCCAACTTTATTTACATCGTATTCAATTACCATTATATTATTATTATTATTATTTATATTTTGATCTGTGGACAATTTCTTTTATAGGACTATTTAACATTTTAATTTTTATTTAAATAATATACAGGTAATAAATAATTGTGTGTTGTTAATTAAAAATATATACTATGTACCTAATTAAAGTGCAATTACAAAGTAGGAAGAAATAAAAGCTAAAATGGTAATGGAATTTAAGACCTGGTTAAAAAAAATTTACCAATTTTTTTTGTTTCTGAACTTATGTGGTTATCATCATAATAATCTTGTATTGTCCAACAATGCCAAATGCATTGTTTGAGTTTGTATAATATTATTTTTCCACAACATTAGGTATTAAGTCATAATAGTTGTGGTGAGAAATATTAAGAAAAAAGAAATAAAAGTTTACTCACTGGCTTATACTGTTTTTATTTACATCAATTTTATATGTAAAGGAGGATGCTTGTAAAATTTCATAACAATTTGTTAAATCTTAATTTATGCAAAATCGAAAGTGAAAAGTAAGAAAAAAAAAAATTAAAATATGAATTCTTAAGTACGTACTTAAAAAAAAAGAAGATGAATATCCAAATGAGATATTACAACATTATGTAAGTTATAGCGATAAAAGAAAATATAACAAAAATGGAGAAATTAATGTTACAAATATAAAAAAAAATTTAGTTGTTTTTTTTTTAAATATTTTTTGTTTTAGATATCATGCAATTATCTTGTAAAATTTGTTTCACTTTAAAAATAAAAAGGTATGTATAAATTTTGGATTGTTACAATGAGAAACATATTTTTCCGCGCGCAAAACAAAATAACATTTTGTGTAGTCTCATGGGATTCTTCAAAAACAAAATAAAAATAAAAATAAAAATTATAATAAAATCTTGATAAAATAAAAATTGTATTTTAATTTAATTTAATTGTTATTTTATTCGATTCCAATTGAAATTAAATTTCATTTAACATAAAAATAAAATATCTGTCATGAATCATGATATAATTAAAGATAACTAAAATATAATTATTTTGTAATTTTGATGAGTGGAGAAATTCATTGAATCGACCTTGCAACATATTTTGAAAAATTTTATTAGTTGAGATGGTTTAGATTTTATTTTCAAGGGTCATGAACTCAGAGAGCTATGAACTTAAAATATTTAATTTATATAAATAATTGTTTCCCAATAATGCCAGAGGAAAAACAAACTATCGAAATTTATTTGTAAAATATTTTATGAGTATTTCCAATAACAAATAAAATTGATAATGGTATTTTCGTTATTTTATAAGATTATGATTTTGACTTTCATTGTAAGTTAACATTTGGTGTATTTATTTAATATTCTAAGACCTCTCCATTAAACTGCATTTTTTCAAAGATAAAAAGGTAAAGGTTCTAAAGGTTCTTTAGGATCAAAAGCCATATATTTATTTTGAAACCATAAGTTAAAAATTATAGAACAAACTACGAACAAATTCTTATTTTTAAAAATTTAATTTGGTTAGTTCTTTTGTTCAAAATTCAAGAACCTCTAAATCTAGATCTGTTCCCAATCAATGTCGAATTTATATGGCATTTCCCCCGCAGGTTTTAGACCGTGCTGCCTTTCGTTAGATTTCTTCATCTACTGTTGGCTTGGGTATTTAGTATAATAATATTTTTTTTGACATTTCCAAAAATTGGCTATTACTAAATATTATGAACAAAGTAGAAAGAAAGTTGTCGTTTCAATTTAAATTGTCAAACTCAATCGAAATATAGAGAGTTTTTTTTTATTACAATTTCTTTGATAACAAAACTATAATATGAAAAAAACAAAAAAAATTGAAGAAATAATATTGTACTGAATAATATACAATACACGATACATAAAAACAATAATTTTAATTTTAATTTATGATAAATTTTTTATTATTCTATTTCTGAGTATAGCAGCAAAACTGACCTTATTTTAAATCTATATAGAATCTATAAAATTATTTTAAAATTTATATTATATATTCGTTGTACGAATAATTTTAAGCAATAAATTTATATAGTATTGTTAATTCAAAAAATATACCATCATAGTGTTAAATCAATGTATAATCACAACAGAATCCGTTATGTAATAAATTTAAAAGAATTTTTTTTCTTTTTTATAAATTTCGTGCACCAAATTCATAAATATATGTATGTAACATGTATATTTGTAATATAAAAACATATTTGAAAGCTTATTTTCTTTCAGAAGTAAACTAAAAAAAAAAAGAAAAAATTATGGCCAATAAACTAAAATAGGAATATAGGAAAAATAACCTTAATTTTATAGAATTGTTATATGCAAAATAACATAAAATCTTTTCTATAAATATTATAAATACATAATTCTTTTTTTTATAGCTAGCTGTATCTTTTATCAAGTCAAAATTAAATATGTATTGCAAAATAACATTTTATAGTTTATGTATCAATTGAGCACAATATTTAAATTGTGAATAATAATATCGTTCTCTGATACAATGTCGTTATCGTATTATAGAATCTTTAACGGCGTGTTTTGTTCGAATCCTATTTTATTAATTTGAGTAATAAGTTTAGTAAAATAATGTCGAAAAAAAATTAATAATCTAAAATGATTTATTAATTGTTTCCTGAATTGGCTTACTAACTTTTTCTGTTGTATACCTTTAAAAAACTTAAAAATCTGCACATATCAAAATATCAGATGCAACTGATTTTCTAATATGAAGATGCAGTACTAGCCTAAAATATGTTAGGCCTAAAATATAACCTCTGGACTTAAAATTTGTTATCTTAGTTTCCAAACGACATATTATATAAATTTAATCAAACATGTAAATGTTCCTTTAACCAGCCGTAAATATTATTCATTAAAATTTTACTACACTAACCATTGAATATTGGCAAGTTAGTATGCTTCTTCTTGGAAATTATTTTTTTTTATTTGATTATAACAGAGAGAATTGATATGCTTAAATGCCTTGTAAATCAATTTCAAGGTAATAAAAATTACCCACATAAGAAATACATAGTTATACAATCTTTCTTTTAATTTAAATATACATATGGGGGGAGAATTTAATAAAAGGACTATACGATTAACTTAATTGAATTTTAATGTAATTTTTATTAAATTAACTTGTACTTAAAGTAATTTTAAAATTAAAAATTATTATTGTGTGTGGTTTTTAGAGAGCATTAAGTTCATGAATGTGTATTTATAATGCAGTTGTTCTATTAAAGGATGTGACTATTAAAATTAAAAAAAATTATTGAAATGTACATATGTACTGTACATTTAGTAAGTATATGCAATAAAAATATATGTAGGTACAAAAAAAAATTTAAATGGCTTAATAATTGAAGTTTAGTAAACAAGTCACGAAAATGGGTAAAGAATTTTTCTTTAAATGTTTTATTAAAACATTATAGTTATAGTGTTGGCTGTCTGTATATGATTTTATGAAAATTGTTCGGAACAAAAGTTATGTTTAAAACTAAAATTCAATCAATTTTATTTTTAAAACTATGCAATATATACAATGTATGAAGTATGTTGTACATTCTAGTTAATAAATTTGTTAATATTATGAATTTTCTTTCAATATCACAATCAAAAGTCAACGAATATCCAGGCTAAGTGCACTAATTGTTTAAAAATTAAAAATACGGATGATTTCTATAATGTTTTCAAGTGATTACTCTTCAAAAACTATTTAAAACCAAAATACGACAAAAGAGCTTGAAGTCTATTGCAGAATCAATAAATTACATTTCTATTCAAAATGATAAGATTTTCCAATAATCATAAGAAATTAGAAAAATATAACATTCAGATATTTAAAAACTCTCGGCTTGAATTTAGCTCTATGTCAAGTTTTAAATTTTTAGATACTCCATGTAATTTGAACATATTATTAAACTCTTTGATTGTTATCAAAAATTCTTAATGTATACGCAATTTTTTTAAGTGTACATTATTTTACTGTTCGGTAAACATGGTGAAAAATTCTATCATATGTACCTTATATATGAAATCATACACAGAATGGTTATGTTACTCTCAATATAAATTAATGCGAGATGTGGGTGAATTTAAGGTTATAAACAGATTGTTTTTATGAGAATTTATCTCTATATTCATCGAATTATTATTATATTTTTCAAATTTATATTTAGAATTAAAAACAGGAAGTTCTAAAAATTATGTATAATAAGAAAAACAAAAAAAAAATGTAACATTTCAATATTTCCAATTTTTATTCATGGAATCTAATTTCTAATCTTGAATCTAATGCTCCTTAAAAACAGTTAGCAAACTGTAAAACTATAAATAAAAGATACTACAAAACTTATTCATGCATATCTAAACAATACTAAAATATACATATACAATATTATATAAATGCACATTCTGCTTGTGTCTTCAACGCATTGGATAGAGGAATAATGTGAAAATTAAAAATGATGACAACAAAAGTTTAATTCCAGAAATTTTATGGAAAAATAATTTTTGATTAAAATGGCTGAGGATAATATTTATTTTATATTGTGTACAAGATTGTATTATATTTAATACAATTTTCACGGTAAAACTAAAGAAAAATTTTAAAAAAGAATTGCTTACGGAACACTGTAAGTAGATCGGACTGTAATTACCTTGGACTGATTCACAATATCCCTCTTTTACAAGTTCAATTAAAAAATAATAAATAGTTAAATAGAATTACAGTGGAATGTAATAACAGTCAAATGCACTTGTGGTCAAATGTTCCCAACCCTAATTATAGTATTAGTTAAAGGAGACATCTCTGGAAAAATATTATGTTATGTTGTGGCTAATAACATTTCTATACTGAATCAAAATCTATAAATTTTATTTTTCTGATGTTATCTTAATTTTCTTAAACCCATTCATAAAATTGCTTCGAGCATATTCAAGTAGATTTTAATGGTATTATTATTTCATTTAAAATAGAAATTCGAATCTCCACAGAAAACTTTATTAAATGTCAATAAAGTCTTATATTATATATGTATGGTATGTATATGGTATTCCTAATTTCTATTGATATACTTTTATGTCTTTAGGGCATAGCAGGAAGAAAATTCATTTTAATACAAATATTATTGTGATTTTATGAGAATAATTTTTATTTTTGAATATTGAATTGACCATTTGCATGTTTTAAATTCGATTTCTATATATTTCTAATGAAAATCAAACCATGTTAATATTTATCAATTGAATCAAATATACATAAAATAATGTAGAATAGTTTAGGTAATTTAATTTTAAGAAGAAAATTTAAAATATTATTTAGAATCTGTTCAATGTATCAAATACTTCTCAATATTATATAGAATTTTGATAGAGCTTTAGATTTTGTGGTTTACAACACATAGCTCTGAAAATGTTATGTACTATTTAAAAATGAATGGAATATTTTGATCAAATTTAGTTGGAACTTTTTCCAGCTCTGTACGCTCAAAATTGCTAAAACACGGATCTGTAGATATATAAAAGATAATTTTGATTTTTAAATAAATTATATTGTATTAAAAACGCCGAAAATGTTATTATAAATAATCTGAAAATATTTTAATAAGCGGAAAATCGAACTGAACGTTTCGAAAACTCAAAGTATTTTCTTGGCAAGGCACAATTTAGTTCTAGATAATTACAACATAGAATGGTCCAACGAATTAAAATATCTAGGGGTAATTAAAATTATATTAAACTTATATTTCTATTTCATAACTAACAAATTTATATTCTTTAAATGTAATAATTAAATACGTTAAATAAATAAAATTAATTTAAGAAATTATATTTTAATTAAAGAAAAACGTTATGCCATAAACAATATTATATAGTTCTGCATGCAGCCTAATACAAAGTGTGAACTTTCTTTAACCAACATGATTTTTTTTTATTCAAAATAATTCAATAATTAATCTAATAGTATTAATATAAGAACATTCTAGGCTTATAAGTAATACTTAAATAGAATATTAAGGAATAATGAACGTAATGATGAATAAATAAATAAATATGTTAGATGGATTTTAGTAAAATTTTTAATTACTCGAATTTTCTTTATTTAATTATTTATACTTTTTTTTTTCAGAAAATTTGTAAAATTTTATTCTTTTATAATAAAAATATTGGAGAAAGATTGAAAATTTATCAACATGTACTCGAAAATTTTATAATAAATTTACATTAAAGTTATAAAACATAGAATTTTTCTTTACGTCATAAGAATACTATAAAATATTTTATTTCTTCTGTCATATCAATGAACAAATTACTATTTTATATTCTTAACAATCACCCTATAACTTTATTTCATTAAATTTTTATTATATTGAAATATTTAATTTTTATTTTTCCTGCAAAATTATAATTTGATCAGAAAATAGAAATCGGTACAAATATATTGCAAAAATTAATTAAATTTAATGTCGGCAAAAAAAAAATAATAATAATATTAAAATTCCGTTATTTAATCTGGCGGAAATTATTCATAAGCCATTCTGCTATTCATAATTCCTTCATAAATGTACAGAAATTTTGAGTATTTTTGTATGATGATATTATTTTGTTATAAAAAATCTTTCAGTGAACTGATAACTAATCGTAAAATTAATTAGAATCATAAAGTACAGGTGAACAAAAAAAAAAAAAAAATTATAACTTCCTTATAAATTGATTATGAAAAATAAAATAAAATAAAAATTAGCGGGTAACGATTTCTATACACAGGCACTATAAATAAAAAAATGTGTATACTATGGATGTGCAACAATTTTACCATGAAAATTGTAATAATCATTATTCAGTTTTTGTGTATATTATATAGATATAATTTGTTCTTCTTTTTTTGTTGTAAATTCTTATAAATATAAATATGTATATATAAGAAGCAAAGATATAAGAAGTGAAAAATTATCCACACTGATTATTATTATAAATTCTGATTTAAGAGAGTGATTATATAGATTAATTCAGTGAAGAAGAAGATTTTAAAACGATTTTGGTTTCCATATCCTTTGCCCTAATTTTAATTTAATCAATAAAAAAATTGTCATAAGAATTTTCGAATTATTAATAAAAAAATGAGTTTTTTTTTAAACATCTTTTAGAATCAATCAAAAAACAAGAATTGTCATAACTATCATTAATTATTATTGTTATATAAATATTAATATTAATTTTTGTATTTGTACAACTTCAACGGTGTTTAATAAATATAAATATGTTGAATGAAGAAAATGAAAACAGAAAATATTAAAAACCTACTTCCTATTTAAATTTAAACCTTTAATTAAAAAAACTATTATCAAAGAATTAAAATGTTTTTATTTTATTTTACTAACACTTTCAACTAAAAATATATGAAAAAAAAAGTTATATGATTGAATCAAAAACCAAAAATAATTGAAGAATTTTATGTAACAATATTATACATTTCCGTATGGGAACCATTGTTTCCATCTAATCTCGTGACCAATAGTCAATGAAATAATAGCCATTACCATGTATAGGAAAAATAAATTAAAAAAAAATTTTATAAACATTTTCATAATTTCAACGAAATGTTTAGTCATCTATATCTTAAATAAATCTTTCACAATAATATAATATTTCAGTTGCACTCTGCTTCCTATAAGGTCACACAGTTCTTATATATATATATATATATATATATTTTTCTTTATGTTGATTTAGTTTGTGTAAAAACCATTTAATAATGCGCCATAGAACATTTCTTCCTGATGTTTTTTTTTTTTTTTGCAATGAAAATAAAAAGATATGAAGGCTAAAGGTACAAACTTTTCACGAATGATTTGTACGATTTACCTTCTAATGATTATTTAATGGCTGAGGATTAAAAAGTTTTTCATTTTATAAAATAGTAACTAAGTTTTTGTTAAATATATATAATAGATACTAAATCGACAATTATTTCTTTTATATTATATATTTTAAGACATAATTATAGTATAATAATTTTGAAGTTCACTCGATTACTTACTTGATCAAATTTTACACAATTTTTTAAGTTGTTTTTATCTTTTGTACTCCTATTTGGATTAAGTGTAGTTAATTTTATTCAACAACATGACTTCTAATTATGATTTTAATATAGTTTTGTATAATTAAATTTATTTGTAAATTTTGTTAAACGAGAACATTGTAATTCTTATCCAGCGAAATAACTATTAAAAAAAAAAACTGAATCGTGAAAGAATTTTTTTTTGTCTTTTTAAATTTATGCTCATAGGAAATATTCTATAAAGAAGTTACTTCAATTTCTATTTAATTCGTTTTTTTTTTTCTAATATTTTATAGTTTTTAGAAAATTTATTGGAAGAATTTTCCTTCATTCGTAAGGTAAAAAATTAATTGAATGATTTTATCGGTTCAGAGGTAAAGTAGATCTTATTATTTAGATGTTTAACAAAAAATTTATATAAGGACCATATTTTTAATAGATTTTTAAAGATTTTAACTATTAGAGTATATTATAGAAAATTTAAATACTAAATATTTAATTTTCTATGATCTTTATAAAAGTATATTATATACTAATAACAAAAAAAAGACAAACACATTTATGATCTTTGGAGTTTACAGATTAAATTTTTCACACAGATTTTTATCTGCCTGCCTACATTGCCTTTTACGTACATTTTATTATAGCTTTGACAGGTTTCAGGTTACCAATTATGAATTTCATGGTTGCTGCAAAATAGGCTGACACACTTATAAAAGATGGTTTGTTTTGTGGTTAAAAAATATTTTTAAAAATATTGTTCCTTGTGTTTACTTTTTGACACCGACAATTTATTTTTTGGTTTTTTTTTTACCGAAGCACTTTAAAGCATGATTTTTTCTGCAAATCGACAGGTTATACGTTATTTCTTTTTTTTAAATTGAAATAAAACTATGTAGTGAAATTTCTAGGTTTGCACCGAACCAACTTTCTAACCACAAAAAAAAAATGGCAAACCAAGTACAAAACACTGAACGCACCTATTTTTTTTTTGCGAAATAATAAAATTTATGATTTGGTAATCTGAAGTCTGTCGAAGATATTAAAGGCTTATTGCTATATATAGAGATTTTAAAGAGTTAAAATTAATAATACATACTTATATTATTATTAATAAAAGTATCTATCTCAATAAAATTTCCGATTCATAGCAAGCAAATTAATTTTTTTTTGATTAAATCCAATAATTAATTCAAAGATATGAAATACATATTTTATAGCTATGTTCATATTTTCGATATATAAACACATGAACAGCTAAATTTTTTATTTTTACATAATTATCTGGTATATACACATATATAATACATAGTCTTATAAACATGATTTCAGTTGAAAGTTAAGGCAAAAATAATATATATAAATTATCAATATCGAAATTTTATTCAAACCTCTTATTTACTATTCAAGTTATTCTGTCATAACATAAATATTAAATTATAATCCAATTAATATCCAAAAAAAAAAAAAATCAATAAGGTTATTTATATAAAATAAATTTAAAAACAAAAAAAAAAATAAAGTTTATTTTAAAATTTTATTCAAAGAAAAATATATTTTGAACTGATAATTTGCCCCCATTGAAAATTAAGTGTGCACGAAAATCACACTAAAATGGTTCTAAATTGTTCCTGTTTCTTTAACGAACATGTTTTTTTTTTTTTTTTTATTTATTTTACTTTTTTTTTTGTTGAAAATTTTAAAACCTCTTTTCACATTTCTTTTTTCATGTTTATCTATTACCAGACTTCCTTGATTTTCAGGTGATGGTTATATAATTTTATTTTACGATTGAAAAGAAACATTTAGGTATTTTTTTTTTTTTGTTTTTATTTATAAGAATTTCTTCACTTGTTAATAAGTACATGATCTTTAAGGTCAAATGTATTATATGAAAAAGAAGTTCTAATTTTAAATTAAATCGAAATGTTAAGGAAAAAAAAAAATAACCGTAAGATGTACGGATATTAATGTTCATTAAATTTCAAGCATAATGTATTTTTTTTTTACTGATTTTTACAACATATAATTTTAAGAACATATACATAGATATACTTTCAAGTTTAAAGAATATACATCTTGTTAATATATTAGGTTAGCAGAAAAACATGAACTTCTCGATTATCAATTCTTACTTCTTTTTTGTTAATAAGTTCAGATTTGGAGCTTACCATAATGCCTTGAGCACAGCTAATACCGCAAAGAAATTTTGAGCTACCGTAAGAACCGATTTTCTGCGTTATTTCTTATTTATTTTAAATAAAAATTATGAAAAACGAAAGATATTAATTTTATTGATTTTTTGTAAAAAGAATTTCTTAAAATTATTTCATAAATAATTAGAAAACTGAATTTATTTTTTTTTGCTCCAGAAAGAATTGACTGCGTCATAAAATAATTTTTTTGTTTCTTTTTCACAGCGTTTCTTTTGCATCGAAATTTGGTTTTGCTGCATTTTTCTGTCACAATCATATTATAAAAAAAACAAAAGCAGTTATTTGCAGTTGATTTTTTTGCTTTCAGGTAAAATTAGCTGTGAACAGGTTTCCGGAAATAGTCATTAAGACAGAAAATGTAACAAGGAATTATAATAAATAAGAAAAGACTTAGAGTGCTCAAGGAGCCAGTAAGTTATATATTAGTAAATGGTATACTTTATATATTTTGTAAAACGAAACTGAAAATGAATTAAAATATAAATATATTAAAAAAAAAAAAAAAAACAGGTTTCCGGAACATTCCTTCAAAAATTGCTTTGCGGTATTAGATGTGCTCAAGGCATAACATTATTCTAAGTGCACAATCGAATTTCCGTAACTGAGAATTTCATACCCTAGTGCTTTTAGACTGTTTTTTAAATATTAAATATATTAAATATTTCAATTTGAAATAAATAGTATCGTACTGAGAACAATTAGTATTTTTATAATCTCTTGAAATAAAAAAAAATTAATACTAAATTAATTTTCTTTTAAAATCATTGACAGATGAATGAAAATAATATATATAGTTGCCTTTTATTGCGTATAAACTGAACACATTGAATAAATAAAAGATATTATTTTTTGTGAATCAATTATTGTTTGCATCAAATAAAATAATACATCAAATAATCTACCTATGACTTTGTGTGTTGTCTTTCTGAGCTAAATGTACAATTGATGTAAAGTTTTCTTTGTTTTTTTTTAAGAACTAATCATCATAATATAAATAAATTCAATATTTGTTTTATCTAAGTATTCATTAGGGTTAAGTAAAAATACCTTAAAAGAAAAATATTTAATTTTATCGCCAAATAACACAAATATAGGAACTTGACTTGTTTCTACAAGAGAAGTTTTGTTCTCAGAAAGTGTGAAACCGTATTTATAGCACTGTATTAACCCTTTTTCTTCATCACAATAATATTTTTTTGTACCCAATTGGGGCTGAGTATCTCTTTTTTATTCCAATTTATTTAATACTTTGCAAAAGATTACTGGGATAAAAGGAAACCATTTTTTACAATTTATAATATAATTTAAATAAATTTTTTTATTGATACCCCCAATATAGCCATTAAATTTATCAAAGAATGAGAATTTAAATACGCAGTATCACAATTATTTATATTTAAATTAATTTGGGAATATTTATTAAATCAGAAAGTACAAATTATAACGTAAATGAACAATATTGTTTAATTTTTTAGAAGTAAAACTGTACCTAGGACTTCATAGTTAATAATTCTGAATTTTGTCATTACAATATTTTAAGTTAACATAAAGTCTAATTTTTTATTTTTTTTTTATTTAAGCTTTACTGATATATTGTAATAAATTTAAACACAATTTTTTTTTATTTTTTTTTAATTAAAAAGTGTTAAATTAAAATTTAATATAGTAAAATGTGATTTGCAAGATAATAAATTTTTGTTATGTACTTTTCGTGAGAACGAAATAACTTCTTTTCCGTTTTTTTTGCAGATTTATTTTAAAAATTTATAAAATAAATATAATATGTAAAATAAGTTTACCGAAATGTTTACAATTTTAATAAATAATTGTATTTGTCTTTATAATGACTCGACAAACATTGTCGAAGTTAAAAATAGATTTATTTTAAAATATCTTATTTTCTTTAATTTCTCAATCCGTTTGTCAAAATAATATAAGTTACCAGTTCATTCAGTAAAATGGTACAAATTTTAACTGAAAAAGATTATCAAAATTGAACGAGTATTTTCTAATCTAAAGTTCGTACTTGTAATAAATAAAAAAAAGATATTTTGTCGAAAAGATACCATTCATTATTTTCTGTCGCTAAATCAAAATGAAGTGTTATTATAGTATATATAGTTATTTGAAATACTCTTCAATTATAATCATAACAAAACAAAACAAAGCAAAGAACAAATAGATAGAATTAAAAACCAATTATGACTTTTAGTTACATTTTACTTTGTTATTTAAAATAGTTCCAAGAATCCTATATCCTGTATGTACAATTGTTAGCAGCTCTTAAGTAATATATTTATATCAAATTAAAAAAACATTCGATTTCCTTTAATTTTAATTATTGCAGATTATTAAATAGAAAAAAAAAATAAAGGAAATCAAAACAAAAAATATTATAAATAATTAGTCCCATTTATTTAATTATTATTGGAATAAAAATTATGCCAATTAAGCGAATGTTAATATTATGAGTATGTCTAAATTGAATAATAAAAATAAAAATATGCATAACATTAATGTATACAAATAAAATTAATAAAATAAATTTATTTTAAAATCTACTGCTGAATAATATAATTTATTATTGAAATATGTAGGTAGTTTTTTTTTTTTTAATTTTTATGTTAAACTAAACATATACTGATTTAACAAATATTTATATAAGTACATATTACATATATAGAAAAATTTAAATTGTTCTTATGAAAACAGAGCAAAATTTTTAACTTTATTATATTTAAGTATAGTTTTTTTTTTTTTATCAAATCAAGAAAAATATTAGTATTATTTATGGACATACTAAAGCCCCTCAATTAAAGGTAATTTAAGAATTATTGAAAAATATAATAAAATTAATCAAAAAAGAAAAAAAAATGCAATAAGCTTGATAAAGAAAAAATATGAAAGTACATTGTTAGTTGGTAGGTTGATTCATAAATTGAGTTGAAATTGAGATTAAATATTTTTGATGGTTAAAACTATGTTCACTCTACTAAAATTTAAAGATTTGAAATTATTTTGTCTTGTATTCAGATATTCTATCCAGCTACAAACAGAAAATTATTATGTTCCGAATTCCAATTAAAATAGTTTTGGATATTAAAAGAAATTTGAAACAATAAAGAAATATGAAAAAACAATTAAGACAAGGAATTGCAATATTGTGTATATACAATATCCATTACATAAACGTTATTTTAGAATGAACTTTTAATACACTTTTTATAAAAGAATTTATTTTTTGTTTATGTTATTTTAATGCAATAAACATAAATAAAAAATAATGCAGACATTGCGGGGGGTTGAAGTAAATGCTTCTGATTGTGCGCACCTGTGTTGAATATTTTCAAGTTTTCTATACTAAAACTATACTTAATATAAAGGCATTTTTAAATAATAATTTAAAATTATTGATTTTGGTTTTTTTTTCTTAATATTGCCTCAAAGATTTTATTTTTTTAAATTTATTTGCAATCATTAACCAAAATTTCATTAAAATATATATTGGTAGAGCAATTTAGATTCATTTATAGAAATTTATCAGTGACAGGAAATTTAGAATGATAACAGTTAAAAATTATTTATTTTACTCTGTACAAAATCGTTTAGATATTTTCTTTTTGTGAAAAAATAATATACAAATTATTATATAATTTCTATTTAGCTCTGGAGGGCTATTTAGTGCGGTATTGGAAAGTATCATAAACTACAGCGAGCGATTAATTCACTATTAACCTGCTGCTAGCATAATTTTCAATATAAATATTTCTATTAAAACTAAAATCCACCATACTTCATTAATAATAATAATTTCTGTACTCATGCCAAAAAGAATTTAATTGCCGTTAGCATTAAAATTTTAAAATATAATTATTTTTGTAAGGCCTAATAAATGTTGATAGTTTCATATGCAAAAATAATATAGAAAAAAAAAAATACTTGAAAAGTTACTAAATTATTTTGTTTTACTTTTTTTTTTCTTTTTTTTGAATAATAGGACAATTATCATGATTTGCGCGTTCAATGCAAGATACATTTTAAAAAAATTATGTTAACATAAAATGTTTGTTTGGTTAATATATTGATTTCTGGTTTTTTCCAATTTTTATTTCACAAAATTATTATGCAATTCATAATTTTAGTCAGTTCTTTTGAGCTGCATACATTACATTATAATTGTTATCTTAAAAAAACTAGTAGTTATATCTTGAAACAAGATTTATGGTTATTATGCAAAAACTAGAATTTATATATAATGGGATAATTAAAAAAAAATTAGATCAATAATAATGTGGTGTGATTTAATTTGTGTAATACGTGTTATATCATTGCTTACGCATTCTACTGCATTATAAATGTATTATATCTTGATAATGTTTAAATATTAAAATTTTTGTTTTTAATATATAGAATAAGAGGCTAGGTACTTAAAATGTCAATATACTATATTGTTGTGTATTGAATTTATATCAAGATTTATGTATTTCTCTCATACTATAACGAGATTTATAACTATAAATTATTAAGCTTCTTTATATGTACCTACTATCTATACTATGTAATTATAAATACTTTCAATTTATCGAGTCCATTATTTGTGTGCAACAATATTTGCCTTTAGAAAAACAAAAAACAAAAGAGCTGTCATGGGACACCAGTTTGGAACGTAGTTCCTTAGCGTACATATAAGTAATTTTCATTTTTTATCAATTCAAAATTTTATTAATTTAAAAAGAAACTTTTTTCTACTTTTCCCAGTTTTCTCTAATTTTGCATTTTTTTCATTTAAAGAAACCTTTTTTAAGGAGCAATTTTAGACTGTTTTTTCGAATTTCGAAGATCTTTTTTGACATCGAAAATTCAAAAAGCTAAAACTAAGAGTCTGTTCACTTATTAGTGATTATTGAAAAAATTGAAATCGGATTTAATATTCCAGATTTTTTAATTTGTAAACGACACGATTTTACTGCTGTTATTTAAAAAAAATGAAATAATTTTGTCCTAAAGCCGTTCACAAATTCAATTTTACTTCCTAAAATTCTGCAAAGGGAAATTTTAAATTTCCCATAACAAACTAAATTTGTAGGTGAATTCAAAAACTAAAATTGTATAGAAAAGAAAAAAGCGGCAAAAATGAGTAAGAAAATTCGGTCGGTCACGTATTATTATAAGTTTTTGATTTCAGTCAGCCAAATATTATTTTATAAGTAGTTAATTTTAGCAGATTATACAGAATGCAGAAAATTACGTCCTCAATTTAGAAATTGTGACTCTCAGTTTATCAATTTTCATACAACGTTCAATAAAAAACTATTACTATTTGCCGCGAGAGGGACTGTTTATTTGCCGCGAAAGGGACTGTTTACATTTTATCAAATCATATAAAATGCGACGGCGTCGACTCATTATTTAAACTTTAAAAAAATTAACAGGTATCGTTAATATTGACTGTTTTGACAACCCATTTATTTAAATTTTTTTCACCCATAAGTATGTGCTATTTTTCGCCATTGGGGCACTATTTGAATATTTAACTAAGTATGACTCTTTTGTTTACATTTGTTTTCACCTATAAGTATGTGCCTTTTTTCGCCATAGGAGTCGCAATTTGGAGATTTAAACAAGTGAATACTTATAAATTTAAATTTTTTGTTTTTGTTGTTTTTGCAACACAAAAAAAAAGAAATATCATAAGCCAAAATGGCAAAGTATCGATATATTTAACGCCGGCAGACGACTTGACTTGCCTTGGTACCGAATAGCGCCTTTATATTGGCAAAATAATACTGACAAAATTATACAAGATTTTTATTAACATTGAAATTAGTATGAAAATCTAAATTTTATTTGAACTATAAAATATTAATTAGTTAATAATAAAAAATTAATATTTACTAAATATTTAATTTTATAAATATTTTATAAATTGAAGTAAAATTTAAGTTTATCAATTTTCATACAAAGTTCAATAAAAAATACAAGAGCCGGCGGGACGTTTGATAGATGTGAAACATCGGAATTATTTTGTACAGAAAAGAAAACTTAAAAAAAATTAACAGGTATCGTTAATATACTTATAAATTTTAATTTTTTGTTTTTGTTGTTTTTGCAACACAAAAAAAAAAAACAATTGTCAGCCGTGGCAAAGTATCGAAATATCTAACGTCGGCAGACGACTTGACTTGACTTGACTTAACTTAACTTAACTTAACTTAACTTAACTTGACTTGACTTGACTTGACTTGACTTGACTTGACTTGACTTGACTTGACTTGACTTGACTTGACTTGACTTGACTTGGTACCGAATAGCGCCTTTATATTGACAAAATTATACAAGATTTACGTGTAAAAATGAAATAAGTATGAAAATCTAGATTTTATTTGAAATATAAAAATTAATTAGTTAATAATAAAAAAATAATATTTTCTAAGTATTTTATTAATATTTTATAAAATCAAATAAAATTTAAGTTTTCATCAAATCATATAAAATGCGACGGCGTCGGCTCATTATTTAAACTTTAAAAAAATTAACAGGTATCGTTGATTTACTTATAAATTTTAATTTTTTGTTTTTGTTGTTTGCAACACAAAAAAACAAATATCATAGCCAAAATGGCAAAGTATCGAAATATATTACGCCGGCAGACGACTTGACTTGCTTGGTACCGAATAGCGCCTTTATATTGGCAAAATAAACTGACAAAATTATACAAGATTTTTATTAACATTGAAATTAGTATGAAAATCTAAATTTTATTTGAACTATAAAATATTAATTAGTTAATAATAAAAAATTAATATTTTCTAAATATTTTATTTTATAAATATTTTATAAATTGAAATAAAATTTAAGTTTATCAATTTTCATAAAAAATTCAATAAAAAACACAAGAGCCGGCGGGACGTTTGATAGATGTGAAACATCGGAATTATTTTGTACAGATAATATTGATAGGTAACTTTGATAGAATTTTGGATTTTAATTTTATAAATTTCATTGGATGTTTACTATTCTGTTTGTTTTATTTACATTAATTATTAATGCAAACCAAAGAACACAATATTTATTAATATTTATTAATAATAATAACTAAAAAAAAATATTTAAATTCCTAAATTTTTTTTATAGCACCAAAGGATTTCTTTAATTTATCATAAGATTATAAGAAAATAAGTTTGGAAAGGCTGTTAGTTAGTTTTTTTTCTGTATGAAAAAATCCAGTTTCTAAGTTAGTTCTCATTTCATTCGTACGACGGTGTATGCCCAATCAATCAGTATGCATTTTAAAAAATTTTCATTGTAGCATAATAAAGTCAACCACTGTTTTGCACTAAGCGACAAACACACATAAAGCGAAACAAATATCCAATTTGAAAAGAGAAAAAAATATCAAAAAAAAAAGCTTTAAGTGATGGGAGTTTATTTTTTTTATTTAAAAAATAAAAAAAAATGGAATAATAATAAAAATGGAATAAAAAAATTATTTTTTGTTTTGTATTAAAAAAAAAAAAAAAAGATTTAAATTAAATTAAATAGAACATTCAAATTCAATAGTGAATTTAAATAATTTTAATAAAATTCAAAATGTCAAAAAAAAAAAAAATTATTTTTATTAACTTTTTTTTTTCTGTTTTTTTGTTTTTGTTGTAACATATGATAGCGACACTTTAGTGTTCAAATTTTTAATAAATTTTTCCACAAGAGCGTCTGATAAAGAACTACGTTCCAAAAAAAGGATGTTAAATATATCACTAACAAATTCTGTCATTCTTTTACACAATAGAATAAAACTAAAATGAATTTGTTAAAACGATAACGAATTTTTAATCCTTTTTAATTTTTTTTTATATTTTAACTTTAATTTGTATTCAACGTACTTAGTCGGCTTTCAATATAATCCGTGATAAAGAGTGCCAAAATTATAAAAACCATAAAAATATGAGCTTAAATTTTGTGTCATCATATTTTATTCTTATTTTTTTGTCTCAAGCACGTTGAATGGTGTTCAGTAAATTTTAATATATAAGTATTGTATATGAAATACAACTTAACTTAGTTAGATATACCAAAGTATTTTCCTTTATAGTTATTTAATAATAATAATATTAAATTTTGATACCAAATTATTAAAATTCCAGTTAATTTAAAAATTAAAAAAAAAATAATTTGTCCACAATAACTTGAAGATATGTGATGAGATGAAAAACGTGCAAACATAATAGTGTTAGAAAAAAAATTTATTTATAAATATTAAGTATACATAGAATTATTTTTAAAAATTGTTTAATATTTTTAACATTGTTTAAACAAGGCCCTCTAACTTTCGATCATGTTACATTCTTACATTATAAAAAAAAAAAAACAGGCGCCAACATTTTTTTGTTTCAGTTTTCATAAAAAACATAAGCCTTCAAAATTAATGATTTTGATTCAATAAATTCATACATCGTGTTGTTTATGAAGAAAAAAAAAATCAGAACAGTGTATTTGAGCTGATATTTCTTTACTCAAAAACTTTAAGCTTAATGTTTGCACATTTTTTTTAACATATTTGATTGAAATAGAAATATTTAGTTTGGAAAAATTTTAGATTAGTGTACAACAATTCAAAGAACTCTATACCAATTTCATATAGAAAAAAAATCGAAAAATTGAAAATCACCTTGTTAATAATTTTTTTTTTTTAATTCATTAAGAAATATTACAAAGAAGTCATTAGCTTACTTTTCAAATTCTTTAAGAGCTAAAATTTACTTAGTAATATTTCTGTAGAAATTTATTTGCAATTTTATGTTTCTTTCTTAATATGACTTTTTATTTATTTTTTCTTCAAACTTTATCTTTGAAATTTATTAATTAACGTTGTATTTAAGTAATTATGTAAATATAAATTATTAATATAATATTTTATTAATAATGTGCTCCAATATTGCTTGAGTGGTTTATTTCGTGAATTCTTTTTGGATCAATGAACTTAAATACAATTTTAACGAAATACCTTAAGTCAATATTAAATTTTTCATAAAAAAAATATTCTGAGATTATATTCTAATCTATTCCTTGATGTTATAATTGAAGTGACAATAGGTATATAAATAAATAAAGCCTTCGAGATGAGAAGAAAAATTTAAATAAACATAAACATAAAACTCTATGGTATAAATGAAATAATAAAGTTTGTTTCACAAATGTACCAAAATTTGAGTTTTTTTTGCCAGTATGATTGGAGTGTATAGAATTTTATGCTTATCACGTTAATTTTATTCAAACTGTGTAGATTTAAAAAAATAATATTATAAATATAAAAATGATTGTCATAAAATAAATAAAAAATTTGTTTATTTTTAAGTTTTATTTATATCTTTTTTTAAGCCGAAATTAAGAATTAAATTAAAAAACGAAAAAGGGTGCAACATTTATTTTATTTATCCTTTGAATATTCAAAAATAAAATAACTTATTTTATGGTTTTATGCTAACTTTTTTAATATAAACTTTATTTTAAATCAAAATCTGATTTCTTATTTGTAACAAAGTATATATTATCATAAAAGTAGATTTTTCTTTTACTTGTTGGTTTGGCAGTCTTTTCCGACTAATTGTGTAAAGTAATGTTTTATATATGTATGAACTTCGATCGATGATGAAAATCTTACAAAATTCCTATTATCAAATAATATTTTGTTAATATTACATAAATATGTTTTGATTGATTTACTCTTACAACAATTATATTTCTTATAAAGTTTCAATCCCCCAAACTTGGTTTATTCCAGGTTTATTCCAGCAGTGTAGCTGTGATTTGTTCTTATGTGCCAGAGCACGAAACATATTTAGGCATCTTCACACAACGAATTTTCGATTCAAATTTATATTATTTCATTAGATTTAAAAGAGATAAATCATGCTGTGATGTTAACTCTTTCTTTAACCTTTTATCACCCCAATTAGAGTCGCTCTTTAATGGATTTCATGAAAATTAAAATACGATTAATCTGATTTTTTCACGTTAAAATTTTTGAATGACTCTGCGAATTAAATTAAAAATTTTTGTGATTTAGCAAATAAAAATGTAAGAATTTTTTTTTTATGTATATTTTGTTTAAATTTGTTTTCTTTGTAAAGTTTCAGTTTTGAATAACATTTTTTGCTCTATTTGATAATTAAGTTGTTTTGATTTTTAAAAGTTGATAAATGGTTAACCACCTTCAGTTCTATTGTGGTTATTGTACCTTTCAATTTTTTTTTCTTATTTATTTATACTTGTTTTTTTTTTTATATTTTCTTATTTTTTAATAATTTCATTTCAATAAAAAGAATAAAAAAAAGTTATGCAAGACGACGTGACGCCTGCTAAAATCCATAAAAGCTGAAAATAAAAGACTTATTTAAAAGTGTGACAATTGCACATTTTCATCAGAAACTAAATAGATAAATAAATTAAAAAGAAAAATAATAATAATTATGATTTTTTTAAATAGACCTGAAAATTATGTCATAATAATGTAAGTAATAATAATAATAATAATAATAATAATAAAACAAATTATTCAGTTCGTGGTACTTATACATTTTGGTTGCTAGTGGAAATCTGATATACATAGAATTGTTGTTATATTTATATTTTTTTTTTATGAACTAAATTATGTTGTGTGTGGTAAGATAAAAAAAAAAAAAAACAAAACCAACATAAAAATATTAAAATCAACAATGCATATAAGATAAATTAAAAAAGTATTAATATTCAGAAAATTAATTGAAGCTAGTTATTTAGGAACTACAATACATGGTATAAATTTCGCAATTTTTTGTTTAAATGATTAAACTTCTTGAATAAAAAAAAAAAAAACACCAAAATCATATTTTATGAATAATATCTCTATAGAATAATATTATTTCTATAATAATATGTAAATTATAGAAAAATGTTTTCATTATAAAGGCCGGTTTTCACGATCCAAGTATACTTTGTCCAAGTCGGCTTGGACGCTCTTTTTGATCGTGTAAACAGGGTGTCAAAGTCAACTTGGACAAAGTAGTCACATCAAAGTTGAGTAAGACACCTCTCTACTTACTTTGATCAAAGTAGTGTATTTGTAAAAAAAAAAAAATGTATTCTGACAATTTTATTTAATTATTTAAAATTTTTAAAATAATTAAAAAATTAATTACTAAAAGAAAAAGAAAGTGGACTGATCGGGAAAACGTCCAGTTCATGGAATTGTATGAAGCAAATTTTTTCTATTCATCAAAGTAACTTCAAAGTAAAAAGTTGGTTCAAAGTAACTTGGTCCAAGTGACTTTGATCAAAAAAACTTGGACAAAGTGTACTTGCATCGTGAAAACCGGCCCTAAGTTATATTTTACATATCAATCTCGTAAAAATTTAGAATCTAACTATTTTGTGATAGGATTTGAAATTTAGTCTTTTAAAAAAAAAGTCATATTGTTATCTGTAATACAGCTGAACAGCTGATATTTCTTATAACTTCTCTTACTGCAATTATTGTTGAACTTACTATGAAATTTGTATTAATGTTGAATTTCACATACCTGTAAGAAAAAAGAAAATATATAATTAGGATATTTTTAGTTTTATTAATAAGTATTTAAATTTCCTTATTAAAATCTATTATGCAACGTATTTAACATATAATACGTATATAATATGTTTAAAATATTTTTCAATTTATTTTCCAAGTTTTCATCAATAAAATTAATTAAAATTTAATGATTCTTCTTATCTTTTTCACATTCTTATGAGAAAGTATTATGAAAATTATTTATTTTTGTTATATTGTGACTTATAAGTCGTATTAAACGTATATAACATCGCACATAAACATTAAGAATAAAAACAGATTTAATTTAACTGAGAAACAGCAGAGCTCTCAATCTCAACTCAACTTAAAAAATAATAATATTTATTTTTCATTTATAAGAAGAAAGCTGTTATAAAATTTTATTTTATTATAAGTTGTGATTCAAAGATATAATATGAATGTTTTTTTTTTTATCATTATACAAATGTTTCCTCATTATACAAAATTGTATATCTATCTAATTAATTTCCTTTTAATATATTTAAATTAATTAAAATTGCATATTTATTCGTTAGTTGAAAAGCATACTAAAAATACTTTCAAAAAAAAATATATGTGTATAAATGTATATTTAAAGAAAATTCTGAAAAGATAATAAATTCAAGGATTTTTATCACGATTTTATGTCTAATCTTTTTTTTATTTATTTATTTTTATTTTTTTTGAGGTTGTATAAATTTCAGAATTTGCTTATTTGCTAAAAGGGCACCGCTTGTAAACCATAAATTCTAATTTGCACAAAAACTGCGGGTGGTAACAAGCGATTCCTCTTAATTTTTGAAATTTCTCTTTGCATTAAATACCGTAAAACTGTTAAAAAAAAAAATCTGACTTTTGTGTTTTCTTTTTTTTAATGAAAATGCATACATAAAGAAAATTATTTTAAAAGATTAAAATTTTTGATAAAAGAACAATGTAAATGAGAAAATTTTCAGAAAAAGAATTCTGAATTTTTTTTTTTTGAAAAATAAAATATTAGAATTAAATAACATTACATTAAATAACATATATATATATATATATATATATATATATATATATATGACATTTAAAGATCTTGAAACGACTGAGGATTATAGCATATTAAGTAAAAAAAAAAAATTGAATAAAATATTCTGAGATATGTTTAAACTTTTAATTAGTTCTTTTATTTAATAAATTCTTAGTTCACTGAGTATTATTTAGCTAAAAATTTTTGGAGAAGAATCTATAGATATAAACTTCTACCTCTGAACCTATTTTAAACTTTATTATTGAAGTATTCATATAGACATTATAGACGGATGAAAGGATCTTTGGATAAAATTATAGATTTTCGGTTACATCAAGAATTTGAAACTTTGCTTTGGTCGTTAAATAAATTACTCATAAAGTTGATTTTAATTTTATTTATCATAATACAGATTATTGCCGATTTGATTGAAAATATAAAATACAAATAATACTCATTTATCTAATCAAGTTAGTCGAAGCCTCGAAATTGATTATAAAGAATTAAAAAAAAAAAAAATATGTTACAACTAAATAACAGAATAAACATTGTATAAATTTATTTTAATTTCCACAAAGAATCTATTTAACCTAATTCAGTACAACAAAATAAATTTATTACTATATGTTGCGTTAATGTATAATTCTAACATATGAGAAAAATAAACAAATTTTTAGTCCGCCTTCGACTATAATTCATATTGAAAGAATCTTTTAATAAATATTACCAAAACATTTTATTTTTACAAATATGTATATTTACTTACATACAAATAACTATTATTAATTTGAAAATTTTCTCATATCAGATTATCAGTAAAAAATAAATTCTAGTGGTGTGAAAGAATTTAAGAAAAAAAAAGAAAATATCTTTTCAGTAAGGAAATAAAAAAAAGAAAGAATTTCCTTAGTTTTATTCTTCATTTTATTTCTTGAAAATAGAAAAATTGTTTGGTTTTATTTTAGTTTTTCACGCTAATTTAACGTGTTCACTAATTTTCTTATCTTTTATGAATTCTAATTTTAATAAAGATACCATATTGCCTGTTAAAAATAATTTTCAAAATTTTTTAAGGTTTTATTAATAACTTTATCAATTAAAATTTCATAATTTTATATGCTTCGAAATCCTTTTTCGTAGTTTATTCAACTTTTAGTAATATAATATTTTCACTTTCATTCCCATGCACCAGACAATGAATTTTCGGGTTAATTTAATTACAAAAAAAAAAATAAAAAAATGGGACTAAAATTTATGTGAAATATTATTTAAATTAATTTTTATCTCACGGATTGATATTGCGACAAAAATTTCAAATAAATCTTAACATTAAATGACCCAATGGTCTGAAAAAATTGTTTATATCAAAACTTTTGTACCTAATATAGTATTAACAAATATGAAATCAAATTCCGGAGGTCCGAATTTTTAAGTTTTCCCATATTTTTTTTTTTACAATTTTATAGCGACTCTTGAGGAGAATTTTTCTCAGGTCTAATATGAAATATCGTGGAAAAGATAACAAAATATGAGTGTGTGCTCAAAATTCGACTGTATGCCTTTTAGAGATAAAATTAAATTCTTTTAATCATAAATGATTTTCCGTTGGACCACATTACCTCAATATAATAAAAATAGCTTATGCTAACTCTTTGGTCTCTCAGCGGCCCTTATACGTGTTATATTAAACAACAGGCTACAGGCAGCAACGCTTAGTTATTTCTTGGTAGCTTTATTCGACTTAAATTAAATTAAATTAGGACATTAAAACTCACTTATGTACCTATAGAATAAAAAACTTTTTAATACATAAATTATTTCAGTCAGGTGTTTAAAACGGGTTAATTTCAGTGCTTAAAATGTTTCAAATTTCAAACCAAAATGAAAGTTTAAATTTTTTTTTTCATAAATTAATTACGCATGATTTGGTTGTTTATTATATTTAAATTTAATCCAATCAATATGTTCAATATGTATACAATTTTTGTCTTTAAAAGAAGATCCTTAGTGCTAAAAAAATTATTTATGTATACATAATGTTTATGTTTTTTGGCGCTAAATTGATGAAGTTTTTAAAAAAAATACTTAAATTATTCGGTAAAAGAGGATTAGGAGTAGTTTTGCAATATGTTAAGAATATTATTTATGTTTTTAAATCCAAATTTGAGTTTTTAGCAAACATTAAGAATGTTTTATGTGTAAGGTCAATTATTTCATGGAAGTCATTTAAAAAAAAAAAAATGTATAACAAATTATATAAGCTATATTTGCTATTAAAGATATGTTTTTTATTAATTATATTTCAAATCAGAAAATTTAATTAAATTAAAGAAATTTTAGTGTACGAAAGTAGCAATTTAAAACAAGTAGTGTTTGGCTACAAATCTTAGACATTGGTCAAAAGTATCAAGTGAACCGACATTAGTTTAGATTAAAAAAGTAAAATTATTGGAATGTTTTTTGTTGTGAGTTAAATTAATAATATTCTTCCTTTTGTTATGAATTCAAGTTTGAGTGACATCAGCAAAAAGTACTTAAACTAAGTCGTGTCCATTTAAATAATTTTAAATTGAAGGTAATATGAAACATTTTTTTTTACGCGAATACAACTCATAATTTTTAAGTTTGCTGACAGTTGCAATTTAATGTCTTGTATTTAAAGTAACGTTTAGGAGGCAAATTTATGGTTTTTCCTTTAATAAAATATAAAAAAAGTTTCTAATGAAAAATATAATGTGTTACGCCCTGAGGGTTCTTTTTTTTTTTTTTTTTATTAACTTTTATTAAAATTTAAAAACGTAAATAATTTTTTATTGACAGCATTTTAAAAATATGTATCTATAATTTAAGATTGTTTTTCTGATCTCTTTTGGTGGTAAAATCGACCTACCGTAATGCTAAAATAAATTAACATCAAAAAAGAGACGCGATATTAAAATTCTCTTAGGGTAAAAAAACAGTAATTTAGATAAAATCTTTCTATTGACAACTTAATGACATTCAAGGCATGTATATATACGAATGAATAGTAAATTAAATTTTGATGGCTAAAATATCTATTGCAGTTTTATTTAAATATAAAAGACGTTAAATTTAATGGGAACATTTTTCGAACTTCAAATAAAAAACTTATACAGAGACTATAAATATAAGACTTTGAGAGACTATAAGAAATATAAGACGCATATGAAGATGCATTGAGACTGCAAAACATTAATTTTCTATTTTCGGCCTTTGATTTTATATGAAAATTAATTAGAACTTTCTCCGTGCCGAAATTATATATTGGTCCCTCTGCACACTTTAAATTAAATTTAATTATCTAATTGATGAAACAAACAATAAGATAAAACGTAACATGATAAAATCACAAATTCCATTCATATATTGCTTGAATTATTAATGATAAAAAAAACAAAAATTTGAAGATTATTGATATATGTATATTTGAAGCACTATTAACTTTTATGGATTTTTTTGAGTGAAAGAGGAATAACATAATAATGCCCATAAGGGACTTATTAAAATTAACAAACATCATGAGCCAAATGTATTCACTTTGTTTTATTTTGGTTAAATTAAAAATAAACATACAAAAAATTTGTTATTTTTTTTCATTTTATGTTATAATTATTTCATATCTATAACTAATCTAACATTAATTCCGTTCATGTAACCATGATTCAGCTTAAACTTGTTTAAACATTTATTACAATCTTTTTCAATTAAAACTATATATATATATTGATTTCAGGGAAAGTGATTCAAATGTCATAATGTTTTTTTTTGTTTTTTTTTTTTTATTTAATTATTGCAAATATTTGAAGTATCTCAGATATAGGCATGTCACATACCTATATAAATAAATAAAAAACAATCACTTTTTCCGTTCGGAATTTAAAATTTATAAATTTCACGTACGATATTTAAGCTTTAAATGGTTATATCCGTTGCCATAAGTATCAGAATCATTAATCTTGCTTTTTTTTTTATAACTCATATATATTAAACTGGTTATAGTTTTTGGTTTTGATTTATGTTTTCTAAATGGTTAATTGAAAAATGAAAAAAAAAACTCAATGAAAAAATAGATTCAAAATAAAAATTAAAAATGAAAATTTATAAATGCACTTGACCATCATTAATTAACTTGTTCAGTGACATTTGAACGACTTTTATAAGATAAAGTATATCATTTTAAAAATTTTCACAATTTATTTCTTATATAAATATAGTTTTTCTAAGATCATTTTTTGTTTTTTTTTATAAATAAAAAAAAAGATATTGAAAATGTTCAATTAAATTTATTAAAACATGGCAACAACTGCAAAATTGTTCATGATGTTTTAGTGAAGTTAAATGATGGGTGCAGCCTTCTTTATAATGTAATCACATTAACGAAAGTCAATTTTATAAGTTAACACTACGAAAAAACAATAATAACTAATACTAGTATACCAAAATTGTAGTCAAATTCAATAAAATAGTTTTTTTTCTAATTAATTTCTTTTTTTTATTTGTCATTAATCAAGAAAAGTGCTATCATAGATTAGTTATTTCCATACAACATTTATTTTATATTTTTATTTGAAGAAGTTATTAAAATAAAACAAAATACTGTTAATACATTGATAAATATAAACAAAAAATAATTTAGCAGTATACTTAAAGTATTCTTACCTACCTAATTTCTCATAAAACGTTGTTACAACGAAAGCAAAACACTCCTTCATTAGAATACTCAAAAAGCAGTATTCCGAAAGAAGTAGCAGTGGATTTTAAACATAAAAACAATTAGAAAAATATAAGGCATTGGGTTTCAACAACTATTTTATAGTAACATGGTATCTTATTAAAATTAAAATATTCTGATTTTATTTGTACGCATAATTTTTGGGCGATTCGTTGTATTTTATTCAATGCATTAACAATTATGTGAACAAAAATAAAAATTGGTTTATTGCGGGCGTTAATTCACATCAAAATTACACATATTACAAAAATGCATATTTTACATAAGTGTTAATGTGTCAAAAATATCATTATTCACTTTTGTGTTCAAGTTTTTTTTGTTATTCATGGTTTGGAAAATCATATAATGTTTAAAGTGGAATGCACCCAACATTAATATTTTGACCAACTAAATATTTATATATATATCGGCATAATATAATAAAAACAATGTTGATATTAGTTATGGGTATATAGTATACACAATTATACATTGTACAAAAAATTATTACTTTTTTAACAATATTAAAAAAATTTTATTAAAGTTTCAAAACTAATTCAAGAATTTGATACCTAAAACAGTTTGTTTGCGTAAATATCGTAATTTTTATAAGTTAATTGTGCAACAGGTTTCTTGAATGCTACAGCGCCAACAAAATACAGTATGCATGTATGTTTAAAAAAAAAAACTAATATTTATTTTTATAAAGATGTTTTAAGGGTTCTTACCATAAAATATGAAAAATATTCTTGCATAGAGATATGTTTTTTTTTTTTTTTTAAATAATTTAATTTCTAAAATAAGAAAATTTTTATAGCAACTTCAAGAACGCCGTAATAAAAAAAATAATAATTTCATGCTTAAAAAATAAATTTAATTGCTCTATTATGTTTTTATATGATTAATTTATAGCATTTTACTGATATCTCATAAAAAAGCAATTAAAATTTATGTATTATAAAGGATTAACAGTATGATGTTGTTCTGAATGTAATTTATGATCTTTAGGTTAAAAATGGATTTTAATAGTAGCAACCGATAAAAGATAGCTAGAGGCTGAACTATGTACAACGAACATAATTTGAAAACTACATATTAATGTTGAGTAGAAAAAAATATTATATACATATTATATATTATATATCTAATAATAATATTTAAATGCGCATTTATGTTATATATATAATATTATAATAATGAAGAAAATAAATTTCAAAAAATAAGTCAACTTTGTGAATAATAATTGAACTTTTTCATTTATTTTTTTTTTGTGACAATTATCGGAAATAATTTCTCTTAGGATTCCTGAATTTTGAAAAATATTTCTAAATTTTAAAGGCTACGAGTGTTTCCGTTCCTGCAATGATTGCAGAAGAACAAAAAGAGTGTTTTTCAACCCTTAATATATTTCTAGTCTAGCTCTGAAAAGAAACTATTATCTTGTTAAGAAAAAAAAAATCGAAAAATGAAATGCATGGTAAAGTTAAAAAATATCCTACCAGAGTTTGTATTTGAATGTTTTAAAAGATATGGGCAACTTTATTTGAAAATTATTGTTTCTAATTTACAAAATGCTACGGCTACTCATAAACATTTAATTTGGAAACATGGTTGTGAAGTAAAGAGAATTTTTTTTAAATCTAATTGATTATATCTATTTTTTAATTACACAATTAACAAATTTTTTTTTCTTCACTATTTTATTAAATTTCTAAAATATAAAATGTTTAAATTTTTATATTTATGCCTAGTAAATATATAGCTATTCCTATTATAATTTATAACATAATGATTTTAAATAAAAACTATGAAATTTATACTGTCCAAAATTTTTACTTCCAAACGTATAGTAATATGATAAAAAAAATTGAATGAAAAAAACACAGATGTGAGCTGTGCATTTTCCATTTGGCCAGGTTTCATAGACTATAATTTGAACCTGAATAAAATAATTCTTGTTGGTACAAGAAAAACAATTAAAAACTCTGTAAAATTTATCTGGTTCGTCTAATTAAAACATCTTTCAGAGGTTTTTTTTACAAACATTTACCTTAATGATGATGATTTTATGACTTTTCATCAAGTTGCTTAAAAAAATATTACCATAATCATTTTTTATTATTTACGGATCAAACTAAGGACTTTTACTAACTTGCACACATTCTATTATTACTAACTTTAACACACATTCTATTATTATATGCAATATTATAGTTATACTCAAATATTAAGAACAAGGTGATAAATACTAATTAAATTTTTTCTTTTTTGTCTACCTAACCTAAAAATTTTACAAGAAAATACTGTTATTAAAGTTTGTAATTTGTATTTGACAGTGTACTTTGTACTATGTTAAAGTACAATACATATATGAACTACATACATTAAAGTCTTTTAGAATGGCTTAACTTTGCTATTTCCAAAAAAGGAGAAGTAAATACATTAAAAAAAAAAAAAAATGTAAATACTAAATTAAAAAAAAAAAAAAATTTAGTTGGAATAAAATCATAACAATATAAAACTGTTTATTACTTATGGGTTTTTCTTTTTTGGATAAAAAAATTTTTAACAAGAGAAAATTGCTTTTTTTTAAATTTTTATAGTAGTTTCGTGTAGAGGTTCACTTCATTTTATTTTGTCTTACAACCGGAGCCACATCTGTAAGCATAATTTCATAAATGTTATGTATTTCATCATATAATGTCATTATCTCTCATAAAAGATACGAAACTAAATATATAAAAGTTATTGAGTTTGTCGGTATCATAAAGTGATTTGAATATTTTTCATATATACATATATAATTTTTCTGGGGATTTTCTGGGGATTTTCTTGGAGTTTTCTAAGAATTTCTGGAGATTTACATATTTCAGTCACATTGTTTATCAAAAATTGTTAAAAAAAAAATAATAATGATATATTAATTATAAAATTATAACATAATAACATCAGGGTTCGAACCTGTGTCTATCAATATTATACACTAAACGCTCTACATTTTGAGAACATTTTTTTCGATCTAATTTCCCAATAAATATGAATACAACCAGTTTGTGTGGTTTTTGAATTTTCGTCTTCAAATTAAACAAAAATTTATTTCTATATTACATTGCACTTTGCTCAATTCGCCTGTGATTTGCTGAATTTATTGTAAAAATAATCTGAAATGCATATATATCTTTCATCTGGAACTAATCTTATAATCTTAAATCAAAGTTTTATTTAACTCGACAATTTTAGTATCGACTAGTTTCAATAAAAACAGATATATTCATAGCTACAATAGTTACAAAGTTGCAAAATTATTTTGTTCAATGATCTTAAAAAAAAAAGAAAAAAAGTCAGACAATTTTCCGTGTGCGATTTCATTCTTACGCTTAATTATTTAATTTCAGAATTCTGAGGAAATAATCATTTTACATTTTTTATTTAGTAAGATCATTATATTTCTACGCATTTTTTCACTTAAAAATATAACATAATTTCGTACCAGTAATTTCAGTATTTTGTAATAATTTAATAAAAAAAAAAAAAAAAAATAGTAGCAATGTATCTGACATCTTAATTATTACATAAATTGTGCATTGTCCTTATCACATCAAAAATTTATGCGAACCTTGTACCTTTTGGAAAATATGAAATGTATTTTCTGTACTGCGGCTTGTAGAGGTAAGTTTTTGTTAATATAGTTTAAATATTGGTATGTGTAAAGTTAGGCCCTAGTTAAACGATATAGTCATCATACAGTAAAGTACTGTGAATTTCTAAATTCTGTTCTGACAATTTATTTAACATCATACATACATATTTTATATTATTTTAAAATGTTCGTGATCGTATAAGCTCTCAGGTGACAATAATAATAAAAATTACTAGGTAGAAAAATATTTAATGTAATTTTACACATGTTTGGTTAACTTAAAAAAAAAAAACATCAAAAGAACAAAAAAAAAAAAAAACAAAAATCAGAAAACGTTAAGTTCCTCTGATGCTTAAGGAACAAGAAAAGTCCAGGTGGGCTCATTAGTGATAACGATTTGTTAAAGAAAAAACCGCAAAAACAGATTTTTTTTTTGTTGCGAATTTATTAATAAAAAAAAAGAAAAAAAAAAAGGATTTTTTTGAGGGGATGAATTAAATTCTTTTTAGTCTGGGAATTAGTAGTGAGTTTTTATGTATAAAAAAAAAAAAAAAAGATTTTAAGTAGTTTTATATATAAAGATTCCTAGATTAATTTTTTTTTTTTTAATTTTTATTATTACCACAAATATTTCAATATATACTACACTATAAAAGAGTTATTTGAAATTTTCAGTCAATTTAACAATGCAAGAAAAAAAAAGAATTGAAAATATATGTATAAATTCATGATTGATGGATTTAATAGATTTTTATTTTTGTTTTTATGCAATAATTATTATTGCTTTTTTTTATTGGTTTCTGAACTTCGTGATAATTTAAATTGTGAAAATATTATTTATCTACCTATTTTTCTTATTTTTTTTAATTTGATTATTGCAATAAAATATAAAAGTCCATAGTGATTATTTCAAAAAAAAAAAAAAATTTCTGTTTTTTTATTTTATTTTTTATTTTAAAATAATTAATTTAAATGTTGAATATTATATGCATCTTCTTATTTTAGGTATATGAAAATTTTAAATTTTAGAATTACACGCTCAGATAAAATCCAATGATTATTGGCAAATAAATGCCGAACAAAATTAGATACATGGGTAAAAAAATATTAAATTTTTTTTTTATCTTTTTGTTATTATTATTATTATTATTATTATTATTATTTTTTGAATAGGGATAAAATTCTATTAATCATTTTGCTGAAAGGGTAAGGAAGACAAGATTTTGTAAAACTCTATAGAGATTCAAAATTTTATTAAGTAATTTTTTATTTTTTTTGTGTTACTAAATATTAGATACAACAGTGTTTTTTTTTTTTAAATCTAAACTCTGTTTTTCTTTTTCTGATTTTCCTATATATAAACGTTTTTTTTTTTGAGAATTATAATATGTTGATTTTGTATTGCACATAAAGATGGTATTGAAATTTTGTTGCGTGAAAATATAATATTTGTATTAAATAAAATAAGTGACCTAATTTGTGCTAATTACTTCCGTTACCGACTCTTAAAAGTTTTAACGTTTTAATCAGAATATTACAAAATTTGTTTCACATTTGAAAACGAATTATATTTTTTAAATAAAATAGTTTATATCGCGTTATACCTCTGCTACTGTAGATTGAAATATGTATCTGAGATATAAAATATAATGTTTTTAGTTAACAATGAAATTGAAATTTTCTACAGGTTTTTTTTTAATGATACATCCAGACCAGATTTCTTTGATCATAAACTTAATAAGAAAAAAAATTCAACCCGGACTAAAAATTATATTTTTTTATTGTCTTTACTTGTTTTTTTGTTTTTTTTAATTAATTTATATACCCAATTTACCACTTTTATCCTTTATTTTAAAACCAATTAAGATATTAATATTATTAGGTTATAATATTATTTATATTCACGGGCGCCGGCAGTATGGTGCAAGGTGGTGCAACTGCACCACCTTTGTTTGATAAAAATGTTATTAAAATTTTGATAAAATTGTTAATTTTAACAAAAGGATTCAAAATTAAAACAATATAATTTTTTTTTATTTAGAATTTTTATTAAATAATAATTGTAACCTACACTGAGATAAAAAACGTGCTAAAATCGTGTAAAAATGCATAAAATCATATATTTTCCGCAACAAAAACCGTCCAATGACGGTTTTACTAAAATGCCTTTTGGGATTAAAATTTTTTTAAAAGAGAAAAAAATTTTTTTTTATTTTAATTTTTTTATTTTATTTATTTCTATTTTTTTTTATTTCTAATTTGTTATTTTATTTCTCTTATGCCCTCTTCGGGATTTGAACCTCGGTCTTTAGCATTTCAATCGACCACTCTACCATAGTACAGTGAAACCTGCCTAAGACGGAACCGCAACGAACCGGAAAATAGTTCCGTCTTAGGCTGTTTTCCGTCTTACACGGGTTGATTTGAAAGAAAAAATCAAAAATCAAAAAAAAAAAGTTCCGTCTTATACAGTTTCCGTCTTAGACAGGTTTCACTGTAATAAAATTATTCATGAGCACAAAATAGAAAATATAAATATCGTATACATTTTTCTTATGCTTTCGTCGGGATTCGAACCTCGGTCTTTAGCATTTCATTCAACCACTCTACCATTCGGCCATAGTATTAAAATGCATTTATTCAAATATTTTAATTTAAGAATTTTTGGAATAACATTAATTCTCTTGGTACTAAAAATTATGCCTCTGGGAATTTTTAGTGCAGTTTGTACTTGATTTTAGAGCAGTTTGTACTTGATTTTAGAGCAGTTTGTACTTGATATGATACCGAAAGAACTTAAATATTGTTTTTTTTTATAAAAAAAATGCATTTGTTGTTGTTTTGTGTATAAAAATACCAGAACTTGATTTAATGCCAAAAGTTCTAAAATTTAGTACGCCTTTTTTGGCTCAGTGTACGTGGCTTCTCTGCGAACTTTGAAATAACTTCGGTTATAAAATCTTCGTTATTAAAAGTTATTTTTTTTATGAAGACTCATCATACATAAGCCCGAAAATCGGTGTTCGCACATAGTTGAACTTGTCCAAACTGAGGAAATTTTTAATTTCGGGACAAAAAAAAAAGTAAAAAAAAACGTGGGGGAAAATTTGAGGAAAATATTTTTTTCTGAGGGAAATGTGAAGAAATTCATAAATATTGTGCTAACGTTGGCAGTCAACAATATTTAAAATTTCAGACTCGTAAATTTTTTTTACCCTATTGATTTTAAGAAATTGATATCATTACGATATTCTTCTACGTACGTTGAACTCAAAATCCATTGTTGAAACTAAACTTTTTGATTTACAACATATAAGTACCACATAAAATCTGAACACATTAAAAATTTGAGGAAATCTTGCAAAAATAAGCTGTTTTTGGGGAAAAACTGCAGTGAGTAAAACCGTTAAACAATTTTTTTTTCTAATTTAGGGCAAAAAAAAATTTTAGTGCAGAAAAATATAAAAAAAATAATTTGAGGAGTTTTTTTAAAAAAGTGTCTGGTTTGGGGAAATTTCTTAAAAATTTGAGGAAATTTCATTTATTCCATCTGGCAGCCCTGCGGTGAGAGATAATCTTAAAAAGTTCTCAGCATCGTATCAGCATACTGAGATGATTTTGTCGTGAATTCAAAATATTGTTTTGCAACTGATTTTTCCTAAAATCAAAATTTAATTTAAATTAAGGTTGTTGGAAATTGTAACTTAAAGATGAGCCCGCAATATGTCAAAGATTTGGTAAAATCAAAATAATAATTTTCACATGCACCACCTTATAAAAAATCCTGGCGGCGCCCATGTTTATATTGTTATAAAATAATATCCATTCCAAATTAATTGAGTTAGCAATATGAGTTCTCTTATTATTAGCCTAAAAATGATAGAAAAACTTAAAGGAAATTTGGTAATTTGTAGGAAAAGAGAACTATTCTACTAAAATTTTCTCATTTATATAGATTTGAGTTAAGTCACATTTGTGACGAAATTATTGAAAATAATTTTGTAGTAAGTGTAATTATGTTTTATGATCTAACCCCCCATTTAGACAGGCTGTTTTTGGAAGATTAAAATGAAGATTTTTTTTTTGTATTTTCGTAAAAATCTCCGAAATAATTTTCGCTGTCCAGATTAAAATCTATATTTTAGTTTGGATTAAAATCTTTTTCTTTTTAAAAACTATTTAAATTTTAATTTTAAATTTATATATTAAAAATTAAATAAGGCATAAATTATTTTTTTTTATTTTCAGTTTTTCATTTATTTATTTTTTTATCTTTGACATTTCAATTTTTAAATTTTTTTTTTCCAATATTTTTTTTTTTTGACAGAAAATAATTAAAATTTTAAGCAAGATTTTTAGTCCAGACTAAAATCAAGATTTTTTCGTTTTATACAACTTTTACACACACAGTCAAAAAAAAATCTTGATTTTAATCTTCGAAAACATCCTGTGTAAATGGCAAGTAAAGCTAGAAATTTGATTTTGATTATTATGTATTGGATTTAAATAATTCTATAAAAAAATAACGAATACATATAAATATAAACATGTCAAACTTATCCTAATATATAATTAGTTTGAAATTAAAACTTTTCTTAAATTTTATTGAAAGAGAATTGAAGAACAGTGTTCTATTTTCATTCTTGCGTAATTTTTATCATTATTATATTATGGTGGGGAGATTTTGATAGCAGGATTTATTATGTATGAATTGGAGATAGTATTGCATTATAAATTTAAGATGCAAATGTTATTAAGATTCAAGTTATTTTTTCTAAGTAAATTATATACATATTTCATTTGTTTATATACATATAAAATCAATTAACAAACTTATAGCATAGCTAACACAATTTTGTATGTGAAACTTTAGGTTGTTTTTTTGCATAAAAATTAAACAAGTTTCAGTCATTTCATTTTTTTTTTTAAATAATTTTTCAATTGAAATGTACATAGTTTATTTTATTCAAAAATAAGATTTTTAAAATCCTGAAAATTGTAATATAACAGGTTTGAATAAAAATAGGTAAAATTGTCTGTAATGTTTTGTGTTGATATGAATTATATTGATTTTTCCAATTTAAAAATAATATTATGTTTTAATTTTTAAGCCAAGCTTATAATGTCCATTTATTTACAATTTTTTATTTTTTTTTTAAATTTTTTATTTGGATTATTCGAAAGGTTGTATGTATGTACATATCTGAAAGAAATAATAAAAACACACGTGCGCGCCTATTTGATTAAGAGCATAGGGAAAGAAATTTTAATAAAAAAAACACAAAAAATCTGTAGGATTTTTGTAGATTAAATATAAAATTAATTTAATTGAAATGAGAAATTTATGCACTCAAAAAAAATTATGTAAAAGTCCATAAACATTTTTAATGAATTCACTTTATTTATATTTTGTGACAGAGTTCAGGAAATTCGTTGAAAAGAAAATAGCATAGATCTTAAAAATATTGATTGTAATAAATACTTATGTAATTAATTGTACATTAATACTTGTGACACTTCCATTAAACTATTTAAGGAGACTTAGTTATTGGTAGAAAGTTTCCACAGGGTAGTTAATTATATAAGCACTCAGAGTGGTAAATATTTTAATGCTACATATTTTTGACAAGACCTTATTTATGCTTAATTTTGATTTTTCATTATGCCAACATTATCTATTATCTAATCTAATCTAATATATAAAAATGAAAATTCTCTGTTTCTCTGTTTCTCTGTTTCTATGTCCTCTGTCCTCAATCACGCCTAAACCGCTGGACCGATTTGGCTGAAACTTTGAAGTTAAGTAGCATTGGGACCCGAGATGGTTATAGGGTACTAGAAATTTTGATCCGAAGCCCCGACGGGGGGCTACCTTAGAAGCCGGTTTTGCAATTTAGGTATATTCCGATAAAATGTTGTAGCGTTGGACCCGAAAAGCCTATTTAAAAAACTGGATGTTGACAGGCCTCCGACCGTCCCAGGGCTCATTTGGGGGGTTATACAACAAATTTCGAAATTTTAAAATTTTGAAAATAAAGAGCCTAGAGACACCGACCGAGACACCGACGCGGGGCTACCTTAGAAGGCGGTTTTGCAATTTAGGTATTTATTATAGCGTTGGACCCGAATCGACTATTTAGGAGACTGGATGTGTTAAGGCACCGGGGAAGTGGCTATTTAACAAATTTTGAAATTCTGTTTTTTTAGTGCAAAAAATGCAATTTAGGTATATTCCGATAAAATATTATTGCGTTGGACCCGAATCGACTATTTGGAAGACTGGATGTGTTAAGGCACCGTGGAAGTGGATATTTAACAAATTTTGAAATTCTGTTTTTTTAGTGCACAAAATCTGGATTAAAGTGTTTTGATATAAATATAAGTTCGGAACTACCGTGCGAAGCCGGGTATTTCGCCTAGTTATAATAAAAAAAAAGTCCATGTAGGTTTTATTACATACATATGGATAAATTTTTATATTGTGATTAAATTAATCAAAATATAGTTTAATTGAAAAGTTAAACTGGAATTTTAAGAGATAAAAAATAATATAAAAATTTTTAATTAGAAATTGTTAGTTACATCATCGCTTACGAATGGACAAAATTTATATCAATTATTTGTTTTTTAGTTTCAGTAAACTTATTTTATTTAATTGGTTTATTTTTTATTTTTTATTTCAAGTTTTAATAATTAGAAATACATATAAAATTATGTAATTTTTAATAGGATTTTTTTTTGAACCTTTGGATAACCGTGTTGCTGGATTATGTGCGGTGTATATTTTTATTTTGTATTAAGATTTTTGTGTGACATGATTAAAGATATTAATAATTAAGTTGTTTTTATGTTTTTTTTTCGCAATTTTATTTAAACATGTTTACATCTTACTTTACATAATAAAATTAATTTATAATTTATCTTGCGTTTGTAAAATTATATCTTATTATAGGTATTCTTAGATTAATTTGAATTGAAAAATGTGAGGAACCATATAGTCCAATAAATATAAAAAAATATATAAAATATAACTTAAGAGAAAATCTTAAACCCTCTAAGATTATAAACGGATAAATTTATAACGCACCCTCAGTATTCATCCAACTCTTGAACTGTAATGACAGAAAATTTATGTGTTAACAGTTCAAGAGTCGGATAGAGACTGAGCGCGCACCCCTATTTAGAGAGAAAATAAAACGAAAATGAATTTAATACGCGCCCTGCCTTCTTCTTCATCATTTTTTTCTCAACTTTTTTTTTTCTCTAAATACGGGTGACTTTATCACGCGCCCTCACTCTTCATCCAACTGTTGAACTGTGATGACAGAAAATTTACGTCTCAACAGTTCAATAGTCGAATGAAGACTGAGTGCGCACCCGTATAGAAAAAATAAATTTAATACTGAAATTTTTTATTAAATTTTAATATTAATTTATTAAAATTTATTATTTTTGTTTTCGTTTCTATATCTTTCTCTTACAATGCATATTTCAAATTCTTGCTTTACGTTTCTGCCAAAATAACAAAAAAGTAAGCCCTTTCACTAGACTATTCTAAGAAGAATATGAATTGCAGAGATTATAGTACTGGAAATTTTATCAATGACACAATTTTATTTTTAATTACAAAACAAAAGAAAAGCAAATAACTCAAAATTTTGGTTTTGAAAAAATAAATAATTAAAATTTTTTTTAAAATACAAACATTAAATATGAAAAATTCTCTACTATGAATTGAAATTCTATTATTCAACTTCTATATTTTTCGCAATAAAAAATATTTTAATTTTAAAGACATCATCCTACACAATGTGGTTATAATGTTTATATAAAAAAAAAACTATGCCTATCGTGTAATACTTATTTACTTCAAAATTATAACCGTTAGTAGTTTTATTCAACCAAGAAATAGCCCACATAGCTAAAAACCTAAAAAAAAAAAAAAATTGAAATAAAAATAAAAATAATAAACAACACACTACTCTAGGACTTTATGGGTGGGTGAAAAGAACTTTGCCCTCCAAAAGTGAATGGAATTTCTTTATGCTCTGTAACGAAATATCTAAATTCAGTCTGTCTTATAATATATATATATACACACAATAAGTACTTAATGTCAAATGATGTCCATTAAAATTTTAAATAAACCCAATTATTTTTGCTTTAATTTTTATTATTATTACATGTTGCAATTTATTATAAAAAAATCTAAAAGACCTTTTGAGGACGAATGGAAATATTATTATCTTAAGCATATATATATAGTATATATTTTTAATAGAATGATTCAATTTTATAAAGATTGTAATAGTGTGCAAGGTAATTGAAACATAACAAAGACTTATTACACAATTACACTAGAAAAACAATATAATTGACTGAACAAAAGTTTAAAGTTAATTATTATTTTTTTGTGCTTTGAAGAATTTTAGTTTTACATTAAAAGAATCAAATAATGTTATTATAATTTTAGGATCACTGAATTAAAGAATTTATAGAGGAAAATATGTTTAAGAAATAAATATTTTGTTAATCACTTTAGGAATCCAATATGCTTTTTATGTTAATAGAATTACAAGAGAAAGTATAAATTTTTAATAATATTTGTTTGTACATCACTCTTAGTATAGATTAATATAGATAGTGTTGTTTGTAAGTTTATCATATTTGTGATAATTTAATAAAATAAACAATGTTTATACCATTATTTATTGCGAGCTTAATTTAAAATAATAAAAAAAAAAACACTTTTATAATAATTTTATAAACCATTCTATTTTCTTAAGCGCAACAGAAAAATTTATATTTATGATACTAATATTTAATGATCACTTTATAACGGTATAAAAATATTTCATCAATATGGATAATAATTTAAAATTATCAGATATATTTTTATATTAAGTGTAATTTGTTTTATTCATTGGGATTTTTTTTACTCAGCTTATATATACGTTATATATACCTTGTAATAAATTAAAGGTTAAAATTTAAGTTCACTTTTTGTGTAATTTAATTTAATTATTGACACCATATGCGCCCTAATATAATTTTATAGGTACATGAAAATTGACTTATATTCAATTTAATTATTTAATGATGAAATTATTGAAATAGTAATAAAAAAAGGGTTAAAATTTTACTTACAACAGCTTCATAATAAAACTTAAATGAAAGAAGTCCAGAAAGTAAGAAAAAAAAATTCTGATTCAAGGTTCGTCTTAAAAGCATCATATTTTTATAGTCCTTAAGTCGATTAAGTCTTATAGTAAAAAATCCTGATGAATTTTCAGTGTCAATAATGTTAGTTTTTATGTTTTAATTTTTTCTTTAAGTTCAGAAAAGTAACTAGAATTTTACACAAAGAGTTTTTGACTCGAGAGTTTTATTAATCGAATTTAGTCCTGGTGCTATTTTGAAACTACAAGGTAGAATAGACAATTAAATGTTATAAGGGCTCTCCAAAAGCGTTATGATCATAAGAAACAAAATTCTGCTACATAATAATAATTATTTAATAATATATATATCTCTATAGATTTTATTATTTTTAGTTTCCTACTGTGTTTAAAATTCTCATTAAAATTCTTGAATTTAATATTTTTTCACATTACAACAAAATAATATTTATCTCGTTATTTACAAAAAAAATAAAAAATATACGTCATGCTTTTGGCTTTAAAGAATTTATAATCATAAATTTTCAAGAGTTTTTTTTTTTTATTAATATCATTTCCTTAAACTTTGGAAAAAACTTGTATATATTTTGATGAATAAAATTTATATAAAATTATATTGATTTTGTCATAAATATTGCCGCGCATTGATATTGATCGCACCACATAATATTTCAGCGAAACCGCGTTATAAATATTGACTTAAAAAAAAAAATCATAAAACAATCCCTTCGTGGTTTTATGCAGTTTTTTTTTTTTTAGCACATGTCAATTCTGTGGGGGCTTCAAGGTAAATTCAGTGGTTATCTTGATAAAAAAAAAATTTTTATTTACTAGTTACGATAATTCATTTTAAGATATGTATATACATTATATACACATGTATGTATTTGTATTATAAATTTTGTGTAAGGAAACTGTTAAATCAAGTTTTGTAAATTAAAAAAAAAAATTACTGTTGATATTTATATACTTTTAATATTTAATTTAGGGCGCTTGTAATGTTTCATCAAACCATAAAACTCATTTGATTTGTATTTCTAAGATTATTCATAATTTTATAAATAACGTAAACCTTTGAAGATTGACAATCGTAAGATTTATTTTATTGGAAAAACTGTATTGATTATAGCAACCTGAGTTGTTGTCTTGAGTGATAACATAGAGCTCAAAGAACTTCTTATAAGTAGTGTTTATAATGATATTTATATCACTATTAAAATCAGCAACAAACTTTTATAATTAGCACTGTTCCTATTCTAGCCTTACAAACAAATAATTAATTTAGAATTAAAAAAAAATTTTAGTCTGATGATATACTTTATTTATATATTATGTATTATATATCTATATGCTTAGCAAGAAAATATCAATATAATTACTATTTTTATTTATTCTCTTTAAATGAATTTAAAAATTCAGGGCGTACAAAGTGTTGGCAACATGAATTAAATGTCATTTAAGTAGCGTTATAGTTGACATTCCTTAGGAAAAATATAATTTACCATAAAGAATAATACTGTATTATACATTTTTCCTTAATGTATATTTTTATCTAGATTTATTATAATGATTAAAAGTTGAAAATAATTTTTTTTAAAATAGTAAGATTTCTTCTGGTTTTCAAAAATTTTCGTGTGGGTGTGTTAACTTTGATGCAATTTATTGTTTTGCATAATATTCATCATATTGTATTTTATTTTTTTTTATAAACTATATATAAAGAAAACTTAAAATTTTTATAATATTTCCATAAGTATCAGGTTGACTTTTACTTAAGAAAAACTGTCAAATAATCATTTAGTAAATTTATTATTATTATATTTATAATCTTAAAAAAGAAAATCTAATAAAATATTTTAGTCTTAATGTAAATAAAAAGCAAATAACTTCTCTACTAAACTTTAAACGGCATCAGTGGGGTGAATATATTTAGTTTCAGGAATTTTTCTAATTTTAGTTTCATGAAAGTGTATAGTGATAGTATGAAACTCTTAAAGCTTTGTGCTAGATGTTATAAAATTTCCTTGCAAAAATCTATATAAAAATGCTTTCCTTAATAAAACACACCCAATTACAATTAAATAATCATATGGTCTTAATTAATTACTTTCATTAAATGAAATAAACCTTTTTTAGTAGTAATAGATTTTCTACGATAAATTTCAATTTAAAAATTAGTTTAAACAGATTTCAATTAATTTTTAACATAAAAATATCTGAAAAATATCAACATAATTAAGTATACCTACTGAATAAGTTTTCGTGAATCATAAAAATAATTTTTTTTTTTAACAAAAAAACTAATTTATCATGTATTGTATTTTAATATTATATCAATAATTTATCATTTATCATGCAGTAAAAAATAATAATAAATTGAAATCTATTCAACCAACAAATATTAGAAAAGTTTAATGTGAAAAACCCATCTTTAAAAAGTTAAAAATTATCATCATGTTTATGTGACAAATTTTAATACCTAAAGTATGAAAATGTTTCCTCAGTCCTACAACCTTAATCAGAGTAATAAAAAAATTAAAAAATTTGTAGTATATTTTAAATTCGGCATATTTATAACTTAAAAATTTCTGTTATACTTATTTATTTTAAATAAAATTGTTTTGAAATTTTTTTATATTATTATCAGGTACTTATATTACTTAATTGATGAAAAATTATCTTAAGTTTTATGCTTTTTATAATAAAACTTATTTTATAATACTTAAATTTATTATATAAAATATATTATGAACAATAATGATAATAAAATAATAAAATAAGTTATATGCTTTCCTTTGTGAAGACTTACCAAATATTTGTTACTTTTAATATTTGATTATCATTAATAACTATTAATAAACCGAAACACGAATAGTAATTAAGACATTGGTGTGAAAAATAACCAAAAAAAAACTATGGGATTAATAATTACAATATTATGAAAACGGATAGAATTTGATGCGGCTTTTAATACAATAAATACCTATATCGTATATTTAGGAAAAAAGTTTAGTCTGCCCAGGGATCTAGATAAATATTTTTAGCACGTGGTAAACCGCTTGAAGCTGGCTCAGACTACTAGTTAATAAGTTTTCCGATTCAACAGTTTACTACATGCACCTTAATCAAAGTATTAATCGAGAAAATCTTTAAATTGTATATTATATAAATATAAGTAGTTATATATATATATTTTTTCCTAATAAAAAGAAAATAACGTAAATGATGCGCGTGCATACATGTAATAACCTTTCGCCTCCTTTTACTTTATTGAAAAAAGAAGAAAAGTATTATAAAAAAAAAAACATTAGAGAGCGATAGTTTTATGATTTTCATGGAAAGATTTTTTCCACGCGATGAAAAACTAAGATGAAACCATAATATGATCTCATCAGTTTTGTCTTTAGTACAGAGTAATATATACAAAGTATTATAATTTAATGTTGGAAAAAAAATATATTATGTACCTAGTTTTTTTTTTTTTTTTTCTTAATTCATTTGAAGATGGATAGCAAAGCAAACAATTTTTCTATTGACTTTAATGTGAAATATTTGTTAGAATTATGTAGTTAATAAATTTTTCTAATAGTTTTTCTGCTTTGTTACTTTATTTAAAAATAAAAACTAAAAAAATCTTTTTTATTTCTGTATTTTCTTGAAATCAAGAAGACTTGGCTTTTTTTATTTTTTTGCATTTTATTTTATGTTTTGCCAAGATTGTCGCAAGTTATCACGTATAAGTTGTATTTATAGTTACGTGAAATATTTTTTTTTTTTTTTAAGAAAAATATAAAGATAACGCTGTTTGGCAGCAAAAGAATAAAAATTAAAAAAATTAAAAACTATGATTCTTGAGAATCAGACGTGGCTAGAAAATATAAATTCTCAAGAAAAATTCATTATATAATATTCTTAAAAAATTTAGAAGATTTTTAATTTTGAATTAACTGAATGATTCGTTTTCGTATGACCATTGTATATTGAACATATAGATAAGTTATCAAAAAACCATCTAAAAATTACTTTCTTTTTTCTCCGCCAATTCAATTTCAATAAATAATACAGTAACAAATACAGGGCCGGCGATGCAGATGTGGCAAATGCATAGGGCGCCAATTTAGGGGCGGCAAATTGACCGATATTTTTTGTACGTTTTTTTTAAATTTTATTTAAATAATTTAAAAAAATATTAAAAATTATTAATTGTTGTAATATATATTAATAATTTGGCTAATTTTAATACAAAATATACATAAGGTTAGTATCTATATAATAATAAATAGTTTGCAATTAATTGACAGGTTTGCAACTATATAAAGGCTAGAAAGATTAGTTTTTAATTCAACATACTAACAGTAGTAGTATATCTTATGATTTGAATTTTTTGAAGATTAGATTACTAAATTATGATTTTCTTATTTATAGGTTTAATTTTATTGTTAATGGATTTAAATCTTAAATGTTAAATAAAAATGATGAACTCTTAAGTATTAAATAAAAATAATGAATTCTTAAATATAAATTAAAAATATAAATAACTATTATATATTAAATAAATATACACATTTTTCCCAGTATTTTTATTATTATGAAAAAGTTTAAGAAATAATATGGGCCGGAAAAATTTATATGTGCACAGGGCACAACTGTTTAGCCGGCCCTTCAAATAAGTAAGAAGAGAAATATATATTTTGTACATATTATGTATTACGAGTACAAAGATTTTCAATAAAATTTTAATTAAAATCTACGAATAAAATTTTAATAATTATAGTTTTATGTGCATCCAAATGTTTTTTTTTTCGTACAGTTGGGCAAAGTTTACCACCTGGTCACTTTTAACTTTTCTCACCTTCTTTTCATCCAACTGAGTTCAATTTTAAAAAATATTATAATATTTTCATTCATATATTGTTCATCATCGTAGAAATTATTTCTATAAAAAATTACTAAAAATATAATAAAAATATGAATTTGGCTATATATATATACAAATATTCATTTTTATATAACATAACAATATTACTTAAAAAAATCTTTAAATTTAAAAACAAAAATAAACAAAACATAGAAATTTTTTTTATGGGAAAGTGGTAATATTAACACGCGAATAAGAATTTTATTGTAACATTAAAATACATAAAAAAAAATAAATAAAAAAAAACATTTTAAATTGTATGCGACATGAAGATGAAATTGACATTGAATCCGCAGTGAAATGAAAAAACAAAAAGACGTAGGTGTTTATAAATTTGAATTCATCTAACATTATTGACACTGAAATTTTTGGTTTAAAAAAAAAAAGGTAAAATATGAAATTATTACATTCTATTATTTAATAATCAAAGAAGAAAATATTTTATCCTGAATTTATAATGGAAATAAAAAAGTTACATAAATTTGTTAATTTTTTTGTATGTTTACTTAATTAATTAATATTAAGACAGATTTGTTAGTAGGATTTTTTTAATACCACAAATTTTTAAAATTTATTAATGAAAACATTTAACCTCAAATCAATTTACGAAGAAAATTATTAAATAGTTATTGAATTATTAGAGTTAGAATTGGACTAATTGACTAATTCACTAATTGAGATAAAAAAAGATTTCAAATTAATCATTGGTTCAAGTTCAAATTCAATAACTTTTTAATAATTTCAAAAACTGTGTCCATCTACCAAAAAATACAAGATATATTTAACAAGTGTCAAATTAACAGTTGCAGCCGTATTGTTTAATTTTTGTATACAAAATATGTAAATAATGTACATATATTGATTTTTTCCAAGTCCTAAATTAAAGTCCAAAGCTTTAAGGTAGTGTGCTGCAAAGAATTTATTTACTTTTTGTTTCTACAATTTCATCTTATTCGTTTATCATAAATTAATAAAATCAATGAACTATACAATTTCAAAAATCAATAAAAATATATTTTGTTTTTTATTCAAAGGATGATAATATTGCAATAAAGACAAAAAATTTATTATTTGATGAAGCAAAAAACTAAAAGAATAACAATAAAAATATTTTTCTTTTTATTTTTTTTTTAAAGAGAATTTATTTTCAATGCTCATTGCTCAATCATGTAAAGAATTTCAATAACTTTTGATTTTTGTTATATGTTAATAAAGGTTACAATAATAATATAAATTTGCAAGAACTAAATTTCCCATTTTTGTTTAAAATTAATATACATAAATTTTTATTTATTTTTATTATAAAAAAGTGAACAAAATATTTAAATTATTTTTTTTGATTTTAATTTTAATCATAAATATTTCTGTGTTGAATTTAAATATAATGTAGAGAAATATGGGAGAAAATTTGAAGTTAGTCACATTATTGTGTTATTTGAGTGTGCAGTAGTTAAATTTTCATCTGTCCAAGGCAAGGTGTTTTTATAATTTTTCCAAATCATAATTGTAGAATACATAATATTTATATCTATTTCACAGCGCCGCATTGATGCCCAATACAAAAATAAAAATAATATTGTTTGACTGTAGAATCGAAGACATTAAGATTCCTTTCAACACATAATATTATACCTGATAGTAAAATTATAGACTATGCTGGAAATTAGGACCTGAATTTCGATGCTTTATTCTTCGGTCCCGAGGGCATTTCACCTTTATTCTATAGTATTTCTGTGTTAAATTTAAATTTATATAAAATTGAAATCTTTTATGTACATTTTCTAACAGCATTTGCTAAATACAAATTATTTGACATTTTCAAATTCTAAGATTTGCACCTAACATATTTGGGAGTTTTTATTCAAGACAAAAATAACAGAAAAAACATTTAAATAATTTGAAAAGCAATGAAATATAAGGCGAATTGAATATTTATGTATTTTTATTCTTTTTTGGGTGTATCTATAGAGTACAGGTGAATAACTTTCTTGGCCAACATAATACATTTTTTTATTTAATAGTATATATATTTTTGCAAAAATTACATAATATTTTTTCATAAAAGCCTTGAATTTATTCAACTTAAAAAAAATTATAAACAATACGATATAGTATTTTTTCTATTTGGTAAATTGAGAAGTTTAGATTCATAAAATTTTTTTAAAGATATTAAAAAGAGATATATTGCAATAAGATCGTGATATTTATTATCTTTACCTAGATTTAAGAATTTATTTATATAACTTACAAATAATTCAACTCAGTTGGAAACATTAAATATTCTAAGAAAAATAAAATTTTCCTCATATTTTTGTGAACACAAGTGTATTTAATTGTTTATTAAGCCGGCTGCACCAGATCTAATACACTATGTGTGTATGTGTTTACTAGTTATATAATAATAGTAATAACTACAAATAAATGATATAGTACTATCAAATATGTCTTTTTGTCCAATAATTTTTTTTTGGTTTTTTTGATTCTTAGCTAAATGCATTAGAATTTCAAAGAAATTGGTACAAGAACATTGTACACATATGAAAAAAAAGTAATTTTCGGTGGATTGCATGCAAGTAAATAGAGTCTCCGTTTGAAATTGACAAATCATTGAACTTATATTAAAATTATGAAAATGAAATATTTTTAAAAATTTTTTTCTTCATATAAAACAAATTAAAATTTTATATTTTTATTTAATACCAATAAAAAGTCTTACATATTTTTTAAAAACAAGGAAATCATCAAAACCAATGTTTTTTATTTTTATTTATTTTATAAGAACATAAAAATATGAAATGAACGATAGAAAATACTGATCATAATACTGCTTTAATATTATATACATTACATATAAGCCATAAAACATAAAATTTTACGCTTTTATTTCTTAAATAACAATTTTTATTTTTATCTGCATGAATTATTATTGTCATTATTAGTCTGACTTATATTTTTTTGCGCGCTTCAAAATTATTAAATACAAATTTATGATTATTTATCAAACTCTGATGCCGGAAAAATTTGATACACCAATTTATAAAGCAATCTCTTTTAAAAGCAATTTGCTTGAAAATATTATTTTTTAATAGTATGAAAATAATGATTTTTTAAAAATTCAAATTTAATTTTCGTTTTATTATCTGCATCGAAATAATAAAAAAAAAATCATTGTAATACCAATATGAAATTATAAATCATTATTTAAAAAAGCATAAATTTTATAGAAATAGCATGTTTTAAAATAACATAAGAGAGCATGAGTATTTAATGCATTGTGTCGTGAAATATTTTATTAGAGCTCATCTTCCATTAAAAAATATATGTATAGATATGTAATATAAACATTTTCCTGGTCCTATTATATGCACAAGTCAGACACAATTTAAAAAGAAATGTTTGACTTTCGTAAAATTATAATTTTATGATAAATAAAACAGATAAAAATATATATAGTGATATGTATGTATAATTTAAAATTTTTGTTTTGTAACAGTCAACTAACCTAGTGCCAATTGTAGTCCCATTTATGGATATTTTCATTTATTATTATCAAACATCACTTTATTCCATAAAATGTTTCAGTAGCTTATCTTTTTTATCTTTTTAAGGCTCAAACACACGGTCAAATAATTTGCGCAACAAAGGGTCGGCACAGTGTGGTGCTTCTATTTTATCCACTATACAGCATATTTTTTAATTCATTTCATGCTATACTTGTGCCTAACCTGCCTAAAGTAAAAAACAAATGCTTTCATAGTTCATTCATTGGCACATACTTATTATATCGGGTTCCATTTATTTTAATTAATACATCTTTCATCAAAGGTATCGATTGTATTCTATTATTATGAAGATTTTAGTACGGACAATTTGATGATCCAAAATTTTTTGAGTCCAAAATAAATTTTGTATATAATGCTTTTGTGAACTTTTCGGTCATTCTTTTGGTTAAAATGAATTTAATTCCATTTTAAAGTTTTTTTAAAGCGAAATCAGATCGAAATATCAAAATTTTGTTCATTAAAATTTGTCTTAAAAAATATATTTCTTTTATATCTTTGATATTGTAGGTAGTTTATATTTTCATAAAATCGTGATCTTTATCAGGAAATTTTTTTTTTTTTAATCTTTATAAATATATGTACATATTTTTTTTTAACTCACCATAAATTTGATTTAAATAGTACGGGTTTACATAGTAGAATTATAAATAATAATAAATTGTTTTTATGATTGATATTCATAATTTGTGCTATTTTTATTATATTTATTTTTTTTACTGAAGAATCTATAAATTTATATTAAGCGTAAAACGATTATTTTATTTTCCCAAGAAAAAAAACAACAAAAAAAAAAATTGCTAACATAAACAGAAAGTTGGTCAAATTGAAATTACTTTTGTTTGGAAAAATCAGAAAAAAAAGTTAAAGATAAGTGGAAAAAATAACAAGAAAATATTATTCAACTATCACTTTCATTATTAACGAGGATGAGCTTCAATTTAAAAGTCACAAAAAATTAAGAAATTATAATATAAATAATATAAAATGAAATGAAAATTACTAACTTGACGTTCAAAGATTTCTTTTAGATAACAAAAAAAAAAAACTGAAATCATATTATTGAAAAGCAATTATTATGGCTTGAATGTGATAGTTTTAAATAGTTATTTAAAATGCTTTTAAAAAAATATCTAGATAAGTGGATACAAAGGTTTAAGTACCTCTTCGGTCACATTGGAGGATTAATTTACCAAACTTTTGTTTTACAATGAAGTTATGAACATAATATATGCGTTGTTTATCATTTTTTTTAAAGCTAATATTTTCCCAAACCAATTAAATTTGAAACCAATATAAAATCATGGTTCATAAAAATAAAATAAAACCTATTTTCACTCAAATTTTGAGTTTGAACTTATAATATTAATTTCTTAAAGACTTTTTGAAGCTATTTAAAACCTCAGTTTTTAACTTTAATTTTTTTTAAATAATTATTACGTAAATATTCTAAAAAAAAAAAATGTTTACTTAAAATTTCAACATATTAACAACTGTGCAACAAATTTTAAAAATATTTTTTTTTTTTTTTATTAAAATAATTATTTGTTAAAATAAAAAAATATTAGTAGTACCTAGTACCAACGATTTTTTTTTGCCTATAATTTCTTGAAACCATAAGTATGTGGAATTTTTTAACATAAACAATCTTTTATATATATATATATAGATAGATAGCAATAACAATAAAGTAGCAATTAACTAAACTTACAGAACAATGTGAAATAAAAAATAAATAAATTTCATAAATGATAAATAATCATGTCTTATTATCTGATTTAAGAAAAAAAAAAAAAATAAAAAATAAAAAATTGGAAAATATTGCACACTTTTTGGTAAACAAAACAAAATAATAAAAAATTAAATTTATTCAAGCGTTTAAAATGTATGGTATACCTACCTAAGTGATTTGTTTTTTTTTTCTTCTGTAAGTAATAATATTGCAGTTTGGTCTTTTTTAAGAGGTTAGACAGAAAGCCGCAGACAATTAGTTTAATATGTAAAATTTACATTATTTTTAAGTTTAAAATTTTGATTTTTTTTTTTTTACATTTAAAAATACAAGTCAGTTAAAATTAAAAAAAAAAAAAAAAATTAGGGAAAAATAGAATTTCTAGAACTATTTTATAAGATATTCTAAAATTCAAGAGTTTAAACAAAGAAAATGATTTTCCTCTTAATTTATTAGTTTTTCCGTCAATCATCAAAAACTTAAATTACTTTTGTTTGAAAAAACTTTATCCAATCGATTTAACAGCAACCAATTATGTTCCATTTAATTTTTTTTTAACATTAATAAGGACAATGAATTCAATTTTATGGTATGAAATTATTTACGCTTTCTAACTAGAAATAATTTTAATAAGACTTGAATTTGTCTAGAAAAAAAATTATTTTGAAAAAAACAAAATTCTAATAACCAAATCTTAAAATATAAATCTTTAAGTATGTTATGAATTTATTATATTTAAATATTGATAAAAATATTTCAAATTTGATAAAGTTTAATAAAATTAGTAAAAAAACGATAATAACAAATTATTCAAAAAATTTAAGTGAAAGGAAATAAAGTACAAAAAAGTTTTAGTTTAGTATGGGATGTTCTTCAAATGATAGATGTAGGTGTTATACTCCAGATCCTTGTGGAGGAGCTCAAAATGAAGTAAGACATCAAGAAAACAACTTAGTAGATAACATTTTATTTCTATTTTTATTTGACTTTTGAAATAGTAATTCCTACAAAATTAATGTGCGCGCAGAAAGCCGTAAAATCTTTAAAACTTTCCGTCGCATCAAATTTACAGCCAAAATAAAAAAAGGTCCTTTTGTATATAACCTGCTAAGCCCCAAACATTTTATAGCTTTCGACAAAGAATAAAACTCGAATATTGATTTCCTATCACATTTTGTAGTTAGAAAATATTTAAATTTATTATAATTTTTTTTTTAAATACACTTTATTGATGTTGAAAGTTAATTTCTAGTTTTCTCCACAATTTTATTCTGCTGAGCAACTTGATAGAATTCCACAGTTACTACCGAGGATCCCAGCTCCCCAGCCTATATGTATAACTGTTCAACAGCCACCTCGGTTAGCATGTAAAAAACGTATTATTTTTATAAACAAGACAGTTCCGCAGCCGGTCGTAGTTAATAGATGTAAACAAGTGATGATCCCAAAAATAGTAGAAGTAACTAAAGTAGTTAAAGTTCCAAAGTTAGAATGGGTTCCACAGTTAACAACAGAAAAAAAAGTTGTAAACCATGCTATTATGCAACAAGATCCTCATGTTGTATGCCAATCACGTTCATTTTATGAGCCTAGAGAAATTTACCAAATGGTAACATGTCAGCCGAAGCCACAAGTTATTCAAATACCAACTCCAAATGAAAATTCTTGTTACCCAATTGGCCCAACAAAGTATAATCCCAATTTTTGTTCATCAAAATTTGATTCGGGGTGCAATTTTTACGGACCTCTTCATTGTTCTCCAGGATATGGTTTGCATCCTCCATGTGGATCATATCGGTTGAATTCTTGTCAAGAACAAAATTTAAGACCAGCTGAACGCCCGTCTGTAGGTTATTCTGATTTTCCTACAAGCTTACCTAAGGGACCATATATTCCTAGTGTCAGCTCTACAACAGAATGTGGTTCAAATACAAAATGTGTTAGCGGCAATACTCTTCAGAATTTAGGTAGAAATTGCAAGCCTTATCCGAATCCATTTATAACATACCGACCATTGATAAGATGTGCATGCTAATTTTAGTTGAAAGATTAATAATTTGTACGCTTCAGTAACAGTTATTGAATTAATGATTTTATTATTTAATTTAAAAATATGAAAAATGTAATCATTATCGTTTTCCAACAAGACATAAGTTTGACATGGAATCAATGGAAAATTAAATATCTGCAACAATTTTTTATCACTTCATCCAAAATTGTGATTAATCAATCAGGACTAAATAAGATTGGTTTCATTTTTGGGCAAGTGAACAAAAATTTAAACGACAATATAATTTCAAAATTAGAATTTATTTTATTGGCTTGAGTTATCGCAATTTTTATTCATTCTCTTTCTAATAAAAACTAATTTGGACATTATATTTTATGTTTTAAATTCCATTTTCACAACTTTACTTTAGTAAAACGATTTTGATTTGTGAATTGTTTTAAATTTTATTAAAGTTTATTTAATATGATTGAATAAAATTTCTAGTACTTATTGTTTTTAAAAAAAATTAATTATGTATGTATATTATATTATTTATTTATTTATTTCGTGAATATTTACAATATAAGATGTTTATCTTTTAATTTGTATTTTTATACCTGTAGTTTGTATAAAAGAAAGTAAGAAAAAACCGTGAAAAATTAAAAATAAATTAAAATAAAATGAAGAATTGAAAATGAGAGAAACAGTCTAAAATAATATTATTATGAATAATATTTAAAGTTAGATGAGCAGTTAATTTTTTTTTCTAAATTATGACTGGAATTAATTGAACTTGGTAAAGAGTTCCAGAAAGTTATGTGTTCTAAAATAAAAATATGTGACTCAATTCATACTGGAAAACTATGCATGCATAAGATCCACACCCCTTCTACATGAATTGCAATTTAGAATAAAGATAAGTTGACTCCTAGTTTGAGATAATTTTATATAAGATTGGAACGTCGTCTTATACTGAAATAAGTAGGCATATGACAACCGCGTACATAAGTCGAATATATTGATATCTTTTGTAGATTATAAATAAATCAGATCATAGAATAAAAAAAGGATTTAATAAGGTGTAATTTAGGCAAACAATTCGAATATTTCCACAAAAATTGTAGGCTACAATATGTTCGGTGTGTGAGAAATTTGATGTGATCGGATCAATTGAATCGATAATTAAGTATTATACCCAAATTATTAATAATAATTTTTCTTAAATATAATTTTCTGTTTAAATTCTAATAAATTTGTAAGAACTCTAATATTATAATGCACTTATATATTTGTTAAAGAAGATTATACTCGCATTCAGAGCTAAATATACTTTTAATGTATAAGAACTTGAATCTCAACTAAACCGACAAGTAAGTCACAAAAAATATTGATTATATTTTCCGTCTTACATGCGCAATGCAAGCTACAAAGTAATAACGATAACATTTTTGTTGCAACTTAAAATAAAAGTTAAATATTTACCATTGAATTGAATACAAATTCTCTAGTCACTATATAATAGTAGTTTTATTTTTACATGCATTGGTACATATTATCTTTAAAGCCTATATTCGATGATAATGTTGAAATATTTATTTTTTTTTTCCACGTTAATGGTTATTAATTGAAAGTTTCATTAGCGCATCAAGTAATCAAAAATCGTAATATGTTAAGTCAATTATGATAATAATTATTTTTAAAAGCCTGATATCAGCAAGGACATTATTTTTTTATTTTTAGACACAAGTCAAGTACATAAATTTATCACCATTCAAAAAATCAATATTTGAACTGAATTTTTGTTTAAAAAAAATTTTTTTTTTCATATGGCGCGACAATGTCAAGAGTCAATACTTTATATGCTTACATTATGATAGTGGTGATATTATAAATATAAAATGAAATATCATATAAAATATAAAAGAATTTAAAAATAAAATAAGTATTTATTTTTGAGGTTATTATATCTACATAAAAGTTTTAAATAACTATTGATTGTTTTGTATTTTAATTAATTTTTGTTAATGTCAGTTTCACTAAAAGCATCGGAAATTTGTCAAATATTTATGATTCGGTTAATTTAGTAAAGTGTATTATTGGACAAATGTTTTTAAAAAAATTTGTATTGTTTTTCTAACGATGATTTCAACAAAATTTTCAGATATTGTCTTGAAATAATTAATTAATTTCAATTGATGTGGACGTAGAATATTTAAATTATAATTGAAGAGGATATGGAATTTAAATGCCAATTAAGACTTGTATCCCGTATAAATAAAATAATAATTTACAATTTAAAATTTAAAGGAAGGAAATAATTTTATGTTTATTTATCAAATGAGTTTTATTTTACTTTTGAAAACAAAAAAAAGATCAATCATTGACTTGATTATAATGTTTGTGTAAAATTAAAATTGATTAACGTAGATTAATTGACTTATAATAGTTTTTATCTACACTGTGAAGCCGAAGACGTCTTAAAACAGTTTTTTTTTAAACTGGCAAAGGGACGTACAGAAAAAAGTTAAAATTATTAAATTTGTGATTGTGTTCGAAATTTTTTCATGTTTTTATTTTTTGGTTATTAATTTTATGGTTAAAAGTAAAAAAGAAATGACAAAGTGTGTACTTTAGAAAATTTTCAAAACAATCTTTATTTCTTCAGGAATTTGTGATTATGCAGCAAAAGATTCATTTAAGTTGACTTTTCCGAAAGACGATTAAGACTGATAGTGCAGAAACACTATAAGCATATTTACGATATTCGAATTTGAAAAATAATAGTGTAGTTCTAAGTCAAAAAATAAAAGACTTAAGGAGCAAACTTTTTTTTTTTCAATCTGATGCTAATAACTCTTTTTTTTTTGACAAAATAAAAATCATATACACAAAAAATTTATAACATTTTCACAAAATAGTAAAAAACAAATTTTAACTAGTTACTATTTCTTTGAAATAATCGGCAAAAAAAAAAAGAGCAATTATATTGTTATTATTATTTTAATTCTGAGACAAGAAAAATAAAATTTGTTAAAAGCACTTTGCATAACCAATCAATTATCTTTCCGCACAAGTTTTGCACTCTGTTTTTTATTTTTTTTTATATTTTATTAAAAATGTTTTTTTTGCTTTTCATAAAAACCGACTACTTAAGAACGTATGGATAGGATAGTATATTAAAAATTTAATAGACAATTAAAAAAAATATTAAATGTAGTATTAAAGTTAAAACATTATATTTTAGATGTAAAATGTTTTTTAGAATTAGAATTTTAAATAGAAAAATGATTGATACATTAGTTAGTAAAAAAAGAAAATTAAATAAAATTGTTAAATGAAAAAAAAAGTTAATTAAATAAATCTTTAAATTTATTATTTAAAACAATAATAAATAAATAAATAAATAAATAAAGTAAAAAACGAGTTTTCAAACAAAACTGAGGCCAAGCCGCATGAAAATAACTTTTTCTTCACACACAGAGGTTGTTTGAAAACTCGTTTTTTACTTATTTTTTATTTTCTGCCTTTTTCACTTTAACTAAATTGTTATTACAAATCTTCCTCGATTTTTCATGCAAGTTTTCATGATTGTTGAAGATTTATCATTAATCATATTGATGAAAATTTTTACGATGATTTTCTGGCTTTTCCGGGTTTTCCATCGAGTTTTCCTTAAAAACAACTTTATGCAACTAATTTCGCTCTACAAGTTAGTCTCAGGTTGCAAAACGCTCAATCGCTTCTTTGGTCGGAAAAACTCCGGAAAAGCGTTTTACATGAATTTTTTTTTCGGAAAAATCGGAAAAGTTTGCTATTTTCCTGAAACGGATTTATCACTAATAAAATTTGCACCAAATTTTCAAATGATTTTTCCCGATTTTCCGGATTTTTGTTGGGTCTACGAAAGTGTCGAAAATAGTAAAGAAATATATAAATAAACAGACAAATTCGAATTAATAATAATTGTGGCCTCAAAAAGACATGCTTTATAATTCAAAAAAGCATTAAATATACACTCAATATGTAAAATCCCATATAGAAATTCAATTTATAAAAAATTTTGTCACACTATGACGACATGCGCAGAAGAAATCAATTTTGTAAATCTATTGAGCATATCTTATTATTTCTATATCGTGATACATATATATATATATATATATATATATATATATATATATTTATATATATATATATATATATATATATATATATATATATATATTAAAAATCTATTTTCTTTTGCACAAATAGCTTGCTAATTTTGCATCGCCATATATTTCTGAACATAAGGTATATTAATCTTCACACCCTGAGGAGCAAAAAAAAAAAACAGACCTTCTTGTAACTTCTTTTTTTTTTGTAATTTTTGTGAAAAATAACAACTAATGGAATTTTCATAAATTATTTTTGATTCACAATCGAAATTTCTTAGTGGGTTTTAAACTTTTCATGAATGATCTAAAAATCTGATTTCTAACTAATTGGTTTTTGAAAATTCAAAAGTTATTTTTATTGTATATTTTGATAAAATAAAATACCAAAATTTTATTTAATATCGAATTTAAAATTTGAATGAACTAATCTAAATATAAAGTTGTAAATGCATGTATCTTCTATCTATATATAACATACAAATGTATTTTATTTATTTATAATAACACTTGATGGTAAGTTCTACAGAATTTTCAAATAACACAATATTCAAATAACTAATGTAATTTATGTACAGTCTCAGAAAAAAAAAATTATAACCTGAAAGAGTCATGGTTTAATATCATTTCAAAAAAAAAAAAAAATGAATGTTGCTCATGGAGAGAATATTTACAACATTTGATTAGTTAATTAGTTGGTTGGATAATTTGTACAAAATTTTGTATTAGTTATTTTTATGATCTACTATTAGTTTTATATAGTTTTTTTTATGATCAAACTAAAACCAAAAACTTGAACCAAAATTTTAAAGCATTTTAAATATGTTCACTTTGCAGATACAGGAAATATTTACGACGCTTGGCATATACACAAAACAACCATGAAAAATGTTTTTTGAAAATGGAAATAAATTTTTTTTTTGTTTTCCATTTAAGAAAAAAAAAAAAAAACTTATAATAATCATTATTATTATTATTATTATTATTATAATTTTAATAAAAATCCCTTTTTGATTACAGGAGTCATCATCATCATCAAGAGTTTCTTGGTTATTTTGAAAGCAAAAAAAAAATTTTTTTTTCATAAAAAATATTTTTAAAGTTTAATATAATAATAGTTAAAATCATCATGACTTTGTTCAATTTGATCATAATAATCAAATATTACAAAAAAAAAAAATATATATATAAAAAATTTATAATCGAAAAGAAAAAAGAAAAAATGCTACCCGAGGCTATTGGTTAAGGTTTTAACAACGTTAAAAATGCTAATGAACATTTAAAAAGTTCTTGAAATCATTAAAAAAAAAAAAAAATGTATGTAAGTACTACATATATAATATTTTTATTTATTTGGAAATAAAGTTTTAACAAAACAAAAAAAAAAATTGCATAATTAAAATGAGTTTTTTTTTTGTTAATTGGCCGTCTCTAAATCATAAGTATAGTAATAAACAAATTAAAGTAAAAATAATAGTTAAAGGATTTTTATTGTTTTTATTATTTAGATTTTTAAGACTTTCAGTTATATCGTTAATGCTTAGAAAACACTATCGATAATTGAACAATAATTGAACAATCGAAATTTATTATACTATTTTTTTACTCATTATTTGACTCAAAAAATAAAAATAATTATATCCAAAAATCCCTACGGGCATCATTCTGCTGACTATTTATTTATTTTTGGAAGCAATAAAAAAAGACAAATTAAATTCAAAATCAGTTCCAAATTTTATTATTACTTTTAAGATTGTGTTAAAAATCTAAAACATAAAATATATTTGTGTAGAAGAATTAAAAAAAAAGAAAAACCAACCGTTAAAATTATGTTAAGAACTTTTGAACTTTTGTTCGAGAAAAGGAAGCATTATTTTTTTTGCAGATTGAATAAAGAAGTGTTAAAATATATTTTAATCACTTTTATAATTCTTGGAGATTTTTTTTTTTTGTTTTTTCTTAAAATCTTACTTTCTATATTTTTATTCTGTATAAAGAAAACTGCATAAATTAATTGTGAAAAGAAAAATAAAAAAAATAAAAAATTATTTTAAGATTTTTTTATATAGAAGAATAAATAAAAAAGTTAACCAAGAAAAATATCTTTTAACTGTAAAAATATTTTTCATGTTGATGTTTCTGGGTTAAGAAAAGAAAAAAAAAACTGAATTTAAATAACAAAAAGATATTTTACTTTTTCTTTTGAATTGTTTATTCGTGTTAAATTTAACATAAAAAATCAGTTTCTGAATTACTATGGAAATGATTTTATCATTAGCATAATACTATTATTTTATATTTTATTCATTATTTTAAGTAATATGACAGAAAAGAAATTTGTGACAGTTCTAATATAAAAAATTATTGAATAGATGTGCAAGGGTTTTGTTACCATACATTTTATTATTAAATTCCATAAATATGTTTTTTTTTTGTTAATTACACGGAAAATATCTGCAGGATCTTATTACATACATTTTCTAGGAAAAATGTAAAAAAATTGTAACTAAATTTTAAAAAATAATACAAAAAGTTTGTTTATAAGTAAACAGAAGATAAAATATTCTACAGTCCGAAATTTTTTATACAGATTTTAAAAGCAAAGTTTCCTTTCTTGATATTTATCAAGAAACAATTTAAGTTTTCTCCATGTTAAGAGTGGTAAACCAAAAATCAGATAGTACCCTTTGAAAAATTTAACACTATGAATTTAACACTATGTGTTTTTTTCCATTGTAACATAAATCTAATTGAACAGATGCTTTCAAACTTTTTGCATCAAAAATATTTTTAACCATTAATAAAATATGTATTTTTTTTTATATTTGCACTTTAGTACATATATGCACATTGATACTAACATAATGCTCAACAATGCAATGATATTTATATAATTTTAAAATTTTGAATTGTTATTTATTTATTTTTGTTTTTTTTTTCTTCATGAGAAATTCGCCTATAATGCCGGAAATAAAATTAAAATAATATAATATACCCAGAAGTAGTCTTTTTATTCCATAAAATAATTGTAATTGAAATAACAAAAAAATAAGCTTTTAACATATCTGAGAAATAATTTCAACGTTTTATATAATAATAATTAGGAAAATATTGTATATAAATTTGCTTTATTTTGTAATCAGTAATCACTGAAAATAATTAGTAATTATTTAGTATTTAATTTAATTAGTGAAAACATTTTCTCGAAGTAGTTTTATGTGTTTTACTAAAATATCCTATGCGATAATAAAAATGAATAATTGAAATATTAAAACATTTCCCTATTTCTCTTAAGTAACAAAAATTTTTTTAATAAAAAATAAATAAAATTTTTATTTTATTATTTTCCTATCCTGATTTAAAAGATTTGGGATACTAAAATTGTTAGGCGAAAATAAATATAACAAATATAGGTAATTTCAGTGAATTTATTCAAATAGTAAATGAAAGATATAATTTTTTATTTATTTTTTTTACTTTTGACTGACTGATAATGATTTTGTTTTTAATTAAATTTGTCTTCTCTACTTACAATTTATTAATTTTAAATAAACTATTTTAAATTTTCGTAAAGAAGATTGAGCTTAAAAAAAAGGTAGAAAAAGCTTTCTCCAATATCAAAAATTTCAATATATTTTATGTATTTATTTAAAAAAAAAAATTTTTAACCGTTTATGTTTTAATAACCCAAAGATTTCAATCATTATTAAAGAATTTATAAAAAATAGTTAATTGATAAATATGCTTTTATTAATTATATGGATGTTGGATACAAATTAAGAAAAAAATAAACATGATTATTTAAGTAACAACTTTATATTGATTGTATTTGTAGTATATTATTGTGGGTAAACATATATTTTTATATGTACGCATAGATTTATTATTATAAATGTATTAATTAGAAAGAATTTAATTTATAGTTTTTCGGTTAATTAAGAAGCTTCGTCAGCACTTAATTAAAAATTAGAGTCCTGTTTATGAAATGTGCTTATTGTTGTGTTTAAGGTTTTGAAAAACTCTGACTCGAACTTACAAGGAATCCTTGCACTAAATGAAACTATCTAAAAGACATTATAATAATTTTAATTTTAATAAACCACAGTAATTAAAAGAATTATTGAATTGTTTTAAATATTTTTTTAACTAATTTTGATTTATAGTTCTAACTTCTAATCAATTGTGTATTAATAATTTTCTTATGATTTATTTAAATGTAGTATATATTTTAAGAATAAATTGCTCAGTTTTTGATCAACGTGATTGAAGCAGAATTTGTAAAATAGTTAGAGACGGAATGGCCTCCTGTAGTTTTATTTCTTTTTTTTATTCATGAATAATTATCAAAACATTTTTGTTTTTTATTATGGACAAAAAACAATAAAAATTACTTACATTTATAGATAATGAAAATAATGATAATAATAAATTTTTGAAATTAATTATACGACATAATAGCCGATAGGATATTACGTAAATTACTATACTTTTTATTATGTTTCTTAATTTCAAAAAAAAAAAAAAATTAGAAACAGTTTTCCATGAAACAAAGTTCATTACATTCAGATCTTTTATAGAATTATTATTTTAGAAACAAATAATTTTAATGGGATAGACAAATAAAGGGAAAAAAAAAATATGATAAACTTTCAGGTGAGAACAATTTATTTACACCTAAAATTTTCATCTTTTTTTAAACAACCACAGCATTTGAAGTCATAATTGCCCGTTTTAAAGGTTGAAAACTGAATTCTGAGGCATTGCGAATTATATTTAAAAAATTATTTCTGTTTGTTCCAGACAAACAAATAACGGCTTAGCTTAGTGCCTAGCTAGTACTATTTATAGTAATTGTATAATACTAACTATTACTACCATATTTATTTTTTATACACATAATTGATTATACAAAAACTTCTATTGGAAAATCAAAGCTCAATGGAGTATGAATTATTACTATAAGTAAAATTGCCTTAAAACTTCGAATGATAATAAATAAAAATTCTTTTGAAAAGTTTTAAATGAAATAATCTTGAGGCTAAATAGGTAGCTCTTTAAAATTGTCCGCTTGCGAGTTGAAAGAAAAAACCACTTCTGAAGTTAAACATTTATTAGATTATATAATAAAAAAAACGAGCATAATTTTTTCATATTTATACAGCAAAATAATATTTTATGTACATACTACATATACATAAATGTTACGTTTTATTATTTTATTCTTAAATATAACTAAAAGCAATTACACCTTCAACCACCTAGCAGGTGATAAATTTATATCTTTCAAAATAAGATGCAGAAAAGTAGTTTTTTTTTTTTGTTTCAAAACTATAATACATATACACCTATTAACTATGTATGTTTTTATATACATATATAATGTAAATACATTTTTTTACACATACTGCTCATGGTCATACAGTTTCTTAAAGATTTATGTTAGATAATTTTTCGATAAATTAACTGCCATATAATTGCCTCCAACAGTAAGAACAATAATTAATAATGATGGTTGAATTTTGAGTTGTCATTCTAAATTGTGTATATGTATATATTAGAAATTATTGATTTAAGAGATTTAGAGAAAAAAAAGGAGTGTTTTAGTTGAAAAATGATCTTGAAAAAATTTCTTGAATATATTGGTCACGTGTAATAATAGGTTAATAATGTAAACAACATTTTTAAAGAAAGAATTTTAGAATTAAATATATGGATTCCAAGTATTTTCGTAAAATATAGACTATAAAAATTAAAAAAAAATTTATAAAAAAATTAAAAATAATTAAGTAAAAAAAAATTCATTATTTTTATTTCAATTAGTTTATATCTCTTTCGAGATTCGAATCTTGGTCTTTATATTGCAAACCATCATTCTCTACGACTAGGCTAGGCTATGGTTCAAGTTCAATAAAGCACATGAGTATGAGCTATATAATCTTGCTGTAAAAAATAGTTGATCTTACTCCAGTTATCCGCTAGCAAAAGATATATAGAAATTATATTATTGCTGCAACTATTTATTTTTTCACTATATAAAGAATTTAATTTCATTCGAAAACTATAATATTTTTAGAGATTTGTGTTTAATTCAACAGATTAAATCGTAATAAATTTCGAATATTTAAAGAAAAATAGTTTAACATTTTTTTTAGTTTTTACAAATATCCAGAGATAATGTAAACTAAACTATTTACCTGTTTACAATGATGATGTAAGAAAACGAGAATCTCTATTGACCATCAAAAAAAGTTTTATAAATATATTTTATGCCAAACTTTTTCCAATTTCTTAAAAATCCATTTTCAAAGGGTATTTTATTATTTTTAAATTAACTATGTCGTCAAAATTGTATATGAAACAAAAAACACAAATAATGTCAACAAACTTAAAAAAAAAAAAAAAATTATGCTAAAAATAAACAAAATGAATAATAAATAGTTAAATTTTAAAAGAATACAAAAATTTTGTGTTATAGTTTTATTGACCTTGGGATTAAATTAAGTATTTTTGAAGGCGCCAACTAATTATATTTAAATTTTAGATAAATTAAATATTATCTCTGGCCACATGAAAGGGAGTGCATCAAATTATAATCAAAATACGTGGGAATTATACATAATTCAAATATTGATTTAATTTATTTTATTCAGCTAATAAAGAAATATTCTTTTTTTGTAAACTTATTGAATTTATATTTAATGATTTATTGAGTTGCATATCGAATCATAGAAAAATTGTATATATTTTTTTTGGTTTTCTATGGAAACTTTTGACCTACAGATAATCTTTTATATGAAAAGATTCACATCAAATTCAATTTAATTGTGAAGTATATTTATTTTACATATTAGTAATTCTGACATTTAAGTTAAAATGTTGTGGCTAAATTTTATTACCAAATTATATGTAGGCCATTTATAATAAAATAGTTTTATGAGCAATAATCGCAAGTCGTTAGTTATTGATATAAATAATAGAACTACAACTCTATATTAATAATGGATAATTTAGAAATTCATTGATTACTTAATTAATATTATATAACGAAATACACAGCTTTAAGAACGGTTTTATTTACAAAAAAAATTGAAAAAGTAGATAAAAAAAAAAAATTACTATGCTAAAATCGAAAAGAATTTACATAGAATAATAATTATATTCTTATTTTTTTAAAGGAATGTGAGCCAGATGTTAATCAAAATCATTATTTTACCGGTTTTTAAATAATAGAGAAAAATTAATATGTTTATTCAGTTTATTTATAGTTTAATTTGCGGGCCTTGAAGCGAAAATATTGACATTGTTCCATTTACGATAAATACGCGAATCGTTCAAAATACTTTAATAAATTCTTATGTTCACACCAAAATTAATATACCACGAAAAAAAAATAAAGTTATTCCAAAAAAAAAAAAAAAAATTATCTGATTAGGTCATCTTCATGGAATGAAATCTTTTTTTCTTGGGTAAAATTTTTTTTTTTAACTTTTTAAATTATATTATTGTGTATACATTGTATAACATTATTTTTATCTGATTTTTATGAATATGAATAACAGCATGAACAGAATACAAATATTTATATTTATTAAAAATATTTTCTTTGACGAGAATGTATATTGATGATGGTTACATTAGTTATACCCTTAAACTCCTTTTTTCTTTTTCGTTTTTAATTATTCATCATGATTATATACACTTTTAACTGCTTGACTATTCCTTTTCAAAAATATTTCGTGCACTTGAACATTTATTATTGAAATACGATTGTTAGAACGAACATATGCAATACTTATCCTTTACATATCTTTGAAAATTCACAAAATAAATATTTTTCCGGGATTAGCCCATAGCACGGTGTTAACAAAATGATTTATGTAAAAAGAGACATTTATTTTCTTTTCGTCTTTTTGATAGAAACAGTAAAGATGAAATAAATTTTATCTTCATTAGAATACTATTTCATTTATTATGTATTTCTTTTTTCTTTTCATAATTTCTATGTTTGGCTAACGATTAAGTCTTGTAATTAATAATGGGAAAACATAGTAGACTGTAACATACTAATCAGTTTCTCGGTTAGTTCTAAACTTAATGAAAAAAAAATTTATGATTAAATAAGATATAATAATTTTGTTAGAAAACTAAAGTTTGTTACTTAAGTCTTTTGTATTTTTTCAATTAATTATATTCTAAAAATTAAAGTCTGTTGTTCAAAATTTGAACACATTGAAATAGCAAAAAAAAAAATTTTTTTTCAATTTATTTTAATAAAATTTAAAAATAAACTCACCAACAAACAACAGAGATTTAAGTATTTAATACAATTTTGTGATTTGAATTGAATTTCACTTACCTAGAAAAGAAAAAATATTTTTAGTATTAATGATTTTACTTTCTTATTACTTTCGTATTTCAATGATAAAAAAAAACAAAAATTTCTTATAAGGAATTTAGCAAGAAATCACTTTCTTACATAAATATTTTCGAAACAAGATATTTTTTTTTTTCTAAAAAGCATAAGTTATAGATAATTTGATGTTTTTTTCTTTTGCTGAATATATTTTCAATTAAATCTGTTTGGTCATTAATTTATTTAATTTTTTTTATTTTTTTTTGTTGATTGTAAATAAATGATGTGAGAAATTACCTAGGTTTAAATGTTTTCTCAAACTTTCATATTCCCAGATCGATTTTACGTCATGTAAATCAAAATGTTTTATCATTTAAGCAATTCTTCAATTTTAATTACCTGCATTCAAATATTATGAACATACTTTTTAGCGCATCTTAATAAAAATAGTTTTTAATACTTGGCTACAAAAAAAAAATAATTAAAATATATGTAGGTTTTTTTTTATAAAACAATTTCTCCGTCAATGTTATAAAAAGTAAGGTTAATTTTAGAAACATATTCATACTTTCATTACTTTTTGTTAAAACTATATACATAATGTATTTGTGTGCATAATGTATTAATGTGCATATAATGATTTGAAAGATAATGTAATTACCAAAATTATTGTAATATCCATTATACTAACCTAAAGCCTTAATATTATTATAATGCAAATAGATACATTATTGAATGTGTTTGCAATTTCTCCTCTTAAAATTTTTTTTATTAAATATAAATTCATACAACCCGATCAACCATTCTTTATATTTCTTGAAGAATATTTAAAAGTCTTGCACCGAATTGGGCAGAAAAATCGATATATAGAATATGTTTTACACTTCTATAATAATATTTAAAATTATTTAACAAACGTTAATTAACTTTAAAAATATTTATCATATTTCGTTGAAACTTTCTTTAAAAAAAATCTTTATATTTATTGCATCGCCTTTAAAAGATTGCAATAAAACTTTAGTTAAATTTCGATATAACCAGAAAACGTCGAAAAACTTTATGAATCGATAAAAATATTTTTCTAATTTTCTTTAAAATAATTTAAAAGAAATATCTTTATGAATAGTCACCATTTTTGAAGAATTTGAACTGCTGAACGATATGATTTTTTATATTGGAATATATTTACTTATCTTTTAAATTTTATAACACTAAAATTCGATGCAGTTCTTTAATATTTTTCTTCATATAAAAATTAAATTTTGTAATAAAAGTCGATAAATATTTTAAAAAAATCAATAGTAATTTAAATTTTACTTTTGATTGGCAAAAATTATCATAGGATGTAGCTGAATGGCTAAGATGCTAACACATGAACGTAAGGGACGCAGGTTCAAACCCCGATAGCGGTGCAAAAATAAATTGTATTAAAAATGTAATTTAAATAAATATTACCTATAAATATATATGAAAAAAAATTTATAATAAAAAAAAAATAAATAAATAAACAAAAATAATAATAAAAAAAAATAAATAAAAATTTTTTTTGATTTATTTCGGAAAATATGTTAAAGATTTTTTGATACCAATCGATACTTATTGACTGGACAACTTTAAAATCCCGCATCGATTGCTAACAATCGGTAAAGGCAAATACTCGTGATTTTAATAAAGATTCTTCACGTAAGTATAAAGAATGGTTGATCGGGAAACGTTAAATCAACAATTAATAATTATTATTATATTATTAGTTTTTATAATATTCAGCAAAGATGTGATTGAAAGTTATCGGCACACCTTAAAGTTGTTAAAAAAAAATAAAAATTTATAGATTATTTATTTTATTAGAAAAAAATTTCATTTTCATTTGGAAAAAAAAATTAAAAAATATTTTTTTTTCTACAACGATTTTTATTTTTATTGTGACGACTGACCTAGTGAAGGCCATTGAATTTATTGAAAGACACCTAAATGACTTTTTGTATTATTAAATGTGCACGTCAATGTAGAAAATATATATTTTCAACAAATAAATTATATATTAACAGCAACGGTATTTTGAGTATTTATTTGTTATACATACATATTCTATTAGATTAATGTAAATCAAGCGAAATGATCTCTCCTGAAAAATGATACTGGATATAAATATAACATTAGTGTTGCGAATGAACATAGTGAAAAAATTATATTAAATTGTGTAAAATGAGATAATCAAAAAGCCGGTACGTCATTTAAAGCAATAAAATTTAGTATATTTTTTTTACAGTTTGAGGCTCCAAAGTAAATATTACGAGAATTGTCAAAGTTTTCTACTTGATCAGCATGTTGGAGTTGGACAGTATCGCAACACTATTCGCTACGACTATGCTAATTATCCACTTTTACTCATCTTATATGAATTAAAAGTAACATGAATTATTATCATCAACATGTATTACCAACTTGTGTTTTTTTATTTACACTGTTTTTAAAATTGTTCTATAAATAACCAATATGTATATAATAATATTTTAGTTATAATTTATTTGAGTAAAAAATTTTTCTGATTTTAATTTCAGATTTTAGGGTTTTTATTGTTTAAGTTTAACATAAAAATTGGTGTGTCAACCAATAATTATTATTATGCTGTACATAAATCCTTTTTATTGATTTACCTTTGACAAACAGTGATATTCGTTTTGTATTATTATTTTTAAATTTTGTTTTTTATTTAACAAAAATACATTAATATACCTATATCTTGCAAATGGTAAAGGTCATTTTGGTCTATTGGGAACAAAATAGTGATAATTTTTTTTTGCTTTTTAAATAAATGTATTATATTTAAATTTTTTTTTGTGGGTGGATTTTTTTCATTTTATCTTCAGAAGCATTAAGAAAAATGTATATAATGTACATTTTTGTATCAATTGAACTGTTTTCTTGTTGACACATTATTGTTTTTATTTTATATTTTTTATTTAATTCAATTTGTAAGTTAGGTGTAATTTAATTTCTTGTAAAATTTAATTTGCAGCAGGTAAATGAAAAACAAATAGCTTTATCGGTTTTTAGACATAAATAGAACAGAGAAAAAAATATATTTGCAATGATTAAGAAATTGGTTTTAGAATGTTTTTAGCCTTGTGCAGTTTTTTTTTTTTTATAATATATACTCGTATAATAAAATTTAAAATATTTGGTTCATATATAAAAAATAAAATAAATAACGTCTAAACAGAGTGACTTAAACACCTTTAAAATATGATTTATAGATTGTTTTCTCGAAGAATACAATTTGTACTAGATTAAGAGACATTAGGGTAAGCTCGTTGAGTTCTCTCAAGTTAAACACTTTAGTAAAATAAGTTTACATTGAATCTGCTTTTTTTTCATAAATTAATGTGATATTTCTATATTTATATGAAATTATATAAAATAATTTTAATTTATAACATCAACAGGTTAATATTAAATTTTGTTTTTGTAAGCAATTACCACTTTTAAAGCTGGTTTTTTTTTGTTCCACTATTAAATATATATTTATTTTGAAAATGTACAATTTTTTCTGCTTCCTTAAAGAACCGAATAAGGGGCATAAATTTAAATATATATTTTTTTCTTTCTTAATTTGCATTGAGCGTATATATATTATAGATGATATTTATGTGTTCATCTATATGTAAAATTTCAATATCATTATAGTTTCACAAAAAATAAAGAAAAAAGAAACTATATTTTAATCCAAACTAATCCAACAACTTTATCAACCTACTCAATATAATTACGATTTCTATTCCAACTGATATCAGAAAATGTATATCGCCTGACGTTGTTGCAAAGTAGTTGAAAATATACATTATTTATTCATAAAATACTTCTTTTTTTTTTTTTTTTTAAACAAATCATGTCCCTCAGGATTATAATGTTACGTTTAATTAAGAGTATCAATTCTAAGAAATAAATGAATGACTTTGCGAATTAAATATGCGTTACTTTCTGTATAAAATAAAAGGAATTGGATCACGAGCATATATATAAAAAAGAATAAGCTATTCACTATCAGTAACCCAAATAAAAGAATTAATAATCGATTTTAGAATTAATCAGAATATTTTATTCACTGGAAATATAATTTCATAAAGGCTTTTACATAAAAATTTTGAGGTTCTAATTTTCGAAAACGAACTCTCTGAAAAAAAAAAAAAATAAAATAAAAAACTGTCCCAACCTATTACATTTTTTATGCAAGTAAAATAATGAATATTTATTTTAAAATTTAATTTATTTATTTTAAGAAGAAAAGTATTTTTATATATTTTACTATATTATTTTACTTTTTTTCAGGGGCGCATTTACGAATATGCCGCCCCCAGGAACTTTTTGCAAAGTAGTTTGATTTTAAATAAGAAGCAAATCTAACACGTCGTGTTTGATGTACATAATTGAAATGTCATTTAATTTAGTTTAGAGGATAACTTTTGATTCTCTTAAAACAAGAAAAAAATCTTTCAGCAGAAAAACTTGTAACAAATAAATTCTGGAAGATGAATTCCACATTTCGAAATATGTTATAATATTTTTTTTGTATATTAATTTTTACTTAATCAATTCTACAAACAAAAAAATTAATTAATTTTTTTATGGGTTCTTTAATGTCTGTTTTGCCGACTCTTTAAATTTACAGCCCTAGGCCTCTAGTTTGTATATCCCTAAATCCAGGGCTGCTTTTATTGCTATTTTTTCTTATTTATTTGAACATTTTATGTAATAAATTTTTACATCTTTTTAATTTAGTAGATCATGATATTATAGCTTGTAATTTATTGCAGTGTGAATATGTAGTAATTTTTAAGTATTATAATTTAATTGCAGTTTAAAACACTAGTTACTTAAAAAAAAATATTTAAAAATATTAACTTATTGAGAGTATATGATTTGGAAACTCGTGTATTTTTCAAAAATTCGTATTGAATTTAACTATTCAATTGCGCACAATATTTATATCAAACTAGGAAAAAGAAGAATTCAAAAATAAATAAATTTTTAATAAGAAACAGTTTATATGACAGAAAAAACAAACACTCACTTCACATGACAAGATACAAATATGATCTATAGAAACGCCCATAAGTATACGCCTTATTAGCAATTACAATTTTCTTTTCTTTGAGGAATACTTGACATTACCTAGATATAACACTGCGCTTATTAATTAAGAATTTCTTAAGATGATTCTAAATAATACTAAGAATAAAATTTCTTCACAAAATAATTTATAGTGAAGAAAGAACTCATATTTTTAACCTTTTATTTTTTTTTATAAATAAAATTACTTTTTAAATTCTAAAATTTTCACAAAAAATATATAAAATTTTATTGTCACGATATAATAAAACTAAAAAAAACTAGTAATTTATTATTTTAATTTTTTTTTTTGTATTAAACCAAACACTTTTACTTTTTAATTATAATAAATTTTCAGTGTAATTAATTATCTATACTTGATTTTAAATATATTACTTTGAATATTAAATTACTAAACTGTATGGTTATATGTATATATTTTAAATGCAATTGTAAAATGTTGCATTAAGTGTTTAGCGCTTAAATTTGCTTAAAAAACAAAAGTTTTCATTTTATAAAAACTAGTTTTTTGTTTTGTTTATTTTTTATTTTTTAAGGCATTAATTGGAATTGTGCTCATATTAATTTTCACAAGTTTTCATTTTTTTTATAACAAATAAAAAAAAAATTAAAAATATTTTTACAGGTAATTATTTTATTTTTATTATATCGCCCTCAAAAGAAGAGCAGAAGTAATAACATTATTTTCAAAAAAAAAAAAAAACGTCTTAAAGTAAGTAGTCTTATGAAATAATTATTCGCACCTGCAAAAGAATTTACTTTCTTCTTAAAATATGATTTCTATTAAATTTCTTTTTATTATTTTAATTTTCTTCAAATTTTTTTGACAGAAATGCAATCGCCTAAAACCAGACATATAAAAGTTCAAAATTTAACTCTATACAAATGCACTTAAAAGAGGCTTTTTTTAGGGTTGTGCAATTTTTTTTTATTGAAATACTAAGTAGATACATTCATAGCATGTATACATAGGTGATAATGCACATCTATGGACTAAGAATTTTGTTTTGCGGATTAATTAACGAGTTAGATTGATTTAATTAATTATTTATGAATTATCTGTGAATTTGTGTAATATTAATTTTTAAAGAAAAAAAAAAATGAGGACATTTTAGATATTTTTCACACTTTTTCTTTACAAATACATGACATCAACGTGCACTTTTTTCTCAAAGAAAATGAAAATTATAATTTTTCATAAGTGAAAATTAGAGCATATATTTAAAAAAAAATTTCAAACTGCAATTGAAAATTGAACTTGTTTCCTAATTAAAAAACAGAGATTTAGAAAATATTTTTTCACTTTCTTTAAATGACTAAAAACTAGATGATGGCTTTTTACTCGAAACCTGTAGTAATAATATTTTAAGACATATTTTAGCGTTCAGTAGATTAAATTGTGTCTTTATCGAAATTATCCAATGGAACAAAATTTATATTTTTAAACAAAAATAATATTAAAATCATTTTAATATCAATGAAAACATTTCCATTGCAATAATCAAATTTTAGATCAAACAAAAGCATTTTAAAGTCCGCATTTTAAAGTGGAACAAAAGCGCAATAATAACTCAATTCCTAAACGTAATCAAATGTTATAATTATATAATTAAAAAGAATTAAATTAACAGAGATAAAAAAAAAAAATTATATAGTGCAAAATTGGTAGTATAGAACTTAATTTTTAGACTTTTTATGCAGTAATTTTGACTAATGGATTTTTTATATAGCAATTTGAAACAAAATAAAACATTACCACAGAAACATATTTATAATTCTATAATTCTCTATTTTTAACATTAATCATCATTATGATATTCATGACCATTATCATTAAAAAAAAAAAAGAGAAATAAAAACATTTCAGTGTTAATAAAATTACTTGTAACTAGTTAATATCAAACTTTATTTTGTAATAGAAAAATAAATATTATTGGCTTCTCCATTACCATATCCCTTACTCGTTTGATAATAACATACAATTTTGCAGCAGTTCAACTCGAATTATGTTTATAAATCTGTAAAAATATCTGAATGTTATTCGGGTTAGTAAATTGAGTTATTTCCAATTATTATCGTACATGAATAAATATGGAATTAACCTGTGTCCGCCGAACGAATATTTCATACTTTTAAGCAACTGTAAAGCACTTCTTCAAATTATTCATAATTTGAAATATTTTTAGGGGTTCAAGTCAGTGCAGAATAACTTGATTCAATATGTGAAAAACAAATGTTTTAGTTACAAACTTACAGATTTTTCATATTTTTTTTTTGATTCCCAACTTAATACTGTTACCCTTTTTCAGATTGGAAAATCGGAAAAATAATATTATTGTAATTCTTGATAACTTAACTGAACGAAGACACCGAAAAAGAAATAAAGTTCTTTTTTTTTCAAAAGATCTTTTCCCACAAAAAAATCAAAAGAAAAAAAAATTCTAAATAATTAAGATGAATCTGTATTTTCAAACGAAATTTTTAATGGACTTAGAGATAAAGAAAAAAATCAGCAAAGTGTTATGAATTTTTCTTAACACATTAATCAAAGAAAAAAAAAACAAAATGTACCAAAATCTGAAAAAAAATAGTATCCACAAGATAGTTTAGCGAAAAATTAAAATATTCTTAACCTCTAATAAAAATAAAGATCATATAGGCTAGCTAATTATTTCTAGAAATAATTAATAAAAATTTAAGGTTTTTTGATAATTAAAATAAATGTAATTATATAAAATAATTTTTATTGATAATAAAATAAAATCAACAAGTTATATGGAATTAAGAATTATTTAATTTAGTTTAAATAAGAAATATTTTTTTTTTATTTACACATCGTTCGTAGGTATTTTGTCATTCACAAATCACAAATCAAAAAAAAATATGTTAAGAATGAAATTAAACATTTTTTGGCGCTGTCAATCTGGCAATTTGTTCTAATTTCTGAAATATAGCAGCATAATTGTTTTCCATATACGTAAAAAGAAATCTGTATAATAATCGTTATTTGTTATTGGTGAAAAGTTTTTGGATCTACTACAAACTCTATTAAAAGTCAGATAAAGAGATTTTTGAAATTATGTTGTCATATTCCTTAGAAGGGCATGAAATTAAAGTTGGATTTTCTAAATTCCGTGACTATAATAACATTTTTAAGTTTTATTTTTGTGAAAAAGGTAAGTATAAAGTTTTAATTAAAATAGTTTACTTTTTACACTTTAATTTTGAAAAAAATTTAATAAACCAAATAATAATAATTGTAGTTTTTACATCATAAAATTATTATTACTTTTATTCAATAATAATTATTTAATAATTTTAAATAATAATTTTTTTTAACATTATATTTTCAATCTATATAGTGAATATATATAGTTTTTTTTTTTGTAATTTCAAGTTTATTATAAAATTTCAATTGTGGTTTTTTTTTTTAGCTTTAATAATTTTGAACTTTAGAAAATAAAAGAATTTAATGATTACATCAACCTGAAAAGAATGCGAATTAAAAGCCACAAAAAAAAATTATGTTCATGTTTTGTTAATTGTTAAATTTTATTTTCAAAAATAATATTTGTATTGGGATGTATATTCTTTCAAGAATGATCTTTTAAATTATTTCATTCAGTTTCATTTAAGAGAGACGTTATGTTCTATCCAAAAAACATTGTATTAAGAAAATTACGAAATTGCAATCAATTTAACTAGACATTTTTTAAACGCTATTTCCGCCTTATGACACTATAACCAGATGTTAAATAATATTACAAAAATATTAAAAGATTGAATACGTGAAGATACAGTTTAACAATTTGTTAATATTATTAGTGAAAAGATCACCACAAGAGAATAAATTGACTTATTTACATTAATAAATAGTAAATGCAGTTTTGGAATGAGTACATTTTGATTATAAGTACGTATTTCTTGTTCTATTGTTTTTTTTTGTTTTGTGGGTTAACTACTTTAGTTTGTGGAACAATTATAATTCTTAATTCATTTTTTAATACCTCTTTTAGAAAAATTGCAAACAAATTACACATACTTTTTCTCTAACACAAATAATTTCACAATAACTTTTTCAACTTGAACTAATGCGTGTTGAACTTGATCTAATATTGCTTCCATTTAAAATAGAATAATAGATGCATTTTGAACATAATTGTGCGGAAAATAAATTAATTACCAATTGAAGTATTAATAATTGACTATTGAAAGCAAATGAGCTTATAGATAATATAAAATTTCTAAAACGGAAAAGACCAAAGAATCTTATATTTAATCGCTTCATTTAATTTTAAAGAAAACTTATTTAATAAAATTTTAAGGATATTTTGAAATGTTTTCTTTGGATCTTAAAGACTGAATAACTTTTTTTTATATTGCAATAGATAAAGTTGAAGCGCTATTGAACAATTTTCAAGAGTTACAAAAACTGTTAGTTAATATACATAATGTAATATGTATATTTCCAAACGATATATGAGTGCCGCACAGTGTGCAATGCAATTTTAATTAAAATAAAACTCAAAATCGTATTAAAATTTCGTGTTTTAATAAACAGTTTCTTAAAATTATTTCGAATTTTATTTTTGTTGATTTTAATGCCTGGTTTTTATTTTTTCTTTTGGGTTGGGTATTTATTATTAATAAATCATTAATCATAAATATTTATGCAATTAAAACCCATTGACATAATTATTGTTTTGCAAATCGAAAGATTTAAGTCAGCAACTTTTTAGCATAATTTTTTATTTTAATGTTAACGTATATACAAATTAACAATGAAAAAGCAGTTTTTTGTGAAAGAAAAATTAATAAAAAAATGTACATATTTATATTTTTTATCAAGATGTATAATTAAATAGTAATTAATTTTAAATTTATATTAATTTATATTCTTGATGAAAATTTTCTTTATTTCACACTTCTGCTGTACAATTTTTTGATAATTTTAGATAAAGTTGGCTTCCAAGTTGTGACCTTGAAACTTTTAATGACACCATTAATAATTAAAAAAAAAAATTTTTCTTCGTGAGTAATTTTATTTCCTGATTTTTTTTTTTTTTTTTAAGAGTAAATAATTTTGACATTAACCATAAAAGATTAAATTTTCTTATTTTTATTTTTTTTTAATTTTTTTTTTTAAACCATTAAATAGTTATGAGAAGGCATAAAAATTTATGATATTGACTATAAATCAATAAGTAGACATATACATTTTTTCGTGATCTTCTGATTAAGCTAGGTAATTATAACAAGCAACAAAAAAAAAAAAAAAATATATTATTCATTCTGAAACATAAAAAAAAAAAAATGTTATGTTTTATAACAGGAAATAGTTTAGAAATAATAATATAACATTCGTTTCGGAACTTAGTTTACAAAAGAAATTTTTTAATGATTCTAAGAACTTAATTTGATTAAATCTAAAAAAAATAAAATCATTTTACAAAGTTAATACAAAAAAAACAAAAAAAAACAGCGCTAATTGAAAATGTTTTCCAATTTGATGAAAGAAATTAAATTATATAATATAAAGATTTGTATTTTTTTTTTTGCTATAAGGTCTAAAATCTCCAAATTGATATTGATTGAAGGTGAATTAGAAAAAAATATTAATCCTGTAGAAATAACTAAATTAAAGCATATAACCGCCTCGATAAGCATAACATTTTACAAATCCAACAAAGATAATTTATCCAGAGTTTATTTATTTGATAGTTTTTGATTTCATGGAAGGAATTTTAAGTCCTACTGGCAACAAAGTTAGAATTTCACTGAAATTATGTTTAAGTTCAATATTGTAGATATGCTTTTTATTCCTTTCGAAAGAATTAGAAATAATTGAATTTTTTTTTTGTTTTTTCTGTTTCCCACATAATTCATAATATTTATTCACATGACCTCTTCGAAGGTTGCATTAATAGCAATAAATTTTGCATTCAATTCAAAACAATTTTATCTAACGTTATCTTTTGGGATAAAAATTTTTTTACTACACAAAATCATAACAAATATCAAAAACAAAAAAAACCAAAAGAAACAATTACATTCCTCCAGTTTTTTGATTTGAAATTTTCCATATTGTTATTACCTATATACTTATCCATGATAAGATTTAACAAATTTTACTATATTTCTATTTCTTCGACTGCTGTGACATAATCATGATATTTTTATTTTGAAAAATAAATCACGATTATGAATTTCGATATTTTAGTAATAAATATCGTGGTATTGCTTGAGTACAAAAACAGATATAAATAAAAGAAAACAAAAAAAATCTTCAATTATTGCTTACTTTTTAGGCATGTAGTGAATAGAAAAATATGTACAGTTTAAAAAGTTATATTTGAGTAACTTTTCATTCTGAAATTTTTGATTGCATAACACTTAATCAATGCATTGACTGTGTACTGTGATGAAATTTTCAAAAATTCCAAAATAGAAAAAAGGGAACACGCTGTACTAGCTGAATATGTTTGACGGATGCACTATCTTAAACAATAAATTAAAAATAAAATTTTAACTCTTAAGTTATGGAATTCCTTAAATATTTAAAATGTATGTATATGTTGTCAAGATATTAGAGATATATAACTTTATTTAAAACTCATCTTTAAAGATATAACGAATTCACAATTTCAATATATTTTAGAATTTTTGTATGCTGAATAATAAGTTAAGGTCACAAACTACTTTATTTGATGCAAAAAATATTTTACCCATTAAAAATAAATTTTTATTATCATATAACTATAATATTATATATTATGTACCTATCTGTTAGGAATTTATCATTACAATTTTATTGTGGTAAATTTTTTTTTTTTAATTTTTTTTGACATATGAATAAAAAAATTTAATAGGTACCTTAACATATTTTTCATTAATAATTATTACTCTTTTAATATTTTTTAAACACTAAAGATTCATTATAACAATAAATGAATTTAACAAGCAATTAACCGTGAAATTATTATTTTGTAATAAATTTGAATAAAATCAGTCAATTATTTCGAGAGATTTGAGGAGAAGAAAAAAAAAAACTGTATGCCCTTCAGATATTTATTTCCAAAAAGTGTTAAGGTTTCTTCTTGTTCATATATGTATGCTTTTTCTTAGCGTTTTAAATATAAATATTCTAAACAAATAATTTGAATTGCTTAAAATAAAAAAATACATCAAAAGTTGAATTTTTTAAAACAAAAAAACAAAATATGTAGATTTTTTACAAAATACCAAAATAATAAAAGCAAAATAATAATAATTAATATTATTTTTAAGTTAAAAAAAAATAAATAAAAAATCCTTGAATGCAATTTATTCTTTCAACAAATTAAGATTTATTTCATGATCTTGAAGTTAAAAAAAAAATAAAATAAAAAATTTGAATAATAATTTGTTAAAAACTATTCGTAAGTGTTAATTATTTATTAACTTCTGCCCGAAAGATTAAAAACAAAAAATAAAAAATAAAATTCGTGAATCAGCATGAGAGTTTATGATATTAGCGGGATTTTAAGTTTTTATACTTTTAAAAAAACTTTTTTACATATAAATAGAGAATTGAAATAATATTTATTATTTATATTGAAATTACAAATATTTTTTATTTGCACATCGTTAAATAATATATCCTTGACAGGCCTTTCTATTTTTTTTTCTTTTGTTTTTTTTTGCAATTCAAATTCATTATTAAGGAGCGGCCAATCGCCATCATCAACTGCAACAACTTCAATATGCATTTATATTCTTCATTTTTCAATTTTCTTCCAAGAATTTGTAATTTATGAAATATATAAAAATTTCCACTTACATGATATCATATTTTTAGTTTGATCTTGAAAAATAATTATTGAATTTATGTAATTAGTACAAATTAATTATGTGGAATGAATATTTAAAAAAAAAATTCTTAGCGATCGAAAAAGAAGATTAATTGAAATTATATTATTCTATTAAATTATTTATATATCCCAATTAAAAATTGCTTAAAGATCATATTAATTGTACTATTTTCTATATTATATAGAACATTTGATTTTTATTGAAGATATTGGATGTCAGTTTCATGCTTAAGTGTAATAAATAAATAATGTAAATTAATTGAGTATTAGTATTAGTAAATCATTTTAATATTATTTTATTAAAATCAAAGAATAAAATATTATAATGAAAGAGAATAAATGTTGAATGAGAAACTCCATACTTAAAAATTGGTTCAGTATTTAATTACAAAATTATTTTTTAATAAATCATCCATCATGTATAATTAATCATTTCTAATCTAATTTTCAGTCAAAAGTCAATCATAAAATTATCTTAATTTTTCATTTATTTTTTTATATATGTGTTTAGAGGTTTAGACATAGCTACACAAATATTATGTTGCATAGTTAGAAAAAAAACCAAATAATTATTTTTATGTTCAAATAGTCACAGTTAATTAAATTTTAAAATATATTAATTAATTTTACAATAATTAATAAAAAAAAAAAAAATTTTTTTTAAATGTAATCGACTGTGAAATGAAAATAGTAATAATAAAATATATGTAATAATAATTTATTTATTTATTTTTTATTATTATTTTTGTATAAAGTTTATATATAAAAAAAAAAAAATCTAAAATGTTGTAATTTAAGATTAAAACATTTTTTTTTGTTTGTTTGTTTGTTATACCAAATGAAATAAATTCACAGTTTCAATGTTAAATTATGTTTGTACATATAGGTATATATATAGTTTTAAAATTAAAAATTTTTTATTTTTTTTTTTCATTTCTTTTCATAAAGTTTTTTTTTTATTTTTTAAATAATAATTTATATTAAAAAAAAAAATTAAAAAAAAAACTTTAATAAATATAATAAATTTTTATACTTAGGCCTGAGGTAATTTTAATTTCATTTCTACTCAAAGAGCAATAAAAAAACGTATAAATATATCTTTTGATATATTTATTAATTATTATATTGTTGTTATTATATTATTACTATTATTTATTGTCTTTATCACATTAAAAAATCTTTTTTTTTTTTGCTATTAAAAAAAAAAAAAAAAGATTTTTTTTCTCAGTTTTTTATTTTTTGGACAACCTTGAAAAGTTCGTTACATTATGATTTCAATATGTTAAAGAAACAAATAACAAATAAAAATTTTATATTCTAGGTTATTGTTAAAAAAAAAAAAAAATTATTGTAAATAAATTAAGATTTTTTTATTTTTTATTTTTTATATGCACTTATTAAAATATTATTTTTGAACTAAAAGATTGTGAACAACAACACACTTGGAACGATGATATTATGTTTTGAACTCTTAATTATTGCTTATTATGAAGAAAAAAGTGTGTAGAAAAATTTTCAATATTTTGTAATGCAGTCAGATGATTGTTATTATATATATATAGTGTGTTTTAATGCTCTGGCAGGAAAACTTTTATATACGTACTATAAACCAAATAAGATGCAGAGATTTTTATCTCGAATCACTTCTTAATAAAAAAAAATAATAATAATAATAATATTTTGCGATACTTAAATATAAATTCTTTACTTTAAGCATTTGATAAGTAGATAATTTGAATGTAATTTTACTTATGAAAGCAATATTTTAATAGTTTTAATCATTTAATTAAAAAAAAAAAGTAGTAAGAGTTGTGGAAATTGAACTATTTTAAAATCGTTCTTTTTTGGCAATACGAATATCGATTATTTTTCATCACATTTTATTGTAGCATAATCATAAGTAAGTCCAAAATTTCTTCTTTAGATCATTAAAGAAATTACTGTTTTATTTTAGTAAATTGGATTTAGGCTAGCCGGCTTACAATCTAAGCCCTCGATTTAGGAATAAAAAAAATAAATAAAATATGCATGTAATATCTAATTGTCAAAAACACTAGTATGATATTAAGTCTGAATAAAATGACGCATGTTAAGCTTTATATTGGCACATGTTTTAAAACAAAAAAAAAACTATTTATATATTAAAATAAAAAAAAAAATTAATTTGTAAATAAGATTTTAATTTAATTCAACGCCAAACTAGACCAAAAAAATTATGCCAAGAACATATACTAATTATTGAACAAGGGTTTAAACTTGATTAAATATTATTAATTATATATAAATTCTTAAATATGTTTACAACTTTTAACAGTTTCGGTATTTTAGTATCCACAGAGGAAACATTAATCAAATGCTGACAACAAACATATGAAATTTATAGCCAAATAAAGTCGACATACATAATATCTTCTTAATTAGCAAAAAAAAAATTTTATATATACATAGGTATAGAAAGTTTTTATGTTTTTATTAATTAACACTTTATATGTTTAGTATAGAAGAGAAATAACAAAAAATTATTACCGTTATATTTGTGTATCCAGAATCCAACAAGGCGCCTAAATTTTTTTTTCAACTAAAAATTTTATTAATTTTTTTTTTTATATTTCTCAAAAATTTATAAAAATTCTTTTTTCAATAAAAATTAATTTTTTTTTTTTTATTAATTATTTAAAAATGATTGTATTTTATTCATTAATTTTCTTGTTTAATTATTTAATAATAATAATACATTTTAAACTGTATAATTAATAAAAATAATAATAATTAAATTTCCGGTTACAAATTAATAAACCAAAACGATTATGTTTTAATTTCTTCTTTTTTTTTCTTGGATTGTAAAATTTTTAGATTTTTTTTTCTTTTCTACATAAAAATAACAATAAAGTAATTTTTTGGAATCAAAAATACGATTTTTATTTTAATTTTGTATTATTTTTTGTTAAATGAAGATGACCTTCTAGCTTTAACCATAAATAAAGCGAGAAAATATATGTTGTATATGAAAAAAAAAAAAAAAAGTTTTAATTTTTTACCAAAAAAAAAAAAAACAATTTTTTTTTCCCAATCTTATTTGACCACAAAATTATATATTAATTAAATAAAAAATAACAAACACCCACAGTTTTTTGTTTTAATGAATTTATATTATGTTTATTTATTTTTTTTGTTCATAAGAAATTATTATTGTTCTTTGACTAAAAATATTGATTTCCTATGTTTTTTTTTTCATATAAAATCGATTTTTTCTTTTTTAACAAATTAGTTTTGGTTTTTAAATTATAATTATAATAAAAAAAAAATATAAAAAAATATTTTGTTATAATAATAATAATCCAAAATTTTTTTAATACTTGCAGTAGTCAAGAATTCACATTTTTTTACTATAATTATTAGTTATACGATGTTGCGGTAAGTCAAGATCAAAACGTTAAATTTTACAAATAACAGTGATTAAAATTTTAAAGCATTCAGAATAGTATTAGCAAATTAATTAAATGAGTCATCGAATATAAATAATTTCAGTCTCTAAATCTGTATGAATTTAAAAATGAAAAACCGTGTTTGTACGTAATCTATAAATTTTTGAAACAACGAACTGATTTAGTTGCCATTGCAAAAGTTATTTTCCGCAGGTGGTTTTAGGCTGATGAGATTTGGTCGACACTGCAGAGCTTTTTCGACGGCATCATATTAAAACATTTTCCTTTATTTCATTGGATTAGACTTTTTCATAATCCTTTTTTTTGAATTATATTTTAAATTATTTAAAATTGTCTCGACTTGGATGGGGTTTGTGGCCTATCAAAATCTTTAAAAATTCTTAAAAGCTATCTAAAACACAATCTCAAAATTCTGAATAATATGGACATAATTTAGGAAATTGATTAAAATTATATTATTTTCAGTAAATATTTCGACTGTGAAAGAGTTCGTTGAATGAATCTTTAATTTGTAATAAAATATTCAGATTCTTCAGTTATAAATTACATAAGACACAAAATTTTAAAACATAATTTTTTAAGAATATTTATAATTTTTTTCCTTTTTTAACTTAAGATAATATTTATAATTTTTTCTATTTTTAAACACAAGAATTAAGTTCCAAAAATTTAAAGTTCTTTCTTTTTTAATTATATAAAAATGTTTATTTTGTTCTATTTTTAAAAAAAATATTTATTCGTATATATATTTATATATATTTTCAAGTTAATAATATAAACAACACCAAAAGAAAATACCGCTAATTTTTGCATAAATTAATTTGGAATAATAAATTGAAGCTACCAAACTTAACAGATAGCACGCTTAAAAGCAACTAAACCAATATATCTTAAGAAAACTTGAAAGTTGTTTTTACCATTTTTTGAATAAAAACAAACAAGTCAACGTCTTTAAATCTCTCATATTATTTTTTCTATTCATAATTCTCTTAAATATTTCTTGCTGTTTGTACAATGAGATTTTTTTTTTTTTTTTTGCATGGAAAATATTAGTTATTTTTAGAAAAACAATTTCCACAACTGTGCTCCCTGAAATACACAAAAGAGAAGAGAATTTTTTAATCTCTGTTTTGATACTAGCTTGAATATTTTCTTACTGACTTTACTTACTTAAATTTTTTTTAAATATAAAGGGTTTCTGTCTTAAGTCTTTTGTTTTCAATATTGATGTATGAAAAAATTAGCCTCATTTCTTGATTATTATATTGTAAGACCAAAAGCTTTTTTATCTTAAGTCTTTTGTTTTCTGCATTGTATAATATTTGAATGCAATTTTTTGGTTATATTAACTAAATATAAGTTGAAGTATATTGAACAAATTAAACTATATATATATATTGTAATTTTTGAGGTTATTTTAGACTAACGTAATTTTTTAGTATAGTCTCTCAAGTTTTTAATAGAATAAAATAGAATCATAATTTGTTACTTAAAATTTTCAATGTTTTTATGTTTATATGATTGTTGACAATAAAAAATTATAAAATTAATTTTTCTATAGCATTATGGTTACGCTATATTCAAATCTTTGTTAGCCTTATAATTTTTTATTATTATATTTTGGAAACAGAAATATTTTTATTTAGTGTGGCACACAAATTTTTTTTCAGTGTAGTCTTTTTTCAACCGGCTTTTTATTTTTCATTAAAAGTTTTATATCGCATTACGGCCTTGCTAAAACTTGTTTACAAGATTATTTTGCCCAGTTTTTTAATTGAAAGATATTATCTTTCGTGCTCTCGTTTGGATGTTATGATTTTCTCTTTAATGCATTTTTTTTTTGCGCGAATAAAATAAATACAAACATAAGCACCGTAAAATTATGAAGAGTTTTCAGGCACAAATTTTCCAGTTTTTCAAGATTAAATTATAGAATAATTTATGGATCTAAAAATTTTGCCTCTTTCTTTTTTATTGTTAAAATATATTTTTATTTTGTTTGTTAAATATCTATGTAACAAAAAAATTAATACTATGTGCATTCAATTTTCTTTTTTTTAGGTTATCATCCAAGTTTCATGTTTTTGTATACATATTGTTAAATAAAAAGTAAACATAATAATTTTTATCGATAATTAAAGTACCTAAGATTATACTAGCTTAAGTTAAAAAAAAAATAAATTAACATTTTACTACACTTACCATTAAAAAATGTAATTTGAAGTTTTGCTACGCTAATGTTTATCATTGGATTAATAGTTTTTGCAATTAAAAAGGACAAACACAAATCTGAATAAATTTTTGTGTTGATGAGATCAATATTAGAATATTAGATTTAATGCACAAATAATTTTTCTAACACCATCAAACTTTTTTCTAAATTAGTAAACATCGATTGGATTTGAGACTCTCAGATTTTCTTCACTTCTCATATAATATAAGAGTATATTTCTAAATATTATATTTCATATTATTAAAACTATTGAGGCGAAAAATTCTAAAATGATTGTACATGTATAATTATGTTTATTTTTTCCACGAAAAACACCAATATTAATCTCCCAGAAAATTTTTGACACATATTCCATGCAAAAGAAAGAAAAAATTGCGACAGTTATCTCAGAAAACTTAAACCTCAAGCTTACAAAAGTTCAAAGACCTTTAAATTTTGAAAGTTAAATTCTTTTCCATAATTCATTGGATTTTGATTTACCTACATATAAATATAAAATGAAATTGTTATGCTTGATTGCGGCTAATAGTTCATTATAAATAAATTGAATTTCAAAAAATTGCTAAATCGCCAACAAATAGATTCACCAAAACTTAAAAAAAAAAAAAAAAACAAAAATGAATAATTTTCATTATTCATTTAATAATTTTTCAATTCCTATCAAGCACTATTGGATAGTTATCACACAAATGATAAATTACTATTTTTGTAGTTAATTAATCATTCAATCAAAAAATAATTTAAGTGGGAAGATGGCATAGAGTGGATTAAGTAGTGTATTGGACTTAAAAAAAACCCAAAAATTGTCGCAGTAAAAATTTAAGATGCGTTTCTTAATTTACACTTCTTGTTTTAATTAATGCTTCTTTAGAATTGTATTGTTTTATATTTACATTATATACTTAGCCTGCAGTATAGTGAAAATAGTACAAACAATTTTTTTTTTGAGTGTAAATATTTAAATATAAACAGATTATTTGTAGGAAATCAGTTTTTAAGTTCACTCGAAGTGATAATATGATTTTGACCGATATTTTTGTCGCTTCATTTTGCTGTAGTTTATCTGTTCCTCCTTTTACGACCCTAATGACACCAAGAGCTCGTAAAACACTGCTATAAAAATCAACCCATTCTAACAATCACACGTGTGCCAGACAAATTAATTTAATAAAAGATTTATCAATTTAAAAAACATTATATTCTCAAATATAAAAAATATTATGTTCAAAAACTTGTTAAAATAGCATTAAAGTTAATTTAATTTGATACTATTGAATTTTTTTCTGGTCAGTGGGTGAAAGTTTTACCATAAATACCTTTAGCATAATAAAAAAAAAAAATGCAAGGTAAACTTGTTTTATTATTATTTTTTATTTATTTTATCAATCAGAAAAAAATATAATCCTTGCAACAAAAAAATATTTATGCTTAAAATTTTATAGTGTTGATTTTTTTTTTTTAATTATTGTAATAAAATATTAAATTGTTGCAGTTACATTTTACATAGGCCGTTTTAACTTAAGCACTTGTTATCGTGATAGTTTTCTTAAATACCATCATAAAAAATTAATAAAAGAAGAATTCAATTAATCGAATGAAATTTCAGTCAAAACTAAAATGTACATATGTTCATATGACAACTGTATAGTACATAACAGCGTGCATCACATAATAAAAGGATTTAATTTAACACAATGATTATAATAATATTGTTGTTAGCGTCTTTGAGATCAATTATGTGTCATTTTATATTGCGCAGTACAAGGAAAAATTAATTTATACTGTATGATATTTAAAAGAGATGTCTTAACACGCATTAATAAAAGTTTAAACTTTACTTATTTTGGCGATAGTGTCATATTTTATGTAATCGTTAGATTCAAATATATTGCGCAGTACAAGGAAAAATTAATTTATACTGTATGATATTTAAAAGAGATGTCTTAACACGCATTAATAAAAGTTTAAACTTTACTTATTTTGGCGATAGTGTCATATTTTATGTAATCGTTAGATTCAAATAGCTATAGCACTAAACAGATTAAGAAGTCAATTAAGAATTTGCAATAGAAATATTCATTTCGGAAAAATCTTTTAATTTATTTTAATACGCAAATCTAAAGTGATTAAAATTTTCGTTTGATCTTAAAGCTTAGAAAGTAAGTAAAACTTTGGATATATTTCACATTTAACGCTATATCCATAGCTTAAATTCAAACATTAAGAAAAAAAACTTCACGTTAAATACAATCCCCGATTTATGAAACTATAAAAAAAATTATATGCCAAACTGTCACACTTTCAGACTTAATCAATAAAAATAAATATGTTAGCGATGTAAATGCAAATGTACATATATGTGCAAAAGATTTTATAACATTAAATTAAACAACAATGTTTAACTAACCAACCACTTGATGAATTTGATTAAAAGTTCTGTGAAATTGCTTTCTTTTAGGTTGAAATAAAACAAGTTTGGTGTATTATAATAAATGTGAACATTAAAATTGAATTAAATTTAAGGAAAATTAAATAAATTAAAATTAAAAAAAAATTTAATGACATTGTCAAAATAAAGGCAACTTGTTCTTTAAAAAAGAAATGACTTTCATTTATCAACCTGAAACTTAAAATCATTTCTCTGCGAAAAAAGAAAGGCTGACGACACGTGTAAGATTTTTTTGGGTGACTCGTGTAAAAGGATACTTTACTTTCATTTGAAGGTTTTTTTTTTGGATTAATTTTGATTTTGTTAAATAAATTTATTGAAGCTTTTACTTTTTATTTTTAACATTGCGGGTACTGCATTAAGAATGGGATTTGGATTTGTATTTTTTTTATTTAACAAAAATACTTTCATTATTGAAAGTGATCTTTGAAACAGAATCAGGGAACGATACATGTATTTAAAACTTTGTATCTCAAAAGAATGCATTGTCCGTAGGTATAAAGATATCGGTTTGAATATAAATTCCTAGATTTAATGTAGTTCTGTTCTAATAATTCACTATAAATGAACAGAATTTTGAATCAATTTACTTAGACAGAATAATAATTTGAACGAGTTGAAATTTTTTCAGAAAAATGTTATTTGTAGTTTCAAAAAATTAAAAAAATTAACAAATATTAGACTAGGGAATGGTGTTAACATTTTTTTAGTCTTAAACGTTGAAATTCATCATTTGTTGCACACATTTTAATTGAAATCAAATTTTTTTTTTTTTAATTTTGTGCACTAAATTTATGAGTATTTGAGAATGTAAAAATTATAATCTAAAATTATAAATATATTTTCAAATGAGTTTATGCCGTACTAATATAGATCTAGGAATTAAAATGTATAAATATAATAATATTAAATATAAAGTTATATGGAAATGTTTTAATTTAATTTTTAATTTTTCTGCATTTTCAAAAATAAACAAATATTCACTTGATCCCTAAATTTTAAATAACGTGATTGCAATTTTTAATTTAAAACACTTCTCCCTCCAGACTTAATTATGTTTAAATTAGTTTTATTTCATTTTAACTATAAAATTTACTTTTATTTTCTATATTAAAACCAGTGGCTTATTTACGCAGACATTTCAAAAAGAAATCCCTTCAAATTCTTATGAAATTTAACTAATCTTTTTTTTTTTATTTATAAATTTGTGGGTTCAAAAAATCTGATTCTTTTACATCGTCATTTATTTATACAAGATTTCTTAATATATGTTTTATTAAACGAAGTTATTACGAAGAATTGTGTAAACAGATCTAAGTAGTTATATCCAACATCTGCTTGCATCACATTATACAAATAACACATAGCTTGAACGAAGTTGAGAGGGGTAGAATTAAGAAGGCAAAGTAATTATCAAAATGAGAAAAAAAAAATGTTTTAGCCAAAAACAACAGAAAATTAGACCTGAGTTCGTTTATCAAAATTACAAGAAAACAGTTAGTATACATATTTCATTGATTTTCTAAAACACTACCATATATAATGAATACATTTTTTAATAGTGGAAAATATTAATTCCATATAGTTATAGTTGAAAAAAATTAAGTGCAAGAAGTTTTTATTTTTTAACATGGTTTAGACACATTTTTTAACACCATGGAGCAGAGAATTAATATAAAAATATCTAAAAAAAAAATGTTTTTAAATATAAATTGACCAAAATATGTTTTTAAAGCTATCCGTATAATTTTTAATTTACAAAAGATTTCTTATGCGATAAGAATCTTTCTAAAAAAAAAAAACAAAAAGTAAATCTGACAAAAATTTTAACAAGCAAAAAATATGTTTTTTGCTCGTAAATACAAAATTTCCAGTTTTATTTGTTTTATATTTTATTCTGTCTTGTTTTGTGTAAAAACTGACTTTAATACCTAATAAAGAATTTATAGTCATGAATTAATACTGTATGTGAATTAACTTACAAAAATTTATCAAACTACCAACTCTTACTATTTTTATTCTGGCGATTTGATTTTTCTAAGTGTTTCGAATCGATTTAAAAATATTTGAATATGGCAAACAATAATTCAAAATTGTAAATCTTGAAATTATAATAAATATAAAGAAATATAAAGAATGATATTTTTGTTCTGGAGTATGATTTGAATATGCTAATTAAAGTTGAGATTAGAGAAAATAAAATTAAAAATCGAAAACATAGAGATCAAGTAATTAGCCTTAGAGAGATTTAGTAAAAATTATAAATTGAATCTCAATTAAATCATTTGACTTTACTTTTCGTTTCATTTTGAAACTTCTACTTCGAAACGAGCAATTAAATTTATTTCCCAAAAGATTACATTGTGTCTACCAGTAATGATTGCTATTTGGAATGGTAATTGAATGAAGAATAAATAATTTTTAATTATTAATTAGAACGTAATAAATTAAGAAGTTTAAACTTTCTCTCTACAATGAAGAAGGAAAGTGTTTAAAATGAAAAAAAATAGTGAAAAATTGCTATTTTTCACACTTTCCAAGAAGAAACAAAATTTTTAAAAAATTAAAATTATCTAAATTCAATTCCTTTCTAATGCACTGATTAATTTCTGCGCCGCATCATTAGAGTAATTTATAAACCAGGCCGTTGAAAAATAATTTTTTTCTCAAAACCAACCCAAAAATAAAAATATAACAAAAAAGTTGTATTATGATAAGTAATATATTTTAAAATATCCTATAATTTATGGTTCAAAAATAGGAATTAACCATTCAAAATTTGATTACTGTGTTTGTGTATAAATATGATTTGATTGAAGTTTTGTTCGTTTATTCAATATATCCTTGAACTTTAACTATAAACACAATTACTTGATGAACTATTAAAGATGAATACGAAAATTCTAAAAATCAGAAACTATTTATAAATGCTGACTGAAAATATATCCAAATACTTTAGAAATCTAATATTTAAATTGTTTTTAAATTAAGATTTGATTAAAGATATATTTTCAATAAATAATAAAAAGTGGTATGTACAAAGAAGAAGAAATGTAGATTATCAAAACGAAAAAAAAAATTCAATAAATGTATTAAATAAAAAAAAAGTTTTACATCTTCAAAATTTTCAGAAACAATAATTTGTTCACAAAAAAAAAAACACACACAAATTGTGAAATCTACTTAAAAATTAAAATAGAAATTATACTATCTATTTGGAATCCATATAACGGTAGTTCATTACTAAATCCCTTTTATTATTGATAAATTTATAATTGAATTTCAATTTAGGTCATCATGATGCTCAATTTTAATATTAATGAGAAATCTGAAAGGTGCTTATTATAATTTCAATGAATCAGAACATTATTTGCTATTTACATTAAAACCATAAACATTATCGATGAGTTTTTTTTTATTATAATCACCCGCTCATTTATTATAGTATTGTTAAAAAAGATGTGAAGTTAAGTTAAAAAAAAAAAAATTAATAAATTTGCAAAAGAATGCATCATGTTAAATAAAAGCTGCCTAATATCGACATTATTGAAAATTCGATATAAGGTTTCGATTTTATATGAATATAATTTAATTTTTTATATTTTTTAACATCTTGAGATTTTAATTTTGTCTCGGTTATATTTGTTCCGGTTTTATAATTTAATTTGACTTATTATTATGTTTTAATTATATTATATAATTTTAAGTATTCAGTTTATTGCACTAACAACTTTATTAATTAAAAAAGTAGATTACATTAAAAAAAGGATATAATATTTGGTTAATACGACATGATGCCACTTTCATACTATAATAATGTAATTTTCATTACTGATAAACTAGAGTGTGGCAGATAATCATATACGCACAACTATACGAACTAAATTTTTCATGATAAAAAAAAATTATGCTGAATAACAAAAACAATATTTTTATATTATTATATTAATCTACGATTCCCCACATTTACATAAATATTTATTTGTTTAGAAAAATATGTGTCTGCTGGCTAGTCTACCACACACATTTTAGATTCAAATAAAAACTTAAATAAACTATATATATACAACAGCATACAAAAAAAAACTCTTATCTATACTTTTTTGTTTATGTTTTATTTATTTATATATTTTTTTTTTTTTTTGCTTTTCATAAACTGAAAAATAAAAACTAGAAAAATAATTTGTAGCTGAAAAATGTTTCAACCATAAAGTAAATTTTTCAATCAAATCAACTTTTAATGCTTGCACATAAAAATAATGTCCTAAAGGTGAATTATTATTATTTTAATTCAAAATTTATTGAAAACACAAGAAAAAAAAATCCTCCCTTATCATATATGCAAAATCAATAACGTTTTTTCTGTTTGAAATTCTACCACCCAATATGATTTCCAATAATCGCCCATATAAAACTTTTATTTTTTATTTTTTTTTTTGTTTTAATAAATAAAATAAAAACATACAAAAAATAATATTATTAACATATAAGCCTTTATTAGTTGTACTAAAAAATAACTACAAACATAAACAAATTTTATGTGTAGAATTGGAAAATTATGGAACTTATTTTTATTAAAATAATATTATATTTTTTTATCGCACTTTAAGATTTAAGAAGTTTCAGATACACACATATATGCATATAAGATAAATTTGTATAGGTATGTGCTTGAATTGAACAGAAAGTCCGTCGCATCGTGTTCAATTAGAAAAGTTGTAATTATGGTCTAATTTAGATTCTATGTTATATTAACTACATGAATTTCAGAGATTTATGATAATAAGAATATTTTAATTTCATTCAATTTTATCGGAAAATTTCATACCAAGCTTGTGGATTATCCGCTTTACAACGAACAAAAATTTTATTTTCAATAAAACAGCAGCATGACAACTTGTTTTAACGCAGGAAGAAAAATAAGTTAATTTGTAATAAACAAACAACATAAAATTCAATTAAAAAAAAATAGTAATAAGCAAATTCAACTGTAACTAACGCAGAGGTAACCAATTAGTTACAAACTATATAATACAACTGCAACCGGTTTAATGTGGGTTCAACATAGTTTAAAAAATATGTATAATAGTCCATTCAAATATAATAAAATTTCTCACAAAAGAATAAAAAAGTAATGTTTTTGTAATAATGTGTAAATAGCTTCAACTGTAACAAAAGCTTAGAAGTAGCGTATAAATATCTAGTTAATGTAATAATAAGGTATTTTAACCACATTTTCTATATATTAAAAAAAAACAGGGGAGCAAGACTTCAAGAAACTATTTATAAAGACATCAACGCTGAAGTTTAAATCAAATTTTGAATTTATCATAATTTCATATTCTCAATTCATTTGCAAATAAACTCTTGTAAGCATTATGTTCTATGATGTTACGGAAGAAAAATAAAAGAATATGTGTATAAAGTATATTAAAAAAAAATATAATAAAAAACTTAAAATAAAAAAAAATATATGAAAACTTTATTATTTTTACAACCTATTGTTTTTCTTGCACCATTAAAGATATTTATCCATCAATGCAAAATAAACAATATATTTGTTTGAACAATGTTTTAACTTAAGAACATTTTTTTTTGGTTTGGAAAATTTTTTAAAAGGTCATTCTGTATTAATATTTTCTTTCTATAAAACTATATGGATAACTATTTATATAAATCTATTGGCACATCGTCAGTATTAAAGTAATTTAAGTTGCATATAAATGTTAATTTTGTCAATTTGTTCTTGTGTGTTTAAACTTCACTTTTCTGTGCTACACGTAAGTGAAATAATCAGTTAAGTTGACTAGATTAATAAGTATTATTATTAAAATATTAAAATATTACAAGTAGACTAATGGTAAATGGAAAACTATTTTATTTATACAAATTTTCTTCTGTTTTTGTAGTTAGTATGTATACAAAAAAAATTTAATTAAATATAATTGTTGTATGTAAGTTTATAGAATTTCCGATCATTTAAAAAATCCAATTTGTTTTTTGAAATCTTTTACAATTTCAGAACAACATAAAAGGGCTTTTATTATGAACTTTTACTATAATTGGATATAAAAATTCGTTCTTTATAAAAAAAAGAAACAATTTAAAAGCGGATGATTTTATATGCCATTCATCAGCATACCTATGAGCATTAAAAAAATTATAAATACACTAGAATCAAAAACATATACATAATTTAAATAAGATTCGTATAGAATAGCAATGTTGAAAAATAATTCGTACACCTATATATGAATTTTTTTCCGCTTATTGAGGTTATAATAATATTTTGAATGGCGCCTAATATTTCCATTAACAATTTAACAATTTTTGCTGGAATTATTTATTCATCATCACTGTACCACATACGTAAATTCGATTCCAACGTTTTATTATATGATTGAATCATAAATCTCTTAGACTAATTTATCTGCATTCTGATATATGATACTAAAAGTTTCAATAATTAGAGTTTTACATAGTGTTTAAAAAAATTCACTTGTTTTTCATATGTTTATGAGCTGAGTGTTAGAAAACCTAACTATACTGGTCAATTAACTTTATAAATGTAAATTATTAAATGCTATTACTTATAATAAGTGTTTTTTTTTTAAATACTACAAGTAATATTAAAGGAAATTTTAATATTGATAATTCCATATTGAATATTTTGAAAATTATAAAATATAAAGCCTTTCTAAGAAATTTATATTTTTTTACTTATTCTTAGCCATACAATTGGTTTTCACAGCATAACTAACATAGTAATTATTCAATGTTTTATTACATCTTTCAAATTTTAATTAAAAGTCAATTTAGTTTTTTTTTTTTACTTTATAATCGTTGATGATTTTTCGAACATTATAATTTTCTTTTACGAGTAAATAAAATTTCAATTACATATTGGGAAAAAAAGTTAAAAATTACAATTGATGCTTGAGTTGAAATTTAATTTACTATTTAATATAGACACTGAGAAAAAATTGTTGGAATTTATAACAATGAATATAAGTTTTACATGACGTTGTATCTCTCAAAAAAAGATATAAATTTGCCAGTACACTGGATTTAAAATAATTTAATTAATTTTTATTAGATATTTATATAAAAAGTATGAAAAATCAAATAGGATGGTAAGTTTATAAAGTTAATGAACAATTTGGGCAGTTTATTTCGTTAGCTTCATTTTGTTCAATGGCATTGATTTTAGCTTTAGTGAGCTTATTTCAAAAAATAAAAGTCAAATTTATTTTTTATCAATTAATAAAACACGTATTTAAAATTCATCTGAACAACAAGAAGCGTCCTAAATCAAAATAAAGCGTAAATTAGATAAATTATTCCATTTGCTGTTTTCCCTGAAGCACTATTGTTCGTCGTATTTGGAAAACAAGAACCTCACAGAATTTTTTTCAGATTTGATTTCAGACATTTGCTTAGTCTTAACTACTTAGGCTTTTTTTTTTAGAACTAAAGTTATTGTAATAGTTCAAGAAAAACGAAATAAATAAATATTCAGTTGGCAACACTTAAGTTAAAAAGTATATATATTATACATATAGCAGATTTTTGAACTTTTTTTTAAATTTTATAGAAACTTCAATTTGTTGGAATTTATACGAATTGATACTTAAAGTATAATCATGAGTTTTGATAATATGAAAGCTATAGTTTTCACTCCAAATATCTGTAGCTAATACTGGAAGCTCATATCGAAATAAATAGAAAAAAGAATTGAAGTCATTGAAACTTTTTAATTTCTTTTACGAATGAATTGGTTTTGGTGATGTACAAAAATAAAGATGAGAATAAGAATCAAAAACTTTTATCAACCGAAAAAGCCATTATACATTTTTTTTGCCTCTGATCACTAAATAATCTGTAATTACTCAAGAATAATATTCTTTCCTTTCAATTCGTAATAGGTTTTTTTTTTTATAGATTGATGATTAGTTTAAACAAAACAATATAAGAAAAATAAATTGTTTAGATTTTTTATATTCATATATGTATAATATTTTTTTTTTAATTTGTTTCTTAAAAGTTTCTTTTTGTGATGTTGTGAATTTAGTGTAAATTTTTGTTTGTTTAAAAAAAATTTACAAAACAAATAAAATGGTTTTTTTTTTTGTATAAAATTCATCTTAATCTAAAAAAGTTATAATATATGTACAAAGAAAAAAATTAATTTATTTTTTTTGTAGATAATATTCACAACTGTCCGCTTTAAAGACAGTTAAATATCGGGACTTTTGATATTTTTTATTTACACTATTTTCTGTCAATAAACTTTGATTATATTATTATGATGAAGTGGTTCAACAAATAGTTTTGATTATTGATTATAAATTATCTTAATGATCGAATTTATTTGAATAGTTAGAATTTCAAGCAGATAATTTTATTAATAAGTAAAGAAAGGAAATTTCAGTATTTTTTTTCCAGTTTCGAAGGTCTTTAAATTGTGTTCCGAATAGGAAAAAAAAAATGCAAAGAAATTACTAAGAAATTGCCAGAAATTGAAAACGCTTACTGCAATCTGTAGGAGATATTTTAATTTGAAGTCAATAGTCATACAGCATTTCCGTAATAAAAATAGAATAAAAAAAATTAAATTAAATATAAAATTTTGGAAAACTTTTGAATATTTTAGTAAAAATTATTTTACTTTATAATATATTAACATTTCATATTTATACCATATGACTCATATATGACTAATGGTTAGAAAATACCAATTTTCGCACATTAAGTATGATAGAAGAAAAAATAATATTAAAAAATTAATTATATTTAATTATGTTTTTTTTTTTTTCAATATATAAATATAAACTGAAAGTTTTCTTGTGCCACGATGACCAATAAAGTATGTGCTGGCAAAAAAAAAATTCATGCATTTTCATTTTTGATTTTTTGCATCATAATTTATTTTATTTTTATTTTTTATTTGAATAAAACCCAAATTATGTAATCAATGATTGTACCTACATAATCAAAATAAATTTTATTTTGTGTATAGAGTTGAAGAGGAAATTGAAAACAGAACGGTACTTATATTAAATATTAATTTGAATTATTTGACGAAAAAGTACACGAAATTAATATAAAAAGCATAATATTTTGTAACAAATGACTTTCATATGAATTTGATGTAAAAACTGAAATAAATAATGAGAATTTAATGTGATATTATATAAATAATTATTTATTTGTGTTCATTTAGTTAATTTAATGACCAAATTAATTATTTTGGTAAAATTCAGCAAAAAAAATTTTCTATCAAAACTATAAACTAATAAATATTTTTAAAAAAGCTTTACGTTTCAATATCATAAAGATTCTTTGACTTAAGACTGATTGATTTTAATCGCAATTATTGAGTCTAATAAAACATTTAATAATTTTGAGAGCGTTATTATGAATTTCTGTACTAATACTGTACTGATTCCTTTTTTAGTTAATATTAGTGTTTTGCAATAAAAAAAAGGAGCTTGAGACAAATATGAATCAAACAGTTTCCATGCTGACAGCGTTATTTAATATTTTTTTGTTTTGGCAGAGTACATAACGCGTGCAATTTTATTAGCAAAATTGCCCTTTTGTAATGTAAAAACTATATATTTAACATGCAAAAAATTAATAAGAAGATTGTGGGAATAAAAAATATTAGGTAATATTTACAAATTATTTTGACCGCAAATACAAAAAAATATTTAGATTTATTACATGAAAAAATTTTTATTTGAATACTGTGTTTGTTTATCATGCTTAAATATCTGACAGTATTATTTAGAAATGCTAGTTTTGTAATTTTGACCGTATGATAACTGATATAAGACAATATATAAAAAATAGAAGATTTGGACAAATAAAAAGTTTGTGGCTTAAGTTTTTTGTTTTTTTTTTTATAATTTTGCACTAAATTTCAACAAAAAATTATACAAAGTAATGTATTAACTAAACTATATAAAAATATTTTTCGGCCCTAAATCAAAATAAAATAAAAATTTTTATAATTCGGGATTTAACTATAGAAACTTTCTTTAAAAGTCATAATTCAACCACATCATAATTTCATCATGTAACAATATTGCAAGTTGCAAAGTAAAAAAAAAGACCAGTTTTCATGCAAAATTTTAAAGAAAAATTACATTTGTGTCGCCTTCCAATTCAAATTTCTTTTATTCATCAAAACGAAAATACTTCGGAATTAATATTATAAACCACTTATTTTAAAACTAAACGATTATTCATATTTAGTTGTAAGTGCAAGTTCCTTTTTGCCTTGTTTTGAGAAAATTGTTTAAGAAGTTAAGCTAAATTATCAAGAAAAATTAAATTTTTATTAAGTATACTAATTTAGTACATATTTCTATCATTTAATATTTAATGCAATGTTGTTACAAAGTTCTTAGACTCTTCGACTTAAAATTTTTGTTTTATATTTTCACGCTAAAATGTAATGTGATTCAAGATTAATTATGAAAGTGCCAATAACAAAAAATAAATATGAAGATAAAAATTCTAGTAAGCATATACAAAATATAATAAAATAAAAGTTTGATGTTAAGAAAACAAAAATTATAGCAAAAAAAAAATAAATAAAAAATTTCGAACATAAAACTTACTTATTTTTTTTTTTTTTCAGTTTTTAGGAATTGCTGTCATTATTAAATTATTGAATTTTATCAGTTTAAAACATAGTAATATTCATGTTGAGGATTATGTTTCAATATGATCAAGAAAACAAACAAAAAAATCTTGGGCAAAAAATTGGGTTACTTATTACTTTGATTTATATTTCAAACTTCCAAAAGTGGTAGTGAAACCACAAAATAATTCTGGTTTTACAAAAAAAAAAAAATTAAGATAAAAAATTATAAAAAATAAAGTATAATGTATAATATATATAAAAAGAAAATGCAGGTGAATTCAAATTCAAAGAAAATGTACTCTTTGAAATAGAAAAAAATGTTTATTCAAAAGAAAAAAAAATGTTTGATAGGTAAAGATACGATTTTTCTACATGCATACTTAATTTACTAGCTACTTACTATTTTAGTGCATATTTTCACTTTTTCGAGCAATCACCTGAGAATCGAGGATAGTACAGATTAGATTCATCAAAATCAAAATTGTAAATTAGTTTTAAAATATATCAACGGAAAACTGCACTTGTATAATATATGAAGATAAGGTTAAAAATTAATTTGAAACATTCCAAAAATTATGTGAAAAATTTTTAAAGAAATCTGGCAGAAAGATTTGTACAGTAGAGTAAAAAAAATATGTTTATAACCGTCTTTTAACGTTTTAAAAAAGTATTTAATAATAATTATTATGAAAAGGAGAAAAATATATATATTTAATTAGCTTATAAGATGTAGCATGTACGTATTGTACATGCTTTGTATACATGCAATTATTACAAAATTTTACCGACTATGTTATTATGTTTTTTTATTTCCCCAAAGAAGAAGATTTTTTTACAGATTTCAATTCTTTTTCAATACTTAGCTACATTCATCTTTATATTTTTGGTTATAGTGTGATGAGCATGAAAGGGAAATTTATAAATATTAATTTTTTTTTTTTTTTTTAATTTAAATGATGTAATGAATCTGACATACATAGTTTCTTTGTTTTTTTATAAAACACTATAAAATGCAAAATTTTTTAAAAACAAAACAAATTTATTTTGCAATATAATTTTCGAGTTTTTATACACTAATGATGATTGGACACGCTGTTGTTAGCATAAAGAGATTACAAGAAAAAATATAATACATAAATAAATCTTCTATTATTCAGATGATTTACTTAAAATTTTTAACAAATGAATGAACACAATTTTTATGACCACACTTATCAAGGAAACATATTCAGAAAATGTTATTTATAGTTTTTCTTGAATTTATGAAAATATGAAAATTAATGAATAAAAATCTTGTTTAAGCTCTTATGATGATTGTACTGAACTGAAAATGCATTAAAAAAAAAAATTCTTTTTAATATACTCGTCAGTTTTATATTTTTACTTGATTGCAAGATTCGATCAGAAGTCAAAATAATAACGTAAAAGGATGTGTGATATGATTATTGTTTTACTCAAATCATCTGTGTGGAATTCCATATAGTAAGTTTCTTACATTAAATGAAAAATTAAAAGATTAAGAAGATGAAATGAGTACAATTTTTTCTAACTTTAGTCTTTTTGATAATTTAATCAAATTAATTACTCTCATTAGATAAATAAAAAAAGTATTTAAAATGTCCGTCAAGTTCTTTATTCAATTCAGAAAAAAATAATGTTTATTAATAAGCTTAAACTCTTCAATAATTACAATGCAATCGAAATCGTATGTTCCTCAAGAGTGAAGCAAATGAAATAAATGAAAAATGAAAAATAAATTAAACCTTTTGTATGAGCTAAATTAAATATTTATCTACATTAAAGTTCATATTTTTAAATTAGATAATCACACTCCTACTGAACATTATATTTTAAATTGCGAGCTCATTCCGTCTACAAAAACAAAAATTTAACGATAATCCCATTTAATTCTTTTATATTCATACCATACATCTCTCCACATCATAATCCATTTTCAGAAATTGAAAGTTCTATTAAGCATAACATTGCAAAAAGAAGTTAAGCTATTTTTATAGGTTCAACTAATATTTTATCTGCTTTGCAGTCCAAACATAATTATTATTACTAGTTTGGCGTCTAAAAACGCGCATCAAATGATTTTATAAAAACATAAGAATTTAAATGTTGTATGTGCAAATTAATTTATTTTAAAAATTTAACTTTTTCAAAATATATTATTACATTTGAAGTTTCGGTTTTTTAAAAAAAAACAACTTGCAAACATAATTAAGTAAAATTAAGTCGATGATGCATCATACATCGATAATATAGTCATATAATGATTTCTTTACATGGTGGCAGATGTGCAAATTATTAGAAACATTTACAATTCTTTTTTTTTTAATCGACTAGATGAAATATGAAAATATGATACATATATATAAAATATTATTATTCTGTGAACTATGTGACTATGTAGTTCGGGAAAGGAAATATACGCTATTTAATCCGCTCTTATTTTAAAATATTTATTTGATGGTTGCAACAAAATATAATCATGTTACACAAGAAAATATAGCAAAAGAAAAAAAAATAGTTCATAATTTGTGATTATTGGTTGGTAGGTGAGGTGCGATAAATATCTAAAAATTATTGTGTTAAATTAAAGAGAAGAAAATATTATTTTATTTTATTTTTTTTAATTTTAAAAATAAAATATAAATAATTTTTTTTTTCGTTCTTTTTTTTAAGTGCATATTCATTTTCAATAGGAAAAGGAATTCAGCACAACATAATGTTATTAAAAATATTAAAGGAAATAAAATGAAAAAAATATATATAGAAATAATAAAATATATAAATAAAAGATAATATTATTTTTTATTTACTGATGAATAGTTAGAAGACAACCGACTGGGAAAGTTTTTTTTTTTTTTATTTTTGGAAATTTTTGCAGACTTAATTTATAAGATTTTTATCACAAAAAAATATGAAGTTTATGGCGAATGTAGTTATGTAAAAGTTATTTACGAAGCATTTAATCAAATTTCAAGAACTCGTTTCTCGTTTAGAAAAGCAAAAAAAAAATATAATAAAACTATTTTATTTTTTTTTTTTTATTTCTAGGTTTCTAAATACGAACAATATAAATGTGTTAGCTCGGAAAGCGAAAGTATAATAAAATAAATTAAATGTAGGTTTAAAAGTAAAAATAAGGTACCTATAGAATTCAAAATAATTATTATTCTTAAAAAAAAAAATTAATAATAATTAGTGGTCTAAAATTGACAGAAAATGCTTTCGATTTTCTATCATAGCGAAATATTTAGAAAAAATTTACTCTCAATAGCTTAAAATTTTACATAAACTTCATTATTCGAATGAAAAGAGAGAGAAGTTGATTATATTATTCATTTCTCGCACAAAATGTACCTATCACCATAGATTCAGAATACAGAAAGATGGGAAGCTTCATACAACATTATTTTTGGTATTTTTATGTTAATGTGTTAGTAAAACAAAATAAAATACGTAATAATTATCAATATATGAAAAGAATTTTATTTAGTTTTACTAACACATTCACATAAAAATACCAAAAAAGGCTGAAAAAATGTTGTATGAAGTTCCCATCTTTCTGTATTCTTAATCTATGCAATCACTTAAAAAAAAATCACAAGACAATCACATTGAGCCCGACAACAATGTTCAACTATATATAAACGGTGGTTTAGTTGAAATAGACTTTAACTGACTAAACTCAAGAAATTCCGTTATCTATGTAACCGGTTAACCCTGTTAAAAGTAAGCAATAGCTGTTTGTTTTGTTTCTTTTTTGTTACACAATAGGCATTTTCGACTACATCATGTAATCAGTTGACCTCTTTACATTTGGACTCAACCACTGTGTTTGACTATAATGTAAACTAGGTATTAGTTCTAAAAAATTTTCTAAAAAAAAGTGAGTGAATTTGGTTATAAGATCTGCTTTAACTTTGTATTAAATTTAATACGAAAAAATACTTAAATAAATTAAAGTAACATGAAATTATAAAGAAGACAAAAAAAACTCAATAGTATACTCATTAGGGAACAAACATTATATATAGAATGTGATGGGCACATAAATCATAAATTTTAATTGATATAAGTATTAAATTATTTAATGGTTACTAATATCATTAAGGCATAATGTGAAAAGAAATTGTTTATTTATTTAATTGTGCAATAAATTGTTTTAAACACTAAATAAATATGGCAAGAATTAAGTTACACTGTTTGAGTAATTTAAATTTAGTTGTTCTAGCAATTATTGAAACGATGAAAACGGTTAAGAGCAAATTTAATATAATAATAAGTAATTATTAAAATACTTAATTATTGTTTTTTATATGTACAAAAAAAAGATTTATATTATTCTTATATTTATTATTAGAATTTCAAATTCTCATAAAGCTTGTGGTTAAAAACATATATTAAGGTCAATTTGTGGTAAAATTAAGAATGGATAGAATTGTATCTTTAAGGAAAAAAATCCAATATTTTTAATCAAGGAATTTAATTGAGTTTCGAATTATATTACTTGAAAATATTAAAGGTCATATTTTTTTGTCTAACTGCAATGTAACTTATATTTGTTGATCTTCATTTACAATAATTTTAGATTATAGAGGTAAACATAATAGCCTTTAGGTAATTAGATCTTATTTACCTTCAAATTTTGAGATTATTGGTATTTTAGGCCTATGGTACACCGCAAAAAATATATAATGTAGCAAACTGACAAAAACACGTTTTTTGCAAAAATTGGATTTTTATTCTTGAAAGTGGTAGAAAGTGATATTAGAAATTATGTTTGTTCAACAAGTTTGCCGCCATTTTGGTTTTTTTAGGTTTTACCGTTACTTTTTGGTTACTTTGAAATTAAGCATTTTTGAGTATGAAAACTTCGAAATAGCCGTTCTAGACGTTGATTGAGGAGGAGTTTACCTTAATTTTTTTTAGAAAGTTTTAGTTCCTGAAAATATTGTATAGATGGCGTTTTAACCAATTTTTTGTATTAAACTAAAATTACTCCACCTTTTGGGCAACATTTGTACTACAGAAATAAAACCAAAAAAAGACCGTTTCAAGACCTTTCCAACAAAAAAAAAATTTTAAGAATCGAATAATAAATAAAAGAGCTATGCCAAATTAAAAAAATTACGAAAAAAAAAATGTCCGTTATTATTCAAAAACTCAATTTTAAAGAACGAATCCATAACAAAAATGAATGAAAAACCAAAATTTATGAGGCCATGTTTTTAGGAAATGCATGTTGGAACGTGAATAAACGGATAAAACGTTCGAATAATTTAAAACAATTATCTACTACTAAAAAACGTAAAAGCGACTCAAAACAACTCGTGAGTGAGATTTTGAATGATTCGGAGACTGAGCTGTAGAAGGAGTTTCCTGGTGGGCGGTACTAAAATCTGTTGTCTAAAATTATAATGTTTTCTTTTAATTTTTTTTTTAAGCGGAGAAAATTTTTTTACAAAGAAAATTTGAATTTCCCGGTCCTAAATTCATTCCCAGTCCAGCCCTGTTCGGATATACTCGATTTTATAGAACTTGCTATATGCCTTTGAGAAATTATTGTAAAATCAGATAGGATTAAATACTGAAAAAACAAATTACAATAGCAAAAAGTTTAGGTTATAAGTTTGGAAAAGAAATTTGGAAAGAAAATGAAATTGATGTGGAAGAAACATTAAAAAAACGAATTTCAAAGCTTATATGACAATGTCTATGAAAGTAAAATGGAAGGGGAGTCTGTTTAAAACAGTTCTCGAAAATATGTACAGTAAAAACAACACTAAAACTGAGCAAAAATCGAACCAAAAAACTTCAAAACTGGTTTAATATAAAATGCCACCAATCCGAAAGTACTGGACCGATTTAGCCCGCGCATGCGGCTTTCGAAAGGTATAAATATGTACTTTTTGACTGCGAAGTTTGAAAAATATCGTACGTAAGATCATGGAGCACAACTTTTTTAAAAATGGCTAAAAATGGTCATTTTTTTGTATGGGGAAATCCTAAGAAGTGAATTATCTTCTAAAGCCTTAAAAAAATTCAATGGGAGCATGCAGCTTTTTAAAGATGTCTGAAAGACCTATCCAAAATGGTATAGAGTGACCAAATCGGTTGAAAATTCAGGGAGCACATTCAATTGAAAAAACCCATTTTTTGATTTTTCAGTGTTTTTAGGGTTTCTCTATTGGTTAAACTGGCAACACCGAGTTGCCAACACCTGTAAAGAAAGCCCGCACGAATATCTACTTAAAATGATATCTGAAAATATTCTTGTAAATTTAACAACAGAGAGATGATAGTTTGAAGTTTCAAAATTTTCCAAGCCTTCTGCCACAAGAATCGTCATATCTCCCAAAAAAAATTTTTTTTTTTTAAATCTGAAATGCAAAAACTTAGGTCAAATATCAGCCTATAAAATAAATGTAAAATGAAAACCTAACGATTAACTTAAAAAAATGAAAAAAATGTCAGGTTGCTAAATAAATGCACATATATTTTAAATTTTTTGTATTGCTGATTTATTTAAGAGGATTTTTCCAGTACATAGTTTGAAATTACACTATTCATAGTTATCCACAAATTCAAGAAAGGTAATTAATGACAATTAGCTACTCTGGAATTTAAAAAAAAACTTTCTTAAAAATATAGAACAAATTGAATTTTTGAATATTAACTCTTCACCATAATTCTTTTAAACGATTTTTTTTATAAACGACAACCTAAAAACTGATGAAGTCATTTTAGGAACCATTAATTAAATACATTTCTAACAATGAATTCATATTATAAAATATGTCTTCAATTCAACAACAACAAAATTTTCAAAAAGAGGAAAAAATTCGAAGAATTTTAATATTTTATTAAATTTTTAGGGTTTTTAACTCTTTTAATTTTAACTTCAAATAATTTACTAGTTGCAGACTAATATAAATGACGCCTTCACAATTAAATTACTAATATTTTTTAATAATTTGAGCATAAGTAAATTTCAAAAGTGTTTAAGTATCTTATTGTGTATTTCAAGTGGTCTTATACTTTTACATTTTAGTCATCATAGTTATTATTTAAAATTGTTCCAAACTTTTTAAAATATTAAATAATCACATTCACTTCACAAACGTGCAAGTTATATTCTCTAAAATTATTTTATTTATAATTTTGATGGTGATTTATATTTAATTTGAAGGAACGTCAAATTACAGGGCACAAATTAAATTATATAGAAGTTGAAAGCTTTATAAACCTTCTTTTGCTATCTAATTCTTATCCCAAAAGTTATTGGTTTTTTATTTTTGAAAATCAAATTAAATAATTAGTTGTTAAATCTTTCATCCACATTTTTTCTCCTATACTAATTATAGTTATTTACGTCCTTTTCGATTTTATTGTAAAAACATAAAATAAAAAGAAAAAAAAAAATTAAATTATTAACGCAAAATTTTTGGCGCCAACTCTTTTCCAATAATTAAAATATATTTTTATTTTTATAATACAAGTAAATATTCTAAAAAGCACATTTCAAGCCTTAACTTCTTAACTCACTACTATGGTGACCACGAGACCAGCAGCAAATTGATTAATTTGTATGAGTAATAAATTTATTGGTCTCTTTTGATATATAGGGGAAAGTTTATAAGGTAACCTGTATAATATAGATTGTTGTGTAAAATGATCACAGTAATAGCAGTCTTAATCAAAAATAAATATCAGTATCAGAGGAATTCATAGCTCCTCTACAATAAATAAAAACTTCTTAATAAAAAATTCGATTAAAATAAAAAAAATGCACTTTGAACCTGAGGCAATATAGTTTTATAATAAAAATATCAAATTTGTCCAAAAAAATTGTTTATCTTACCTCATCAGAAAAATCACCTAAATGTCGAACATCTTCTGTTTCTAATCGTTCTTTTATTTCTTCTCGTGACACTACTCGCTTTTCGTTAATTTCACGTACAAGACCGTCATCAGGACGTGGTGTTAGCACCAACATATCATCAGTACCATCATTATTATTTTTGTCATTAGCTTGCAATTCTTTTCCAGTTCCAAAGACTTTGATTACAGGTGCATTATTTGAAGTTTTTTTAAATTCAATTGGCTGAGCTCCATCAACTTTATCAGGGTCGCCCAAATCACGGCGCTTTAAATATAAAAAAAAAAAAAATATTTAAAATTTCTTTTCACCATATTGAATTTTCGTGATATTCAATATTTTATTCAAAAACCACTTACTTCCGTTGATTCCGATTCTTTTTTATCAGTGTCTTCAGTTGTATTTGTTGTAACAATTGGTCCGGAATCTTCAATGACTTTTCCATCTTCGAGCACCACTTGTCTCTTAACTCTTGTTTGAATTTGTTTTGTTGTTGTTAATTCTGTTTTGCGTTTTGTTATCCATTCCTCTAGAAAAATAATGATGATAATAACATTTGTTACGTGTAGTGCATAATATGAATGTAGTTTCAACAATATAAATGTTAAAAAGATATTTCAAAAATAGATTTTATACAATAATGGTAAAGGTGGATTATATCGTTATTTCAATTTATATAGTATATTGAAAACTAATGTTATTTAAAAATATAAATAAATGTGAGATTATTATATTTATTATAAAATTTAATAAAGAACTAAGAAAAAACTTTTATAATAATAATGTTAAAAGGAAGAAATGTAATTATAAGCTCCATCTATAAGAAATAATCAAAATTATAAAAATGAACTCCTAAAAGTATGCACGCAGATTATTTTTTTATTATTGTGAATGACTATCTCGATCACAACAACTTTGTAGTCAGCGACAAAATTGTGATGACAGTATCTTTATTTTGAAAAACTGCACTAATGAAATACAATGCAAGTCCATAGAGGGTATTAAAAAAAAATTTGTAATGTGTTTCAAAGTTAGTAAAAGTGTTCTAATTTCATCTCTAAATTGCTTTGTTTACTTATGTATTTTCTAATTCAGAATTATATTTATGCCTCTCTTTGAAGAAAAAATCAATAAAGAAACTTTACGTCGTCTCTAAGCACTCACAATTTTAAGCAAACATATATATTTTTTTTTCGGCAACGGCAAGTTACAAATAAATTATTTAATTTTTTAATTTGAATTTTTTCGCAAAAAATATATTATGCAATTAGTAAATAATATAATGGAATTTATAATCCATAACATATAAGTCATGAAGCATGCAAAGCGCAACAATTCAGGTTTTTTTTGCACATATTTAAGATATATATTATATAAAAATACATCAGTACAATACAAGTGCATTTCAGAATTGATGCGTTAAAGGTCACTTGCACTTTTAAGATAAGCAGCTGTTTGAAGAAAAACTACTACTAAATTTTTTTTTTTGTTGAATTATTCACGACATGTTTACGTATTTTACAAATATGTACAATAGAAATATGTGGCGGTTGAAGTTATTGTTTTCAGTATCTTTTAGTCCCAATTTGTTTTGGGAATGGGATTACTAGAATATTAAACTTAATATAATGATACATATATGTAATACAAGATTCCAGTCCGAGGTGGGAATTGAGTACACGACGTAGGATAATGAACTATACTTTATTTATAAGGTACAGTTGTACATACCTATATATATTTTTAAAGCCAATAATTCAACAATTTTATGAATGAAGATATATTTATTTCATTATGAGGTTCTACGTAAAGTTTAATTTTAAATTAAATTAAAGTTCAGTTGTATTTAATTTTAAAAACTGTAAAATATTCAACTTTTGCTGGATTAATTTATTGCACATACACCTGTTGGGTAATCTTTAACCACATTTATTTCTTCTAATCTTATTACAATAAATACTGTTATTCTCTTGTAATAGTATCTAAACACACTACATAATAGTATGTTTTTTCATAATAAAATTTAAAGCGCATTCATTTTGGTTTCATTTTTCATTGATGAAAAGTTATTCTGGGTTAATTAAAATAGCAGGAGATTTTTTTGAATCAGATTACCGCATATATGCAAATTGAAAAAAAAAAAAAAATATAAAAATAAATAAATAAAAACAAACAGAAAATTTAATACCTACTGTTTTAAATGAATACACAACTCATAATGATTCGTTATAATAATTTCAGTTTATTGCAAAACTTATTTTATGGGGACATACATGTATAAATACATATAAATATATTTTATATTGTTAAAGCATTATTGCGGTTTATGTATATTTTCTATATAAGATTTTGTCATTTAAAATCTAGGAAACTGGGTATAAGAAGAAGAAAATGAGCTTATTTTTTTTTTAATTGGGAAAATTTTTATGTCTCAATAAAATCTGAAATAAACAAACAACTCAAAAACTTTAAACATTTTATTATCTTTATGTGTAATTAAAATAATACCAGCTTCTCAATTAATAATGTTGTAATAGCTAAATTAAGCTAAACTTCTAAGGTATAATACCGTTTTGAACTTATAGCATTATGTATATAATATTCGTGAACTGTTTTTTTCTAATGTTAATATTTGATATAATATTTTCAAAAAATTTATTTATAAATAAATGTATTTAAAGCATTGTAACTTAACAAGCCACTACTATTTTTAATCAAGTTTAGACATTCGACGTAATCTTTTATTTTAACAAGTTTTTTTTTAACACTGAAACTTCTGTGAAAACAAAAACTTCAAGTGTGGTAAATTAAAGAAACAACTGACATTTAGAAGTCAATTTGGGAATTTCACGACTTTTAAAAAGCAAACGGTTCACTTTTTCGGGACGTCTCCTAGCTTTTAAATCTTTTTGCTTTCAGAATTTTAAAATTGAATCGCGTGTTTCATATAAAATTCTAAATTTATTATTTTTATTAATAACGTTAACCTTATATAAATATACTTGAAACATTTTTGAACAATTAGAAAATTCTGTAATAATTTTAATTATTATTAGATTTTCAAAGGTTTAATTAAAAAATATTCAATACATGCAATAATCTATATATATCTATTATCTTAATTGTCCAATTGTAAAGTACTCAATCTTATTCGATAAAAAAAAACTGTTTTCATTTCTTATTTATATAAAAATAACTTCTATAATAATTATATTTTATTAACTGATTGATTTGTGCGAATAATATGTTCTGAATGAGACAATTCACAATTAGTAATGCATATTCATCTTTTTTTATTATAAAATATAAATATTATTTTCTTTCTTCAATATTTTGGTGATGAGGTATAATTTTTTGTCCAATCATAAAGAAAATGTTTTAAAAATACGCTCAAAAATTGTATACATATTATAAAAATTTTCAATGAAAAACTAACTACTGGGAATATAATAAACGTAAAATCAAATTTTCATTTTATGGTATTTTGATACGTCCAATAACATAATTGTTGTTATAAATAATTATAGAAAAAGTCTTATAACTAAGTGAATAAAAGCATAAATTTGCCCCATTAACTATAAGGTGTGTATAATAGCATAAAAAAATAGTCAACAAATAGCATTTTCTCTGAAGAATAAATATTATTCAAATTATTGATGATTTATTATTTGTTCGCTTCTGATCATTAATTCTTTCGTCACATTTACATTTTTAAAACTTTAATAATGTATTCCACACTATAAAGACATATATTCTTTGACTTTTTTAAATCGTTGAAGGTTGAACCATAAATTTGTAAATTAGAAAATTAAGAATATTGCAGAATTTTTTTAAATATATAGAGTATTATTCTTTGTAGCATTGCAATTCTTTTCTAAAATTGTAACTTATCTAAAATTGTAACAAAACCTATATTGACTTTGACAGATGATTTATAAAATACTAATTTTTTAATGATTTTCACAGTATTAATTGCTCAACATATTTACATACACATCGATTGCTGAAATTATTTACATTCAAAGTTAGACAGATATGACGTTTATTGAAATAAAAGAGATAACAATTCAATCGATTTGGAAATGAAATAACCTATTTTCAATAGAGTTTCAAATCTTTTATGTAATATTCAAATATTCAATTCTTATACATATTTGAAAGAAAAAATTAATAAAAAAAAAAATAATAACAAAAATAAATGTTAAGAAAATCTAAATTGTTTTTTTTTCTGTGTTCAAAATTTTTAATTCGTATGTATGTATAATAATTTTTATATGTATACCTAGTTCCCACGAAACTTTGTTGAATAACACAATTAATGAAACATAAAAAAAAATTGTGATTAATTTTAATTTTTATTATTTTCATTCAGCATTCAAGTTTAATTATTTATATATTATTTATGTTTCAGTGTATTTATAAATTTAATATCTTAATGGTGTAGAAAAATAATTCATAGAAATATATTTATATTAAGTTAATTGGTTAAAAATGCAATTGATCTGCTATTAACAGAATTATAACCTTGACATTATTATTATAACATTATGTAACTTTACTATGCCGCCAATATAACTTATCTATGTAATCTATTCTTCAATTTAATTGTTCCATAAAATATGAAATTTTTATCATAAAATAATTTATATTCAATTAATATATTTATTTTTAGAATTACATTAAACTGAAATGTATTGTACATAATGTATTTATTGCATTCGAATTTGTTACATTTCATGTTATATTAACGTAAACATATTAAATATTTTACAAAAAGATAAATAAATAAAGTAATTAATATCACAAACTACTTATAAACGCCCTTGCCATAGACCACAGAGAAATATACTGTACACAAAGGAATAATTTGTGGATGTAAGCTCCATTTCGTAATATTGATAGATATTGTCAAAATTTTGTAAATACTATCAAGTGGAAATGAACGACAACTGTTATTTTTAATACTAAAAAAGTTTAACGAAATTATCCGTCTGTGTAAACTATACATTTGTTTGTGCTTAGACTTAATTTTTTAAAATCACGATCATATGAAGTTTAAAAAATTTAAACATGTAGTCCGTGATAGTGTACTATCATTATTGTTTCAAATAATTGATAAAAACAAAATAAATTAAAAAGTTTAAAAATCTTCGAGTGCACATTGTGTAGCTCGTCTTTTCAGCCCGTTCCATAAGAAATTGATTTGTCTGTTTGTCTGCTATAATGATAACTATAATATATTATCCATAAATACATTATGTTAAAATTATGCATAAACGAAAATTTTTTTTAATTTGATAAGCAATTATACTATCATCAAAAATAGATTTATTTAAAAAAAAATGTCGTGGAACATACATAATAACTGAATGAATATTAAAATTTAATTTCATTAAATTTCTTACATAACATAATGAATTAAGCATAAATTATAAGTTTCTTAACTCTTAAAAAAATATATGGAAACAAACATGCATATTTATACAAAGTAATTTACTCACCTTCTTTGGTAATTGCTTCCGGTTCATCACTGCCACCGAATTCCACCTGCGAATCATAATCATAAAAATTAACTCGAGTCACGTGTCGAACATAATCTTTAGTTTTAGTTTTCTTATTACTATTGGTATTTTCGTAATTATTTTTATTAGAATTTTTATGCTTTTTAATTTTAGGTTTAGTATAATTAGTAGCAGTCGGTAAATAATTAGATTCAAATGACTGCTGTTGATATTTTTGTCGCGGTGGCTTTGGAATTGCATTTGGTAAACGATCAAATTCAAACGTAACATTATGTTGCTTACGATTAGCAGCACGATTATATGCATTTGATAATCGCGAATACTGTAAAGGTGGTGGTGGTGATACGGGTAATGCTGGTGGAGGCGGAGAAGAATGGGTATAATTCTGTTGACGACTAGATTTCGGTGCTGTTGTAGTACGAAATTGAAAAGTTCTTGGTGGAGATGTATATATAGAAGGAGATTTTCTTTGGCCATCATCATATTTTTCATTATAATTGTCATACGGTCTGTTGTCATAATATGATGACAAATAACGATGATCACTTTCATTTCGATTTTGATGTCTGGATTTGTATTCTTGATATATAGAAGCTGGAATTGCAGTGGCGCCAGTCGAAGCTGTAGATGCTGACGTTGATATACTGCTTTCTGGTGTAGTAGATCCATCACAGCCATTTGAAGTTGATGGCGTCAACAATAAAATCACCACCATTCGATCATTAGAAAAAGATTTTTTTGTATTTCTGTTTTATTTGTATAATATTTAATTTAAATATTATTATAGTTTTTTTTCTTGTTTTAATTTTTTTTTTATTCATTTAGTACGATTTTATTAAAGTATATGTAAAGTATACTTAGTAATTTTATTGTAACTAAACATTCTATCTTCAATAAGTTTAATTTGAATAATTTTTTTTTTTTTTTTAATATTTTATATATATATATACATATATGATTTTGGTAATAATTATTATTATGGTAACATGATCTAATTAAATTTTCATATTATATGAGTTAAATATTTCAAATATTCACAGTTTTCATCGATAATACAGACTAAAAAAATTTAAATGGTAAAAAAATTAGTATTTATAAGCAGATTTTTAGTTTTTGATTTATTATTTTTTTTCAAATTCATATTATTTAATTTTCCCACCTTTTTTAGATTATCGAAAAATTATTTTTTATTTTTATGATTATTATATTGTTTAAGGAAAATAAAAAAAAAAAATTGAGGCGGTGTTTTCAGTTTCTTTTTTTTTCCACAATTATTACACCAAAAATATTTGTATATTAAAAATAAAATGCAAAATAAAACGGAAGTTGGCAAAAAAAAAAAAACTATTGGCCATATATGTAGTTTGTAAAAGCCAAAAACCCCTGTAGGGCATGCATTAATTTAATACTTTATGCAACGTAAAATATTTGCAAAATCCAAAATTCAATTTAATTTTCATTATAAACACTAAATTGTTTTCAATTATTTTAACATTTTGTATCTAATATATTGTTTATAATTTTCGTAATGTATTATTACCGATTAATCATAGTGTAATTATGATTTTCATTTTCATTCATATTATTATTGATTTTTAATGATACGATCATGATGTGAATTTATTAAATAAATGCTAAACAGTTCAAAAGATTATTAAATACTAATTATTTGATATAATTTTGTAAATGAATAAATTTTTATTGCATATAAACGTCAATAAAAAAAATTTTTTTTTAATATTGGCAGAAATAAATATTTTTTAAACTTGTTCTTAGTTAGCTTACAAATTGCTTCTATAAAAAAAATATTTTATCAGATAAGAGAATTTTGCACTAAAAATGTAAGGGTTTTCCTTTTTAAAACCTCCGTCCCTAATCCACAAAGATTAAGAGATATGTATAATTTTTAATTTAACTAATAATTTCTTAGATAAATTTTAATTTTCCATTTAAATCGTAAAATTCTTGGAGAATTCACGATTATTTTTATTGTACGCTTCCGAAATATTAATAAAACTTAATGTTCCAACGAAATCAACTTTGAAAACAATACTAAAATTGCTTATAATAATTTATTATTTATTTTGTAAAAATAATTCTACAAACATACATAAATTTCGTAAAACTATTATAAATGATCTTGGAATTTAAAATGTATGGAATTTGTTTTTTTTTTCACAAAATTTTATGTATTTTTATGTATTTTTTAAAACGTCTGTTCTAGTATGTCGTACCGCAGATACGAATGAAAAAATAACAGATACAAGAAAGTTATATAGATGTTAGCTTACTAAAACCTCCATACTCTGAAACTGATATCAAACTATTATTTAATTTTCGCATTAAATTCAAATCTTTTATAAATATTACAAATGACAACGATAGCCTAATAAAAATTGAATTATTAATCATTTGTTAAATATATTATTTAACATAACCAAAATAAATCTATTTTAGAATTGAATTTTAAATTAATGTCTTCAATAAATTTAAAAAATAAAATTATATTTAGAATGGTTTTTTTACTGCTAATTACAATGAAATTTGAATGTAAAAATAAAAACTTGTATATTAATTCTTAATTACACGTAAAAATCACGAAAGAAGTCAAATTACACTTCAAATGCGTTTTTTTAATTCTTTAATTAATGCTCGTACAACTTATCCTTAAATCAAAAATCAAATAATCCTCGAATTCCGGTCTGCGTTCCATAAATCAACCGTTATCATCACTATGCCACAATATTATAATAACTAATCTGGCTTAATAAAATAATTTATTTAAATAAAATTTTTCCACTCTTTTTCATAAGTAGTAATATTTTTATTTTTTTTTAATTAGAAGATAGCATAGTATCGAAATTATTAACGATACTTCCTTATTGACGACAAAAAAACAAACAATACACAAATTAATTAAATCAAAGTTATTTATTTAAATTTCGAAAGAAAATATAAATTAACATTATATTGTACAAAATGTAAATTTTCTTAAATAAAATTTAAAAAATATTTTACATTGTACAACTCAAGATATCTTTTTTATTTAGGAATTAAACAATTTAAGCATTATAATGGAAATATCTATAACTAATTTTCTGTATTCTAATTCAATGTGAAATTTCTAATAAATTATTATCAAATTAAATTAATTGAATTTCAATTTAATTCGTTTCTGCATCGATAAGGTCAAATAATTATGTTGACAATAGTAACTATACGTATAGTTAATGTTTATTTAATGCTTCAAATTGTTTTTTTTTTTTTAACTTATTTTTAAAACGAATTCCATAATTCAAGGTTACTATACATATGTTTTTTAATTAATATTATGTTTAATTAGTATACATATGACGGTCTGGTTTTTATAATAACTTGATCTATTTAGTTGCAATAGAAAAAGGAAAAAGCTGAATATACATAAAACTTTCATAAGTTGTGGGCACTTGGATAATAACATTGATTAAGGACTACATTCATATTCCTAATCATAATAATAACAGGATAGTTTAAAAAAAACGAGAAAATCTACATTTATTTCCAATTCTTAGAAAATTTCAACCGCAAACTATTTTTTTCCAGTTTTAACCAGTGGAAAAGGTTAAAAACGAATACTGTAGTTATTCAAAATATGTCTTTCTTCGCTTACTACAAAATACTTCACCAATTTTTTTTCACTTTTAAATAAGTCTCAATCATTTCCATATTCTTCATTATTATATTGTGTCGACACTCGGCATTTCTTAAAATGTGGAATTTTATATTTATATAAAAATATGTACTAAAATTATTTTTTATACTAGTGCTTCTACGTGAAAATTTTTTTTTCTTGAATAAAAATATTCTAGTACAAAAATATTTCGGTAGTGTTAAAAAAGTACAAATTTTACGGAGAATAATTTTATTATTATTAAAAAAAGAATTTTATTAGAAATTTAAAATTGAAATCAAAACAACTTTTTGATTTGACACTAGTTGTATTTTTTTCTACAGAATATTTTAATACATGCCTAGAGACCAATGTTCCCTCTAAGCAACAGTTTCAAATCTGCCGCGCACTCGTTTTTATTATCCGCGCACAATAGATTTTATTCAAATTTTAAAAATATTGGTACAAAATAATATATCTTCATATTTAAAGTACATACAACCCATATTAAACGTTTGGGAGATCTTGTAACTTAAGAAAAAAAGTTGGGGGGAAAAATACATAAACAAAAGTCTATCATACAATTTTTTAATATTTTTGTTATTTCGCGTTTAATGATTCTATCAAAACTAAATCTAAAAATAGGATTGAAATTAATCATTTGGAATTTTTGATGCAAATAAAATCACATTTATTGTCTCGAAAAATTTTTGATTTAGAAGAAGTTTATCAATAGAAAAAGAAAGACAGAAGTAAATGCTGTAGCACAAATTCCGTCGTTAATATTAAAGATTTTCTTTTATAAATTCAAATAATTAAGTTTTAAAAGAAAATTATAAGATGATATGTATGTAGATTATGAAATGTAATTTGAATAAAAATATAAAGTATAAATAATATGCATTAATTTCTAATTCAATGCATAACTTTAACTATAAATATGAATTATATAAGAGCGTGAACGAAAAAATTAATTACATAATAAATTAATTATCTAAATTAAATTTTTTTTTAATTAATTTTTATACAAATTCTCCGCTCACTAAATCTTGATCTGTAAATTTACCGCTCATGCCGCACTTTTCCCGCTCAGGCATTAAAAAAATTAGAGGGAACGTTGCTAGAGACATGTATTAAAAAATTCAACTGAAAATATTTTTGACTTTTAATTACACTAAAAAAATACATTTGGAATATTTATATTCAGATATTTTTATTTCAAAAAGTTTTATGGAGAAGCACTACTAATAAAATTTTATCTAACTTTTTTTATTAAAAAAAAAATTTTCTATTTTAATAATTCATAAAAAAATGCATAATATTACCATTATGCTTATTACTTAGAAAAAAATATAAAATATAGAAAGGTAGCAGTAATATTATACTTTCTTATACCCAGTGATAATACTATAACATTGAATTTTTAGCAGTAAAGTATTCTATTGTACGTATTTTATCCCTAGAATTAAATTATATTATTAATTGAATTGAAGGTAGAAAGATTTTACAAGAAATATATGTATATTTAATTTTGATTTTTTTATTTCTTTAATTTTGTAGAAAAAGTGTTTGATTTAAAAAGGGTTTGATTTGATTTGCCTTAATTCGAAAGGTTTAATCTATACTTATAAATTATTATTATTTTAAATGACACTATACATACTTATTCTTCGAATAATAGTTCTCTCAAATATAAGTATCCTATAACCGAGCACTGAATATTTGTTTTAAGTTACAAAAGTGATAAATGGACGCCTGTGTGTTGAGTGCTGTTTCGTCCTTTTATTCTGAAAACTGTATTTTGTAAGTCAAATTTGAAAATTAATAAAAAAAAATCAATTAATATTGCACTCAAAGTTTCTATAAGTTTAATGTTGATGGTATTTATTCGGCAAACTAATTAATTCTATTTTTTGATAATTTTGTTTTGAAAAATACTAGCAAGTAATTACGAATTTATAATAATATTATAATAGTAAATAGATATAGTGATAAAGTATGTATAGCTTATTGAATATGATAATAAAATAATGATTATAGTTTAATAATAAAAATATTAATTAAAAAATAAAATTTTGTTTATTTAAATTTTTAAAAGAATTCTATCCGCTTAATGTTTTAGTTTAATAAGAAATCTAATTTTATCATTTTGTAAAATATACACAATAAAATGTTTGTGGTTATGATCAAACTATATTATCTAAGTACTTGTACAATATTTTAAAATCGAAATAATATAAAATCTTCTTTTTTGTTCGCATATAATCATTTTTAATCCACGAGTTTGGATTCATTTCACAGAAATATTGTAAAAACTGTATTGCCTGACTGGCTGATTGACTAACTGAAAACCTCACTAAAACAGCTCCCTACCCCAAACCCCAGCTTTTAATTCCATTCTCTAGTATTTAGTACACAACAAAATTATAATGATTTCTTTAATTAAAAATGAAAAACGACCGGACAATATTTTTTCTTCTGAAAGTATTATTAAATAAAAATTAAAAATCTTTTATCTTGAAAATAAGAAATGTTATCTGTGCTTACATAGCAAAGTAAATTTAGTGGAAGCTTAAAAACTATAAAAGAATTTATTAGAATAAAATTAGTGATAAACACTAATTGAATATTCATTATTTCGGATAAGATTTATAGTTTTATTATTTTTTATTTCTAATTCGACTTTGGCTGCTTTTAGTATCGATTCAAATTCATCTACAAGTGGTTAGACATGCGTTTTGCCGAACATTTATCTGCTCATCTAACACCGGAATGGCACAAGCAATACATAAGCTACGAAAAAATGAAAGCAACTTTGTATCAAGCAATTGAGGAAGCTCCGTCACAAGAGAATGTCGAAGAAGAATTCCTGAGACGGTATTTTGCTAATTGTGATGAGAATTTTTTCTATTTATGTGATCAAGAGTTGAAAAAGATTAGTACGTTTTTTTCCGAAAAATTTGCAGAAGCCACAAGAAAATTTGCTACATTGAGTACTGAATTGAAATCTTCTATTGAGGAGTCGGAAAATTCTTCTAAAAAAACATTTAATAATTTTGGGCTAACCCGTCGCAAGGCACAAGAATTTAAGTTAGCTTTTAGTGAATACTATTTAAGTTTAATTTTACTGCAAAACTATCAAAATCTTAATTACATTGGTTTTCAAAAAATACTAAAGAAACATGATAAACTTTTTAAAGTTGACAGCGGTTCCAAATGGCGAGAAAAATGTCTTAATTCAACACATTGCTTTAGTAATCGAGATATAGATAGTATTATTAATGAAACAGAGAATTTAGTAATAACTGAATTAGAAGATGGTGATCGTCAAAAGGCTATGAAACGTTTAAGAGTCCCACCGTTAGGAGAAATACAAAATCCATGGACAACATTTAAAGTTGGATTATTTTCTGGAGGATTTATAATATTACTGATTGCTGTTATGATTGCTGCTAGTTTTAGAAATTGGCCAAGTGATGATTTGAAAATAGCTCTTCGTCTTTACAGAGGTCCTTTCCTAATAATTTCATTCATATTTTTAATTGGCTTGAACATTTACGGATGGAGATCAGCCGGAGTTAATCATGTTCTTATCTTTGAACTTGACCCAAGAAATCATTTATCAGAACAACATTTTATGGAATTATCAGCAATATTTGGTGTTATTTGGACACTTAGCTTATTAAGTTTTCTGTACAGTTCTACGTTGGGTGTACCTATTTATATTAATCCTCTGATTTTGTCATTGATTATGCTTGGATTTTTGATTAACCCAATGAAAATATTTTTATATGATGCTAGATTTTGGTTAATAAGAATTTGTTGGAGAATTTTGACGGCACCTGTGTATCCAGTCAAATTCGCCGACTTTTGGCTGGCAGATCAAATGAATTCACTTGTCGGAGCCTTTTTAGATTATCAGTTTTTGACATGCTTTTATATTATCAATGGAAATTGGAATGACGTTAATAATCAAATAGCAAATTGTCAAGAAAATAATTTTATTATTCGGCCGATCTTAAATTGCTTACCAGCGTGGTTTCGATTTGCTCAATGTTTAAGAAGGTATAAGGTTACAAAAGAAGCTTTCCCACATTTAGTTAATGCCATGAAATATTCAACAACATTATTTACTGTTCTTTTTGCAACCCTAAGAAGTTTCCACTCTCAATATTATGAAAACACATGGCAAAATCCATACACATGGATATGGCTATTTTGCCAATTTATTTCATCAACATATGCATTTATTTGGGATATTAAAATGGATTGGGGATTGATGGATAAAAATGCTGAGGAAAATACATTTTTAAGGGATGAAATTGCCTATTCTTCAGTATGGTATTATTATTTCGCCATAGTTGAAGATTTCACATTAAGATTTTTATGGCTAGTTTCGCTTTATTTAACAGAAATGAAGATTGTGAATGCGGAAATAATGACTACAATTCTGGCACCATTAGAAGTAATTCGGAGATTTATTTGGAATTTTTTTCGTTTAGAAAACGAACATTTAAATAATTGTGGAAAATTTCGAGCTGTTCGGGATATATCTATTGGTCCAGTTGATTCTTCTGATCAGTTACAAATTATTAAAATGATGGATGACGACGATGGCGTAGTTAATAGGTACAAAGATGCGAAAAGTAGACCTAAATTTAAAAAAATTAAAAGCTTAGAGAAGAATAGTTTTTATGCTAAAGAACACGGGAAAAGCAAAATGTTAGTGGATGTATCTCGTGGAAAAGTATAGTATATAGAAGTTAAAAGATATTGATATTCGATTAATTTTTCTATTTGGGCTAAATTAAAATTAGTTATATATATAAAAAAAAATTCATTTTTTTAAAGAATTTTCTTTATATATAATGTACCTATGCGTATGTAACATGTTATTTATTATTGATTTCAACTATAATATAATATATTTTGAAATAATTGAACTCTTTGAATTTTTCAACATGCAAATTTTTTTTTCAAAAAAGATTTATTATTAATCTGATAAGAAAAGTGCCTTTTGTAAATTGATTTTTTTATTTTATTTTTATTTATTTTTTGCTACTTCTGGTTTATTTAACGATTTAATTTAAAGCAATTATTGTAAATATTTTTGTTTTTATTTCAAATTAGTATAATAGTGCCCAATAGCATTTAATCCAAATCAATCTATTCACTATTTTATTCCACATAATGAAAAAATTAAAAAATTTGCATAGATATTAAGTAAAGTAAAAATAAAAAAAATAAATAAATAAAAATATTATAAAAATCGAATCGAGAAACAAGTGTTATTTATTGAAATTTGAGGAGCCGCTGGTGTTATAAAAAATATTTGAAATATTTATTTGTTTTTGTTTTTTACATATAATAAAAATAAGTGGAAAAATCTCCATTCTATAATTATGTTGAATATAAAATTAGTACTAGGTACCTAATTTTTAAAATATAATGTAATACAACAACATAATTTAATAATACAACAACATAATTTTATTCTATAAAAATGAATTTTTAAATAAATTTAAACTAGCAGCGTAGTAGAATCACAAATCTGTCCGCAAAAAGAGAGTAACTTTTATTTTGATAGATTTGAGATATTGAAGTTTTTCTTTTTTTATTTTCGGACATTTAGTTATATGGATGAAGACATGCTCAATGTAATTGTATTTTTAAGCCAGAAAATAACTTTTAAGGCTTATGCACTTCTTGTTTAGTAAGGCAGAAATACTTTCTTTTTTTTTCATTCTTAAGTTTACTCAATATTGCATCTCGATGCAATTGAGCTCATTAATCGAGAAAATAAAATGATTTTAAATACAGCATTATTGAAAGTGAATTTTCTGACAAAAAAAAAACATATTTACCTACATACCTATATATTATATTTTTTTTCAAGAAAATTCCCTTCTTTTATGATGAAAAATTTTATTTTCTAGTAAACATCGCCTACACGCATGTTAAGACATGTGAAAATTTTAAACTCCTTTCAACAATATCAATAAACCAAAGATATAAATGTTTATGATAATTTATAAAATATAAATGTGAACAAATTAAAATTATTATACAAAAATGACAAAAATATAAAAATGTATTTTTTTTAACATAAATTTATTGTCAAAAAAAAAAAACAATTTACATATCAAACAATTTTGACACAGCATATAGTAAAGTCTTTTTTCAAGGTATTTTAAAAAAAAAGAAAAAAAAAGAAGTTTATACAATTAATTGTCATTAGCAGTCTATCATTACACAGTACAGATTTCACTATGAAAAAATAAGTAAACATCTTCACTTAGAAATATGTTTAGAAAAATTTAACTTATATGTTTACTCAATGGATAAGATACATTAAAGTATAATACAATTTATCAATTCTGGTTTTCTTAATATGTTTGATTATACATACATTTCTCGTCGAGACAAGACTTCTCGACCAAATTCCTTCGAGATCTCGAGAAATGTGTTTTATTTATAAAAATATATAGTGAACCTGATTTCTTTAACCTTGTCAAAATTAAATCAAAATATCCTGAAATTTAGAACAATTTAAATAATGATTTTATTTTTTATCACCAGAAAACCGTACTACGTACTAGATTTAAGATATTTTTATAAATAATTTTACAAAAATTCGTTAAAACCAATTTTTTTTGTATGCTAGTCCCGGCGAGAAGGAGCATCATTTCTCGACGAGACGAGATATTAAAAAATTGACATTCTCGCGAGAAATCTCGAGACAGAGACTCTATACATGACATAGCGCCGTCTGAATAATCGCCGCTCTATTTACGGATTTATCGAAAACTTAAATAGCCCCGAGAGGTGTATTTGAAAATCACAACAACAAAGCACATTAAGAATTTTAAATCCAGTATTTCGAACTTTTTTCGGGTGAAGGACTGATATTTTTTTATTTTGAAATAATTTTTTATCTAAAATATCATCGTCCAAAACTTAAAGCCCTGAAACGATTAAGAATTTATATTAGAGCTATTAAATTCTGGTTTAAAACTAAACCTTAATAATGAGAAATAATTATGAGCCTTATTTTACATTAGTAACAAAAAAATGGCTTTGCATTAAATTGTTTATGCGTAATAGTAGATTACAATACATGTTATGAAAATTTGTTATTGATTGCGAGTTGTGTATACACACAAACAAATAGACACGAGTCAAAATTATATCACAAGTGATATAATATTGACAAGTGTCTATGTGTTTGTGTGTATAACAACGAGTTGTTATAACAAATTTGATTAACATGTATTGTATACTGCTTTAATGTGCATGTGAGAGGGAGTTGCAAAGAGAGAATATAGAGATAATTTAAATAAAAAATAAAGATAAAAGAAAAAAAGGGAAATTTTCCACGTTGATTTTACTTTAATTTCTCTTTCTTTTAGAGATAAAAGAAAAAAAGGGAAATGTTCCACGTTCATTTTACTTTAATTTCTCTTTCTTTTAGAGATAAAAGAAAAAAGGGAAATTTTCCACGTTAATTTTACTTTAATTTCTCTTTCTTTTAGAAATAAAAGGAAAAAAGGGAAATATTGTGAGTGTGATGGATATTATTTTTGTTTACAGTATTACGCAGTTCAAAATGAAGTAAGTAAATACAATATAGGTAAATGTAAATACAATTTACATTATAGGGAAATGTAAATACAATTTACTTAACTGAATAATTGCATGTGTATTGATGCATGTAATAGACCATCTACCGAGCTAAATTTGCGAATGTAAATACAACTTACCGAACACATGCACATTAAAATATTTTTATATGGGAAAAAAAAGATTTTCATTTATAACCAAATTAAATCATCTATGCTGTTATTTTTATTAGACTTGGCACTAAATCAGTTAATTTTTTTTTACTATAATTTTCATTATGAATTGTGAATTTAATTTTTTTCTTTCTTAAGAGTTATGAAATTATGTTCGACTGCGAAATAGATTTACAAATTTGTCGTATTAACTAACTCAAAACAATAAGTTTACAATCTTTTTGCGGCGTATTTTTTTAAGCACACCTATAAACTGAAAAATACATACGCCTGGTTAGAATGATGACAGTTTATATGAAAAAGTATGATTTTGAGTAAAACGCATTTAAACTTTTTGTAAAAATAGAAATTTGTATGAAGTTTCATATAAAATATGCAATGTGCAATATGCTAGGACCAAATGCTAGGACCAAAGATAAAGTAAACTTTTTTCATTTTGGAATGACATCTTTGATATCATTGTATATATGTTTTCAAGAATGGATAGACGTTGTAGTTATTCCAATGGTACTATAATGGTGCTATAAACGAATAACAGTGTTTAACTATCATAGATACATAAATCAACCCAATTTCATTGTATAATAAAAATAAGTATGTACATTTTATATTTTATCATTTCATCGTCGAATACAATACCAGACCAAAGCTGGAAAGATAATTAATATGTGGAAATTTTTTTACGTTTACTTGTTCATATTTCAAATATAGCTACAATGTTTAGGTAAGTTACGTATTTTAAATAATATTTTAATATTAATTTTACTATACAATGGATAAATTATTATGTACCTACACTATACACCTTATTTAGATGAATAATAATAATTCCGTAATAAATTTTTTATTTACTTTTCACAAATATGTGCGAGATGACCTCTTTTTACCTTGTATTATCTAAAAAAAAAAATTATTAAATTATTATGCTTGCTCAGAATGCAAAACTAAGTATAGTTGGGAAAAAACAAACTGGCAGAATCACTTTAAGTAGAGTCGTTAAAGAAACTTCTGTTGATATCAAAACTAATAATACTTACATAAATCCGTTTCTAGTAAATTTTTTTTATTACCTATTTCAAGATTTTTAATTTTTTGTTTTGAAAATTAGTTGAGTTCTTACGAATATTCTTATGAAAATTAAATATTTTCCGGCTTACATATATAAATGGAGTAACTAAGATATAAGTTGTAATACATTTATGTATAGATTTATCAAAAAATTTCACTCTGTTGTAAAACTAAAAGCAAGAATAACTTCTAATGACAATTGTTTAAAAAATGTAGAAACCCGGGTTACATAATCTTCCGCAACAGTAAAGTGTGTAACACAATTATATTATCATCACTAATTGAAAGCAAAAATATTAAGAAATAAATAATTGGAAATTCCTATACATATTTACATCAATACTATCCCCTATAAATGTAGTAGAAAACTTCAAATAATTTTGGTACTAAAAATAAAAGCAACAAACTGAAATAATTTTCACACGCAAATAATACAAATAAAAATGTGTAAATTGAAAATTGAATTTATTTGCCGTATAGGCTGCTGCTTTACATGAAGAAAATTATGTAAAACAACAATTTAAAAAAGTTATGAAAATCCATCATAAATAAGGTGTAATTTGAGATAATAATGTTAAAAAAAAAGCGATAGAAATGTACAAGCGACATTGTTTATTTTATACATATTTTATGTGTTTTGTGTGCGGATTACAAAAGAAGAAAATTTAATTTTAATGATTATAAAATGTTTGCAAAAATATCTTAGACCATTTTATCATAACACTTTTAAACAAAAATTTAATAAGGATTACTTAATCGCTGTCATTGTATAGATGTTTTCTTATACAACTTAACGGAATAAACAGTAAGTCATTGCTTTCAATTCAATTAATGAGATGTAATAATTAAAAACGGCTATTATTTTAATCATGAAATCATAAGAATCCGTTTATTAAATATATGTTATACTTTAATAGCTTGATAATAAATATAATAGTGTATATACCTACATAAAATATGCCTCATTTATTATAGTAGTACTTTATTATTTACTGTCCCTGTATTTATTTAGATTACCACAGTAAAATTTATGCATTTATAAAAAAATCTAATCAAAACATTTGTATCAATATTATATTTTTTTCTTCTTAATAAATTAATGTTTTACAAAAGGTTTGTCTACTGTTAACCTATATCGTTTTTTTATATTTTTGTTAAAATTGTTTTATAATTAAACTTATTTTATTTTTGACTATACATCTTTGATATTATATCTATATGGTTAAAATACTATTCTCTACTAAGCAACAATTATATGTTAAACTATTATAATTTATAAATGTCCCTGAAGTTAGCCCCGCCATTTTGGAGTTTCTGAAAATCCTATTTGTGCTGACTTGTGCTAGGTTTGTGCTACGTTGTGCCGTAATTTTTTTTCAAAAATATTGAAAAATGGCGGAGATAGAGCAACTGGTTTTTTAAAAAAATAGTTAGCCCCGTCATTTTCTTTTTTTTTGAAAATTTTTGTTGTGCTGGGTTGTGCTCAATTTGTGCTGGCTTGTGCCGCTTTTTTTTTTGTTTTTAATTTATAAAAAAAAAGTTATAAGATTAACCAAAAAAAAAAGATCCGCCATTTTGGAGTTTCTGAAAATCCTTTTTGTGCTGACTTGGGCTAGGTTTGTGCTACGTTGTGCCGAATTTTTTTTTCGAAAATATTAAAAATTGACGCAGATAGAGCAACTTATTTAAAAAAAAAAGTTAACCCTTCCTTATTTATTTTTTTTTATTTTTGTTGTGCTGAGTTGTGCTCAATTTGTGCTGGCTTGTGCCGCTTTTTTTTTTTTTTTTAATATACAAAAAAAAAGTTATAAGATTAACCAAAAAAAAAAAATCCGCCATTTTGGAGTTATCGATATTAATTTTAATATAATTATTTTTTAATTTTCCTCTGAAATAACTAGGTACACTTTTTAAAAATTATTTTTTTACGAATTTGCAGTTATTTTAAACTTACGATTAGTGTTGTCAAACGTAGCAGTATCGCGCTATGGTAGGTGCTCTTTCCCCAATGTAGCGGCGGCGGCGCTCGCTTGAAAATTAATTAAAACCGACGATTACACTAGCTTATAATATGTTCAATCTAAAATTTAAATTTAAACTATAAAATTTTATAGTTTTAGCAAATATGTTCACATTCACACCAGTTATAAAAAAACTAAACCAATGTAACTGAATTTGCTGCGAACTTTATAATTTTATCCCTGCTGAACTGATTATTAGCTTTATAAACTTGATAGATCAAATTTTATTATTGTGGAATTGAAGTATTAAAAGTAATAAATCGGACCGCTGACTTGACTGTGTGTGATTAGACTATAGCGGTATTTTACCTAGGAACCCGTTTTGGTTTAAAATTTTTGACGGAACCCTCGCTTACTGAAAATCTGCAAAAATAATAATTTTGATAATAAAAAAAAAAAAATATTTCCTCAATTTAAAAAAAAAAATTTTAAATAAAAATCGAGTTGAAATAATTTTTTCTAACGCAGTGATTAGACGAGAGTAAAAACTAGTCTTAACTATTTACAATTGTATGAGTTTTTTATTTGTATTTGTGATGTAAATATTCTCCACTGGCTTAACTATAGTTAAGACTATTTACAAACTATTTTATTATTTTACTTCACTTTTTAGTTTTTTGACAAGTAATACTTTAGATTCAGAATTTTTTTAGTTAAAACTTTTAGTTATAACTATTTCAAAAATTTTTTTTTTTTATACAATTTTTCAAACAAACGTTCAAAAAATATCTCAGTTATAACTAGTTTTTAGTCTCGACTAACCCCCAAGTAAAATTAAAAAAATTATTTCCAAATACGTCTTTCTTTAAAATTTGTTCATTTAGGTCCTAGGGTTCCGCGGAACATACTTTGGGAAACGCCGTAGGTCCGATGATGTGCAAAGATTTTATTGTAATACGTTTTTTTTTCGAATTGTTAAAATTGAAATTAAAAAAAAAAAAAAAGCGGCACAAGTCAGTACAAATTGAGCACAACTCAGCACAACAAAAATAAAAAAAAATAAATAAGGGTTAACTTTTTTTTTTGAATAAGTTGCTCTATATCCATCAATTTTCAATATTTTTGAAAAAAAATTTCGACACAACGTAGCACAAACCTAGCCCAAGTCAGCACAAAAAGGATTTTCAGAAACTCTAAAATGGCGAATTTTTTATTTTTTTTTGTTAATCTTATAACTTTTTTTTTGTAAATTAAAAAAAAAATAAAAAAGCGGCACAAGCCAGCACAAATTGAGTACAACCCAGCACAACAAAAATTAAAAAAAAAAAACAAAATGGCGGGGCTAAATATTTTTTTTAAAAACCAGTTGCTCTATCTCCGTCAATTTTCAATATTTTCGAAAAAAAAACTTCGGCACAACGTAGCACAAACCTAGCCCAAGTCAGCACAAAAAGGATTTTCAGAAACTTTTTTTTTGTAAATTAAAAAAAAAAAAAAAAGGCGGCACAAGCCAGCACAAATTGAGCACAACCCAGCACAACAAAAATTTTCAAAAAAAAACAAAATGGCGGGGCTAACTATTTTTTTAAAAAACCAGTTGCTCTATCTCCGCCATTTTTCAATATTTTTGAAAAAAAATTACGGCACAACGTAGCACAAACCTAGCACAAGTCAGCACAAAAAGGATTTTCAGAAACTCCAAAATGGCGGGGCTAACTTCAGGGACATAATTTATAAGGCAAAACTAAAATTTTATAAAATAGTGAAAATTAAATTTAGGTTAAGTAGTTGGAGATTTTAATACTAAAGTCTTTATAAAATTTGAATTAAGAATGAAAAACAATTTTTTTTTATAAACATTGTACGTATTCCAACGAAGTGGAGTATAAAAATTGAACATTTAATTTCCGGGAAAACGCATATTTCTCTCTTGTCTTGTTAATAAATAAAAATTGTAAGTTAAGTAACTAAGTCAGATAAAATTTTAAGATTATTATAATTAAATTGAAGATTATTTTGTTGACTTCCTTCTATAATAATTCCTCTTATATAACCAATAATATTAATCAGCAAAAAATAAAATTAATAAAACTAAAAAAATAAAACTAATAAAAGTAATAATTTTTTTTGTTACTTTAAATTCCCTTAGGATTTTTTTTTCCTGGAACTAAGTATGCATGGATTGCACTTACACATAGTTTATTAGTACATGCTTATACTTATTCACAAAATAATTATTTTTGATTATAAATTTTAGGAACAGCATTTTATTTCCATAACACAACATAAAATATACCGTACTCTCTCAGTGATGATATTGAGAAGTTACGGTGCGTCATGGGCGTTCTATATAGCTTTAGTAAAATAAACTAATAAAATAAAACGTTTCATAAACGAATTTGTTGATGATTTGAAGAAGATGTAAATATTCCACATGTAGTAATTTGAGAATTTTGAAAGTAGTTTAATTTATTTTAATTTCGTCGAATCTTAAAGAGTATTCAGTACAAAAGATAACATTAAAATTGATATAAGATATTCTTGAATAACAGAGCATTCCATTTAATGGCAATTTATTGAACACAGAATTCGATAGAATAATTTGATGCTACCTTCTTGTGAAATCATGGATTGCGACAAGGTCATCATCTGGAAAGTCATGTATACTATGAATGGCGTAAATCAAGCGTTATTCTATTTATTACATGCACTTTAAATAACAACAATAATCGGCGCAAAAATTAATATATGTGTGACATGTATGTATATCACAAAGTTTTTTCAGGCATACCGGGTATTAATAATTTCGAATATCACCACTGCGTATACTTTATATTAACATATTCTTTTATTAATACAAAATTAAAACAATTTAATATTAAATATCGTGACTTTTAGATGAAAAAATATTGATTAAATTTCAGGAATATTACTAATATTGAATTTCGAAAACAAAGTAAAATATATTATTTGTACAAATTTAAAGGAAATGGGGTACAAGGCAATTTGTTTTTTTTTTTTTTTTATTATTATTATTATAATTTTATTTTCCTTTCGTAATAATAAAATAAACCCAAATGTACATTTTTATTATGTTCATGATTTGATTTTATTATTATTTTTTTAAATATTACTTTTTATTATAAATCACCAATGTATGTATTTAATTAAATAAGAAACATCGCGTTTATATATTTTAAAAATGAACAACAGCACGTTTTTTTGGCTCCTATAATCGATACGTACAAAATGCTCTGAAACTTTTGAAATACATAGTATGATATTTGGAATACATCTTTTAATTGTGGAAAATACAAAATTTTCTTCAGGCAAACCTAAAAAAGGTATTATGGCTAATTATAGCAAAGTCTTCATTCATAATAACACATATTCAGATTGTTTCGCAGTTCTAAGCTGTCACTCAATTTTATTTCGACATTTTGCTAAGCATATTGTATGATTAAAAATAAATAAATAAAATGTATACTCTGTATAAATGTATGTACATTTACGCCTTATAAATTTTTTTTTTTTTTTCACCCTAATGCAGAACGCTTATCACTTAAAAACTTAAAATAGATTAAATTTATAACTGCAAAAGTCAATGTTTTTATAACATTTTCTTCAGACTCTACAAGTAATTGCAATGAGACATTTCAAAATTTTTTTTAAAATTATATTTATTTTGTGCCGTATTTTGTTTAACTCATGGAAATGGAGCAGACAAAATTAAGTTTACATTAAACCTTCTTCACGAAGGCGAAGAAAATATTAAAATTAAGCAGGAAGAAGATGTTGTATTATTTCTTGGTAACACAGGAGCAGGTAAAACAAAATCAAAATATTTTTTAATAGTTAAAATTAAACATGAATTATTTCCATTTTCTCAGGTAAAACAACACTAACACAATTTATTGCTGGTGACAATTCCAAATTGATTGCAAAAGAAGTTGCTGATCAAATTTTAATTGAAGATCAGAATAATAAAATAAGTAAAGGTAAAGATACAATAATTTCAAAAACTTTATTCCCTGAAAGAATAATAGATGGAGAAACGAAAGAAATTTATTATGACTGCCCAGGATTTAGTGATACAAGAAATTCTTCATTTGACATTGCTGCAACGTATTTTGTACACAAAATTATAGAATCAGCTAAATCTGTCAAAATTATACTAGTTGTCAATTATTCTTCTGTAAAAATTAGTAATGATCGAAATGATTTTTTGGTTTTTTTGACGCATGTAGCAAGTTTTTTGAAAAATATTTCACAACTGGAAAACAGTATCGCATTAATTGTTACAAAAGTCGATGCAGTAAATATGATTAAAATGCAATTCTACAGTGATAGCGAAGTTATTGATGGAATCGCCCAATATTTAAAATATGTTAAAGAATCTTTAATTAAATTTTCTAAAATTTCTGAAAATTTTTTTTACACAAAATCAATTCAATTAATTGACATTTTAATTAAAAAACAAGAAGACCAATATTACAGAATAGGAATATTTAGAAGACCAAATGCTATAGGTCCATTGAGTGAAATTAAACTAATGAGAAAAAATAGAATTCAGTTGAAAGAAATAGTAGAACGCAATATTAAATATTCTGAAATTCATTCGAGTAATGATTTTGGTTATACAATATCAGATAAGTCTAAAAATGATGTAGATGATCTTTCCAAAGAAATTAACGGTTTGATAATTGGAAAAATAAAATATCTCAGTGAAAATTTGAATCAATGGTACTTAGATAAGGAGAAAAATGTAAATAGCATTGAAATTCTTTTAACAGAGATTGTAAAAGATTATGATGAAATGTTAATTATAATTAATAATCTGGAAAAAAATATTGATTCTATAAATTTTATTCGGTCCCTTGAAAAATATTTTAAATATTTGGAGTCATCACACAAAACAATTAAAGTAATATCGCATTATCTTAAATTTTTAGACTTTTTAAGGAAAGTAAGTTCAAAAGAACTTCCCTTTTTTTCATTAGAAGTAATTAATGCATTTAAAATATCTTTTGAAAAACTAAGCGAAATGAAAAATACCTATATGTTTATTCAAAACTTACATTTCAAACTTTCAAGTTTTAATTTTCAAAAAGACGTTAAGCGCTTTAATTATACCTTAATAAGAAATAAGATTCTGCAGGCAAATAAAACAAAGCTGATAATGGATAAAGATATTGAAGAAATTTTCAAACAATTTTATGATGAAGAAATCAGAACCAATTCTCACTTTCAAGAAATTGATTTAATTAAGGATTGTGAATTTAATGAAAAGAAAATATATTTTCTATTAGGAATATTAGATTTAACCGTAAGTCAAATAATATCAATGAATTGTACAGACGAAGGCAAATTCACAGTAATCGGAAATTTCTTGAAGCTGAGCCAAATTTTAAAAAGCAACAAATGCCCCAAATGGAAAACTTTGGAAATTTATGCTCATAACAAGCTTTTCTTTGATGATGACTTACATAAAATAGGAGAAAATCTTAAAATGGTCATACTAGCACCAACTTGGGAAATAATCGGAAAGAGAAAAATAGAATTGATTGGAAATAGTGGTACAGACGCTTCTTCTAATCGCCACGCTCGTTTAGGACATACACAACCTTTTGTGAAACAAGTAGGTGGAGGTAGTAGAGCAGGTGATGGATCGAATGGACTTCCAGGAGGAAATGGCTTATCAGGAGGAACAGTTCTTGGAGTTGGACTACAATTTAAAAATGGAAACGACTTATTAATCATTTCAAAGGGAGGAAATGGTATTTAATAAACCTAACATAATAATTTAAAATTAATAATAAATTTTATTGTTTAGGTGGTCCTGGCCAGGACGGAGGAAGGGGTAAAAATGGTACTAACGGTAATGATAAAGACTGGGAGAAGACGGATACAAAGTCCGAGGATTATTTTTTTTGGGAAGACACCACAACTAAATTGGAAATAAGAGGAGGTGAAGGTGAAAGTGGGGGAAACGGTAATAAAATTATTCAAATAAAGTTTTTCAATTAAACTAAAGTCACAATTTCTGTATTTTTTCAAGGTGGTCGAGGTGGAAAAGGAGGACAACCTGGTTTGCCAAGTGACATAACAATTATAAGTTTGAATAATTTTTCAAACATTCGAAGCAATTACATAACTGGAAAAGAAGGCTCTACAGGGAAAGACGGAGAACCAGGGCATGGTGGCTTATCAGCTAAGAAATGTGAGAAAAAGGTTTTCACCCGAACGATATTATTAGTCTTCAAATTACGTTCGAAACATTTGAATGAAAAGTGCAAAGAACAAGAAAGAGCATCTAGTGGGTTAATATCAGGTGGTGGACCGATAATTGTTGTACAACAACGTGCTAATAAAGTTATTATCAATAATAAATGGATATATTTTAACAATTTCAAAAAAACAATATTAGAAAATTTAAATTATCAATTGGAAAAAAAAGACCTTCTAAAGTTTATTACATTACTAAACGAAAACGAAATAATAAATAAAGATGTAAGTATTTTTGCATTCATCAATGAGCTCCAAATTTTGGAACAACATTTTTTTGGTTTAGAAAACAAAATAGATATCTTGCCACTATATAAATCATTATACGACCGAATTTCAAAATATTCGAGCCAGATTTCTCAACCACCGAGTGATGTGAAAATAATAATAATTCATTTAACATCAGCAATTTTAAGCAAAATTGTGGCAATAAAAGACGATTCTGAAAATGAATTGATTTTAAATTTAAAAGAATATTTAAACTTCGTTGCTGGAAATGTTAAAAAATTAGAACAGCAGACATCTTTAGCAGTAGTTCAGTCAATTAATCAAAATTACAAAAACAAAATCAATAATAAAATCTACGAAGCCAATTACTTTATCGATCAGCATCTTCTACCAGAAATTAATGAAATTAGTCATGAAATCGAGGACAAGATTAATCAGATTATAAACGATTTGATAAAAATGCAAAATCAGATAGAGATGGATGAACGACAATTAATTAGAAAACAAAATAATGTCATGAATTCATTTTGCTTCAAAAAGACAATTGATAGTATTGGAAATTTGGTTACATTCTTCACACCGTTAATAGATTTCAGCATGAATCTAGTTGATAATTTATCTCTTATTGGAGAAACTACATCATTAACACCCGATCCCGAAAATTTATTACCAGCTCAGTTACGTTTGAAAAATCAAACAAATTTAATGATAAATTCAGTTCAAAAACTTGATTACGATATGAAACTTGATTACGATATCGAATCGATTTTTAAAGAACAATTTGGTGAAACAAATATTTCAAACATAACAGTCGACACACATAAAGGTTATAATAATGAAACAGATGAATTATTACTAGAAAGCGCAATTAAAATAAAAAAAGATGAGCTTATCCGTTTAATAATGTGTGAAAATCAAGTCTTCGAAGTTTTGGAGCCTTCATTAGAACAAATGAAGTTAGATTTTCGGAATATTCTAGGCAATTTAAATAACAAGTCAAAAATTACTCTTGAATTCTCCAAATGGGGTGTCAAAAAATCGTTGCAGAAACTAAAAGCCAAACTAGAATTTTACTTTAAACTGTTTCCGACTCAAGACAATTTTACCGTCGTTTTAGAAAGATTAGAAAAAATGTTCGATATCATAGCTTCTATTTATTCTCATATCCAAATTTACCAGGATCAAATCCTTCTAAGTGAATACATGACAAAATTAAAATCAGTCGACAGAAATAATATAGTAATTGATAATCAAAACTTGACATCAACAGTTAAAAATCTAGATTTAATTATACACTCTAACATTCTTTTGCAAAATACACAAAATCTTCAAACATCTTTTAAGCAATTCATTTTCCCATTTACTGAACTTTACTCAGACGAATTAAGCTTTCCAAACAATTTAAGCTGTACTCTTCAATTTTCAGAGTTAGTTATTTTAATGGTTAATAAAATTGAGCAGATTCAATCTACATTAATTGGATCCGATTCAGTTACGGTTAAAAAGCATAATCAATTTTTAAATTCTTCTGAATTCAATAGTTTTAACAATCAATCATTTTTTATTTGGACACGGGAAGAGTACCAAAATTCAATAAGAAATTTACTTTCGGGGAAAGAAATTGTTTTAAATGCTGATTGCAGAAAAGGATTAGATTTTGATGCAATTAAATTTAATAAAATATATCTCCAATTTAAATGTGAGGATGAGTCTCTTCAAAATAAATTAGATTTAACTTTGAAAAATTTCAATGTAAATTTAACACATTTAGGAAATTCTTGTTATAGGTGTGGACAAAAATACTACAAAATTTACAGTGAAAGTCAATCTATTTTCTTCAGTTTCGACAAAAAAGATAATGGTGAACCTTTGTTAACCAATTCTGTTTATAATAAACTTAAAAACTCTGAAGCAATGCTCAGTCCGTACTCAATGTGGAGTATCCAATTAATTAATAGAACTCAAACTAATTTTGACGAATTAAAAACATTTAGCTCATCAGTTCAATTAGAATTAGTGGGCACTGGACAATATGTGTCATCTAACGCAAATGTTTGTAATAAAAAATTAGAAAAATATTATAAAATTGATTCCAAAGTTTTACTATAATATTTATATTGAAATAAAATTTGATGCAGTTTAAAGAGAACTCATTTCATAAGTACGTTATGTAAATATAATGTTTCTATAATTTATATGCAATATGAACGAAAAAAAATCTATAAAACACTTACAAAAAGGTAGCTTTTAATCTTACAAATGACGATACGGAATAATTTACCTAAAATAAATATTATGTACTTTACTGTATAATACAATATTTATTTACATATGTATAATATAATACATACAATATTACTATTAATAAGAATAAATTTATTTTAGAAGTTAAAAGTTTTTTATTTGTTTTTAGATTTTTTGATGAATTATAAAAAAAAAACAAATTATAAAAAAAAAAAGATCAAATTCTGAATTTTATTCTTGAAATTAATCATTTAATGCGTAAGATTCATGAAAACAAATAATAAAGAGTTGTAAAAAAAATGCTCCCTGCAGAACAATTTTTGAACGTTTTTATTTCGACGGAATTTCTTCTATTCTTCTATTTTTGACAATTATTTTTGTTAACGCAGACGTAGAAAATTATTTACAAACAGCGTAACATGATTAACAGAATGATTATTGCTCTGTTTCATTTCAACACATTTTAACTAAATTTTTTTAGAATTGAAAAATCAATATCAATAAGATGTACAAAGGTAGGTAATTCATATAGATTTTTCTATAATATAATAGGATTATGTGGCTTATTTAGGGTTCCCAGATTTGTCCGTAGTAAAAGGAGGACATCCTAACAAAAAATATATATATAAAATATATATATATATGTACAAGCCAAAACGATCAAAATTTTTGAAATTTTGGACCCGACCCCTTCCGATTTAAATAAAACTTTCAGGGTTTTTTAAGTGTAAGAAAAAAGTAGACCCATCCTTTTTTTAGATTAGTTCGAGTGTAATCTTCAGTGTAAGGGCGGGTTGAAATATTACTAATATTAAAAATTATAACTTTTGAAAAAACCGATTTGGACGCTTAGAGATGCAAATAAAAGGTATTGAATTTGACTGCAAAAAATAACATTATATTCATGTTTTGAGATTTTGAAAAAGTGTGGGAGAGACAAAACTTTTTTAAATTATTTGAAAAAATAATTTGTTACAAATTTTATTACACGATATTAATTTCCAATACAAATAACTCAATTTCCATGCAAATAAACTGAAGGGGACATATTAAAAAATCATATCTCGAAACACATCTCTAAATTTTTGATGTTATAATGTTTATTCTCTAAGCTTTAAAAATAAAATATTTAAAAAAAAAAATTTCTGTCCCACACGTATTCAAAATCTCAAAACATGAAAATAATGTGATTTTTTGCAGTCAGGATACCCAAATTTTTTCAGTTTTGTCATTGATTAAGAATACAATGTTGTATGAAGCTAAGAATCTTTGTATTCTTAATCAATGGTTTTATTTTATTTGAAAAGCTTAATTCAATACCTTTTAGTTGTATCTCTAAGGGTCCAAATCGGTTATTTCTATCAAAAGTTATGAATTTTTAAAATTATGGGTTTTTATGAAAAACTGTTAAACGAGCCTTGCTCGTACGCCTTACTTTTAAATGGTTTTTTACATTTTTCTTGAGTTTTATTCTCATTTAAATTAAAAGAATCTTGTTGGAACTTTTTGCGAAAAGTCCTTTTTCAACTTTTTTTTGAAGCATCGCAGAAATACAGGCTGACAAATGGCATTTTTCGAAAATTTCTGAGATGCTTCAGAAAAAAATTTGAAAAATTATACTTTTGGAAAATAAATTTAACTGAAAAATAAAAATTTTATGAAGAAAAAAACAAGAAATATATAAAAATGTTGAATGAAAAATTATAAAATAAGTCGTTCGAATATTAATGAAGCAGGGCTCATTTAAATAATAATATAGAGCATGCTTGTCTAAAGTGCGGCCCACGGGCCGCATGCGGCACAAAAGCTTTTAAAATGCGGTCCAAAAGCAAATTATTAAAATATTTAAATTTACGAATTTCTCATTTCAGTACTTTGGTTGCACATAAACCTGTGTGTTTATTTATTTATTTATTTCAAATGCTTAATACAAGCGATTACAACTTAATGATATTAACTTAATGAGTTGCACAATATATGCAAAATATGCTGCATTCATTTTTGATTTAATACAAGAGTTTGAAAATAGATTTCAAGATTTTCGAAAAAATGAAAAGTATTTTGACATATTTTCCACCCCATTTTGTCTAGAAATAAATAAATTACCTTCAAATCTTCAAATGAAACGCATGCAAAGTGACATTCAACTGAAGGAAAATTTTGGGAATTTTTCTTTACTGGAGTTTTATAAAGATTACCTTCCCCGCGATAAATACCCTAATTTTCACAATCATGCTTTATTAATGTCTTCAGATTTTGGCAGTACCTATATTTGTGAACAATTATTTGCAAAAATAAAGCTTACAAAAAACGAAATAGGACAAAGATCAAGGAGAAACATCTTGAAAATAAATTAAGAACTGCAACCTCGTCTTTCAAACGTAGTATCGATTTACTTTTGAAAATTTGAAAATTCATCCATCTCATTAATTTGAATTTTTTACATCTTTATGACATCCAAACTAAATGAAACGAAACTTCTACAAATTTAAAATATATATGTACCTAACATATCTAATTGAAATCAAAAAATTAATAATAAAAAAAGTTAATTTATATTTTAATAGAACAACATCGAGTTAATTGTTATTTCAATTTGTTGAAAAAATTTTGTATGTGTGGCCCAGCAAATTTTTTTTCTTTCCAATGTGGCCCTCAAACGGTCATAGTTTAGACACCCATGATATAGAGGAACACAATTGAATTATCAATATCACATCATTTCAAAGTATCTTCTCAGTCAGTTACTTAATATGAAATTTAACTTACAAAAAATTATATCCGACATTACTCATTGTTTTGTTTATTTTTGTGTACTCGTAGTTTTTTTTTTTAAATGTTTTAACTTAGCTTAGGAGGAAAAAATAGAGTATAATGGAAAAGGAGGACAAAATGCGAAATAATGAAAAAAAAGGAGGACACTTTTTTTACTATCAAAAAGGAGGACTTTCCCCAAAAAGGAGGACGTCTGGGAACCCTAGGCTTATTGGATACTATCGATCCACCGGAGAGTTTTCGGATTTGTAAAAAAATTGCGTTATTGAATTTTACTTTAAATCACGTTATAAATTGTGTTCGTGAAAGGGTAAAACTCCAAAAGCATTCTTTCGAAAATCACGGCCGTTCCTTTGCTGCTCTCATTTCCGAATATGAATTGCTCGATTAAAAAGCATACACATTTTATATTTTTACCTGCATGACAGGTATTATTTCTTATAGTAGCTGCAACATTATAGCACACTAATTGAGAAAATTGTTTGAACTTTAAACTGGTAAGTCACTAGTAAGTTTAGCCTTGTTGTACTGTAAGTTGTAGAAATATTTATCGCAAAATAATAACTGGAAATACAACATTATTCCAAAACATTTTATTCAAGCAGGGATTTTTCATTGATTAAAAACTTGTTTCAATGCAGTTTTTCAATAAATTTATTTATTAATAACATTTCAAGTTGTGAAAAATGAAAGAATTATTGGAAATTAATTTTTAAAATTTTGTCTCGTTAAGAATTTTACCCTTCTTTAACAAATTCTCTTAGAGTTCCTTCAATATCATTATATATACCAATAAAATTTGGGCATATTTACAAATATAACAATTATCATCGAAATCCAAATCCTAGTCCGAATCCTTGGACTCTAAAAACTTTTCTAAGCTCCTCTGATCATCATCTATGTCATCAAATACTTATTTTAATCACGATTCATTTAAATTTTCATATAATTTAAAATTTTATCTGAAAATTATTTAGACCCTTGGCTGGTTGAGAGCCTCGAACTCCGAAACCTGAAATGATACAATCTAAATTTTGAGTCGAGCTGAAAGTGAACGGAATTAAGCTTGTTTTGGATTTTAAAGGATGAAAATCGCTTGGATGGTTCAAAAGTTAAAAGTAATTTAGTGGCTGACGGACGGGCGGACTAACATTTTATGAAAACATATTGTCCGTTTTTTTCATTTTTGATGGAAAACGGGCTAAAAACCTATGTACATATGTTTAAATTTTATTTTATTTTTATGATTTAAAGACAAATACGCCGACATTAATTAATTTAATAAAATTAACAAAAATAATAGTAGATTACAACACATGTTAAGAAAATTTGTTATTACAACGAGTTGTGTATACACAAAAACACAGACACGAGTCAATACTTATATCACGAGACCGTTAGGTCGAGTGATATAATATTGACAAGTGCCCATGTGTTTTTGTGTATAAAAACAATGAGCTGTATAACAAATTTTATTAACATGTTTTGTGTACTGTTTTAATGTGCATGCGAGAGGTAGTTGCAATCAATACATTTGCAATGCAAAAAATAAACAAAAGTTCAAAATGAAGAAAGTAAATAAAATTTACTTAATAAGGAGAATGTAAATAAAATTTAGTTAATTAAATAATTACATGTGTATTGACGCATGTAATATACCATTTACCGAGATAAATTTGCGATTGTAAATACAACTTACCGATCACATGCACATTAAAACATTTATTTGATCAATAAATTGTTCTATAATCAAATTATTCATCAAAATAATGTATCAAACATTTCCCTATTGAATTGTGATATGGAAAAAATATAATTATGTACATCATTAATGAAGATTATGAATCCCAACCTTAAACTTTAAACCTTTAGACAATTGTTTTGATTATTATTATCTCTAATAAAAATTGGAATTCCCCACTTTTTTCGCTGACACAAAAGAAATACAGTATATTTTTTCTTCTTATGACCGTAACAATCTTGTATGAACAAATGGACGTTATTTAACTCCTGAGAATAATTATTTTACATAAAAGTTATCCAATACAGAGAAAATTAAGTTAAGATATTAAATTAATTCTTAGCGAGTTTTAAGATTTTCGCCTGAATTGCGGGACTTCCCTAAATTGATGATCACGTTCGATTTTCATTACAATGTCCAATTTTGAAGAAGAAGACTGTTTTTTTTAAATTGGACTCTATTTTTCCACACTTTTACTTAAAAATACTCGAAAATTATACATATAATTTCAGAAATAATGAATTTGTGGATATGGTATGATTGTAATAAAATGTTTAATTTAATGCTTCTCATAAAATATTTGCATCTCACAAACTTTTTCGAACCCATTTTGCTTGAAATCCATTCGATAATTTATTATAGACATTCATTTAATTCAATGCTAGAGTTTATAAGACGTAACTTTGCTGAATTTAGTGATGCTGAAGAATTTGTACACATCTTTGGTTCGAGTTTATTTAGTGCTATTCTATTCTGTATATATTAATAGGAATGAAAGGGTTCAAAGAAATTTCATCAAATTTGCTTTAAATCGGTTGAATTTTGTGACATATTACGTCTTATGTTGATAAATGTAAACTTATTAATTTTGAATTGCTGAATTTTAGAAGAAAATTTTTGTACAATGTTTGCATATGTTAATAATATTCATTTATTGTCCGAATCTTCTAATTCTTTGTAGACTTATGATTCCAAGAAGTGGCTTAAGATCTACGCCCCTTTTTTTCCTTTTTTTCCTTTTGTTCCTTTTGATAAAACTAATTATAGGTTTTATGAACATATTTCTAATTGCCTTCATAACTTGAATTTATATTAGGCTGACCATACATCCCGTTTTAAACGGGACAGTCCCTTTTTGGTTGAAATTGTCCCGGTGTCCCAACTAAATCATTCGGGACGTTCATTTGTCCCGTTTTCCGTTCTCTAAAAAAACTATTATGTGTTGAAAATGGCTTAATAGTTTTTTGTTAAACCACTTTTTTTTTCTTTTAACGAATTTCCAAAAAAAAAATTCTTCAAGCTTAAAATATTTATAAAATTGTACCAACTTAATTTTTTATTACAAAATTTTGAAATAATTTAATTTTTATATAATAAAAGTCTTTATAATTGTTTAATTTATAATAACAAATCTTATTATTTTTTGTAATATTTCACTAATATTAGAATTATATTTCAACGATTATTGTCCCGTTTTTCGGATCCAAAATTATGGTCAGCCTAATTTATATAATACTATTTTAGATTTTCAGTATTTAAGATTATCTTTTAAACTGGAATTGAAAGAATTCTTAAGAATTAATCGAAAAGCTTAACGATTGATAGAATTGGTTTGATGAATTATTATTAATTCCTCGATTTTGTATTATACATTCATTTTTTTTCCTCTTAAATTTCTAAAAATTAATAAATTATTGTATTGTTGTGAATTTTTTCGAGCATAATAAAGAGTATAAAAAACTGAATAATCCAAAATATTTTGCAACGTTGTGAATGAAGCAGAATTTTTAATTTCATGAATTTGTTCAACAATTATAATTTAAAAAACATTACAAATATTAGAATTTATACGTGATACACTCTGTATTAAAACTAGATGATGATAAAAATTAATAAAAATAAATAAAAATAATAAAATAAGATGAAAAAATTTAAAATAACGTTAATTAATATTATCATTTAAATATAATGCGAGAATTATTACGCATAATCAGTATTTTTATTGTATTGAATCAGACTCTACAAAGAATCGCAACAATTTTCTTGGCTAAATAATATTATGAGACATTCCAAACATTATTTAATATTTTATTTATTTTGCTCCGTATTTTGTCTAACTTTTGGAAATGGAGCAGAGAAAATTAAGTTTACATTAAACCTACTTCACGAGGGTGATGAAAATATTAACCTTAAGCCTCAGGAAGATATTGTATTAATTCTTGGCAACACAGGAGCAGGTAAATCAAAATCGTATGATTTTTTCGTAAAAATTGAATATGAATTATATAATCCATATTTTTATATTTTCAGGGAAATCAACACTAGCACAATTCATTGCTGGTGACAATTCTAAATTGGTTTCAAAAATAGTTGTTGATCAAATTTTAATTGAAGATCAGAATAATAAAATAAGTAAAGGTAAAGATACAATAATTTCGAAAACTTTATTCCCTGAGAGAATTGTTGATGGACAAACCAAAATGGTATATTATGATTGCCCAGGCTTTAGCGATACAAGAAATTCATCATTTGACATTGCTGCAACTTATTTCATACATAAAGTTGTTTATTCAGCTAGATCTGTTAAATTAATATTAGTTGTTAATTACTCATCTGTAAAAATTAGTAACGATAGAAGTGATTTCTTAGACTTGTTAAGGCATGTAACAAGTTTTGTTAAAAATATTTCACAACTGCAAAACAGTATCACATTAATTGCTACAAAAGTTGATGCGGTAAATTGGATTGAAATGAAATTGTACAGTGATGATGAAGTTATTGATGGAATCGCCCAATATTTAAAATATGTTAAAGACACTTTAGTTACACTTTCTATTGATAAAACTAAAATTTCTGAAAACATGTTTTACACAAAATCAATTGAATTAATTGACATTTTAACCAATAAGGAAGATAATCACTACAACAGAATAGGAATCTTTAAAAGACCAAATGCTATAGGTCGATTAAGTGAAATAAAATATATGATAGAAAATAGAATTCAGTTGAAAAAAATAGTAGAAAGCAATATTAAATATTCTGAAATTCATTCGAGTAATGATTTTGGTTATACAATATCAGATAAGTCTAAAAATGATGTAGATGATCTTTCCAAAGAAATTAACGGTTTGATAATTAAAAAAATAAAATATCTCAGTGAAAATTTGAATCAATGGTACTTAGATAAGGAGCAAAATGTAAATAGCATTGAAATTCTTTTAACAGAGATTGTAAAAGATTATGATGAAATGTTAATTATAATTAATAATCTGGAAAAAAATATTGATTCTATAAATTTTATTCGGTCCCTTGAAAAATATTTTAAATATTTGGAGTCATCACACAGAACAATTAAAATAATATCACATTATCTTAAATTTTTAGACTTTTTAAGAAAAGTAAGTTCAAAAGAACTTCCCTTTTTTTCATTAAAAGTAATTAATGCATTTAAAATATCTTTTGAAAAACTAAGCGAAATGAAAAATACCTACATTTTCCTTCAGAATTTTAATTTCAAACTTTCGAATTTTAATATTCAAAAAGACGTTAAGCGTTTTAACCATACCTCAATAAGAAATAAGATTTTGGAAGCGAAGAAAAAAAAACTGACAATGGGTAATGATATTGAAGAAATAATCCAACAGTTTTATTATGATGAAATCAGAACCAATTCTCACTTTCAAGAAATTGATTTAATAAGGAATTGTGAATTTAATGAAAGGAAAATTTCTTTCCTGTTACGAATACTAGATGTAACTTTAAGTCAAAGGATATCAATGAATTGTTCTGATGAAAGCAAGTTCACTATAAACGGGAATTTCGTGAAGTTGAGCCAAATTTTAAAAACCAATCTTTGTACGGAATGGAAAACCTTGGAAATATATGCTCATAATAAGTTTTTTGTTGATGACGATTTACATAAAACTGGAGAAAATATTAGAATTGTCATATTAGCACCAATATGGGAAATAATAGGAAAAAGAAAAATAGAATTAATTGGTTATAATGGTAAAGAGCATAATTCAGCCGCTTCTGACGGTAAACCCGGTTCTTATGGCCCTAAAAATGGTGGGAGAGGAGGTAATGGAAGTGATGGACTTCCAGGAGAAAATGGCTTATCAGGTGGAACATTATTTGGAGTTGGATCGCAATTTCAGAATGGAAAAGATTTATTAATAATTTCAAAGGGAGGAAATGGTATTTCAAAATAAAATATAGATATTAATTTATTTAAGATTAATAATTCACAAAATTTATTGTTTAGGTGGTTCTGGTCAGAAAGGCGGAAGAGGCGGAGATGGTGGTGATGGAAAGGATAATGGTTGGGAGAAGGTAGATAATGAGTTTTTGATTTTGGTTGTTTATAATCATAACAACGATAAATTAGAAAAAATAGGTGGTAGTGGTGGAAATGGGGGAGATGGTAATAAAAACATTTTCTAGCGGTAAAATTTTTTTATTATCAAATAAAGCATACATTTTTTTTTTTTTTGAAGGTGGTCGAGGAGGAATAGGGGGTCAACCGGGTTCGCCAAGTGATATAACAGTTATCAGTTTGAATAAATCCCCAAACATACAAATCAAAAGTATACTCGGTAAAGAAGGCGCTCTAGGAAAAGCAGGGGAAGGAGGACGTGGTGGATTATCAGCTGAGCGATGCTGGAAAAAGGATGTTTTTAGAATGATATTTTTCGTCCCAATTTCTGTTGGAAATACGGAAGAAGAGTGCGAAGATAGAATAAGAGCATCAAGGGGAACAATACGATTCGATGGTGGACCCAAAAGTGTTCTACAACAACGTGCTAATAAAGTTATTATCAATAATAAATGGATATATTTTAACAATTTCAAAAAAAGAATATTAGAAAATTTAAATTATCAATTAGAAAAAAAAGACCTTCTAAAATTTATTACATTACTAAACGAAAACGAAAATATAAATAAAGATGTAAGTATTTTTGGATTCATCAATGAGCTCCAAATTTTGGAACAACAGTTTTTTGGTTTAGAAAACAAAATAGATATCTTGCCACTATATAAATCATTATACGACCGAATTTCAAAATATTCGAGCCAGATTTCTCAACCGCCGAGAGATGTGAAAATAATAATAATTCATTTAACATCAGCAATTTTAAGCAAAATTGTGGCGATAAAAGACGATTCTGAAAATGAATTGATTTTAAATTTAAAAGAATATTTAAACTTCGTTGCTGGAAATGTTAAAAAATTAGAACAGCAGACAGCTTTAGCAGTAGTTCAGTCAATTAATCAAAATTACAAAAACAAAATCAATAATAAAATCTACGAAGCCAATTACTTTATCGATCAGCATCTTCTTCCAGAAATTAATGAAATTAGTGATGAAATCGGCGACAACGTTAATGAGACCATAAACGATTTGATTAAAATGCAAAATCAGGTAGAGATCGAAGAGCAACAGTTAATTCGAAAACGAAAGGATCTGATGAATTCATTTTGTTTGAAGAAGGCACTTGATAGTATTGGAAAATTGCTTACATTCTTCACACCGTTAACAGATTTCAGCATGAACCTAGTTGAAAATTTATCTCTTATTGGCGAATCATTAACTCCCGATTCTGGGAATTTATTTACAAATCAATTAGATTTGAAAAGTCAAACAAACTTCATGATAAATTCAGTTCAAAATTTACTTAATAATATGAAAGTTGATTACGATTTCGAATCGATATTTAAAGAACAATATGGTATAAAAAATATTTCAGACATTGAAGTCGACACTTATAAAGGATATAATAATGCAAAAGATGAAGTTTCGGAACTGGATAGGGCTATACAAATAAAAAAAAATGAACTTAATCAGATAAAGATGTTTCAAAACCAAGTCTTCGAAGTTTTGGAGCCCTCATTAGAACAAATGAAATTAGATTTTGTGAGAATAATTAATAACTTAGATAATAAGTCAAAAATTGCTCTTGAATTTTCCAAATGGGGTGTTAAAAGTTCGTTGCAGAAATTTAAATCCAAGCTAGAATTGTATTTCAAACTGTTTCCTGTTCAAGATCGTTTTACTGTCATTTTAGAAAGATTGGAAGCAATTTTCGATATTATAACTTCCATTTATTCTCACATTCAAATTTATGAAGATCAAATGCTTTTTAGTGATTATATGGCAAACTTAAAAGCAGTTGATAGAAATAATATAGTTATTGATAATCAAAATTTGAGCTCAGCAATTAATAGTCTGGATTTTATTATTAACTCTAATATTGTTTTGCGAAACTCACAAAATCTTCAAAAATCTTTAAAACAATTCATTTTCCCATTTATTGAACTTTACTCAAATGAATTAAGTTTTCCAAACAATTTGACTAATATCCTTCAATTCTCAGATTTAATAACTTTAACTGTTAATAAAATTGAAGATATTAAATCTAAACTAATAAGGTCCGATTCGGTTACGAGTAAAAAGTATGACCAATATTTAAATTTTTGTCAATTTTATAGTCGCAACAATCAATCATTTTTTATTTGGACACATGAAGAGTATCAAAATTCAATAAGACGTTTACTTTCAGGGAAAGAAATTGTTTTAAATGCTGATTGCAGAAAAGGATTAGATTTTGATGCAATTAAATTTAATAAAATACATCTCAAATTTAAATGTGATAATGAGTCTCTTCAAAATAAATTAGAATTAACTTTGAAAAATTTCAATGTAAATTTAACACATTTAGGAAATTCTTGTTATAGGTGTGGAGAAAAATACTACAAAATTTACAGTGAAAGTCAATCTATTTTCTTCAGTTTCGACAAAAAAGATAATGGTGAACCTTTGTTAACCAATTCTGTTTATAATAAACTTAAAAACTCTGAAGCAATGCTCAGTCCGTACTCAATGTGGAGTATCCAATTAATTAATAGAACTCAAACTAATTTTGACGAATTAAAAACATTTAGCTCATCAGTTCAATTAGAATTAGTGGGCACTGGACAATATGTGTCATCTAACGCAAATGTTTGTAATAAAAAATTAGAAAAATATTATGAAATTGATTCCAAAGATTTACTATAATATTCATATTGAAATAAAATTTGATGCAGTTTAAAAAGATTTTTCCTATCAAAAATAGCAAACATAATGTAAATAATATTTTTTCTATATATGCAATAACGAAGCAAAAAAAAATTATTTGGTTTATTAATATTACACTGTAGTGTACTTTATCTATATAAAAGGTTGTTTTTAATTTGATAAGAATAAATATATTTTCGAACTTAAAAGTTTTGAAATTTTTTGTTGAATAAAGAATATTTTTTTAAGAAAAAAATAAAATTATGAATTTTGTTCATGTAACCAATTAATCACTGCATGCGCAGAACCGTAAAAAGATAAAAAAAAAAGGATTGTCAAAGAAATTTAGATTCTTAACAAAATTTCCTTTTGCAGGAAACTTTTTTAATTTTGCAGAAATTCTTTTTGCACCCATATGTAGTTGTAATTTAAAAACAAAAACAAAAAATTTTATTAATAGAAATCTTGTGCATAATTTTAATTATATTTTCAATAAATTTTCGATACACGTATTTTTAATTCACAACAATAATGATATGCACATTATTCGCAAATTTTCTTATTTGTACGTTGATTTAAATTTCTTTAACTAAGATTATGTTGAGTATTATCAGGTTGCTTACTTAATGCCATTGATTTTTAAGATTGGTCATAATAAAAAGGAAAATGTTATTCTACTTATTTTCTAATTTAACATAGAAAGTTAGCTGTACAATTACAATAAAATTACCTATGGATTAGATTTAAAAATATTTTTTTAAGTAAATGTATTGAAAAGATTTGAATTAATACGGTAATATTTTAGGTGCCTTATAAAACTTATATTTAACGAATTAACTCTTAAACTAATAACTTTATATTTCTGAATTAATATGAAAAGCTTATATGAAAATTCAAAATAGTTATAATAAAAGTAATTCCGTAAATTCTAAGCATAAATATATATAAATACATATAAACACTATTAATTGTAAGTATTAAAATTATAATAATATATAAATATAAGTTCTTTTTTTTTTTATTTTTTCAAGTGGTTTAAAAAAAATAAAATAAAAAACTATAAGAAATAAGAAAACTGAAATTACTGAAGTAGTAAATTATATAAAAAAATATAAAAAATAAATTATACAAATCAAAAAAAAATTAAAAATATTTTTAGAAATCTTGAAGAAAAATAATAAGTTGCACTTTGATACTTTTAAGGAGCGTCCACATATGCGTGAGTGAACTTTTTGTTCATTGATGAAATTTCGTGTGTATATGATTTAGAATATTCGTGAATGAAATTTGATGTAAAAAAATATTAGTTGCCCAATTATTAAATATGTAAAATATTTATATAAACTTATATATTAAATTAATTATGGTAAATAAAAAAAATCTTCAAGTTGCTGTGGCTGGATATTTTTTTCTGTCATACAATTTTTTAATTTTTATAATTTTGAAGTATTATTTTCAATTTGAATAATGCATAATATTAATACAATTTTAAAATTAAATTTACAGAAAAGTAATTTTAAAATCGTATTGACAAAAAAAAAGAAATGCGCAAACATTTTTTTTTTTTTTTAAATTTAAGCTTAAAATTATAAATAACTATGTTATTAAACCCGTGAAAAACCCCAATTTTATATAAATGTTCATATACATGGCGAATATTTCCGCTCATGTAGCGGAAATATTCATGTTCGTTTACGGATGACGAATAATCACTTTTTAAACGAATATTGTGTCCACACATGCGTAATGTCTAAGCGAATAACGAAATTTCATGTTCGTTCACGCATGTGTGGACGCTCCTATAGGAATATTAAAAAAAAAAGTAGGCTAGTAAATCTACATATATAAATTTTATATACTTTATTTATATATAATAAAAAAATGCAATAGCATTTTGTATATAGTATTGTATATAGTATTGTGATTTGCTAGCCTACTTTTGTTTTAATATTCAAAATTTTATTTTTTATATAGGTATTAAAAATTTTTTTTTAATTTTTTAGTATCAATTTAGCAATCAAAGAGGTAAGATATCATTTTAAAAATATTTTTGCAAAATCAAGATGCAAAAAAAAATTGTAAAAAATAAATTAAAAAAAATGATGTTTTGCAGAAATTTCACAGAAATTCAACGATAGGTTATTTATTACTACCACCTACCTAATAAATTATCGAAAAAGTATAGGTAGATATAGATCATATTCTTTGAAAAACTATACTTTTTTCTTTTAAACATACTTTTATTTAATAAACAAGAATTTATTTACGATATCTAATATGTGAGAGAATTATGATTTTATTTACACGACTCGGTCACTCGGTTATCCTAGAAAATATAATTTGAATTTTTAAGCAGTACCTATGTAACACTTGAATTATCGTTAAGTGCTTCCTTAATGGAAAAAAGTAGGTATAGATACCTAGTTTAGGTTTCCAAAACAAAAATCTAATTTTATTTTTGTGCAACCACAGACTAATAATGCGGTCCAACTTATTAATTTTTTAAAACTAATTTCTAAGTTCGTTCAGATTTAGATACCTACATATATGCTTTCTAATTCATCAATTGCATTTTTCCTTTTAATTTTAGAGAACTACAACAAAGATTGGGTTTTTGTTATTTTGGAAATTTTTGTCGAACATAACAAAATGAGCTATACACCTAAACAACATGGTAATTCTGGTGGTAATTCTAATGGAGGAGCGAATCAAGCTAATCAAGCTGCTAAAAATTTAGCTGGTATAGCTGGGATTCAACAGCAAATGCAAAATCTTGATCATGGCCAAAGTCAACAGGGCGCTTCGTCAGCAGGAGCTAATTTTAATTCAATTATGAATATGCAGAGACAACAACAACAATTTGAATCAATGCTTAAACAGCAACAGCAGCTGCTACTTTCAAATCCACAATTTGTCCAGTATCAACATCAAATGCAACAAAATGTTGCCTCTACCACGGGAAAAGATTTGCTAAGTCGGACACCAGGTGCTGCCGATTTATTAAATAAAACTATGCAACAACAGGCAAATGGAAATAGTGTTACTGGTGGCAATATTCAGGCAGCTCAGCAACTTCAACAACAATTGCAGGTAAATGAAATGATAGTTGGTCATTTTGCCTGACAGTTTTCTTCTATTTTGATGCTAAATCATAGATAGTTGAAAATCTGCATATCCTTGTACATATTGGCAATATGCATGGAAGCTCTGTTACAACTTTAAACTAGAATTTTCCATCTAGGCATTTTATTATTTTCTGGAAACTAAAAAATTAACAAATAATTAATTTAAAAACGTTTAATTTAGGCTTTTGCTCAAAATCCAGCAAACATAATGCAACAACTGCAAGCGTATCAATTTCAAATGTAACAACAGCAACAGCAGCAGCAACAGCAACAACAACAACAACCACAACAACAAGTGGTAAAATCTTTTTAAATTCGCAAAATCTTCATGCCAAGCTCATTTTGATCGTGCTTGATTATAAAATCATTTAACTTTAATTTTTAAAGAGTCATCTTACTTTGAATCGTTTTTTAGTTCTTAAAAATCTGAGAGCTATATATATCTGAGATAATATAAGTGTATTATATTCATCAAATTTATTAAAAATTTATGAGAATTATTTTTTTTAGTCTCAACAGCAACAAAATCGAACAACAACAACACAACCATCATATCAACAAATGCAAAATACAATGGGGAATCAACAGTATCCACCGTATCAACAAAATTATTCTCAGCAACAAAAGTTATTGGCCGCAGCTGCTGTTGTTCAACAACAAGTTGCTGCTGCTTCTAATAAAACATTACTTAGTACCACTCAACCTAAGGCACCAAATTTGCCTGCTCAGACTCAAATTACACCAGTTGTAGCATCTAATCAATCAAACAATTTTAACAATAAAGCACAGATTAAAATAACTTCTACAATGGCAAGTAGACCACAACACAGCACAAGTCCAATTGTTTCAAATGTTGGTAGCAATTTTTCGAAAACACCAATGATGTCGACCCGACCACTTCCTTCAATGGGTAGTCATTCGAAAAGTTTAATGAATCCAGTTCCGGGTTAAGACCTGATGCTACTGAAGAAAATCCTGATGGTTGTAAGTATTTTGAATTTCACTTTTTAATTCATATAGAAATTTCTCGTAGTAGGTATGCAATAATAATTTTTTAATTTAAACAACACAAACACTTAAATCAAGCATTCTTAGCCAGATATATCAATAATACAATTAAGTGCTGTACAGAATCATTTATAGATTAAAATTGCAAACTTATTAGGATTTATAAGTTTAATTTAAACGAATTAAATAATAAAATTAGTTGATTTCAAATTATTTGATTAATTTTTTTTTTAGTGGATTTATCATTGTATAAAAATGAATCTCAAATTGAAAAAAAAATATCACCATCTAGCAAAAAACGGAATTCTTCAAAGGGAATGACACCCAAAAAATCACCGAAAAAGAAGAAAATCATAAAAAAATCTGAAAATAAAAATAGGAATGAATTAGATGATACGGCTGAAGAGGAACTGACTTCAACCGAAGACGATGATGAAGATGAATATAAACCATCAAAATCAAGAACGCCCTCACTACAAGTTGTACGATCTCAGCGCTCAATTTTAGCAAGAGCTAGAGCTGCTTCTCCAATAAATGAAATACCTAAAAAAGTGATCACAACAAAGGTAAAATAATTGTTTTTAAAATAATAGTCCAAACGCAAAAGGATTAATAAATATTTTATTTTAAAAACCAAAATAAACATATTTTATTAAAAACGAAATTTACTTTTTGGTAATTCAGTTTGAGTTTCAGACTTATTTCCATTTTTCTATTATTTCTTATATTTTTTTGTTAAAGCCCAAGTTAAAGGTAGTACTTCATTAATACATTTTTTTTTTACATCCATGCACTATTTTCAAAAGATTTAAATAAATGTTCGAACAAAGCATATACTTTTAAGCATTACAATTTTTTTTTTTAGGAAAAAACCATTGAATCCATTCAATTAAGTCGACAGGACCGAGCCAAAAGAAGAGCTACAACTGACACTAGTGAGGATTTATCACCGCCTGCTAAGAAATCATTGAATAATCAAAAGAAAACTGTCATTAAAGCTACAGGAAACAAATCAAAAAGTAAGTAAAAGTGTGAAATTATGAAGTTTATTTTACTTGTAATGTGATTGATTAGTTCCATGGTTATTTCTTATTATTTGTCCAACAAAAAAATTTTTTAAATCGTTCCATTTCATTATAAGCTTTAATTAATTTATTTGATTTTGAAGAAAAAAAAAGATTTAAGAATCCTCCCAAGCCAAAGCTAATTTTTAGATGTGGAAGCCGCACGATTTTATTGCATTACTTATTTATATTGCGGCATACGAATGTGACCTAGATGCAAGGGAATTTAAGCATTACAGACCCGCTACAATTTTACCATATCTTACCTAACCTTATAAATAAATTACATATACCAAAGTAATGAATACCTTTTGGCTGTAGAATCTCCTTCGTAAAGCTGGAGTAAAAATTAACGAGACTGCATACATTTGTTGCCATTGTATAAAACGAAATCTATAATTATCTAATTATATCTCCTTATTTTTATTGCAAACAATTTCGCCTATTTTAAGATCGCACTTCCAATACCTGTAGAATATGAAATAAAACTTATTACTGTTGCACCATTTTCAATTTCCTCTTTTTATTTCTGTATTATAAGATAAAGTTGTTGAATATGTTACAAAAATAATGATTAAAATAAATAAATATAGTTCATATTATTTTCTAAATTATAAAAAATGATTCGTTACATACAACCAACTGTAACCAACTATCTTTTGGATTGGGTGTAAAATCCCGACACCGGAAAATCCAATATCCCGAAATCAAAATACCGAATAAACTATGATATCCCGAAACCAAATTTGAGTGTCCTAGCGGGGTTAAAGAGATTTGCTACTCTTTTTCTTGAAAGAAAAGTCTGGCAGCGTCTGCTATACATATTATAAATTGTTATGTCCTTTCTCACTTTTCTATAATTCTAGGTAGGGAAAATGTATGACATGATTATAACAGAAAATATGATTTTAGAGCGTATTATCTTTCTATTTATACATCGCAATTTTATTTTTTTAAAAACAGTACGAGGAACTTATTTTTAGAACATTCTTAAAAAAAATTAAAATAATATATTGAACATAAATTTTAAGTAAACGTTTTTTTACATTTGTATTGAGCTAAATAAATATTTAATTATTCTTAAGATCGAATTCCCAAATGTAATCGTGTACTTTGTGTAAATATGATACTTATTATTTATTACAGTTCCATTACTTTTGAGTTTAAAAGTAATTTCTTGAATTAAATTTTCTTTAGAGGAGTTTTTAACTACTTCTAGAACAGAGAAATGCATGAGTACACTTGTATTACAAATCACTCGTGAATACACTTGATTTATTCAATATATGAATAGTTCAACTCAAAATAGAAACAAGTGTGAATATATGATTCATAATATTTTTTCAATACATTAGAATTGTATTGAGTTTTTTGTATCAAGTCAAATTTCTATTCGCAAGTATAGTGAATAGTGAAATATGTATTGCGTATATTGAATGCATTGGGTAATCTTCTAAGGAAATTTAATTTCCTAAAAAAAAATTAAATATTTCGTAAAAATTTCCTAAAAGTTTCCTAAAAAAATTGTTAAAAATGTACCTATACTTAATTAGATGATATTTTTTTCATTCATACGTATTGTTTTTATATTAGGCACTTACTGCATTCATAGCATTCATAACAAAAACAAATCAACATCAAGTGGTATTGAGTAGATATTGTTGTTTTGCAAGTCAATGTAATATAAGTGTTTCTTATGTGCAAGTAGAATATGAATAGCTCATTTTTTTTTTCTGTAATTGGTATTATTCTGTATTGAAATATTGCGAGTGATTTGTTTTTGTTTATGAATAGTATTACGCAGTTCTCTGTTCTAGAACCTATTCAGTATTTAAAAGTAAAAAATAATTTTTCATTCTTTACAAATAACAATAAATAAAAGAGCATCATTTAAATGCAATTATGAACCCTTTCAACAAAACAACCAACTTTCAAAAACTAAAATTTTTGAATAATTTTAATTATAATAAAAAGAGCTGTATGAAACCTAACGTGCTAACGTGCAAGATAAACTAGCTGAAAAATTCAGCCATCCTTAGCTCTTTTTGAAATGTGTATATGTAAAAATTCGTGTAACGAGTGTTTTCCGCAAACTTTTACACACACAAAAGATCTTAGGCAGGCTGTATTTTTCAGCTAGTCTATCTCGCTCATTAGTCACTTAAAAATAAATATGCTTAGTGGGGAGAGTCAAATATTTAGAAAAATCAGATGTAAACAAGTCAAAAAAAAATTAATTGACTATGTTTAACAAATAATTCCCTATTTTATGCATCTGAGAGATATTTTAATGTTTCTGCATTATTTGTAAATGATATAGGGTATTTATTTCCATTTTCAAAATAAAGTTCAAGCAACTTTCATGTTTTTCAATTTTTTAATATTCTTCTAAGAAAGTAATAATATATGTATAACCACAAGCAATGTATACTCAGATGAATAAGTTCATACAATGTTTTTACTATGATAAAAAACAGCTTCATTCATAGTAATTTTTTTTATGAACATTTTTGCAAACCCTATCAAATGGAGCTTATAATTATTCTTCTGTACATTTAATTTCTCTGTGGTATAACATCATAATATGCGCAATTCTTGTAATTTTTCAATGTTGTTGTCTTTTAAACTTTTTTTAATTTCCAAAAATAAGATGTACACAACTTTTGAAATTTTGTGCATTATCGAACACGTAATACGAAAGAATTATAAAACTATTATAGACTGAAAGTCCATAACTTTTGTTAACAATTTTCTCTGTTTTTCTTGGGTGGCGCTTATAAACTGGTTGTGTGCCACTCACGTTGGAAGTACCCTATTCACAGACATATATATATATATATATATTGGTCTCAATATTCTTAAAAAAATAAATGTTGGGGGGGGGGGGGGGGGGGGGAAGAAGGGTTTTCTTATTTATTGTGTTTGGTAATTTTTTTCTTAAAATTATCTTTACTATTAAAATCTTTGCAATGGCATAAAAATGTTGCGTTTAACTAAAAAAAAAAAATCAAACATAATAAGGAAAAACCTAAAATAAATCATAAAATTTTGTTTTTTCATGAGTTTTTTTGGCATGAGATTTTTAAAAATCTTTTAAACACAATAATAATACAAGCTTAAAGAATTAACTAAATTGACAGTGGAATTCGATCTTTACCATCATATTATGATTTACGTTTCTATTTTTTATAATGGCTATAATAAGTCTGTGAATTTGGGAAATTTTTTCAAAAATATTTAATTTTGTTATTAGGCAGATTATCAAATAAATTTTAACATCTTAATATTATTTCTAAATTTTTATGTCGTTTCGTGGTTCTTTAAAATTAAAGGAACAAAATTTAAATATTTCTTATTGTGTTGTTAAGCAGAAAATATTATAATTTTAATGGTAAATACTTGGGGATTATTTTTGTCTATTATAAGGGTATAGACATCAGGATATGGTTTTAAGTAGAAGAGTTTAGTTTTGGGAAGATATAATTGTGTGTATTATGTAAATACAAAATAATATTTGATGAATTTAAATCAAAATTTGTTTTATTTAGTAACTTAAAATATTTAGGTATTCGATTTCAAATATATGTTCTTGGAATTGATTTAAATGTTTATGTGATCTTATTATATGTATATATAGTATTTCATGCAAAACGATGCAAATACATATTGTACATGGATATTAAAAGTTGTTTTGAATAGACCATAATTTTGTTTGAATAAACCATTTGATTATTAGATTATTAAATACTTATTATAAAATATATAGCTTTCAAAAAACATATTTTATAAATGTTTGAAATATTAGTAGAAGTATTAATACGCCAATAGCAAAACCATTACTTCGAGTATAATAATTAAAGTGTTTCTTTTTATTATGAGTCTACTGTCTACTCCATCAGATTTGATTTTGGACTTTACAATCAGGACGACAGTAATATTGCTGTTGAAAACAAAATGAATTTAATCCGTCTTGGAATCCATCACTATGGTCATCTACAACATTTGACATCAACAGAGAAATGCAAAAATCATCATCATCATCATCATCATCTTCATCATCATGATCATCGTCATCATTATACTTGACTACGGAGAAAATCTCTGCGCAACAAGAACATCATCAACAACAACCACAACAACATCAATCTGAATCTGGGTTTGGTTTCCAGATGGTAAAGGTTTTGTTATTGGTATTGTATGTGACAAAAAAATAGTTCCAGATCCGGAGTTTTCATCATATTATATATTTTTTTTTTTTTTTCAAACAATAAAACTTAAATGCTGGTGAATTGTCCTAGAAAAAAAAACCAATAAACTGAAGACTTTTTTTAAAGGAAAGTGCGGTGGTTTTTTTTTCTGGGACAGTTCTTAATATCAAATTTTTAATTCTTTTTGTATTTGATTTTAGAAAAGGAATTAACACTGAGACCTTGTTGAAACAAGTGTTAAAGTGGAAAGGAGATCGATATAGTCGATCGTTGTATTCCGATTCTACATCGCTGTGCATAATTACCTTTATGTCTTCATGGTGGTGTATGAAAAGGAATCTGCGGTCCCCTTTAGCGGCTTATCGATTCTTCACATGGCATTAAGATGCGAAGTAGTAATGGCTTTCCGAGCTGGATTTCGTTCCTCTGCTGATGTGCGCATTCCCACTTACAGCCCCACTCTCGGGTGGATAAGCTGGGTGATGGGTTTGCAAACTGTTGCGGAGCCATAGGTTTTCACGCTCAATGTTTGCTGTTGCTACTTCAAAAGACGAAGATGGCATTTGATGGCACTCACAATTGAATTGACATCGTTTGCTGGCATCGTTCAACTTTTTTAATATAAATTTGCCGGGCTATTCGTTCTAGAACGGGCTATCCGTTTTAGAACTTAGTTGCCTTTGGCAAGCCGCAAGGCTTGCCTTGGCAAGCCGCAAGGCGTAAATGCTTTATTTCAATTCTGATTAGAGTGTTTAATCGAAATATGAATAGATTAAAAAAAAAAACAGTGAAATTACGACTAGTTCATTATCAGAATGCGCTAACGATAACGTGTTATATACTATATATACAATGTATTAAAAATATTGTAAGATCAAAATATTATTAAAGGTTAAACTGATAATTTAAGATTTGAAATCTCGAAAGAAAAATAAAAAGTTTATTAAAAAGAAATCTATTTTCAATCGATGAACTTAATAGTCTTGTCTATAATTTTTTTAAGAAAAATAAAATAATTTTAGAAATTTTTTCTAAGATATAAATAAAAAATATAGTATTAAATGAAGAAAATAGGAAAAATCTTCGAACAAAGAATTTATTTTTACATTTTTTTGTTCACATGTGTTGTTAGTGTTTGTAAAACATCTGAAAAGAGCCATGAAAAAATAAAATTTACATTAAAATTATTAAAAGATGGTGAATCTTACAATAAATTTACAAAACGGGAGGAAATTACATTATTTTTGGGTAACACAGGCGCGGGTAAGTCATCATATTGTCACAAAAAAAATATTTCGAATAATCGATTTAAATTTTTATTTTTTTTTAGGGAAATCAACATTAGCACAATTCATTGCTGGTGATAATTCTAAATTGGTTTCTAAAGTTGTTGTGGACCAAATTATAATTGAAGATTTGAAAAACAAAATAAGCAAGGGAGAAGAGACCATAATTTCAAAAACTTTATTTCCTGAAAGAATTGTTGATGAACAAACCAAAACGATTTATTATGACTGTCCTGGTTTTAGCGATACAAGAAATTCATCATTTGACATTGCTGCAACGTATTTTGTGCACAAAGTTATAGAATCAGCTAAATCTGTGAAATTAATTTTAGTTGTCAATTATTCATCAGTAAAAATTAGTAACGATCGAAATGATTTTATGGAGTTGTTAAATCATGTTTCTCAATTTGTTAAAAATATTACTCAACTAGAGAAGAGTATATCATTGATAGTAACAAAAGTTGATGCTGTCGATTTTATCACAATGAAACTATTAAATGATGATAAAGTTATTGAAGGAATCGCCCAATATTTATTATCAGTTAAAACATCATTAGAAAAAATGCTTAGTGAAAATTTAAATAATTTTGATAAACAGTATCAGTTTTACAGAACAGCGGTTAATTTAATTAATATCTTAACTAGTAAAGTTAATGGAAAATACAATAGAATAGGAATATTTCGAAGGCCAAATGCCATTGCACCTTTAAATGAAATTCAATTAATGCAAGAGAATAAAATACACTTAAAAAACTTAATAGAAAATAACACTAGGTATTACGAATGCGAATCTAATGATAATTTTGGTTTCACAATATCGGAAAAATCAAAAAATGATGTAGGCGAATTATCTGACGAACTAAAACAATCGATAATAAAAGAAATCAATATCATTAGTGATAAATTCATAAAATACAATTTAAAGGAAGAAAACACATATGATGACGTTCAACTTTATATTCATAATATTAATGAGATGTTATCAGAAATATTAAAAATTAAAAATATTATGGATGAAACTTTTAACACTACACTTTTCTCAGAAATGATCAGCGAAACTTGTCAGAAGTTCAAAATTGAAATTCCTTCAAAAGAAATAGAATATATTGATTATTATAATAATTTGCTGATATTTCTTGGGCGAGTGAGTTCAAAAGACTTAAAAGTTAATACTTTAGAGACTATTCAGCCGTTAACACGCTGCTCAGAACATTTAACTGAAACTAAAAATGTTTATATTTTTTTATCGAATTTATACTATAAACTTGCTGATTTTAGTATACAAAGTAATCTCAGTCGATTTCGTTTCAATTCAATAAAAGAAAAAATTTCTGAAGCAAAAAAGAATGGTACAGTTATCGGTAGTTACTTTAATGAGATTTTCAGTGAAATTTATGACAACGAAATTCAAAATAATCCACAATTTGGAGAAATTAATTTAATAAAAAATATGAACTTTAGTGATAAAAAACTTGACTTATTGTTGCATGTTTTCGAATTGACCTTAAACGGTGAAGTATTGAAAAAATGTGAAAGTGGAAAAAAACTCATAGTGGAAGGTTATTTTGTAAAATTTAGTGAAATTTTTGTTAATTCCAATTGTCCAAACTGGGACACATTGATAGTATATGCCTATAACAAATTATTGGAACAAACACTAAATTAGTTCTAATTGCTTCAAATTGGGAAATAATAGGAAGGAGAGTAATTGAGTTACAGGGCAAAAATGGAGATGAATATTATGGATTTGCTAATTCAGGTCGAGATGGCCAATTCGGATTCTGGAGTGGCGAATCTGGTCAAAATGGAGCATCTGGTATGCCAGGATATGGCGGAAAATCAGGAGGAGCATTATTTGGTGTTGGATTTGATATAAAAAATTCAAATAATTTAGAAATTATTTCGAAAGGTGGAAACGGTATGACAATATTTCAGAATTATTTTAGTAGATCAAAATTAAGAATCATCTTTGCGATATTCGCTTCCCTTTGAAGCTTTTTATTAAAATATTAATTTCCCATCAGAAACATTGAAAGGGAAGCGAAATATTTCCGTTGATTTGCTTTTTTAATTGTCATGATTCTCACTTCATTTACTTCAATCAATATACCTACTGTAATATTTAAAAATACAATTAATGTATTTAAGAATATATTATATGTTCTTAAGGTATAATTGTTTTTCTTCTCATATAACAATAAATAATGTTCATTCATAGGTGGATCTGGTCAAAATGGAGGATACGGTGGAAATGGAGAGGATGGTAAAGATTTTGGTTGGGAAAAGGTAGACAATAAGAAATTAATTCTTTTGGTTTATAATCATAATAATGATGAACTCGCCAAATATGGTGGCGATGGTGGTGAAGGTGGAGATGGTAAGGTTCTTTTATTAAGAACTGTAGCGTTTTCTTAGAATCAAACAAAATATTGAAACGATTACCTAATTTTAGGTGGAGATGGTGGCAAAGGTGGTTCACCTGGATTTGCAGGAGATATCACAATTACCAGTTTAAATAAAAATCATAATATTGAAATTAAAAAACTAAATGGAAGACAAGGTTCACCAGGACAAGGAGGAAAAGGTGGTTTTGGTGGTTATTCGGGAGACAGATGCACGAAAAAAGATGTTTTTAGAATGATTCTAATTATACCGGTAGCCGTTGGAGAAACAAAACCGATCTGTGAGCCACATAAAAAAGCTAAAAATGGAAATAATGGAGAATCAGGAGGAAACTCTGTTGGTTGGCAAACGTCATCGGATAAAGTTTCAATTTCAAATAAATTACACTATGTTAATTATTTTAAAGAAAATTTAATTAAAAATTCAAATAATCTAATTGAAAAAACAAAATACCAAGAAATATTAAGTAAAATGAATTCGATTGTAATTTAAATTTAGATTGTCAGAATTTAATTAATTTTTCAAGTTATAAATTTTATGCGAAATATTATTTTTTGTTTTAAATATTAATAAGTAATAAAAATTTGTAAGTGCAATAAATTAAAATCAATCAATTATAAATAAAAAAAAAATAAATTATGATACTGGAAAATATTTTTTATCAAATTTATTATTATTATCCTTTGAATAAATTTTATTAAATAAAAATAATTTGGTGTTAAATTTATTTGTTTTTTTTAAACAAAAGTCTTTGCAACATTTCGAAACTATAAGGTTTTGTAGATGAAAACTCATCAATGAATCAAATTTTGTATTTTTTTTTAACAACATTGTTTTAGTAATTATTTGTACTATGATTTTCAATATAAGATATCATTGTATGATTAATTTGTTTTTTTTTTTATTTTTTCTTCTTTATTTTGATTTTGAAAGTAAACTATAATAATAATTGTAATTACTTTTTTGTAATTTGATTTTAGAAATTGTATCACATGATAAAAGGCACGTGACTAATCATAAATTTTTCATAATTTTTTTTTTTTTCATAATTTTCAAAATACCTCTACGTAATTATATATCTAAATATATTTATATATTAAAAAAAAAAAAAATAAAAATTTGTGTTCCAACGAACGACTATAAAAATTTGAATAAAATAATAATTTTTATATTTTTTATCCTTATGTTTTAAAATATTTTCTAAATATTTCTGATTTCCTTAAAGACGTTAATAAGTTAATATATAAATTCGTGTGATTATATAGTTTCATTAGTAATAATCCGTATTCTGGGTATTAGATATGCTAATTTTTGGTAAAAGTCCCGCTAAAAAATAATCTAATTATAGATTCCCAAATTTATTAAAATTATTTATTTTCTCTTCAAACATATTAATCTTTTGTACAGACTTTTTCAGGCGATGACAAAACTGTATCTGGGATACTGATTCGTAAACGGCATCTTTCAGATGAAGACGTACTGTATTAGGAATACAGTATTTAGGATAGTGTTCGATACAAATGTACTACATGCCAGGACATAATAAATAAATAAACTTTTTTTTTAGATAATCAACATAAACGGATACGAAATTCAGTATCTCAGATAATAAATTCCAATATGTAGATTCATAAATTTTATATCGGTATACATGTCATTGTGAAAAGCTTTATAGAAAAACATGTTTTTTTTGTAAGAAAGATACGTACATTTCGAATTCAGTTTTATATTTTCGTCTGAAAGAGACCGTACGTTTACTTCAAAAGTAATAATAATTTTAAATGATTTTTTTAACCCACTAAACGAAGCTTAAAGTTTTGTAATTTGGTACTTTGGAAAAAACACAATTGTAGATTAATGAAATAAAGGAATTATGTTCACATGTAAAAAATTCCGTAAAGATTTATACGTTATCAGCACCTGAACTTTAAAACTATAACCTATCCTTAAAACTAACCTTTCAACGAGCTATAATTAAGTGGCTAGTGGATCTTAGAACTAGACTTTAACTAAAAAGAACCTTTAAAATAGTTTTTAAATAAATTCCATTTAAAAAAAAAAGGTAATTTGCAGGTAGGAAAGTTGCCAGCTTTTCTGTATTTCATTACAATTTTCTGTTATTTTTTTTTTATTTTTAAGCGGTTGGAGTTGGAGCTGCTTCTTTTTGAAAAAAATTGTGTATCATACATAATGACACTAACTACATGTATATAATTTAAGTTTATAAATTTTAATGTTTTTTGGTGGAATTTTCGTAAAATAATATTAATTTCAAAAAAAAAAAAAAATCATAAAAGCAAAAGCATGCATTTTCATTACTTCATAAAATTACGCATAGGCTAAATAGTTTCTAGCTTAATACAATTTTTAGAATCATTATGTAGATATTTATGTTTTCACTCCCATTTTTTTTAATATGTAGGTATGTACATATATGAATCAATTTTCTAATATAAACATTAATTTTTTTGGAAACATTAAATATTTAATAAAGTTTTTTAATTATAAACTTATTATTATTATTATTTTTTAAAATACTTTTTAATTATTTTAAATATATATTTCACTTTTTGTTTTTTCACTTTTATGTAAAAGTATATTTCTTCAAAAAATATTTATACATATGTATGTATGTATATTTTATAACTTCTTATAACATTTATTTTTATTAATATTTATTTTTTTTTTCGTAATTTCTCAAATTAATAATAAACAATATACTTTAACGTTATTTTAATTATTATATTATCAATGAATGAATAATAACAGTATAGTAATTTTTTTTTATTTTTAACTTCTGAATCTAAACAAAACTACCACTGACAGTTAACAATAATTCACACGAACCGATAACAATAATTATAATACCCGCGTTCATTTTGATAGTTTTGTTCATTCATCAAAAGTTACACCTGAACTAACTGCTTTACTGCTGCTCAGGTATTTTCAATAATAATAATAAAAAAAAAAACTTCAAGTTTGTTATGATTTTTTTTTCTCTAATATATATAAATATATATCTATGTATATTTTTTTTTGCGAAAAAGCTTTTTTATATTATTTAAGTTATAAAAAAAATAGTTACTTAAAGTACCAAACTATATGTAGGTATATATATACTAAATAGAAAATGTATAATTTAGAAAATAAGTTAAAAAAATGCCGCCAAGATTAGAACATGACTTGTTAATTCTCCTTTAGCACTATGTTAAATTAACAAAAAATAAAAACTTTGATTTTAACAACAACAACTTACGAATATACACCTTTTATAATATTTGGTTTAGTTTCAAAAAGTAGGGTCTAAAAACCTAGTTTAAATAAATTTATTGTAAATTTAATTTTCAATAAATGTTAAATAAATAAATACACCTTTTATAATAGCTTTTTATATATATATATAACTTCGCCGAGCTTTAGCTTTAGTTTAGTATCTGGAGTGAAACTAGATATGCATAATACCTTTTCGCATTATTAATGGAATAATTGAGCAACATACACATATGAACTTGAATATGCTATCAAAAATATATTAAGTACGTATTTAAAATAATTCATAATCCCTGACTAAATGAGGTTTGGGATACTGTTTTTTATAAAATAAATAAATCCGTTTTCTAAAACTTTGACTTACTTTTTAAATTATGTTGTGGAAAATAAGTGTCCTAATACTAAGTATCTTATAATTAAGTATATTAAAACTAAGTATCTTAAAAATGAAGCATTACTTTATATGCTTCCGCTTAAGAATTATATTTGGAAATAATAACAATATTAGTTAACGGATCACGTAAAAAAAAGAGAAGAAAAAAATATGTATGTACCTTTTTTTTATATTTATTTATTTATTTTTTTTTTTTTCTCAAAAAGTGTGCATTCAAAAGTTGAAAAACCAAATGAAAACAAAACAAAATACAAATCAAATATAAATAAAATACCTGTAAAAAGAAAATGAGAAAAATAAAATAAAAAAAAAAACTTTAACTTAAACTTTGCATTTTTCATAATAAAAACTAATAGTCTATGTCTATTAAAGTATAAAGTTTAATTTTAAGAAAAAAAAATAATGCAACAGTTTTTCTAAAAATTTATATTATATTTTTACAATTTAATGCTAAATTGGTACAAATTTAATTTTATATTAATGCAATATTTTAAATAGAATATCCAAAGGGTGAAATAATTTATTTAAAAAAAAAAATAGAAAAACGTTTCATAGGGGTAGTAGATCGCCTAGTTTATTTTGCGTTGCGATTCTGGAGAAGAAAATACATCTTATGTTAGTTTTTAATACAAGACTCTAAAATTTTTTATATTATATGTTGTTAAGGACATGAAAATGTCAATTCTTTAACGTCAAATAAACCTTAATTTGAATAAAAACTCTTTACAAACCAGCATCAGAATATATAATTTATTTTAAACATATTATTTTCTTGTTGATTATTATAATGAATACATCTACGTTTTCATTGTACGTCCGTCACTAAAAAGCTTATTAAAACAATGAACTCCTTAATCGATTTCAATTCTTTGAATGTCAAAATACGTGCAATTTCGTTTACTTTGACCTTGACTACACAAATAGCATTTTGAAAGCACATAAATTATCCCTGTCAACAACGATTTTTAAATACATAATTTTCCAGAAAAGGATTAAAACCTTCTTTCTCGCAACTTAACCTGTGGCTGCCGGGCTTTATGGATTAAAACGTCTTTTTCGCAATCGATGGCTGCGTTAGTAAGGCCTTTTCGCGTGTGGCTGCGGACCCATATATCTCACTTAAAATCATTAAAATTGTCGTTTAAAAGGGAAACTAATTGATGAAATTGAACATAACTCAAAGTTATAAAAGTTTGTTTTTTTTTTTTTTTGAATTTATATAAAATATATATTGGAAAATTATAAAAAAAAAATAGTTACCTATATATTTAAAAACTTACATGCATATATATATATAAGTAAAGTAAAAACGTGATGTTAGTTTTTTTCATTAAAATCCACACAATTTAAAGTATTCCTATGGTGAATTGTAATCAAAACAATATCAATATTGACTCATAGTAACCAAAACAAAATTTTATTTTTATCCGAAAACAAATTAAAGAAAAAACATAAATGCCAAATATTTTGAATAAAATCTATTTTTCAATTTATTGGAATCAATTGAAAATGAAATATAACGCATTTTGATTACTTACAGTTTTCAATAGTTTTATCTTATTTAGATCATGAAAGATTACGTAATATTAAAAAAAAATTATTGACTCTGAACTAAAATAAACTTAACTTATTACAGCCATTACAAAGGAAATTTTGTATTGAAATTGATTGATCCTGTTTTCTTATTTAAATTCAAAATATTTTATTTGATAATGGACCATTAAAATTTTTTTATATTCTATGTAATAATTATTAAATATATAAAGAGAATATTAGATAATAAAGATTTAATGCCATTAAAATGAAAATCTAATATATAATATATTATCTAAAATTGAACAAAATTTGCCCCAAATTCGACATATCAAAATCAACATGATATAATTAATAAATATACTTAGACACATTGTTAGCATTGTTGATGCTGTCATAATTCTTTAATACTATTTGCGAACAGTACATGTAAAAAGGTAGTACAAAATTATATATACAAAGTCAACATAGCTTTTAAATATCTCAGAAGAAACCTTAAGAAATTATTTATTTATTATAAGAAAATTCAATTTGTTATTTAATTTTCTCACGTTAAAAAAAGTAAATATAAAAAATTAAAAAAATTATATTAACATAAAAATTAAGGTTTTATTTTGTTCAATATTCAAAAATATTAAAGAAATATTAGAGGAAAATAAAAATTTTTTAAGAAAAATAAAAACAAATACAAGCCAAAATATGATTATACTTATTAATTATATTCAATTTATTTTTATTAGATATATTATTCGAATTTTCCCGGTCACAAAAAGAAATCATTTTCAAAATAAATATTTTGAAAATACATTTCTTTTACAATTTATAATTTTCAGTTCGTTTTTTAAGTTTAAAGTTTTTAAAGTAATTTTAATTAAATTAACTTAATGTTCAGCTTGTCTGCAGACAACAAAAGTTCAAACCGAATATATTATATAATGTATATAGATTTTTAATTTTATCCCTGAATTTATGTATTTAATTAGTACAGAATTATTCAAAGATAAATAATTACTGAAAAATAAAACATGATTTTTCTTTTAAATCTGTATATTTTTATTATATGTTTAAATTATTATTTATTATATTTAAATTTATGTTTGATTATATAAAATTTTTCTTATCTTGCAAAACTCAAATTGATTAACTAAAATTATTGTAATTATAATTCATAACAAAAAAAAAAAAATTATTATAAATATTTTTCCGTAATACGATTGCATTTAACCCTTTCAATAACTTTGTAATCGAATAGCCTAATTCGTTATCAATAAAAGAATATAAATTAAATTTTTATTTATTGCATTAATCTTCTCATTTCAATAAACTAATTATTATATGTTTACTGTGGTGATTTAATAAATGAAATTAATATTATATAAAATTGTAACAATTCTTTAATTATAAAATTCTGAAGAAAAATTAATTATTATTTGTTATACCCACTATTTATTTTACAACAAAATTAGACATATTTTTCAATACAGTATTTAATAAAAAAAAACAAACACACTAAAACGGTTAATTGGTTGAAAAATATGAATATGGAATAAATTTTATTATAATCGTTATTAATAATCAATGCTTTTGCACTAACATGATTTTAGTTATCTACTCTACAAGTATATATTTAAATTTTTTACAAGTATATTTTTATTTAATAATTCATTCAATTCATTTTGAAAACTGAATGGCCAGAAAATATAGTGAATTTTGAATTAATAATAACTAAATGTATAAAATGTTATGGGTATGTCTTAGGAAGTTTTTTGGGCTTTGTCAAATTTAAAATTTGTTTTTGAAAAAGTTTTAAACCTCTTAAATGCTAAAATTATAAAAAAAAACTAAAAATTACTTATATTCCAAAATGAACCACTGAAATTTAAATAATTTTATTATTTATGTCATTGTTTTTTTTGGTATCTAGAATGTAACAATAAATATAAAATAACTGAAACGCTAGAACTTATTTTATAATTTGCTCAAATTTCCAGTTAAATAAAGTTAAATGAAGTTTTACAGCATTTGCCTACTTACAGACTGTTTTCATAGTTTTTATAGATTTGTTATAAATTTTCCTTGATACCTTTTAAGAATCATATAAGCCGCAATTTTAAGCTGTCACATTTATTTGCAAAGAAGAAGTATTATTTATATATAATTTATTTATTAAATACATAAGATAATCAACCAATTACATTATCTTAATTAAAATCATTACTTTTAACATTAAAAAATAATAAACATACGGTAATAATAGTAAAAAAATTATACTTTAAATTAAAATTAAAATAATAGACGACTATTATTGTTTTATAGTGAAAAATTAATTATTTAAAATATTTATTTTCAAAAATTGATGAAATCCAAACAATTGTTTTCTTAAAGTTTAGATAAGCCAAATTTGAACTGCAAAAAAAAATAATAATTTAACTTTTTGTACATTAATACATTATCCATGTTCATTCCATAAAATTGTTTCTTTTCAAATACATAAGTATAAAATTTTGTTTGAAAGCTCGCTGAATATAAAAATACCTATATGTTATTGATATAATAACATTTTTTTAAAACACTTCATAAGAAGACTACGAAAAATAAAGAAATGTGACATTAATAAGATTGTTTAGTTGTTTACTATATACACGAAAAATACAAAAAATTTATTTCGAAAATATTCTACACAAAATGAGAAAAAAATCAAAAAATTTGATAATAAAAGTTTACTATAATAAACAATTTGTTTTTAATAAAATAGTAAAGCATCAAATTATATAGTGGTTAACAAGAAAATTTAATTACATCGTTAATCTATAGTTTTTTTTTTTTTTTTTTAATAAGAAAATTGTTAAAATCAGTTTTTTATTTTTAAACTTTGCTTAATGTAAATGGGGACATAACACATATGTATGCTTGCAAACTTCACACCCAAAAATTTTTTAAAATTATTTTAAACAAAAATAAATTTAAATCATAATAAGTTCTTTTTAAAGAAAAACAATTTAATTTTTTTTTTTTTTTTAATTTACAATTTTTCATAAAATTTTTAACCTTTTTGGCCTTTGAATATTGAAAAATGTTTGAACAAACTATGAATGTTTTATTTCTTCAATTTTATTTTTTATGAGGCAAAAATAATTATTTATTGAAATATATGAAATATATTCCAAAGAAATTTTTTTGTAATATTTACTGTGACATTTTGCGTGAGTTTTATATTGAGATAGATTACAATTGAAAATTTTTGGGTTTAAAATGGAAAATGGAAGGCAATCAATAACATTATGATAGTTTAGATAGCGGAAATATGAAAAAAAAATGTCTAAGTCCTTAATAAACAATTTTTTATTTTAATTGTAATTAATTTTTTTAAAAAAAGTAAACTTAGTAAAAACGCTTAAAAATACTGAACCCTATTTATGATAGAAACTAAAATAAAAAATATTATTACGGAAAAAATTACGCACACACCTATTTCCTTAAAAATTATATATTAAAGTTTTTCCAATTTAAAATCAGAATTTTTTGTGTAAAATTTATTTCAAAGGTTTACGTCATTAAAAAAATGATTCATTTATAATAATTCAATTACTTTTTTTTATAGTAAACAAAGTTAATTAAAGGTTATTATTAATTATTTTTCGCAGTGCTCTTTCTAATTGTCAGTCATTCAAAAAGAACGCGAAACATTGATCTTAATCCAATTCAAATACTTGAAACTTAAAATATATTCAAAATTTTAGATTAATAATGAAATTCGCTGTAAGCTCGAATGAATATTTAAAAAAAAATATAATCATCAAAAAAATGTTTCCCAAAACATTTTTTTTTCTTATTCTGTTATCACACCTTATACCGTGGCCTTTGATAACAAATAAACTCAAATATAAATTTTACTTAGTATTTCATTTACTTTACGAATTTCATGTTAATAATTATGTTCAAAATAATTCAATTAATTTTATTAATTTTTATGCTTATTATGTATAGCAGTGTCTCTGGATTTTGTAATATAACATTTATTAAGGATTGGGGAAGCAACAAAGTAGAACGTACATCACATGTGCATCTTATTCCATATGACAAAGTAATAATTCATCATACTATGGGAATAAGATGCTATAATCAAAATATATGCTCCACCATAGTTAAAAATATTCAAGGTATTAGTAATAAGTAAAATTTTTAATTTTCTCATTCAATTTTATAAAAGAAATTTTTTAGATTACTCGATGAACACCGAATGCCACGATATAAAATATAAGTGAGTTTTATTTCGAACCCAATATACAAGAAAAAAGCACTGAAATTGAGTTTTATAAAAACCCAACCAATGAAAGAACAGATGAAGATGAAAATTCATAATTTTTTTTAGTTTTCTCATTTTACTTACGTTATTTAATTGTAGTTTCCTTATTGGGGAAGATTTTAATGTTTATACCAGCCCTTTAACATTTTATATTTATGCCGGCTGCCATACAAAAAATCATGACGAGGAATCTATTAGCATTGCATTTATTGGAGATTTTCAATGTAAATAATAAAATATATACATAGTGAAAGAAAAAATTTTTATAATTTTTATTAATTTAGATGAAGTCCCCAGACCAAGAGCTCTAGAATTAATGAAAGAAATTATTGAATGTGGTATACAAAGTGGTATAATATCTGACAGTTACACTTTATATGGTGCTCGAACATTAAACCCTGGTTTAACAAAAAGTCCTGGAAATGAATTATTCGAAAAATTACAATTGTTGGATCCGAATCACTTTAAGGATAAGGTCTAGTAGATGAATAGAGAGATAATGTCTAGTTTTCTTAATACAATTTTTGCTTAATACAATTTTTACTTAATACAATTTTATGAAAATGTATGTTTTATGATTTTAGAATTTTATTATTAAAAAAAATTTTATTAAATTAATTACTTGTTTTATTAATTTTTCAAGTTTCAAATTATTTTGTTCAAATTTTATTTAGTTTATATTTAGATTTTTCCAGATTAATTTATTTACTTTTTATGGTTATTTGCCAATGTTTGTCATTAAAAACATATATCATATTTGTAGTGTAGCATTACAAAAAAAAAGTATTTGTGTAAGAATGGTGAACGTTAACGTTCCACGCCCAACCACCAACCTCTAACCATAACTTAAGTTTAGTATCTTAAAATTCTTTCTTTTTTGTTTTATTTTACAGCTATTTTGTAAAACTTGATCAATAAAACTTTTCTTATCTCAATATTATTTTATAATAATTCAGTGATTATTGATATAATTCTATAATAAATTTTTAGTCAATTTTTACATTCGGTGATAATTATTCTATACTCTTATTTTTTCAAATTATAAAATGAATCAAAAATTTGTTTTAAGTTTTCTATTATTAATTTTTTACATTAAATCCAATTATGCATGTTGTAATTTAACTTTTGTGAAAGATTGGGATAACAACAAAGTAACGCAGACATCACATATTAATCTTATGCCCTTTAAAAAGGTGATAATTCATCATACTATGGGGCTGAGATGTTTTAATCCATTAGTTTGTTCTAGGATAGTAAAAAATATTCAAGGTAGGTAAATTGAAAATAAAATATAAACATTATAAATAGTTATGGTTAATTTATTTTAATATTAAAAAATTATTGTAGATTATTCAATGAGAACAAACTGTCATGATATAAAATACAAGTGAGTTGAAAACAATTTTTTGATTATTTTTTGATATTAGTTATCAAATCAAGCTTCAGTCTTCATTGTATTTATTTTAAAAACAATATGAAAAATATTTTCTTTAGTTACGAAAAGAAAGGCTATGTAAACCAATTGTTAAACCTGATCGTTTTTTTTTTTGTCAAATAAATGAAAAAATATTAAGTTTGTCAAAAATTTTTAATTTTTTTTTAACTCTTTATTTATTTACAAATTTTTACATATTTTAGAACTAGCTTTTAAATTCTGGCTTGCAAATTTTTTATAACTATAATTTTCACTTTTTTTAGTTTTCTAATTGGCGAAGATTTCAATATTTATACTAGTAATCTAACTTTTTATCATTATGCCGGATGCCATACAAATAATCACAATGACGAATCTATTGGAATAGCATTCATAGGAGATTTCAAAAGCATGCGATAAGGTAGTAATTAACAGAATTTAATTTTTAACTTCTTAATAATTTTAGTTGATGTTCCCAGACCACGAGCATTAGAATTAATGAAGGAAATCATTCAGTGCGGAATAAATTGTAAGCGAATTTCTGAAGAGTACATTTTGTATGGAGCTAGAACTCTAAATCCGGGTCGTACCAAAAGTCCAGGCGATGAATTATTTAAAAAGTTGCCTTTGATTGATCCAAACCATTTTAAAGATAAAATTTAGTAAGATTAAATTTATAATTAAAATAAAATATCAAAAAAAATATGTTTTTATCGAAAAGCCTCAATAGGTTAAATATTATATAATTCATTTTCCCCGAAATATACAAATACAACATTCAATTATAAATTGTATTTCATGTTTTTAACATTAAAATCAATTTTAAAAGTAATTTATTAAAATAAAATTTAAAATTTCAAATTGAAAACGAAAGTGCTATCTGTCCACCCACTTCCTTTATAATGAATAAGTATACATATGAATTCAATGGATATATTTTTCGTGGCAAATGTCAATTACATACAATTTATCTCATTAAGTATTTGAATTTTTGCTTCTTTAAACATATATATAAATAAACGCGTTTTAAAGTACAAGTATTATTTTTAAAATCATTTAGAAAATCATTTGAGCATGACCACTTTTTTTAATCAGATGAATTAAAAAAAGGGATTTGATTTTAATTCATTCCAAATGCTAAACTTGCAATATACATATAACTTGTAAATTCTTCTAATTTAATCGTAAATGTATATATTTACTTAGAGAATTTATTTTATGGTTTGTAAAAACCATTCTAAACCTAATTTCGAACAAAGTTTGCTGCTTATTGTGTCACTTTTAAATATTTACATGTATTTAGCAAGTTGTTTCAGAAATTAAATAAACGCTACTTATATGAAAGTACAATCAAAATTATATAAAATATTACAATAGATTACAAAAAAACAGTTTTCGTTTTAATGTAAAACATTACAAAATCAGAAGCTCTTTTAACTTATTCAATATCATGTAGACAAGACTTTTCTTTTAACAAAAAATTAAAAGTAATTTAAAAAAAAAAAAAACAAATCACCTAGCACTTTGACCTTTTTATGACTAGCAAATTTAATTCATGTTTGAAAATAAGATGAATTTCACTCACTGTGGCATGTAATTTATTAACCAAAAATTTAAAAAGAGGACATTTAAAAACGATTACAATGAGTGCATGAATGTTATTCATTTTTAAAAAAAATTATGATAAGGGATGTGATCCCCAAAAATAGAAGTAAAAATTTAATTTTTCAATCTTTTAGAATTTGATGTGATTTAGAAAATAATTCAAAAATACTTAATAACTTTATTAAAGTAATCTTTTCTGAATAAAAATAATATTAAATCGAATGCTTAAAACTTGTCGGTGTGCATATTTATTTAATGCCTATGAAAATATATTTCTGTATGTAATAATGATCTAAAAGAGTTTTTATGATTTAAAATATTATGTTTTGACGTATTTATGCTACTGGTAGTATATTTTACAATGTCAGAAATCAAAGTTTTTATGATTTATGATTATATTACTATAAAATTGTTATGTTAAATTTGAATTTGAAATGAAACATAAATGCGAAAAATAAAGAACGATAAAAATTGTTTTTTATTTATTTAAAATTTTCTTGAACTATTTTAATTTTTTTTGAGGAGCATAATAAGTTTTATAAAATAGTTTTTCATTGAAATTTTAATCATTAAGTCTAAATTAGTACAAGCATATAAAGATATAAATTTACGTTCATTGTAAAATACGACATAAAAAGAAACCAACTTATATGTTAGATGTTCGTTATGTTCTTTAAACGCTTCAAGAGTATACTATACTCTAGACGGGGCTGAAGGTCCAACAATATCAAATATCGCCAAACGTATCTTATCATAGAAAACAATAATAAAAAAGTATTTAAATTTTACCAGAATTTTTTAAGATACTTAGAAGAATCTTTTATGTATACATATACTAAAAAATATTACAAACAATATGAATTATGAAACAATTTCATGTATAAAGTTGAAAATTATAGTGATATAGACTCATATAGATTATAAATATTATTGCTAGTTATATACTTCGGCAACGTAGTATACGTATATTTAATGGAAACCAGAAAAAAAAATTAATACTGTTCATGCCAAAATGCAAAAGTAACTTCTGTGTGTTTTTTTTTTATTCCAAATAAAGCAATTCACATAAAAAAAAAATAAACATAAAATCTAATAAATAAAATATAATATCAAAATAAATCTTCTAATATTGAGTTTTTTATATATCTAAAATAGTGTCATAACCTGACCAAAAAGGGAAAAATGATTTTAGATAAAATCTCTAAAAGACGATAATCTTATAATAATGTAAAATTTGAGCTTATAGTATATTTTAAGTACGATGTAAACATGCAATCTGTTGGTAACATCTTAATTGATTGGATATTTAAAATGCAACTTGTTAAATTGGAAATAAAATTATATTAATTTTTTTTTTTTAATAATTTTACAATTAATATTCTAAAAGTTATTCATGTAATTCAAATTCAAATTCACATGTTATAGAAAAATGTTCTAAGTGGATGAGAAAATATTACCTTATTTCTTTAATATATAATTCCAAAATAAATATTTTCAAAATACTTAAACTTAAGTTTTTAAAAGAACTAATTGAAAAGTGCTAGATACATTTCATAAATCATTTTACATATTTTTTTATTTCCTTTTATTTTGAAGGAGCATTATCGTATGCATACAATATTTATGTTTTAGATAATTAATCATACGATAAATTATAAATATAGATAATTATTCATTCGATAAATTATAAATATAGATTGTAAACTAATCCAAATAAATATATAATGTATTATACATTTTTATTTATAATATCTTAAACAAAATTTAAAAATCATAAAAATTATTTAACATTATATACATTATATACTTATTGTCCCACTGCATCATCAATATTTTTCTCATGATCATTAATTTTAAGGAATTTATTTCCACATACTTTTTATGTACTAGTAGTGTAAAATTTTACATCATCACTTTTGGTTATTTAGTACTTTATATTTATTTTTTTTTTTTGTTTTTCTTTATGAGAAAACAATCCAACAAAACTAGTTGGCGCGCAATTGAAACTCTTAAATTGGAGAGGCGCACTGAACCATATATCCAAAAAAAAAAAAAATAATAATTTTTTTTCAGACGTTTATAATAAAATAACCAAAAGAAGAATAAATTTCAAAATACCGTAAAGGAAAATCAAAGAAAAAAAATAAAATAATAAAAAAAAATTACATAAATCCAGACAAAGAGGAAAATATATGTTAAAAAAAAAAGGTAAATAAGAAAGAAGAACTATCACTTTCATTCATAAAATACATATCTATTACAACATGTTTTACTTTAAAAACAGTTAAATTTCAAGGAATAACGACTATAAAATAATATACAAATAGTTTTATTACAATAATATTATCATTTATGCTTCCATATGTAGAAGTTATATATCAAAAAATAAATAATAATAATAATTTAAGTGCCAGTTTCAGAAATACCGACCGCCGCGCCGCTTGCCTAATGTTTGTGTATTCTTCGATTTTTCGATTTCACTAAGTTAGATTCTGGAAATAAAATTTGGAACTATATCTTTAGGTGATGTAAATTATCCAATTTCCCGCTTAACAAAAATATTCCGGGGGAAAAAAGAAGTAAGGAAAATTTTTGAAGCTTACATTAGAAAAAACTTATTCAGATATAAAATTTCGAAATTAATAGTCTGATTATAGTGATCATTGTTAATAAGATCAATTCTTCTGTTTTACCAGCCACATATGCGAAAAAATGTTCAGAACCATAAGTACAAAAGAAAATCATAATGCTCCAAAAAAAAATGTACCCCCATAATAATTTGAATTCAAACATAAACATACTACACCTATAAAGTTATTTTTATGTCTCAACATAACTTGATATTTTATTATCTTTGTTTGAAATATTTAAATTTTTCTACATAATACATAAAATAAATCACTTAGAGCCATCAAATTAATTTTGCGGTGTGCTGAAATTATAGCGCAATAAAATTTACCTACCAAGTAATTTTTGAATAAATAAGAATAAGTTTTCTTCTTTTTTTTATTATTTTTATGAAAATCGCTGTTTAATGTAGGTACATTATTATATACGAACAACATTATTTTTCTTATGGATGTACAATTGTATATATATATAGGTATCCGCATTTTGACCAAATTATTGTTGTAAAAATATTTTATGTTTCAAGTTAAATTACGCAATTTTTTGTTTTTTGCATCATTCTTAGTTATATAATAAATGTCGGATTCTAGGTGAAGCTAATAAAAGAAGAAAAATGTAGGTGGATTGTAAACATGATTTACATGAACAAACATAATGTAAATGATGTGATGAAAAACTATATTGTAAATATTTTTTTAAAAAGAAGAAATATTATTGTGATTTTTATTTTCAATTTATTTTTTTTTTGTATGATTTCCATACTTGGAAGATAAAATAATATATTGTGTTTCCAATTGAAAAGAGGAACAAATTCTGGAAATGAATTTAAGCTAAGTAGTTGTTATAAAATTTTATTTTTTTTTTTTGTTTCGGTGAAAATATACTTAGGAAAATTTTGTTTAATCTATAACTCAAATTTAATACAAAAAAGAGATTATAGACTTCTCAGATTGGTACAGAAAGATCGGTCGAAAATAATGATAAGTATTTGCCTTAGTTGTGATCAAAAAATTTTCCGATCATTTACATACTTATCACAATTACGTTATGCCCGTTGTACATATTCATCAATTTAAAAAGAATATAGTATGTGCAAATCTATATATTTAACACAAGGCTAGGGCCGGAAAGCCGTTTTGATTTTATTTGCAATCAAAACACATATTTAGTATATATTTGGCATTGAAAAATTTTCCCAAATAACAAATGGCGTAAGCTTTATGTACAAATGAACATAAAATTATTCAATATTAGGTAGAAAATTTAAATTTTTAAATCTTTTTTTGTGGCTTAAAAAAGGCCATCAAACACTTTTTAGAATCATATTTTTATTCTCGTTGATTTCTGACCAGTCTATTTTTTTTATTTTTTTTTTTTTATATGTTAAAATTATGAGAATGAAAATTATTTAACTTATAAAAGTTTATTTTTTATGTTCAACATTTATTTTTGTAATGAACATTAATGTCTAAATGTAATTTATCTTATCACAATGAAATTTAATTTTGATTAAAAACACGCAATTTAATGTATCAAAATTTATTCATAAATCAAAATATAACTGAATAAATGTGGTTCAACATACAAATAAAATAAATCGTATAATATGTATTGTATATATTATATAATGTATTAATTTTGAAATAAGGATGCAATCTTTTACTATAAAAATTTATTGAACTGTAAGACAATGATATAATTTATGAATTATAATATTTGTATATATAGTTGACCATTCGCTCGTAGTTTACTTTTGTTTGAAGCATTCAACTCAAGTTCAATTATTCTTTAAAACAAAAGGATATATTGCTGATTATTTAACTTCTGCCCGTTGCTGATTAAAAAAAATGCCAAAGGCGAAAAGCTCTCAAAAATCTGAACAAATCTTGTATTTTTACATAAATGAATATCTAACAGTAGAGTTAGTGTCGATGCAATTCAGGTACTTTTACGATCTACAGAAGCCTAAGATCGTATGAAATTGTAAAATTGTGTTGTTATTATTGAATATAATTCGCTGAGCTTTTGTACAAAACACCCTATATATTTTTTAATTTTTTATGACTTAAAAATAACTATATGTTAAGTGTATTTTAATCATAAATATATCGGTAATTTATATATATATATATGAATTTTTTACTTTTTACAATGATTAAATTATTCGCATAATATTCCACGAAATAAAATGTTTTAGACCATTTCAATTTTTCCTGTTCCAATCTAACAATATATACAGCATATCATTTAAAATTATGTGCATTAGGAAAGGTCGGAATTTTTCTTATGCGATTTATATATATATTTTTTTTCTATACTATTTATATTTAATGTTCACATAACAACCATTCATTAGTTTAATTTAAGAATTTGAATTTCATATTTTTATATTTTAAAAAAATAACAAATTATTTGAACTAAATTAGAAAATCCAAACAATTTAACTTGTTAAACTGCATTCATTTTATCATTGACAGAAATAATATTTTGTGAGAAAATTTGTTTTTTTCAAATACAAAAATGTAATTTTATGTATTTTAAAGAAAAATTAATGATTTTATAGTAATTATTCTATCTTGTAAATATATTTTAAAACAAAAATTCGTATCTCATTAAAAAACATTAAAACAATTAAATAAGAACTTAAAAAAAATTTATTTAACATATCGTTAAGATAAATAAAAGATAATATATTATATAGGAACAGAAGTTCACTAAAGCTGGACAATCAACTTAAGTACGAAATCCGATACTAACAAAAAAAAGTTAAATTCAAAATAATAAATTTTTTCAATAATTATTTTGACTTATTAATACCATAATATTCGTTAATATTTATTTAAAATGCAATTTAAGCGGAAACTAAAATATATCGCTTTCTCTAGTCTTAAAAAAAAAATATTAGGGGGTATATGACCCCTAACAAAATTCTTGTTCAAAAAAACACTTTTTTTTTATAACATAATAAAATAGCTTATTTTGGAATTCAGACAAGAAAAGTCAAAACTATGTATTGCACTTTATTATAATGCCACTAAATTAACATATTTTACATATTTTTGAAATATTTTTCTTGTTATCAGAAGCATATACAACACAAAAAAATAAAAATAAATAAAAAAAGAAAATTCGGCACGCTAACACACCTTAACTTTTTTTCCCTGAAAATAATAAATATTTAGTATTATTTTTAATACAAGGAACTTAAAAAAAAAAATAAAAATTAAAATAGTTGAACCACGATTTGCTCTAAAATTTTAAATGAATGTAGGTAATTTACAATTTGATTCAACATTTTTATAATTTGTACAAAAAAATTGTTTTTTGTTTTAAAAAGGTATTTAAAGTAACAATTACATAGATAAATAAATATCTCGAAAACTAATCATCATCTTTATTTATAATTGAAATATGTATCTGTTGGTTTTTAGAAATGTTTCATTCTCTCCAACAACTCAATGGAGAATATTGGTCATGTTCTTTATTAATGAGTTTGATACTATGTCGAACTTAGTAATCATTGTATAATAGATTTAAAAGAAAACTAAAAATGAATTCTGACCTTATGAAATTTATGCGGATTGTTGTGATGTTGTTCATAATTTGTTTTTTGAATTCAAACTAACAAAAAGTTCTATAATTCCATTCTGAAAATTATTGTGATAATTTTTATAAATCGAAATTTTATTTTATTTATCTAGGTATCTAACTAGCTCTTTTCAATTTTACCATAATTTTTTCTGAACAATTTGGCATAAAAATTGGATTATAATTTTTTTTTTATTATTATTATTATAAATTCAACTAAAACCTACAAACTATATAATTGCAACTTTTTTAACAATAAAATAAGGTGCATTTTGATGAATCTGAAAAGTCTGGCGCTTACAATAAATGTTGGCGATTTATAAATAAAATATAGTAAAAAACCTGATTTTAGAAAACAAAAACACAACAAACAAATAAAAAATACAAGGTATATAAAAATGTTTACTTGTTGTCTACATTTTTTTTTTTATATGTATATATATTTTATTTTTATTGATAACGTGCCTAATGTACATTACTTTAATGAAAAATTGTTAGATGTTCCCATGCTGATTTGAAAAGAAAACCATTTTTGTTTCTTTCTTTGGAAAATTAGTTGACTATTATGAGACGAGGGCAGCGCACAACAAAACACCATTTAATCAAAAAAAAAGAGTGTTAAGTTGCCAGTTTGATGGATGGGAATTGTAAGAAAAGAGAAAAATTTTGTGTTAATTTGATGTTTTATTTTATACTTCATTTTGTTTTATTTTATTTTGTTTTTTGTTTTTTTTTACTTAAATTTGCTATTTAAACAGATAATGATGTTTACACGATTCAATTTGAATAAAATTTATATATTTTTTGTATGGTCCAACACAAAAAAAAAATCTAATTTTATGGATATTTCTGAAAATTGCTTATTTGACTTGTTGTTTGTGTAAGAGAATACAATCTTAAAGTTAAAAAAAAAGACTAAATTAATTTACTAATTCGTAATAATATCATAATCATTTCTTTTAAATATTATTTTAAATATTTATTTAGGTTAAGTATTGAATATTATCCTCCTAAAATTTATTTTATATAAATTTATTTATTTTGTTTATCCATACCATTTTCATTTTATATTTATTTGATTATTTTTTATAATTTATTGAGTCCATTTTTATGTGTTTTAAATTATTATTTTTTTTTTTAATGTATACCAAATGCAATTTCGATCACATAATTAACATTATATTCCGATGTTATTATAAAAGTAAACATAAAAATATATAAAATAAAATATTTTCACTTACCAATTCTTTTGTAGGTGGCTCTAATGACAAACCTTCATATTTTTGTACTGATAATGGACTAGCTTCAGTTATTGGTGATTTATCTCTAATTATTTTGGGAGGTGGAGGCGGTGGTGGCGGTACACTAGGTGGACTTATATTACTTTTCATTTTGAAATTTTTATATAAAATATATCTTGATGATAGTATAAATCTAATTGATGACCAAATGAATAATTAGTTGAATCCAAGCATTTTCTGCTAATAATCTGTAAATAAACAAATAATTGAAAATTTAATTATTGTGAAAACAGAAGAATTTTAAATCTTTAATATTATGTATTTTCCTCAAAATGTTACATTTTATTTCATACATTAAAATTTAAATCAAAGAATATTGAGAATTGTGTAATTCGCAAACTAAAGACAAAAAATATAATTAGATCTCTTAATAAACTTGAAATTTTTATTCATTATTGCTATTTAGCAATGACTTTGAGGAGATTGGAAAACTATATTGTCCTTTAAAAAATTAAAGTTTTATAGACAAAATATTAATTTAACGCATACTGAAATGAACCTTCTTATTTAGCATACTAAAAATAGAAACAAAATATTTTTAATATAATTTTATTTTGAAAGTATCAAATTAAATATCAATAGCGCCACCGCAATTAATATTATTAAGTATTTAACATACCCAAAAAAATGTCTAATAAACTCATTAATATATCATCATTTATTTGTATTTTAATTTTTAAAATTTATATTTGAAATCGTTCTAATAATTAAGTTGGTTTAAAAATATTTCTAAAAATTATAAAATTTCAAAATTTTCTTAAATTTTAAACTATACATAGAAACCTTCTAAGTTTTCATTTTTCTTTCAGTTCTATTTTCAGTCTTAGTTTTATCTTTATTTTAAGAACTAACAAAGTGTTATATCTATAAACTATAATGCGATTGAGATTAATTAAGATAACTTCGAAAAGTTTTTTTTTTACAAATCAACCTTTCTTTTTGTATTTCAAAGTTTTTTTTTTCCATTAAAGATATTATTTTTTTAAAAGCATTCATAAATTTGATGAAACAATTTGCTTCCATTTTCGTTGTAATGTTTTAAACTCAACAATATAATAATAAAACTCAAGTAACTACAAAACAAAATTTATGAATAATTTATTTAATTTTTTTTTTTGTTTCGTTCATTTAATTTATTTTTTTTTTCTCACCAAAAAGGGTGTGCAAGTTTTATTTTTATTCAAAATATGCAGTATATTTATTTTATTTAATATATCCGCCTGCCAATACGTCACTACCGCTTCCCAAAATGCGCTAAATAAATTTAAATAAAATTTATTTCCTAAATAATCATTTAGCAAATAAATCCACAAATGGAAAATTATTATTTCCACGCGTGATTAAAAAGTAATAACAATAAATTCATGAATTAAAAATTAAAAACGATTGAAATAAAGTTGATTACCCAAGCCTTTAAAAAATTGACCTTGGCATCTTAAAAATTAATATTTAAATAAATGAAAATTTCCATGATTTTTTAAAAGTAAAGAATTAAGAGAATGAAAAAAAATAAATTAAGTTCTTTTATGTTAATGACCTGAGATTACTTAGTTAAAAAAAAGTCAAGAAATTTATGCATATTTTTTTATGGTCTAATTCTACTCTTTTTTCTTAAAATTTGTCAATGGAATCTCATCAAAATAAAAAATAATAGGATACGATCGTATTGTTATTGGTAATAATAACCTACTAGGATTTTATCAGCATCAAAAACTTTAAAGAAAACTTAAAACTTTTTATTTATATAAATTTTTTTTTTCATCAAACTTTGATATCTCATACAGAAATTAATTTTTATAGACATTTTTTCTTAAAAAAAAAAAAAATGTATTTAAAAGTTTTATCGAGGGCGGAATAAGCTTCTGTTAAATTTCATTTAGAAAACCAAAAAAAAAAAAACAGTCAAAACATAGTGTTATTATATCCTATGCTTATGTTGTTATATAAATATTATTGGAATTGAAAATATTTGTCATTCTATAATAAACGTGACTTTGAGAGATTATTCCAAATGATTTTATTATTATTATATTTTTAGTTAAATAATAATAGTAGTCAATAATATATAGTATAAAATGCACAATAATGTTTGAAAGCAAATTAGAAATATTTATCAATGTATGATCTATTAGTCTATTAGTTAGTTTTTTATGTTTTGTTAATATTAATAGGTAAAACTGAACAGAATTATCAAAAACAGAGTCAAATTCATTATAATATTTTCTGTTATTTGATGTTGTGTGCACCTTTTTCCTAAGGAAATATTCATAAGTGCTGCTGTGTATATTTGAAAAATATTTGTGCATCACAGGGCGAAATATTATATACATCATTAATCAAAGCTAATCATTAATGGCTTATTTTGCCAAAAAAAGTAAACAAAATATATGCCGTTATTAAAATTGAAAAATTTAATGATAATAAAAATTTTAAAACTTATTATTATAGTATTACTATATTTATAAAAGTAATGATATAACATACAACAAAGCAAGTAAAGTAATTTATATGGAATCAAAAGTGCACATTAAACTTATAAATCCGTCCCTGACAGTTTAGTTATGTAGATATATATATTTATATTTGAAAATTACAACTTTTGTACGTATTATTTTTATTTTTTATAAAATAAACATAAAGTCAAGTCAATTAAAAGCCATATTATTTAGTGTTGGATAGATTTTATAAACTTAAAAATCATAATATGGAAAAGGTTTTTCCTGATTTAATGTGTTGGATTAATCGTATTCGCAAAATGTAGGAATATATAAAAATAATAGGTAGGTACAACAAGTATATTATAAATGGTTATGTTGTAACGACTAAATGAAACATGTACATAGTAAAATAATAAAAGTTTTCGAATAACTTATTTCTAATTTTCACATTAAATTGTTCGCCAAATCGAAACTGATAAATTAACAAATATTAAAAATTTAAAATTAAAAATTTTTTTTTTTAATTTTAATATTGTTTTTTTTAAGTTTACTTCTTCTTAAAATTAATATCATCAAATGGAATAAAAATATTTTAAGTTAATTACTAATTGACAGTTTATTGCCCGTTTATTCAATATAACATTATTAAATTCATATTCAATCACTATTTCAATCATTATATCCTTTATTTTAAAGTAAGGTTTTAAATTTTTTTTCAATCAAATATATAATCTTTTCGTTTCGAAAAATAATAAAAATTACATTAAGTTAGACTAACTAGTTATTAGTTTTTAATGCAAAATAATGATTTTTTATATCCTAATTATAATAATAATAGGTATACGATTAAAGTTTGTGTTTCATTCGTAACATTATAAAGTTGTTTTATATTTATTCGTGAACTCTTTTGTTAATATGCAAATTTCATATTATGTACAATACTGTACATAAAAACGTAATTAAAAAATCTTTTACTATAGGGTTAAACATTAAGTAGGATTAAAAACAAATTTCACTTTCACCTGGAAAAAAAATAAAAAAATCGTCCTTATATTATTCGGTGTCTCTAACTACCATTTATTTTTTAATATTTTATTATTTTATATCAAATCAACTATAAGAACCACATAGGTACTATCATAGATTGAAATAATTTTTGTTGCAGCTATGTTGTTAACATTTTCACATAATGTTCATTAAATACAATAAAGACAAAAGTTTTAAAATTTTTTTTTTAATTTTACTTTTTTTGCAAAATTTTTAATTTTTTTTTATACAGATTTAAATTTGGAACAAGTTATGTTATGTATTATGTTTGTTAATTTCACATAAAAAATTCACCAAAAAAGTTTTTTAATTAATGGTCGAACTAAATAAACAAATTTCCTTTATGATATATGCGTGTACATACATATAATACATCCAGGCAAACATATGATAAAGTGGGATATAATTATCATGTAAAAGAAATTAGATTATATGAATAAAGGAAATGCTTTTCAATTGAGCTGCTTTGAGAAAAATATAAATTGTTAGCTAAATAATGTTTAATAATTTGATATTCAAGATTGAACCTTTGTAGTAATGACCACATATTTTTTTAATACTACAAAACTGTTATACTACGCTGCATTTCATTTCCAATTATTTGAATTCTTAAAATAATTTAATTTGTCTAGTTGTAGGTGACATCACATTAAATCCTAAAAGTATGCAATTTCATTTGATGTGCTTTTCTGCGATATAAATGCTAGAAAATAATAATTCCAAAATACTATTGGAAGAAGAAATTGTTGTAAAATTAAAATAGAAAATATGTGGCCTAACAAAACCAAACCCGTATCCAGTTATTTACTTCGTGTTACCCAAGAATTTTTGCACAAAAATTTTATGATTTCTGCTAAATTTATGTATTACAAAATATTTAAAGTTTTGATTGTTTTTTGTTATATTTATGTTTACAAATTTTTTTATAACAATTTCGAATTTATTAGCCTAATAAATTTGTAGCTGATTTTTTTTAAATAAGTTGAAAGCTAGAATGAATGCTTGCATTTGGAAATTTTCTTTATACGGTATATGAATTTTTAGAAAATAATATTGTCTATCTCAACTCAAGTGTGAAAAATAAAACCAAGTAAGGGCTTTCTTTAAATTATACAAATTACCCCATAGAATTCTATCTAAAATGTACTTTCCATGTTTGTATGTAGAAAATATATTATAATAATATCCGAATAATGGAAATGAACGAAATATTTATTTTATAATTCTGTATTAGATAGGGTTGGGAATTTGAAACAAAAGTATATTTTGAAAATCAAGCATTTTGAAATATAAAGCACTAAGTCACAATCAAACATTTTATGCTAATTACCAATATCTTAAAAATAACGAGAAGGGAAGAACCAATCCATTACTTCTTGATCGTTAACAGAAAATTTGATTCTAGTGTGTTTAGAGTCAAACAAAAGTCAGAAAATATACAAACATTCGTAGTATTATGTAAGTCATATTCGCTGAAACATACAAATATTCATACAAGTATTATTTCTAGTTTATTAGTGGATAATCCATCACGTGATATTGAATAATTTTAGGTTGATGTAATGATGCGATAATATCTTATAACATAATTATACTTACTAAATTTACTTCAATTGTGAGTATATTTATAAATTTAAAATATATTTAAAAATTAATTTCTATTAAATAAAAACCAAATTCACAATTTTTTATGTTTTAAATTTATGTCACGTATTTTACGACGACCACTTAATGATATAATATTTTTAACATGATATGCAAAATATTTCTAATGCTTCCAAATATCTGCGCACATTATTATTACATTGAAACATAAATGCCATTTTGAACAAAAAATAATTATATTTTTAATTGAAACAATAATATACAATGTTGTATAAAAACACCGAAGTATTTAAAAAATAAATTAAATATACAACACAAATTTTTCTCGTTTTTATTTATGTATGTCACAATGATTATGCCAAATATTACCATCTTACATCCATTAATTCAGACATTTATTGTTGTATTTTTCGATTAAATGGAAATATAAGAATAATGTAGTACAATTTTTAATCAGGATCAGCAAATCATGGACGCCGGCAGTATGATACCTTTGTTTGATAAAATGTAGAACCTTTTCAACTACTTTTGTAATATTTAGAAAAAATTATTTCTATTTTCTTAATTACACTGATTAAAAAATAGGTAAATTTTTTCAAACAACTTATAAAATATAAAAGATCTAAATTTGAAATGTCTAGAAATTTAATGAAAGTAAAAGATGATTTTGAAAAGTTCGGACCAATTTTCCATCACTTTTTTTTTCAATGTTTTAATAATTTTTGGAACTTTCAAAACCGCAGGGAAAAAATTGAAACAAGTCCAAATGTTATCAAACAACGTCATTTCCTGATTTGGGGAATGGTTCATCAAAATGCTGAAAAATGTTTTTTTATTTTGGATAAAACATTTTTAAAAATTTAATTTTAAAAAGTTGTATTAGGAGGGCATGTATAAATGTGAAAAATATAAAACTTAGAAAAAAATTATGAAAACAGAGCAACTCTATACTTTCTCACATATATCGGTCACCTCAGTGAAAATGCGATAAATACCAACGAACTGTTTATTGTTGTGGTATTTACTATGAAAATATACTAACCACTCTAACTAATTTCTAAATAGTAATATACTATTAGAAACAAATGAAAAAAATAAAATAATTGCTTTTTATTGAAAATTGTGAATGAAATAAATTTGATGAACTTAGTTATAAAAAAAAAATATCTTAAATATCTTCAAATCTTAAATATTTTCAACATAAATTACCTGATAAAAACAAAATAATGTCATTATATAAAAACAAATGTGATCTTGTAATTTTTATTCGTACCTAAATAATACTACATTACATATATGTATATACTCTTACACATATCACTTCTATATATTTTTATTTCATAAAGCAGTATTATTATACAGATTATAATAATATTAATGTTTTTAGATTTATGTTAAATAAATATTATACTCATAAATGCATTTGAATTACACGTAATTGTGGTTTATGTATTTTGGTTGTTAATTTAAAACCAATTTTGGCGAAGTATTATTATATTTAATACGACTATAAATAGGTTATTCAGATTATGCAAGGACACTGTCAACGAGAGATTTACGAAATTAATTTTTTAGACATGTTTAAGTTGTTGTTTTAATTCGAGCGCGTGAAAAACATTTTCAATTATATTATAAAAAAAGATAAAAATGCAACTTTAAATGCTCACAAAATTTACACAATAATATACTTAATTCAAAAGTTGGTATATATAATATTTATTACAGCGAAATCTAAAATGATAAATTCTAAGATTTGTACCCTCTTGTCGACAGCTGTAAATTAAAATATTCTAAAATCGGCAAATATTATACTTGAACTTGATACATGAAATTCTAAATCTCTGATGATGATAAGCACCTCAGTAGTAAGTTCAATATTTTTTAGCTTCTGATGATTTTCACTCGCCAATTTAAATTCAAAAGAAAATAATCTATACTTAAGTACGCCAGTTGCGCGACAATTTCTATGTATTTTGACATTTTGTAAAGAAATTAAGGAAAACTTACAATTTGTAATCTGTAATTAAGTGGTACTGAAATTTTTTTTTATTTATTAATGAATTCAACTCAAGCTTTTAATAAACTTCCCATTACAAATTTTTTATGATCATTCCATTCAATGCTGTTAAAAGATTTGCGTTCTGTATGTTAAATGATTTTTAGCTGATTGAATTTTATTATGTTATACTAAAATAACTGGAAGATTAAAAGGAAAATTATTACCGATTTAGTGTTTAGACAATATTAATACTTAAAATATGTATTTTTATGGCATGACAGTTGCAATACACAGTGTTTAGTATAACTATCAATTTTTTTTTTCAGTTTTAAAAATTAAAAGCTTTGGAATTTTGTGCTTTAATTAGCATTTGGATATTTGTATGTATTTATAAGGCGTTATTAAAATATTAGTTTTTGCTTTGATAATGATATATGTTTGATTAAAAATAAAATTAAAAAAATTTGAAAAAATCATAAAACGCATAAATGCACAACATATCACATACAGTACCATATGCAGTTCTTGTCTACAACAATTTAAATAATTACCACATAAAATGAATCCTTTTCTAAAACAGAAAATTTAAAATGTGCCAGCAATTGGTTAATAAATTAAAGAGCTTATTAACTTAAGAAAAATATCATAAAAACATAAGTAATTTTAAGTAAGATTGACTTTAAAAGTGTGCCATTTAAATATGTACCTAAATATACAAGATATAATATATGTATAAAAAACTACAACCGACATCATGATAATGATTGAGTGATTGAACAATTAAATGACATTATTTTACGATTCTTTACATTGAAGAGTTTTTTAGCTCTCAATATGAAAATGTTTCAAAGAAGATTTCTTATATTTAATAAAAATTGTATTTTAGTGGGCTTAAAAACGGCAATACAATTATGAATTAAACATCGATTGAAACAATTTATTCTAAAGTTTCAATAAAATATTTATCATTTTTAGATATTTTTTGTGAAACAGTATTTTTAGACAGAAAGTTATTCAAAAAATATCTTTCTTCTTTGGTAAGTTTCGTAAAAAAAAAATTAATAACGTAGAAAATCCGTTTTCTACCGGATTTGGCTGGAAACAAAACAATGCATACATTAAAATATGATGAGTTTAAATTTCCTTACAATCACGATTCTAAAACAATTTTATGTGGTGTTTTCAACATATTTACAAAGGTGTGTTTTAAATAATTTTTTATTTTGAAAATCATGTTGAACGGAATTGATATGGAAGCGCAATAAAAATTCAATTGATCTTAGTTCAAGGTAATTTTATTAGATATATCAATTAACTTTTTATTAATTTAAAAATGTTTGAATAAATTATCTATTTAAGATTTAGGTTTTTTTTTTGTATATTTTTTTCCCATAAAATATGAAAAATTAAATTGCAATCAAAAAAGGAAATAAAAACAGATCGAATACATCATTCGTGTAGATTAAAATTATTATTAATATCTCTATTACTAACTTAATATTAGTTTACAATAAAATAAGTCAAGTAAGTAATCAAGTTTAAATCACAAAATTCTCGGATATAAATTCAAAAAAATAACTTTTTCATTCCAAAAAAGACATTTCACATTCATTTGAAAGAAGTTATATTTCATAAATTCCAAAGAATAATTTATTTATTTGACTGCTTAACGTTAATTTATTTATTATTTTTATTTTAATGTATATGCACCTCCAATGTACTTTAGATTCAAAGAAAACTTATTTATAAGTACATATGTAGTTTGTAGGTATATTAAACCTTAAAACCTAGTCCTTATACAGTCTACTTCTATGCTCCGTCCTAATTAGAACATATTATTATTAACTGATTTGTCAGTTAATTTTTTTTTAGCATATAGAAGTAGGACTTGGTTTAAAGTTTTAATCTACCTAATAATAAAAAAAAAGACTTTTAAAAATTTTAATGTCATGATTATTATAAAATCTGAAAACTTTTTTCTCTTTATTAAACACAACATTCTACAAAGTTCGGTAAGACATTAGAATAAGCCCCAGTTATTTAACTTTAGTTAATTATCACAAAGGTCAAATAAATATTAAATATTATTAACATTATTAACCGTAAATATGCTGATAAATACGAATTATATTTACTTTAAATATTTAATAATATGTATTCCCTAATTAGCATTTTAATATTTAGGTTTTAATTAATAAGTTAGTAGGCACATTGTTGTGATTGTGTTAATAAGAACTCATATTTTTAAAATACATTAATTTTCAAAGTAAATATTCTTTCTGAAATGAGTATACTATTAAAGTTTACAATATTAAATCACTATTAAACCTAATTTAATACAATTGGTATTAAAAATTACAATATTAGGTACCTAAAACATTTTCAACTATCTGTTTATAATAGTTAATTTGCTAACATTTCAAATGTACAATTCTTCTGAATCATGTAATTTCATTTTAATCCATTAAAATGTATATAAGTATCAGATACTTTTAAAATATTTTCATCCCACCAGGAAATTCCAAAGTGTCAACACTTTATAAAGTTCATAACAGCAAAACAAAATAAAAAATTAATATCAAAAAACTACACATCATTATTTTTCTATTTTGTATTTTTGTATTTTGTATTTTCATTCATCATAAATATCCATCAAAAATGTAAACAGAAAATACACATCAGGTCGTATACATAAGATTATTTTCAGAAATAAAAAAAAATCATATAAAATTTTTGTTAGTCAAATTCTCAGAATTTAATTGATGAAAGTACTGAAGTTTTTTTTTTTTTTTTTTTATAAAATTTTAATAATACCTGTATAATAAAAAAAAAAAATAATTAAATAATTTTTAATGACGTTTATAAAGTTTATAAAGATTTTTATATATCTATACTTTTATAGTGATTTTTGAGATAAAACGCATTTTATAATATTGAGCATCAAGCAAGTTTATAATAAGAAACACAAGAAGTTTTATTCACTATATAAACCTATCTAAGTTTATCATTTTGCAAATTCCATCCCCATGTGAGAGCCCAAATGTAAAAGAAAATCATGGAATATCTAAAAAAAAAAAAAAAAAAACAGTATTTTTTAATAAAGCCAAATTTTTGAAAATAGAGCTACTCTACAGAACTTACTTAAAAAGTTTCTCTTAATTCATATATAAAACTGACTTCTTTACAGCGAAGTATTTACATTTTTTAATAAGATTTATTATTTATTACTATTTAGGTTACAAGTTATAAAACTTTTTTCAACCAAAATAAAAAGTTTCTTATGTTTTAATGTATAAACAAAACAATATTATCTACTTATACATTATTTCTAATGAAAAAAAATTCTTTTTTTATAAAAATTAATTTAACAAAATCATATTGACATTTAAAGTGAAATATTCACACTTTTTTGTAATACATAATATGTATTTTTTTGTTGTATGTATACATTATAAAATATATTTTAATGCGTTAGGGATCGTTATGTTGTATTTAGTGCTATAGAATTTAGATCACTAAATGGAGTATTATATGCGTCAATACACATGCAATCATTTAGATGCATCTGCGTAAATAATGAAAAAATTTAGATGCATCAGCGTATATAATGAAAAAATTTAGATGCATCAGCGTTAATAATGAAATCATTTAGATGAAATCATTTAGACGTAATACCTAAACAAACATAATATCTCTCACAATATTTCAATACAGCCAAATACAAAAAAAAATGAGAAAAAATGAGAAGAAAAAATATTCTCTCTTTGCAACTACCTCTCCCCTACGCATTAAAACAGTATATTGGATATGTAAACAAAATTTGTTATACAACTCATTCAGTATTTACACAAAAATACATTGACACTTCTTGTCAATTTATGTCACTCGACCTTCGGTCTCGTGATATAAGTATTGACTCGTGTCAATGTATTTTTGTGTATACAGAACTCTTAATTAATAACAAATTTAGTTTACATATACAATAATCTACTATTATTAATGAAATTAATAATAAAAGCTATACATATTGTTTGTAGAATATTATGTTCTTTTAAAAATGAACAAAGAATTTTGCGTAGGGGTCGTTTGTTTCATATACATAAGAGTTCTAAAGATTTATTAAAAATGAATGAAAAATCTAACTTTGTTTTGTATATATATATAATATGGAAAACATAAACAGAAAAATGAGAATAATGAAATATAACATACATTTTTCCATTAGTACTTCCATTATTATTAATTTGCATTTAAGTAATAAATTTTGTTAAGACATATTTTGTAACTGTAAAATATAAATCTTTTTTTTATTTTTCTTTGTATTTAAATTGAAAATGTTTATAAAAAAAAAAAAATTTAATAAAATACAAATGAATACTAATTACTTTTCAACCATATACATACATTACAAACAGGCGGATTATCAAAAGATTTAAGATATACATACGAATTTCAAATTATTATTTTACATACAAAAAGAATTTTTTTTCAAAATAAATTAAAACTGATTAGCCCAACTTTAAAATGATTTATGTGTATAGGATTTTGAATAAAATTAGATATACTTATAGAAGATAATAATTTAATCCAAGCAAAACATATATATAGTTGTAATATGAAAAAATAATTTTTTTGACTTAAAAATGTCGATTAAATTCTTGCAGGAAAGTACTGAAGATATATTTAATATTCTGTAATTAATATCCTTAATGAAAAGGAAAATGAAGATGAACTTGTAATTAATATCCTTAATGAAAAGGAAAATGAAGATGAACTCTAAATGTTTTATCTTTTATTAAATTAATACAAATTAATAATAAGACTTTGTACAAAATTCTAGCACAAACACTGTAATTAAGCATCTCAAAATTCATAGATAAATATATAGAACAAAAGTTTATTGAATTCAACTTAATTTGACAATATTTTTAATATAAAAATTCTTATTGTACAAAATATTTATCATCACTGCAAGTGGGAGTTATCCTCATTTAGATATTATGAAATTTTGGAATTTATAACACATAAAATTTGAAAATTTAATGATGTACATTTACCTAACATTAAAAGATAAAAAAAAAAAAAATCCTAATATGAAAATTTTCAATAAAACTTGAGAATTAAAGATAACTCTCTATGTACCATATAAGGGAATTATGCTATGTAGTGATTCGTAAACAAATTATAAAAATGAAATCTGTTTTTTACATTAAAGAAAATGGAAAATGATGAAAGAATATATGAATGAGTTTGTTTTTTTTTTTTTTTTTTAATAATGATATTTAATATCTTTATACTATAAATGTTTGTTAAACAAATATTTTTCTTATTGCACACCATCTAAGTGGAGTTTCAAAGGTAAATTATGCAAATTTAAAGCAATAAAAAAATTAACACACATGTTGATTTTAATCAATAAAAATAATATTAGTAGGTACTTAAATTGAAATTTATAATTTCGAAATCTAAAATGTTTTGAAAATTTGAAAAAATTTATTAAAAAAGAAATACACCTATATGTATACAATTATCCATATTTCACAAATTTTTTAACTAAATATTATATATGCGAAATAAGCGCAATCTCTTTCACTTTCAGCAAAACCAAAGTGTGAGATTCTCTGAGTTCAGACAATAGAGTTATAAGGTACCATTATTTAATATTTGGAATGGATTCTGAAAACAATTAGTATGTGGGAAAATGAATGTCGATAAAAGAAAACTAAAAAAATGAAGAGACCCTGATTGTGTCGAAAGGCTCGGACCGGGGGCTGGAAATGGAAAATTGGTATATGAATATATGTCAATTAAAGAAACATAAAAAAAGGTTTAGCCGCGATTATGACTAAGAATTCGAGTGGGAGACTGAAAGCAGATTTAGATTAAAGTTGGCTCATGAACAGAAAGCAATATAAGAAAAAATAAAAAAAGGTACCGAAAATATTTAACATCCAAATGTTGAAAGGGCTGTATACTTCATTTATGAGATACTGTTCTAAATTTTTTTATTAATATATAAACAAGAACTATTAATTCTTTATTTGTTAAATGAATTTAACTGTGAAATCCCAATTTAAATATAAAGAAAAAAGAAATAATGTAATTTTTATTTAAATTATTTTTTCTACCGACTGTCACGAGAGTATCTTTTGAAATATTCTAGCCGAATCTTTTTTAGTCTCTATTCTCTTTCAATACTTATTCAAAGTTTTGTCTAACATTATTTTCCTTTTCTTATGTCCTACAAATTTAAAATTTTTTGTATAATTAACATGGGAATTGATTTCACACTAAGATGTAAGAACGCACTCTTCACATAAGGTTCCCATATATGGTGTATCGATAATAATCAAAAACTTAAAAAAATTAAATTAAATTTTATTGTACTGACATAGTCAAATATTTTGTTTTCTTAAATGAAACATTACCTACGTTAAACTATATTACAGTAACAAATTTTTAATAAATACTTTACATACCAACTTGATTTATTGGAACAAATCTTTTAACAATAAAATTAATTTAAACAATAAACATATCATAAAACATGAAATTTTATAATTTTTACCTTCATATGCAACCCTAACCTTAACCGCTGCTCTTAAAAAATAAATGAGAAATAAAAAATAAAAAACTAAAACCAATTTTAAAAAATTACATGCATATCATTTTATTTGTTTTTGCATATATTAATTGTCATTTTTTTTTATTTTTATTTTTTTTTTCTTCTATATACTTAACCGAAAACCACAAAACGAAATAATATAGAATAAAAAAACAAATAAACTTGAAAATAATCAGGCAAATATATATTCATTCATAACATTAAAAATATATGTTTAATTGTCATTGTTCGTATACGCAAAATAATAAGATGGACTATGGGGCATTAGTTTGAAAGTTTTTCGGAAAATCCCAACAAGTTATATTTTATTCGAAACGAACCTTTCAATAACAAATTTATTGACTTTTTGAACAAGTTTTATTTTTATCTAAATATTAAACAATTTTCAGATAGACCATATAGCTTAAATTTTTCAAAAATAAAATCTATTATTGAAAACTCTCTTCACTATATAGTATGTTATATATATATGTATCTATTCAATTTATTTATTTTCTTCTCTCGTGTATTATAATGTTACTACTACTATATACTGCTGTGCTGGTGATGTAACAAATTTCAAGGTCGTCATATCAACATTTTTGTTTAGTTTGTTTTTAGCTTAAAATAATTTTCTGAATATTTTTAATGTATAATAGTTATGTATATTAATATAAAATCACGAACAAGATTAAAAAGTTTATAGACTTTTATGGCTTGAAAAATAAACCCAGTTTATTTTATTTTATTACCTGTGCTAAATTTTCTTATTTAAGAAAACAATTTTTTTTTTTTTTAATTTTTTTTTTTAATCTAATTAACATTTCATGTTTTTGGCGAAGAAATGTTTTATTATGTTTTTTTATTTTTATAAACCTAGATTGAAGTTCAATTATGAAATGTTATAATGAAAGTATAAATAATACGAATGTCAATTAATTAATCATTAAAAATTTTCATTTGTAATTAACCTTAAATTAACATAAATTGTATTATACTCATCAAACGATTATGTACAATTTGTATTCAAACATTGTGACATAATAACATTATGTAAATCATAATACCAAGAGGATATAATTTTAAAGAATTAAGTTTTTTTTTTTTTATAAATTTCAGTCGAACACAATATAAAACATAATAATAATTTGTTTTTCTTTTTTTTTATGGAGACAATAATTTGTCCTTTAAAAATACATCTACAATATTTATTTTTATATTAATAAACTATATACTATTCAATTAATTCTTTATACACTGCTTATTGAAATAATTTCTTTAATAAATGAGCGGCTTTTTCTTTTTTAATATTATTAGGTAATATTACTTGTTTTTTTTTATAAAAGAAAAAAAAAATCCTTAAATACTTAGCGACAACGGGTGTTCATTTTTACAAAAAAAAAGAACAAGATTTATCTTCATTTTTGTATATAAAAACTGAAAACATTAATAAGGTTGTAAATTTAATGGTCATTTACAATTTAACTTTGTATGAAGAGCATAAATCAACATTATTATTATAGTATACACTACAAGGCGACATACCATTTAAAAAAAATTCAATTGATACGAAATCTTATTAAAATTAAGAACATTGAATTATTTAAAAATTTCAAGTCAAAGTGAGATTTTTGCCTTACTCATTCTCCAGTAATAAAATTGAAGTTTTAATAAAAAAAATAAATTATAAATTTTTTCAATTGAAATTTTTTTCATAAATTATAAATGAGGAGTTTTTACAAACACACAATTATTAAATTTTTCTCAAAACATTTTCCCATTATCAGCGCTAACGAATGGGCATATTTATAACTCTAAAATGAAAATATATTAACAACATTTTATAAATTTGATTATGATAGCGCAAGGTGAAATAAATAATATTTTTACAGGTTTTTGAAAATAAATTCTGCAATTGACACAAATCAATTAAATTCTGTTTTTTTTTTTGTTTTCCATTAATAATAATAATAATCTTTTGTCTCCAATTTATTTCTAGAAAAAAAATATATATACTATATTTTTTTATTGCTAAATGTAAAATATTATTTAAATTTTTATTTATTTCATTTTTCCAGCGTCAGATTCATCAATTATTTATAAGTAGTCGTTGTAAAATGAAATAAATATTTTTAACAAATAAATTTAAATGATTTAATATTAACTATGCTTCTTGCATAAATACAAAAAAAAAGAGCAATAATAATAATAATTACAATAGCAGTGTCTTTTTATCAAATTTGAAAATCTCTTTAATAGAAAAATATTTTTTCAATTTTATTTTCTTTATGCTGAGAATTGTTTTCTTTAGTTTTTAATTATTATTGTTGTGTTGAGTAATCATATAAAATAAATTATAGATTTAAAATTCAAATAATTTCATATGTATAATTCAAGAGGTTTAGCTGAAGTCCATATAAACCGAAAAAAAAACCAAAAATTAAATTGTCAACGTTTTAATTGAATAATGTTATTGCTATTATTCTCCGACGATGTTGGGTCGAAGATAAAAATAATAATGACTAGATCGCAACTTTATTAATATTAATTGCATAACATCTTTAATATCGATTGTTATGATTTCGAAGGCTGGCAAATCTCTAAGACAGTTAATGTCAAACGCTATCGAGGCAAATTTTAAAGCACTTACCTGAAAATTATAACCAAAACAAAGACATTATTAAATATGAATTTTTTGCAAAATAATCCTTAACAACAATAAACAAATAAAAATTATATTATTTTCTTATACAAATAAAAAAGATAATATTTTAAATAAAAATATTTTAGCAATTTCTTGGAATGCAATAATTTTCTTAAGTGGGTTATTTATCATTTATTATTTTTTACTTTTTTTTTTATTAATACGTACTTAATTTTATTATTAATACTTATATATACCTAGAAGATAGAATGTTTTAAATCAGTTATATGACATTCAAATAAATATGTCGAGATCAAAAGTTTTCGTCAAAAAATACAAATAAAACAAAACGTTTATTATACACATATATAAAATAAAAATAAATTTTCAATGAAAAGACTCAATTGTTAGTTGTATAGAAAAACATTAAAAAATATTAATTTGAAGCGAAATTCCAAATGAGCTTACTTTTTCAAAACAAAAATATTTTAAAAGCTAACATAAATATAACATCATCATAATAATGTAATAAAAAAAAATTGATAAATCAAATTTTTATTATAAAAATTGATTTTTCTTATCATGAATAATAAATAATTTATTAGTTTGGATTGGATGTTTAACATAAAAACTGAAAAAAAGCTAAATAATAAAATCGTAAAAACTTTTTATGGCCAAATAAAGTTTGAAATATTTTTTTTTTACTTTTGCTAATTAAGTTTATTTTGAAAATAAAGAATTGAATATTTCTGACGAAAGATGTTATAAATTTTATTAATCTTAAATTGAATATGAATTTAATGCTCGCTCTGATGATAAAATATAAATTTCTTTCAGAAGAATCAATCATAGTCGTCAATAGAGATGAATTCTATTGAATTTGTATTAATATTTTGAGAATTTTTAAATATCATTTTAATTTTTTGATCAGCAGGCCTGAATATGTGACTTCCTTTTTTTATTTCATCAAATATATTATAAAAAATATCATAAATAAAATATTTTAGAGTTGGCTTAAATCAAAATTGATATGCTGGATAGAGAAAAAATCAACAGAAAGTGATTATGTTTATAGAAAAGTGAGACAATGATAATATTGTGAATATATTTAATTTGAATATGTTGTAATGGAAAAAAATACATATTTCCTGTAACATAATAATCATAAAAAGAAAATGATTTCCACATAAAAAAAGCTTAATATATGGTTGAATTAATGTCCATATATACAAAACTGTTGTCTGAACATTAAGTAAATTTAACGAAAACAAGAAAAATTTTATAGTAAAAATGAAACGACTATCCGGGTATAATATAATGTTAACAAAGAATTTATAATTATTTTGAAAAAGTTTTTATTATTCGAAAATTAAATAATATATAAAAATCAATCGAAACATATTATTATTATAGAAATTAGTATTTCATTGCTTTAACAGGGAAAACAAATAAAATAATAATTTTTTACCAGTGACATTCACATTTTTTTTTAACTAATTAACTGAATAATTTTTATTAACATTTTTGCATCCGAACTATATTTCAAGCTCAAAACTGATGTTTTACAAATAATAAGATTGACGTTTAATTTAAAATTTATCCTTTGAACAATTTGTATTGTCAGTTTCTTAAGCTGGAATATTAAATAGTAAGAAATGCATAGCATTGGCTTCTGTGATCCATTAGCGATCAATCTTAAATCAAAACTTATCAAGAAATGAACTCACTCATTAATGAAATATACATTGTTATTTTTTTGCTGGAAAATTTGTATTCCGTTAGCTGTGAAAGGGTTAAATTAAATATATCTTTTAATGTCTTAATTAAAATACTAAATATAATTTTTATTTTATTATCAAATTTACATTGATTTTCTTATGTAAATTAAAAAATAAAATAATCATAGTTTAAAAAAAAAAAAAAACTTGTAGAAGTTTCCGTATTTTGCCGTTAATTTTTTATTTTTATTACTTTCTTCGATTTATTGATAACATATAAATTTAAATTTAGAAACATTTTCTGTTGGCTTATATAAGAGAAAAAATCAGATTAATAGGCTGAAAAACAGTCTTATGGACACTTAAATAAAAAAAATTATGTTTAGTCAAATAAAAGGATAAGTTTCTCTTATAATATCAAACTAAGTTACTGAAATAAATTTTAATGCGATATTCAATAAACAAAAATTAAAGGATTTAAAAAACTTTCCAGTTAACAAAGTATAGGCAGTTTTAACGTTTCATAAACAAATATTCACAAATCACAAATAGTCCTAATGCTATGGTACAGTACTTACTTTCTAATGTGTAACATAATATAGATTTTGTTACTAATTTTTAAATAATAAAAAGCTCAATTTATAAATTTCAAAATAAAAATAAGACAATAAAATCGTCTTACTAACTAAGTTATTTATTTATTTCTAGGTGTGAGTCCGTTACTTACAAAAAAAAATAGTTAATTTTTTTTATTTTCGTGAATAATAATTAATTTAATTTTTATTTACAATTGTTACCACGCAAAAAATTTCCAAATTATAAAAACACAAACCTATGTTATAAACATTTTTGTAACTATATCATTTCGTTCGAAATTACAACAATTATCTTCTAAACACTTTTTTCAAGATTTTGCGTCAGTCTTTATCAGCAGTACAAATTCTGATTTGGTTTCTTAGTCAAAGTTCTGAGTCTTGTTGTAATTTAGTATTGTACCAACTAGAATTATAATCTTTGTCTTAGAATTTCTAAAGAAACCTCTATATTTTTGCATATCTGTTGAATTCTAAATGGTTATACTAATGAGTTGTACAGCCATAAGCTCAGTAATATGCTTTATAAACACATTTTTTCTATTTCATGATCACTTAATGATTATTATTAACTTACTTTGAGATTCATTAAAAAATGGAAAATTTTATTTAACATTTAACATTTTGTATCATAAGCATATTAAGTAAATAATTCAAACCGCCCGCAATTTCAAATTTCGAAATCTAATGTCCCCTTTAATTTTTTTTTTATGATTTAAAATTATGCTCAGTTTTATTTGGTAAGTAGTAGTCACCTGTAAATTATAAAATAATATTATTTTATTTTTAATTTTAAATGTATATAACATAGATAATTTTATTTTTAACTATTATTTTTTAGTTTATAACTTAAGATTTTATGACTATAATTTATCATTTTAGTTATAATATTCTATACTAAAATTATAAAATAACTTAAAAAAAATATAATAATAAAGCAAAAGCGTGCACCTTGTTAAAAGAAATATACATTCAATTTAAATTTTTGGTTTTTTTATTTCATTTAAAGAAAATTTTATCTTAAATACAGTTTAAACATGCGAAATTTTTTCAAGATAAAACCATACACATACTGTTAAAAAAAACAACAAATCTGTATGTTTAGTAGCATTAAGCATGAGAAGGAAAAAATAATTTAATAAAATAATCTTAGAATTTTATTCCCTGTGGGGGTCTCTATATAATCAAATTACTAATAACAGAAGTTAAGTAGAAAAATTCATATTATTTGGAATCGAGTGAACTTTAATCAGTTCCTCGATTTAATTTCTGCTAATTCTGCTCAATTTGTGTGAAATCGATCTCACGGTAGACTATTTCGCTTCTACAGAATTATATGCTCTACTTACTAAAACAATCATAATATCCTGTTTAGCGTTTTATTAAACTCAGATATTAATGGGTTAAGCACGAACCATATACGGAATAAAACAATAAAAAGTAGCATAAATTCACATTGTTGGGCCAATAGAAAAATCATACAATTTTAAAATTCCGGACAACAAATATTCCAAATCAAACAGTGATATTCAACTTAAATACAATTTATCGAAACCACAACCTATAGAAATTAAAACCCTCCCTTGGATGATGTTGTTTGTGTTGTTCTTTTGTTAACCAGAAGCTAGAAAATAGTTCATTTTTAAAAACATTAGTTTTACTAGCAAAACGTTAAACATGAAGTTACATTAAATTGTAGTTAGAAAACTAAATTTATTAACAATTAATTGAACAATTATTTTAAAGATATTTCCTTTTTCGACTAGAACGATTAAAAAAATATGTATGAAAATTATTAACAAGAAAACACTGAACAATAAATACTATGAAAAGTATTATTTTAAATAATATGAAATTGAGTAACTTTTTAAATTAAGTATGCCGAAGTAGAAAATGTGTAAAATAAGGATTAATTAATAAATCACTGAGTTATAAGTAACGCATTGTTGGAAATTAAAAGCAAGTTCTTAATGAAATTTACTAAATTTTTATTCACAAAACTTTTTAGCATTCTATATATTAAAAGAACGTCCAACAAGTTTTTGTGATTCTTAAGTAGACTAAAAACCCGACAAAAAAATTCTAGGTATACTTTTTCTGAAAATTTATCTACTAAAAATTATTAATATCTGTTGGGTATAAATCCTATTACTAATGTGTCTCAAAATAAACAATCCGTTGGAACTGTCGGTTAGTTCGTATTATTATTATTATTATAAAAACCATTGTTTAAATATAATTTTTTTTTAAGTTTTTCTATCTTCGAAAAATTTCAAGTTATAAAATATTTATTTTATTCAGTGTTATTCATTCATTCAAAATAAAATAATCTATTTTATAAGGTTAAAGATGACAAATAACCACCTTCTAACCTATATTTATCTTTAGTTATTTAATAGTAATTTACTGTTAAATGTATGTATAGTATCAATTCACTTTAAATGCACTTGATAATCTCAAATATCCCGTGGATTGGCATGTGATTCAATTTAAATTAATCTGAGGATTTGCTGGATAAAATTATTTGGTATAGACTCATTGTTTACTTTATAATAATGAAAGTTTTTATTTATAAGTTCGTTGAAAAGTTTCAGCTTTCAAATCATCATGAATCTGTTGATCGACGAAAATTTTTCTTTATCATTTCTTGTAATGAGGTGAACTATGTTCTTGTTAGTTAACAAGCTGCAGTAGTGAAAGAAAACAAACCCAATATTTTATAAGTAAAGTTTCTTAGTCATTTAGTCTCGAATCATTTTCAATTGGTTTTGGTACAATAATTTATTTAGAGCAACATTATTTTATTTTTATGTTAATAATTGTGTAACGTAGAAGCCATAAACTGATATGTTGTCGTTGAATCACTAAATAATTGAGGTAGGCATATAAATAAATTTACAAATGGAAACTAATGGTCTTTAAAAATCGATGTTGGGATTGGTTCCAGAAATTAACTTTATCATTTCATAACCACTTCTTAAAAATTAGTTTTGTAGCTTTTTAAAATATGACAGAATTGACTAATACCAGGTATCGAAGAGAAATTTTGAATTACATATTTAAATTACATATTCATTAACTTTGTGATTTTCTGAAACTAGAACTTTAAAGCTTTAATATTAATTGCATCCCTGACTATATCCACTAAAATATAATCAACTACTTGTGTTATTATATTTCTCTTCATTATGCCATCAATTAGGTAAAATAATTTATAAAAAAAAAATAAAATAAAGAATGGAAGTTTTGTTAATGTCACGTGTGTTAAGTTGTTTACAAAAAAAAAATCAAATAAAACAGTTCCAATATGCGCGCATTGAAAGTTCATCGAAATGGAAATATTTCTTTGGCGCAATTAATGCTTGTTAAATTTTTTTGTACTCGTTTAATTTTATTGTATATATATGTAAGTAAGTACCTTTCTTTCTTTTTTTTTACTGATCTACCTTTAATTGAATTTGATATAATTTTCTCGCTAAAATAAATGTTCTTGTGCACATATTAACTTTTTCTATGATAGTTTAATGAAATCATCACGTAAGAGAAAGAAATTTTTGCAATAGAGTTTAAAAATAATAAACCTAAGAAATACATTGAGTTTAAAAAATATGTAAGTGGCGTGGAAAGAGCCGTTTTAATTATTACACTATCGGTATAGAATTAACCGTTGATCTTAAGTATACTTTTGATCTCCGTACTACTAATCTTGTGAGTTTTCAATTATAGACGTTTTGAAATTTTTCATATGGTAATATCCGTAAATTCTTTATTCTGAAAGATATTGTTGACGTTTAAATTTATTCATAAACTTACAACTAAATCATTTGTAATCAATATATACAATCTAGAATTTAGTTCGTCTTCAGTATATTTGTCCATAATGTATTTAAAAAATAACCACATATTTATATTAAAACATTTAGCTGACTATAAAACATAGAGAAGCTCGCATTAAAATGACTTTGTAACAAAATAATATTTTTTTACTATTGAAGATTGAAGTATCTATTCTACACATTCCATATAATTTCTTAATAATTTTGCACAGTACTTTAAAGGTAGTCAATTAACAATGAAATTTAATTTATTTAGAATGGCAAATTAAGATTTTTCATCAATAGGTTTTCCTGTACAGTAAATTTAGCCTGAAAATAACTGTTTTCAAAGAAAAACAATGAAATAAAGATTAAATTTCAGTTAGTTTCAGGAAAAAAAATTGCTCTGGAAAAACAAAGACAAAATTTTTAAGGTCACGATTTTTAAGTTTTTTAAGTTTTTTATTTTTTTTTTTCTAAATTATTTTTATTGTTAAATATTGATGTTTCGCATTTTCTTACAATATATAGGAAGTTCATAAATTTTATAAGAAAGTAACATAGGAAAAAAAAAAAGTAGTGCGAGTAATGTTTCTATAAATTTTAAATCACAAACAGGTGGAACCATAAATTATATATATTTAATCTCTAACTTTTTGTACATTTTAACAGTATTAACACAACACAACCTAAATTTGAATTAAAAAAATAATAAATTATGATATTCTACGATCGTGGTTATTTGAAGCGAATTTAAAATAATCAGATATTTTCTTATTACGAAATTTTAATATTGTAATATCGAAAAAAAAAATTTTTAAAGACAACTTTGACAGAAAAACACAAAAAACCTAAATAAGAATCCGAATAAGAAGTTAAAAGCTTTTTTATAATATAAAAAATAATTACTTATTTTTTAGAAAACAAAAAAAAACTTATTCATTCAAAAAGTTATTGAACCTTTTATTACATCAAATATACTGCCCACTAGATATGTAGGTTTTTTTTAAGTATATATAAAGTTCGCTCTTTAAGCATGCTTTTTATGACAAACGTGAACATAAAACCTATTCTCTATCAACCAGGTTAAACTTAATAAAATATGAACAAAATGTATTCATGAAAATCAGAAAGTTAAAAAAAATTAAAAACCATTAATTTTCTTCCTAATTTACCTCAAACTGCACATGAAAGTACAAGTATTAAATTACTGACCTGTTCATGTACAAACAATAATTGCAAAAAAAATTTTTGATGTGAAAAACATTTGTTTTTCTTGCACTTCACAACTAACCAAAATAGCATAAATTTCTTTACAACTATATAATTTTCCATTCATGGAATTTTTTCTTTTCCTATTGCTTTTAATTTAACACAAGAAAATGTTTAGTTCTTTTATTCGTATAGAAATAAGGACTTTATAGATATTAGTTTTTTTTTTAAGAATAAAGTTGTTTAATTTTAATTAATTAATTTCACACTTAAAATATAGAATTGATATTTTGACTGAACATACATATACAACATAATTTGATAGTTGATTTTCAATGAAAACATTTTTATTTTGGTTTTAGACAGCATATTTAATAGCGTATTTTTGATTATTCATTATTATGCTAGGGACTTGATTCATTTATTTCATATAAAGACAGCAATACAATAATGAGTTGTCCATGTGGTTGATGATAACCTTCCAAAGTTAAAAAAAAGCTCGGTAATAGAGGAAATTCTTTTATTACTAATCATTTGAGCTTAAACTTATATTTTGATGCTTAAATAAAAAATATGGAAAAATAATACAAACATTACAAGATAATTTGTATTTACAAAAGAAAATTAAAATGGCATTTTGGAAATAAATGGTGATTGTTACAATTGTCGAGTGTATGTGATATTATTTCTTTAAAAGAACAAATTTTGAATTAACTTAGAACAAATTTTGTTATCATATCTGTAATTATGTTATTTGTTAAAAATAATCTTTATGCTCTTAATGTTTTCACCAAATTTTTATTAGAAATTTTTATTATTATTATTATTTTCATATCACATCATGTCAGTCTTTTTTTTTTAGTTTAAGACAAACTATCTTCAAATACATTTCAAATTGCTAAAATGCTACCTTTATGGCTGACAAAGGAATATCTGGAAAAAATATTGCAAAAATATGAAAATGATCCGAAATTGCGAGTTGTATCTTTTGATACTAATCCAGCGACTGCTAAAGGGGATAACTTTTCCAGTGTTATGACCAGAATAATTTTGAACATTTTTTCCCATGGTAAATGCCAAATTCGAAAGCTGATTTTAAAAACTAAATTTGAAAATAATGAGCTCGCCTCACGCATAGCTTCGGAATTCCTGTTGTTCGAGGATGAAATGACTTTTTATGAAAAAATTTCTCCAAAATTCAATGAAATTCTTCGCGAAGGTGATTCTTATGATGTTTTATATCCTGAAGCAATTTTTGTAGATAATCAACATTTCGCGATTATCCTGGAAGATCTTGCGGAGAAATGTTTTATTATGGTTGACCGACAAATTGGTTTAGATTTAGAGCACACAAAAATGTGTTTGAATAAAATTGCCAAAATGCATGCTGCTTCTGCAGTATTCAATGAACGTTTTCCAAATGTTTTGCAAACATTCGATCATGGATTTTTCAATAAGCACACTGATTTCATAAAACATTTTTTCTGTCCTAATTTAAAAATTTGTTCAGAAGTAGTTAAAGGTTATGGAGGAGTTTTTATAGAGATTAGTAAGAAACTCGAAAAACTTGTTCCACATCTGATGAAAATGGGACAAAAACAATTTGAACCTCAGAAAGATGCATTAAACGTATTGAATCACGGGGATTTTTGGATTAATAATGTTATGTTTACGTACGATGAAAATGAGAAACTAAGTGATGCAATTTTGTTTGATTTCCAATTGGCATTTTGGGGTTCTCCCGCAATAGATTTACATTATTTTTTCAATACTTCATTACAAGAGAACTTGAGAATGGAGTACCATGATGAATTAATTCAATATTACTATTTTGAGCTAATTGAAGTTCTAAAGAAATTGAAATACCAAGGCTACATAGCGAAATTAAATGAATTTCAGGGTGAATGTGTTAAAAAAGCTTTTCATGGTAATTATCTGATATTTTTGAAGTGAAATAAGGACAATAAATAATGTTCCAAAAAATTTAGGAAGTGTCTAACTCGACGCATCCCTGCAGGTGAAGGCATAGCGAACCTTGCATAGATCCGTCCGGTTAAACATTTTCAAAATTTGTGATAAGAAACAAAATATAATTTACCCGATAAACAAATTGACTCAGGTTACATTACACCAATTTATTATTTTTACATTTTGTTTCTTTTGAATTCTAAAAAATATTTTCATTAAAAATTAAAGAAGTTCCTGATTTGTTGAAATAATCTTCTTTTTAGTTTTCTACTAAATAATGGCATAATTTAATTGTGTTTCAGCTCTTCTCTCGGCAACCATCTTCCAACCAACTATGCTCAACCAACACACTGATAATGCTAACTATGATTCTTTCCATGGCGAAAGTCAACAAAGTTTAGATGCAAGAAGAAAAGCTTATGAAAATCCAAAAATTGAGAAAAATTTGAGAGCACTTCTACCGATTTTCGATAAACAAGGACTTTTGGAAGTATTTTACTAGTAGCTTTCATTTGAAGGGGCAAACTTATGAACTTTTTTTGATAGTCTGAGAAATGGTGTATTATGATACTTCTAATAAAAGTTTTTACAAATATTCATTAAGTTTTATAATTTTTTCAAAAAACGTATTAATAAAATTCAAAATTAGTATTTTTGTAATATTGACTAACGTGGTTAACGAAACAATCCTATACATTATGTATAACATATATTCTACCTATCTGTTTACTTAGTAAAATTAAAATTGAATTAAAGATAAAAGCAAAGCACAAAGAAAAAATGTTAAAAGTAAAAATTGGTTAAAGAACTTGAAAATAAAAAATGATTATAATGAACTGAGCTTTTCTCATGACCTTCATAATACGAAATTCATGCATGCGACCAGATTTATTTCAATGTTTTAAACGTCCTTTCCAAATAAGCAAAAACCTCTAATTTTCAAAATGAAATTAAAAATAAACAATAAAAAATTTTGATTCTATTACAACAGTTTTTAATTTAACAATGATATTTATAGGCATATGTATTATTTCGTGTAAGTAACTCAAATGTACAAAGTATATAATTTTTCAAACAGATCACCAACCTCGTCCCCAATTTAGTAATTATTTTGGATAAAATTTGAAGAACAATAATTTGTTTGTACTCAAAAATAAACGAAATAATTATATAGTTATCATTATCTAAAAAAAAATTTCGTCCCTGCCTAATCTTATAATTTTTTTAATTTTAATTATTAAAATAATATATTAGTTCAAAGTTATAATCTATCTTCAATTAAGATCAACTTATATTGGCATATCATTTTAATCCTCGTTTATCATATTCATAAAATTCTTGCAATAATGTGTAAATATTTTGGCACTTAGTAAAGAAAGCTTTTTATCTCGATTGTACTAATTTTAATTGTTTATTTGAGAGAATTTTAAGCACTTTAAGTACTTATTAAAATAAAAAATTAAACTATTAAAAAATAAATTTCTTTTTTTTTATTTAATTAACTTGATTACCTAGTTAATAAGTTTTTTTTTTCCGTGAATAAAAGCTTTTATTTAATATTTGACATTTTTGATTCAGTTTCTCTTAGACCAAAAAAAAAAAAATGAATAAATTTTTCTTAAATTTATTGGAACTAATAGCCATTTATAAAGTTGTTGCCATCAAAAATTAGCTTATAAGAAACACAAGAAATAACATTAACATCATCATAAATATAATATATATATTATTTTTGGATATGTGAGTCAAGAACTTCATTGAATAAATAATTTTTTTTTTGTTTTTTTTTTTTTTTTATTTTCCAAATTTGGTATTATGACTTTAATCAAGTTTATTAATGCGAGATAATTATCAATCAGATAAAAAATTAAAATTATTCAATAAATTATAGGTCGGAAAAAATAAAAAAGTATCCAGTTGTCAAATTTTGCATTCAAGAAACAAAACAGTTTCTTCTAGATATTTTTCTTTATTTCAGAAAGTCAAGTTTGAGCATAAAATTTGGGTATACCATATATGACACATACAAGTGTTTTACTATAATTAAAAAAGTATATGTTCAGCCTTCCTGTGTTTTAAGTTTGTATTTTATATATATTTACAAAGAATTAGACAAAATTGATAAAATTGATTACTAACGTTATTTTAATATATTTTAGTAAAATTTTTAAATATTAAATTCTTATTTAATTGCATTGATTTCAATAAATAGAAACCAAGATTTAGTTCGAATTTTTATGAACATACTATATAATATATATAATATACCTACATCATAAAAACATCTGATTTTGGAGACACTATAAATAAAGTTATTTAAAAATCTTAATTGTGATACTTAATAAAAAAAAATCATATATAGTAAAAAGAAAATATGGTCAATCAACAATAATTACAGAGTTAATTTAGCGAAAAAAGAATTCTAAGAATTCTTTATAAGAATTAATATTTTATTCATAAACTTTAATATTAAAATGTATTATCAAAGTAAAACATTATTTTCAAACTGTAACGAATTTAATTTACATTTAATATTTTTATGTTTAATTTAATAATAATTACATTATTGAGAATTGAGAGAAACATATAATTACATTTAACAAAAATACACAAGTAATAATAATAAATTATTTTCCCATTTTTTTTTTTTTGGCATTGTGTTATTAAACATTTTATGAGGACAACTTACAATATTGTCTAAGCTTTAAAAGAAATACTAAAAGGTTGAATTACTTGAACTCCAGACATATAAGAATAAATTATATGAATATTTAACTTTAAATATTATATAATAAATGGCGCAAAAAATTTATTGTAAACAGAAAGATTGAACCTTGAGAAGGTTGTTGTAAAATATAAGCTTTTTTACTGTACAAAAAATTTTATTAAACTTTTAACAATGTTATAAATTTATGCTTCATTTCGTATAATATACTATAATATATTGTTTGTATATAATGCTTATTGTGTACTTATTAATTTATTATTAATTATTATTTTCCAAAAAATTATTCATACTTACATCGAAGTTGATCAAATTCTTACAGATCCACTTTGATCCGACAAGTATAAGTAAATCATCCTATTTGAAAAATTCTATTGTTTGTAAGGTCCAGAGTGCAGTAATGTCTTTTGTATAATTTATTTGATTTAAATTTATAAAAATTATGATTTTAATTTGTAAAATTGAAGTAGAAGTAATTGAATAACAATTAAAGCTTATTCCGTATTTTCATTTTATTTATTTCATATTGTTTCATATAATTATTTTATTAAAATCTGTTAAAATTGCGGAAGAAAAATGTTCATTTTGATGACATCGCCAACGTATAATAAGTAAATGCATCCTATACATTTCATTCATTTTTTATGTTTAGATAAAATAAATTAACTCCACAGGGAAATTAATAAAATGTAAATTCTATTAGTTGTTTACATCAAATGTATTATACCTACATGTACGATTAATATTAATCTGTATTAGAAAACAAAAAAGAGATATTCATGTACCTATATATTAATAAGTTCATAAAACAACTTTGTATATTCGACCTTCAAACGAGTTTTCTTTATTTTCAATGCATTCTACAAGTGTTTTAAGTTGTTAGCCAATTCATTAATCAAAGATTTAAAAAATTTATGGGTTTTTTAATTTTTTTTTTTCTTCAAATCTTAAAACACTATTGTGAATAATAAGCTAAAGTTATTATAATTATTAATGCAACTTCCTCTCTGAAAAATTGTTATAGATTTGATTTATTAAGTAATCTTAAAATTATTCAAAGAAAAATTAATTCATTCATAATCTCCACGAAATTTTTTTTTTAATAATAACTACATAGCTACATTATATGTATGTTTATGTATACAATTTACATATTTGTATGAATATATAAAAATTCCATTTCAGAAATTTTATTTAACATATTTGAAAAACTTATATCAATAATTTCGGAAGATGTAGATTCAAACTAATTTGTAATAAAGCTCTCCATAATACGTATGATGTATGTTTTTTGAACGTTGAGTATCTTCGTTCAGCAGGACGTTATATCGTCAACCAGACATAACGTCAATTGACGCGAGAAAAGATCGTTTCAGGAAAAAGAGTTGAAACCTACTTTTTCGCAACTTAACGAATTGACTACTAATACAAGAACTTATTTTTCATGGAAATATTTTTATTAAATCAATACAATAATGAATTTGAAAGAAACATTGTTTATTTAAGATTATTATGTGTTATTATTATTCAAAATATTTATTAGCAAAATAAAATTTAATTTTATTAGAATACTTATTTTGCATAATAATAAAGTACAAACATAAATTACGTGACGAAGAAAATAATTTATGATGAATCATTTTTTTTCTTTTAAATAAAAACACTCCAAAAAAGGTAATATTATTAGTATATTTATAGTTAAATAAAACAAGTAAGAATATTATTTAGAAGCAATTATTATCGAAAATAGGTATTAAAATAGCAAATTTAATAATTTAATAAATAAGTCTGTTGAATTAATTTAAAAGCCCGTAATTATACCTATTACAATAATTATTATATATGTCCATGCTCGAGTTAAATCACAAATTGAGTCGAAATAGTTATAACATATGTACGTTCATATAAACAGAATAAAGAAATAGTAGATCTATCAATTACTGATAAATCGAAAATTTTAACCAAACTAAGGACATGTAGTGCAGATATTCGGACGGCCGTATCACTTGTTAAAATTTTCTTGATTTTCCGGACCGCTTGATAATAAGTCTTAGAATAAAAATTTTTGTTTTTTATTTAAAACTTAATGTCATAAATCATTTTAATAAATATTTTAATGAATAAAATTATCTGTCATGTTGTTTATTTCCAATGAGATCCTTGTATACAGATGTATTCTAATTTTAAGCGTTTTTAATAGCCCAATAGGAACTTAGAGAAGTAATGACAAAAGTCATCAATGAAATCATCGACTTTCATCCTTTGAACATTTCATTAGGGACAAATTCATTTGGTAGAAATTGGAAAATAGGTACTTGATTCCTTTCTCGATGACAATGTATACGAAGTTGTCATCAACAAAAAAAAGTATTCGGAATTCTATGCCAAAATAACTGTTTATTTGAAAAAAGGCATGATGAAATTGAATATAAATATGGAAGCGTTTCATTTTGATATATTCCACCTGTTCCTTTTACCGATGACTTTGTAAGTAACAAAGTCATCAATGAATTAGGCGGCCATATATATGGGAATGTCATCGAGATTTGGGAGTAAGAAAGCCGTCACCGGCAGCAACTTTGTCTTAAGGACGTCATTGATGTTTTCATGCTTCCAGTTCCTATTGGGAGTAGATTACAATACATGTTATGAAAATTTGTTGTTCTTGCGAGTTGTGTATACACACAAACACATACACACGGGTCATAGTCGAGTGATATAATATTGACGAGTGTCTATGTGTTTGTATTTATACACAATGAGCTGTATAAAAAATTTGATTAACATATGTATTGTATACTGCTTTAATGTGCATGTGAGAGGGAGTTGAAAACAATACATTTACAATGAAAAACAAAAAAGTTCAAAATGAAATAAAGAAATAAAATTTAATTAATACGGAAGTAAATTTATTTCTCGAAATGATTTCAAACCGGATGATTTAAGATCAGCTAATTCCTAAAATATTAAAAAAAAAATTAGTAATTTTTCCAAAAAAAATTATTCATCTTTTTTTTGCAGAAAAAAAAAATCGAATAATTTTTTTTTTGGAAAAATTACTATTTTTTTTTTTATTATTTTAGCAGTTAGCTGATCTTCTTAAATTTTATTTTTAATTATTAAAAATAATAATAATAATTTTATTTTTAATTTTTAAAAATAATAATAATAATTTTATAATTATTTTTTTTTAATTAAAAATAAAATCAAATAATTAAAATTATTATAATTATAATTTATATTTACAATAAATAATCTCCTTGTTGCTGCCATTTTCCTCGTTTGTTGAAAAAAAATTCTTACTTGACATTTGACAATTGACAGCAAACTTTATAATGCCTAGACAAAAATTTTTGTTTGCTCAGAGGGAAAATATAGATTAGCTCGGAGGGGAAATATAGATTTTTAGCATTATAAACTAAACTTTATTTGACATTGATATGATGCATTTGCAATTTTTTTTTTTTGGTATTTGTCTGTATTGAAATAATGTGAGTGATATTATTTTTGTTTATAGTATTCCGCAGTTCAAAATGATGTAAGTAAATACAATATAGGGAAATGTAAATACAATTTACATCACAGGGAAATGTAAATACCAATTACATTTCCCTAGAATTGCATATGTATTGATGCATGCAATGGACCATTTACGGAGCTAAATTTGCGAATGTAAATACAACTTACCGAAGACATGCACATTAAAATTATTTGCAACATTTTAACATTCTAAAAATACAATATTTTCTTTATTCAATAAAATCTTCAAACATACCATATTATATAATTATTCCAAAAAAATAACTAAATAACAGTTTTCAGCTCCGACTCTGATTTATTAGAATATGCACACAATTTCACCCCATTTAATCATGATAATGTAAAAATAATTCAAATATTAATAAAAAATAATGTTTTCAAGAAGGGTACAAATTTTTAATTTCCCCAACAACATAGAGTCACACACATAAAATAAAATTTACTTACAACTTAAACAACAAATTCAGTACATACAAAATAATCATCATATGAATTTTTGTGTACACCATCAGAGACCATTAATCTCTCACTATGATGAAATTAAAATCATACGGACAAATTCACTCAAATGCCCAAAGCAAAAAAGAAAACAGATTTTCAGATTAGACTATTTAGAATGAAAATAAAAAAAAAAAACCCTTACAGCAGCTACAAGTATTTTTTTTTCAATACTTAAATATGAATTATGATGTTTTAACTTTCAAGCACTTAGAAAATATAAATCCTATTTCTATTTAGTTAGAGTATTCATATTTAGTTTAGTATAATAATGAATTGTAAACTGTGACGAAAAATGTGATATTTTATGTATAGATGGTTTAAAATTTATTCATTATAATTCTGCAACTATTTTGTTTCTGAAGACTGAAGGTGAACCTATTAAATAAGCAGTATTAAGTATACAACCTCGACAGAAACTCTCATTAAAGTAACGAAAAGAACTATTTATTGTTCAGGCCTTAAATATTAAAAAATTTATGAAAAAAAAAAAAATTAAAATTTATGAAGTTTTGTAGGTTCAATTGAATAAATAATGTTTACACAAATTAAAAATAATATTTAGTTTAGAAATTGTTTTCTTTAACAACATTAAAAGTTTTTTTACGAGAAAATTAAAACCGATAAAAAAGCAATTAAGCACATTTTTCATAATTAAAAATATAATTTATAGAAATAATATTATTTTCATTATTATTACTGTTTTACGTGTGAATTAAAATTGATACAATAACTTTTATTCTATTAACAAAAAATTCTTCTTTTATGTCAAAATATTATTACTGAAATTCGAATGATTGGTTGCATTACAAACAGAAAAAAAACATAATTTATATTTGATTTTATTAATTGTTTGTTTTTCTTGTTAATAAATCACACCAAAAAAAACTATAAATTTAGATAGCACTAATTTTTTAACAGTTGCCCGCAAGCAGAACTGTTTATTATTTTATAACATTCCATGTTTCAAACATAAATTGCTGTTAGTAAAATACATAGATAAAACTTAATTTTAAAAGCATTTGTGGTCATAAAATGTTTATTTAATTATTTTAATTTTTGTTTTTTTCGTAAGACTTAAACTTAGAATTTTGTTCCATAATTTGGAATTTACAAAATTAAAGTAGCGTCTGCAAATGAATTCATTTAAAAAGGTTAAAAAAAAGGTTAAAATTAAAAATTGACCATTACAATATACCAATTCTTTCAAATTTATATTTAACAAAACAAAGTTTCTTCGAAAGCTCGAAAATGCGAAAGATATGAGAGAGTGTACGTTCAATATTTGCATTAAATTGAAATTTTATTCAGTAATTGTTGCAACACCTTGTTATTTAAGAAATTGAATTAATTGCTTTCTTATATGCATAACATAATTTGAAACAAAAGCTCAGTCAATAGTATAATTTTTTATTCATAAAATCAATCATTAGAATCTGCAGGAGGTTCTTTAACATTATTATGATCCCAAAGAAAAAATTAAAAATATATTTATGCACAGAATAAATATAATAGTATACCCAATATGTTTAAGCTCAAAACAATAAATCATAGTTCTATGATTAATTTTGTTGTACGAAAAATAAATGAAACAGAGATTTAACATGCATGAAAAATGCTCCTGAATAGTTTAATAGTTTACATTTTGTTTTTGAACGATTTTGTGTCTGTAAAATGCAATAAACAAGATTAAAAACTCAATTTTATAAATTAATAATAATACTAATAATAAAAAAAAATAAATAAATTAATATAGAATTTGAAAGTAGGTAAGTATATATAAAAATCATTTAATATTTAATTCGTGGGAAATGGAATCAAATTATGTAAATTTTATTCAAATAGAATTTACTTACTGTAGTAAAATATATGTATATTATGACGCTTTTTCTATTCCCAAAAGTGTTAAAATTCCTTAATATGAGGAAGTTAATTTAGCTGGTTTTATTGGCTCCACACCGTGTGACTACACGAAAGAAATGCAAGCACGCTGTTACGTTTTTTAACTTCTTTCGGAAATTTGTTTATGTATATTGATATGGCTTTTATCGAAACATTACACTTATCAATAAAAAGTTTCACTTGCATCGAGGCTTCCTAAAACTGCATTCTAGTTTATTTTTTTTTCTTTTAGTTAAATTTGAACTTTTTTACTCAATATTTATTCTGTAATTAGATATTTTTGTGCATAATCGTAAATAAATAAATAGAAATTCTACAAAACAATCTAACAAGATCCTGACCCAAAATCCAATCGATATTTTATTTACTTCTATTTTTTATTATGATTAGGATAGGTTTGACTTTATATTGTCATCTTTTAAAATCCATATAAGATGTGTGTGTAATTTTCCTCAGTTCCTTATTAGAAAAAAAATATAAATTTTAGTTTTGAAACAGAAATCCGGTTAAATTATTATAAATTTCTTCAAAATTAAAAAAACTTTTTAAGTGTATCTAGATAAAAAAAATCTATTGACAATTATAAGTTCTAAACACTTTTTTATTGAAAAAAGTAAACAATTATAATTTATGTAATTCTTTCAATTAAAAGCTTTTCGTGGTAACAAATAAACCATGTTTAAATAGTAAAAACATAATAGCTAGTTTAAAAAAATCTTAAGTTTAACAAAATTGTTGTTGAGTCATTATTCTCAACTTTTCTAACTATTATTTCTCAAGGTCACACAAAGGTTTATTATATTCTTAAATTTGAGTTCAACTTGAGTTGAAAACAAAACTTCTTTGCGCCTTTATTTTGAAACCATATGGAAGAAATTATTACAGATTATAATTCTGTATGCTTAAAATCTTAATATATATAAGCAAAAAACTCATTGAATCAAAATCTTTTATTAATTTTTCTGAATTTAGCAAACATTTTAACAGGTTTTTATAATTTATGTTGAAATTTAGCCAAACAGAAGTCAATTTTTAAAATAAACAATTTCATTTAATAATATAAACAATGTACACACACTGTCCATATAAATGTAAAATAAAGAGGTAATCACATAACATAAAAATTTAGTAATAAGTAATATTGCACTGGTGCGATTACTGTTTACCATAATTATGTGTAAAATATATAAATATTGACATCAGTTAGAGGCTTGAAAATAAAGGTCAACTGTAATTTTTGTATATTTATTTGTTTTTTTTTTCATAATCCTTTAAAAGTTTATGTAAAACAATGGTATAAATAGATGTTGATGTTTGGTTGGATTAAAATGGTATTTGTTTGGAAAATATATAAACTATCTAATTGTTGGTGATAAAATTTCGAACCAAATAAAGACTACCTCATTAATATAATTTATTATTAAATTATTATGATATTATTTTGTTATTAATGATAATTTCAAAGATTTTTTGGTAAAAGCATTATTATGTATATTATTGAGGGCCTTGAGGGCAGAACATCAAATTTCTGTATAATATTACTTGAAAACAGAGTTACTTATAAAATTATTTTCGGTGCCGACGAAGTTATGGAAAGCTCCAGTTAGTTAAAAAATGTTTACAAAAATTTCATAGTAAAAAATTGATGAAACTGATTTTGGAATGTAATTTTGAATTAATTTCGAAAACCGAAACTTTCGTCCTCGGGAATAAATAAGGCTTAAATTAAATTATTTTTCATATTCGCGTTTTTAAATTAACAAATTTTTTTTAAAGATAATTATAGCTTCCTAACTATACAGCAATTGATATTTATTGTTTAAAAACATAATGAATAAAACCATGCCTTCAATTATTATAAGAATTGTTTTAATAATTAGTTATTTAGATAAATAAAATATATTTTTTATTCATATAAACTTAATTTCATTTTATTTTAACATAAATTTTGTATAAGCAAAATCTAAATAGCATGAAAAAAAAAAATACAAAACATCATTATTTCATTCAGGTTTTTGTATTCAAATAAATTAATATTTTTTAATAAATTTAAGTATAAAGAGGTTAATGGTACTTTAAAAATTCTATATAATAATAATACCAAAATAAAAGTCCTAATAAGTAAATTTTAACAAAAAAAAAATATATATATAAGTATATAATGATAAGTTAATGCGCGTAGGCTGTTTTTTAATGAACATTTTTGGAATTATTAATAATAAAAAAAAAAAAATAATAATAATAATAAAATAAACTTGTTCCCCACAATTATACAACTTCATCAATAAATATATTTACACTACACATTTCAGTTTTGATTTTTAAGTAAATGAGTTTAATTTAAAATATCAATTATAAAAATATTCTCAGTAGTTTATCTCATTGATGTCACTTACAAATTATAATACAATAAAAATTAGTCTACTTTTTTTTTTATATATAGTTAACTTGATAAATATATCTACCGACATTTATTGTCAGACAAAATTTTCATTTAGCCATTGATATAATAATAATCTAATCAAATATTGGAAATAATTTATGGTAATCAAAAAGATACCATTATTTTTATTTGGTGACATCATGTCGTATTATAGGAATAATATCAATAAAATATAAACTTATATCATGTATATAATTTCTTCGACTTATATTTTTACAATATTATATTCTATAAATTTCCTTTTTGGTTACAATTAATAACGCTTCAATTATTTCTTACTTTTTAATATTTCTATTCCTTATTACATATTGTTTTTTTTATTTTTATTCTTTTATAATTAAGTATGTAGTTAATAAACAATTTAAAACATTTTTAATTGAATCAGTGCCATGTAATAAACTACAGAGAATTTTTTTATAATGGATTTTTAAAATCAAATAAATCAAAATCATTAAGTAAGTATATATTATTTAAAGTTTTATTCATCACTAATTCTTGTCATAAATAAAAACATTTTAAATTTTTATCCAGTTCTATTATAATGATAGTTATGCAATTATAAGTCAGATATTTGTAACACTATCTAAATGTCAGTCTTTCTTTGAAGTTAATTTTCATAAAAATTGGGAAACATTTAAATATTCACTTTATTTATGTCAACTTTATTGCCACAGAATGAAATACTATGTGTATTGTGTATACTAATATAACTAATATAACTAAAAAGTAAAATATTATAATAAAGTCGCTAATAAATTTTAAATTTATAACATCCATTAAATTATATGTATATTTTTGGGATAAACAGAGAAAATTTTATATATATTCTACTGAGATATTGCATTTACGTACTTATACAAACATTGTATTTTTATAACCAAAAATATTTATTTGTATAAACTTTAAAATTTTTTTCATTTTCACATACACCGAAATTTAGCATGCATGCACCTACTTATTTTTTTGAGATATTGTTATCACTATTTCCAATTTTTTTTATAAAGTATAATTTGTTCGAGAAGCTTAGCATATTTTCATCGTTAAGGTACTAAATTTTTAACAAGAGCTTTTAAAGTTAAGAGAAATTTTTTTCATATATGTACAATATTTTAACTCAGTACATATATTACTGCCCAGGCTATTATTTGAAAACACATTGGTTCAACGAGCGGAGACTTTTTGGACCTTTCATTAACGTATTTTAATATCTTATAGTTATCACCACCAAGTCATCCGATATTCCTTTTTGCATAATTTTCATTTATAAAATATCATTAGGGTCTTGACTGCATGTGACCGTGGACTTACTACCTCCCTGACCCTGTTGAACTCTTTGTATTTTCTGTGTGAACCTAGCAAGAAAAATGCATATTTTTGAAATCGTTGCGTAAGGCCCTTGGTCTGTGGACATTTTACTGTCTGCCCGTTGTATAAATATGTCAAATAACGTCCGCACCACCCATAGCTTATAACGCGCAATATAAAAATCTCTAATTTCAATTATCATATCATTACAAGACGACTATAATTCACCTGCAATTCAGTATAAACGAAGGTTTATCTTTAATTGAATAATAAATATCCGACTTGCTTAATAAAAATTAATTATAATGATTGATACAAAACATATAATTTTGACACTATTTATTATATTATTTAATACCCATAATTTATAGAAAAAAATGTATGTCAAATTTTGTCAAATTCTTGGACTCGAAGCTTATCATTTAAATATTTATTTACAAATAATAAAGATTATTATTGTTAAATAAAAATAAATAAAAATAAAGCTTATTTATTTCTATTTTTTTTTTTTTTAAACAACTTTAAAATTCAACTAGATGGTGAAAAATCAACAAAGCAAATTAAACAAAACGCAGCATGTAATATGCAAATTTGGTTTTTTCGCTGATTACATTTTTTTTTTTTGCTTGAAAACAAAAATTAAAAGCCTTTAAAAAATACTGTATGGTATCTATCGTCCACCCACAAACTGATATTATACCATCAGCATTTGTAACAAAAATTTTATATGTACAAAAGCACACAAATAAGCTGGTAAAGAAATAATAACATTTATTATTGAGAAAAGATATTTAAAAAATTTACTCATTATAAAAGCCTCGATTTAAAATTTCGCTGAAAATAAAAAAGGTTAATTGAAGATTTTTTTAAGAAATATTATTAGATCAAGGGAATGTTAAAAAAACACATATTACTAAATATGTTAGCAGGGGTATTATGTCAAAACAAAATATTGCGGCAATAATACCGAAATTTGAAATATATGGAATAATAAGAATGCTTTCGTTAAAGAATAATTTTTCTCCAATTCAACTTGCATCGGCAGTCTGATGGAAATGTAAACAAGACATCCTGCATACGACCTAGACCTTTAATATTAATTAGATAACATTACGTCTTATGTTAAGATCGAATATTATTTATATCTAATTGTTGTAAAAAGAAGGGTTTTAGATTATTTCCATAAAATTCGGACACTATCCACTTGATCAACTTTCAAAATTAAATATATAAATTTAACAGATGTAACAAAATAAAATTGTGTGTACATATATATTAAATTTATATTGAGTTACGAAAATAGTGGATCAATGGAATATTGCCATAAAATAAATAGAATTTATGAATTTTTTTTTATCAATTTACTTATGTATATTAGTATTATTATGTTTGAATAATATTGGTCAATATTGCCGAATTGTATATTTTAGAGAGTATATACATATTTGAAGCTGAAGATTTGTTAATACGTATATTAAGAGAACAAGTGGTATATGCATATTATTTACATATAAGACTAACCTATAAATATTAATAAGTATATTATTATAAATATAATAATAAATATTATTATTAAGTGTACCAGAATAAAAGTTGTTTTAATAAGATCCATTTTTAAATATGGTACAAAAATTGAGGAAATTAATTCGATTTTGATTATTGTTCTTAAAATACAATAATATATTTATTTAAAATAAACCAAGCAGGTAATAAAGACCTCAAATCAATTTATAACGCATTGAATAAGCATTATTTTTATAAACATAATACAGTATAAAAAATATAAGGTATTCACTTAAACAAATCTATACAAGCAGTTGAACATTCCTACTTAGGTACAATATTCTTAATTCAATAAAAAAAAACGATCTTCCTATGAAATTGTTTTTTAAATATATTAATTCAATAAAAAAAAACGATCTTCCTATGAAATTGTTTTTTAAATATATAGTCTCTAAATCACAAAGGTTAAAGTTGTAAACAATAGTGTATTTATTCATTTGCGGAAATTTGTATGGTATAATTAAAAACAAACTATACACTTACCTTTACTTGTAGTATTAAGAATTTTTGAAATATTAAGCTTAAATTCTAAGAAAGTAATTTCGTTTGATGATTTTACGTTTTTTTTTTTTTTTCAAATCAAAAATATTAGTTAAACACTAATAATAATAAACCACTTTCTATTTTTAGAACTTTATTATTATTATTTTTTTTTTATATTTATTTTTTTATATATATATAGGAGTATTTAATTTATTTCTATAATAATTTTCAATTCATATACATAAAATATATAGAATAAATTACAAATATTTCGCATTTAAAATATACATGAATTAAATATTTATTTTAAAAAATTTTAATTTTTTTTTTCATTCAAAATAGGTATATTTATTTATTTATTATAATATTTCAGTTCAGAATATTAAAATGGCACACTAAATAGCTGTCAAATTATTGGTGTATTATAATATTTTTTTATTAATATTATTATTAGCGTATTGGATTTATTTATTTATTTTTTAATTGTATTTTATTTTTGATAAATTCAATTTTTGCATATTTGGATTTTATGGAAAAAAAATCTGTGCGTTATCAAAACCAAAACAATTGTAACAAGATAAAACTTTTTTTTCACTTCAAGCACTTATGATTGAAACATATTAATTTTTTACGATACTCTTTGTAGTATGAATTTAATGAATTAAAATATCTTTTTCCGATAACAGTATTATAGTATAGTCTTTTATTTAATTAATTTATATTTGTTTATCGAATATTTCAATTATAATTTATTATTTTTCTTTTTGTATTAATATTTTCTCGAGTATTGTTTGTTGTTAAAAATATTTTCAATTAAAGTAGGAGAAACAAAAAATATTCGAACAAAAATATTTTTTTTTTATATATAATTTGAATATTTTTTTTTTGTTTTATATTTGTTCCACCTGTTATATTTAACCGCATATAAAACTGCAAGAAAAAATTGCATAAAATCTTTCAAATAAGTAAATATGGGTATAGTTATGCTAACAATATTTATTTTTTTTTTGCAAAAATTAAAACAAACACCGCATTATAGGGTCATTGACAATAAAAATGCAAAAAAATTTTAGTAAAATATATATTTTTTTAACAAATAACATTAAAAATTATTTAATATTTTTAAAATGATTGATGATTATTAGTGTTATAGTCATTATAAAATGTAAACAAAAATAAATATATTATGAAAATATTATTAATTTTTTTTTTTAAATTCCATGTTTAAGCCACCAGAAAAAACAAAAGAAAATCGGTACGAAAAAATTGGTAATTGCCTGTACTATACTGCAAGAATTCTAAGGCATGTAAAAGAATTTTTCTTGGTTTTCAAAATCAAATAAGGAAGATTATGACAGCAAAACTAAAAGTTGTACAAACATTCACTTTATAGCCACCATTAAGCTTTGCTGAACTTTTAGTTCTAATAATCAATAAGTAATATATAGGAGACCTAATGCTGGCATAAATATTTTATAATATATAAATAATGTATATTAAATAAAAGATGTAGACATTATGAATTCTGTCAATATTAAAGCGAAATCAATGCTTCATCCATTAATTGCCAAAATATAAATCAAAACTTGTATTTGATTCAAGATAAAGCTAATTCGTCAAATTACGAGTTAGAAAAAAAAAATCATAAAAATGGAATTGTGTGTGAAAGGTAATATGTAATTTGAATATAGTAGAACGCCGCGTAAAAGTTAAGTAAAATTTTATCATTTTAAGGCTCATCAAATATGTTTACACTACCTTATATATTAATAAATTTAATTAAATTAAATTTATAGATGGAATTTCTCGACATTCCAAATTTTTACATGCATTCGTTTTTAGTTCACCTCAAAACCAACAGAAAATTGATATTGCACACATTAAAATATTTATACGAAAAAATAAACGAAAAAAAAAAAAATAAAATAAATAAAGGAAAATTAATAATATGTTTTCCCTTCCAAAACCCCTAAAGGCGTAAAAAAAAAAGTTAGAACACATTATTTTGTTTACCTGCTGAACACGAATTTATTAATTTTTCAATTTAACACTTCACTGATTATTAGAATTTATTTATTTATTATAAGTTAGAAGATTTTTTGTTTGTTTATTATTTATTGCATTTTATCTCACAAAAAAAAAATCAAAACAGGTGTCTTCTGTTATTCAATTCTTTTTAATCAATTAATATAATAACATACAGATACATTTAATGTAACAAAATTAGACAAAAATCTATATCATCTTTATATACCTATATAATGTGATTTTATAGGTAATTTAATTATTAAGTGCGATTTTAGTATAAAATAAACAATAATTATTGACAGATTATAAAAAACTTTAAAAAAAAACTAAAAAAAAAAATATTATTATATCGTTATTAACCAAGCAAGCATCACGTCACGACTGTTTTCATATTTCACTATTTCATTTATAAATTTTTTTTTTACAATATTATATTTTTGTCTTGTTATTATTTTATTAGCAGCATGCAAGTTTTTTATTTTTTTATTTTTTCAACACTTGATTTGCTGATCTTTTGTTTACAAATTTTTGTAGCTTTGTAGCTTTTCAATATTAGTTATCAATATTAGATACGTTCAACAACAGGTATTTTTTATTATTGATTATGTTGCTTGAATGAAACTGCTGAGATAAATTATATTATTTTACCACAAAAATTAAAAAGAATGTAACGACCAAAACAAAAACAGAGAGAAAAGCTTATAATAATTAATGTTTTTGTTTAATTCTTTTTAATCAAATTCTTCGGCTGCTTTTACTATTAAATTCATCTAAATGCCGTATCTTTTAATTTGTATCTTATTATTTGTAAATTATTTCATTCACGTTTATAGGAAAATGTCCAAAACACTTTTAGGCATTATGTTACTTATTATTTGATGTCACCTCACACTAGTCTTTTAGTTTCAAATCATTGATTTACCGGGAAAAGCAAGGAAATCATACCTATAATCATTGAAATAAAATTAGTTCTTAGTTTAGGTATTTTAGTAACGATATAAAAAAGGATTGACATTTTTAAAAAATTTGTGGTTGGTAAGGTTAATTTTCGCGAAAATGAATCCAACAATTTACAATGCCACAAATGCCAAATGTTTGTAATTTAATAAAATAATTATCGTGGGATGAAAATCTGATAATTTTGACAGATCTACAAATTGTTGCAATAATTAAATTTAATTGCAATAACAAATTTTTTCAATTTCTTCTTAACTTTTTTTAAGTGGTTGAAGTAAAAAAGGTTTTGTCCGTTCTCGGAATTAGTTGTATCTGGTTGCTTAAACAGTACTTAGAAGTGTCAAACTATACAAAAAAAAAGATGAAAAAAGTCTTGCAAGAGGTACGATACGTTATAGATCTCGAAAAAGGTGAGATGTTTTTTTTTATAACATGTTGAATAATTTTTTTTATTTTTTTTATTTTTTTTATTTTTTAAATTTTTAAGTAGATTCCATTCCAAAGAATATTTTATTCTTTTTAACATTATTACAAAACCATAAATAACCGCGGTCAAACTGAGGGAGATGATTATTATGAGTTTTATTTTTTATTTATTGACATATTGTGCGAAATTAAACACCTGGTTCACCTTTAATTTTCTGTTTACAGTAAAGAAAAAATCAGAAATATTTGAATAATGCCCACATACGATTTATCAAAATTATATAAATTTTATTATCGGTGACATAATGTTTACGCATGTTTGCAAAGTGAAATAAAATGAAATATTATTTAAAAAATAAAAAATTTAGATCACTTAAAATTGTCTCCAAAAATATATATGTATAAATTATATAAATGTAATAAATGTTTCAAAGTAGTTATCTATACTAATTTTAAAATTAAAAAAAAAATTATGTACAGATACAGATAACTATAGATACTTGGTACAATATTATCACCACAGATTAGGCATTGTCTATTTTCACATTGAGATTGGGATAATTTTGGTATATTCCTCTTCCTCATAGATGCAGTTTACTCGAACTAAGAAGTTAGATATATATATATATATATATATATATATTTTTTTTTTTTTTTCAAATTTAAAGATATTTTAATAAGAGTGCTGAAACCAATATTATAAGAATGATTGAAATTTATGTAAATATATACATATATAATAATTACTACAATTGAGCTTTTTTGGATCACTTGTTTCAGGTTGAATTTTTTTTTTTTTTTTTATAAAAGCGCTAAAAAACAATAATTTTAATTTTTTTTTTCCTTTGAAAATATTTTGCAAGTAGGTTTATGAGTGGGTTTCTAAAGTTTTATTTATTTTTTTTTTCTGTTTTGTATTATTTATTCATATTTTTGTCTGACTTCTTTTAAATGGTATTAAATTGATTTCTTGATTGTTTTTTTTTTTTTTTTTAACTTATCTAGAATTTCATTTGGTTTGAACAAAGACTTTTATCTCTGCTTGAATTAATGTAAATAATTAAAAAAAATAAATAAATATAATTAAAAAATAAAAATCGATTAATTTTATTTGATTAATTTGAGCTTCCCATAATATTAAAGTTTAAGTTATATTAAAGCATATTCATAATAAAAAATTTAAAAATCATTAAAAGTCACATACTATTTGATTAATATTTTTGTATATACATAATTATATGTACGTAAATTTTTCAAAAAGAATGCATATAGGTATAATTTTTTATTTTATTTTTTTAAAACAGTTTTTCTTCGAAAACATTTAGCAAAGTATTTGGAAATGCATAACAATTGCATGGTACTTCTATAATATTCTATTTATTTTTTGAGCATAAATTCAGAATGCAGAATATTATTTGAAATCATTGCATATTATGAAATTCAAACTTAAATTATTATTTTCCT